>CM077096.1:97506381-98106381 GCA_039513925.1 Platanthera zijinensis | reverse complement strand
AGCTTCTGGGTGTCGACACTAGTCCTTCATAAGTGTCGACACAGCTTCTGGGTGTCGACATAAGTCCTTCATAAGTGTCGACACAATCGTATGGGTGTCGACACACCTTCTTCACAAGTGTCGACACTTGTACTTAGTAAATTTCTTCAAATTCTTAAACCTGCACAATGTAACTCAAACATCTATCAAATATAAATTGATGCATATCATTGACTAAGATGAGACTTTTTCAAATATGGTACACATTTTTCAATGTACCCAACAGAAAAGAATAAGAAGTTGGAGTGAATAAGACGGAGCACTAAAGTTGCTTGCATAAAGTAGTAACGGATAACAAATTGCAAGGGAACTTCGGTACATAGAGGGTGTCCACCAAGCAAAGCGACGGGGTGACTTGAACCATGCCCGTACCATGAACCGGGGCAGGTGAACCATCCGCAACAAGAACCAGGGGCAAAGATCATGCGTTTCTAGGAGTGAGAAGCATTGAGGATTGTCGGTCATGTGATTTGTAACACCAAAGTCAATCAGCCGTTTACCTTGAATAACGACGTAGATACTACCTGAAGTTGTGGCCATAGAGGTAAACGGCCGAGAGGAGGCGGAGGTAGGGGAAGATGCATCACTAGATGGGCGAAAATGACGATGTTTATGGCAAGATAGGTCAACAGAATTGCCGGTATGACCATAGTGAGAGCAGAGGAACCTGGACAAACCGCGCCTGCCTGACTGGTTGCGGCCACAAGTGTCACCCCACTGAGCTTGGTGAGTATAGGAGTCCTATGGAGGTGGGGAGGACAACAGAGGATGCTGGAGCAGCAAAGTAACAGCGGCGATGCGAGCCTTAGTGGCATCCAAAGTGGGAGACTCTGCCTCAACCATGTTTTGCTGGCGGATCATATCAAAGGACTCGGGAAGTCGCAGAAGATAATAAACAACCAGAAGTTCCTGGAAGTGCTTGTGTTGCTCGGCCAAGTCCATGGAGAAGGTGCGATTCTAGAGGATCTCGGCGCTAAGAGCCTGAACCTACTGATAAGCCGCAGCAGGAGACATGGAAGGGCGGGCAAAGAGGTCCGCATAGAGAGTATAAATGCGGGATGTCTGGGCCCCCTTCGAATAGAGAGCAGCGAGGTGAAGCCATGCGGTCTTGACCATCTCATCATGGAGGATTATGGGAAGGCATTCATTAGAGAGGCTGTTGGCCAGCCAAGTGCGGACAAGCGCATCACTCGCATCCCAATCATCAAATTGAGCAGACTCAATAGAAGGAGGTTCATCGGTGAGGTGATGACATTTATGCTGAGAGCGAAGAAGAAAGGTGAAAGAAACGGTCCAATCCGGATAGTTGCAACCAACTAATTTAGAAACCGTTCCAAGGTTTCCGGAAGGAGTAGGAGGAGGAGGAGGATAAGCCACAGGACTGGTGGAGGTAGAGATGACGGGGGTGGAGAGACTGAAATTGTCTGTAGAGAAACACAGTAAACCGCGCGAGTTAAAGAGAAGTCGCGCGGATAGAAAAGGGATTAAGTCGCGCGAACAAGAAGAAGTCTGCGACAAGAGAAGGAGACCGCAGTGGAAAAGAAGGAAACTGCAGCGGGCTAAAGAGAAGAAGTTGCAATGGTCACGGTGTCAGCACACCAGCGGTAAGAAGGGCCACGACCAGGAAGCAGACCAAAGTATAGGGACAGAGGTTGCGCGAACTGGGAAGTTCGTGAGAAAAGTTGAGATCGCGCGAACAGGAAAGAGTCCGGGTGAACAGAGAAGAAGTCGCGCGAACACACAGGGTTCGTGTTGGTACCCTAGTTTGGATTTGAGTTTAGTCTTCTCATTTAGTCTCTTGACCCAAGATTCATCTATGGTCAAAGGTTAGTTGTTTAGTTAGATCTCTCTAGTTGTAGAGTTGTCATTTATCCAGATGAAAATTTGGTTAAGTTGTTTTTGGTTCGACTATGGTCGAACGCCGCTCGACTATCATTTATCGACTGGTCGACGATCGTCTATCAGTTGGTCGACTATCGTCAATCAGCAGATCGTCTATCTCTGAGTTAGTTCAACTCTTGTTAGCTTGACGATCTGTGGTATCTGCCTCGTCGATCGTCGAACCCCGCTCGACTTCTTTTGACCAGACAGATTTCTTGATAGTTCAAATATCTGCTTGGATAGTCCAACTATCTGATAGCTCGACTATCTGTCTTGATAGGTCGACTATCTGTTCTGTTTGATAGTTTGACTATCTGTTTGGATAGTTCAACTATCTGATAGCTCGACTATCTGTCTTGATAGGTCGACTATCTGTTTTGCTTGATAGTTCGACTATCTGCCTTGATAGTTCAACTATCTGATAGCTCGACTATCTGTTCTGACAGTTCGACTATCTGCTGTGGTAGTTCGACTATCTGCTTTGATAGTTCGACTATCTGTTTTGATAGGTCGACGATCTCTGTGCTTCACTCGACGATCTCCGAGGATCGTTCGACGTTCTTTTGTCTGCCTTTAGTAATTTTGTACTCCTTCTGTTCTATGATTTAATTCCTATTTATTTGGCATATTTTATTAAAGATTATTTCATTGATTTTATGCATACATCTCAAGGCAATCTTTGCCCCATCCTTTGTGCATAAGTCAAGCTTTATCTGACAAAGTTTTTTGTCTTATTAGTTGAAATATCTTTTTGCTTTATTCTGCCATGCTATCCTTTATAGCCGTTAGACACAAAAGTCTTCTTTGGCCGTAAAGTGTTTAGTCTGATGTGACTTTCTTTAGTACTCCTTTTATCAAATTGGATTTGCAGCTTCTTAGAAAGCGTTATCCCTTTATAGCATGTCTGTCTGCAGGATATGTTTTGCTTTATGCTTTTTGCAGCCCAGATTGCAGATTTCAGAAGAAGACAAAATTAAAACAAAGATTAGAGCCGTTGGAAAGGCCAATATATAAAGTACTTTCAAAAGACAGCAGATAACAACCATATACAACAGCACACACAGAATAGAGATCAACACATATATTCATATACAGATTCAAAGAGTTACAGCTCTCAGACATTGATACATTCAACTGAGAAGATCATCCTTCTTCAACTCTCTCTTCTTCAATCCTGAGTTCATCCTGCTGCAAGGAACATTCACTCAGAGTCTCAAGAAGAAGAAGAAGAAGAAGAAGAAAAAGAAAGAAAAGCTATATAAGAAGAACAATCATTCTACAAATCAAGAGTCTTCTTCAAGCTTCTCCTTCAGAACTTCAAGACAGTTCTCTGTCTCAAGTTCAGAAGAGTTCCTGCACCCTAAAGCAAGACTTCTTCCTGGATATTCTCTAAGCCAGGGGGAGCCTTGATTCCTTAGAGCTTTCTAGCTCTATGCAATCCACTAGCTTCTCTAATCTATTTTAACAATAGAGAAGAAACTTTAACTCTCTCAACCTCCTGTATAAAGGGTTATTACTCCCTTCAAAAGTGAACCTTGGTGGCAGGGCACCTGATCAAAAACCTGTGTTGGATTTTGAGCTCCTGATCAAAAGCTCAAAGGGTCTACTTGATCTACCTGAAGCAGATCAGTTGGTGGCAGGGCACCTGAACAAAAACCTATAGTGGATTCCTACCAGGGTGGTAGAAGAGTGGACGTACCTATTTAGAGGGAACCACTATAAACTTCTTGTGTCGTATGTGTTGCTTAATTAATTTATTGCACTGTGGCTGTGAGTAGAAATAACTAGGATTGCTAGTTGATGTGATAGGACCAAAGCTCAACTGTAATTATAGTTAGCTTTCTCTAGTGCACTTTACTTTGTGTTAGGCTCTAGGGTTTCAAATATCTACAAACTCATTCCGCAAATTAACTCTAAGGGAGTTGAGTAGGGTGTCATAATTTTTGAATACTCTATTCACCCCCCCTCTAGAGTTGTATCTATCCTCACTTTCAATTGGTATCAGAGGGAGGTTGACTGACTGTACATGCTAACACCTGAGTAACAAGATCTAGATAGATACCAAGCTTATAGATATTCACTTCATGGCCCAGTCCAAGGATTACTCTAGCACCAGACCTCCAGCTTGCAACTTAGCTAAGTTTAGCATCTGGAAGGAAAGAATCAAATTATATATGAACTCTGTTGATGAAGACATTTTTTCTTCTATTTTGACAAGACCTCCAACACCTCCTGCTGCAGCCACTGCTATAACATCTACAAATCTCAGTGCAGTGCCTCCTCCAGACTACAATGTTGCCTACAAGAAGGCAAAGATGGCTGATGCCAAAGCTATGAACATTGTGGCTCAGACTATGTCTGATGAAATCTTCCAAAAAGTGGCTGATTGCACCTCTACAAAATCCATGTGGGCCTCACTGAACCAGATTGTAGCTGGTTCAGCTGATGAAAGGAAGGACAGAAGGTCCAACCTTATATCTCAGTATGAAAACTTCAAGAAGACTGAAGCTGAATCAGTTGAAGGAATGTACACTAGGCTCAGCTCAATCATCAATGAGCTGAGAACCCTTGATAAGGAGATTACATTGACAGAGGTCAATGATAAGATACTGATGTGCTTCCCCAGCACATGGGATCTCAAAATCTGGCCTATCAAGGAGGCCAGAAGTACAACTGAAATCTCAACTAAAGCTCTCCTTGGCAAGCTCAAGTCTTTTGAGCAAGTTCTAAAGACCAGGGAAGCTGAGGCTGAAGCCAAGACTCCAACTCCAGCAAGGAAAGAGCAAACCCTTGCTCTAAAAGCTACTGATGCTTCTGAAGGAAGTCAATCTAATGAGGAACTGATGGCACTCTTTGCCAAAAGGTTTCTCAAGATGGGCAGAAAGGACTTCAGAAAGAAATCTTCAAGATATGAAGATAAACCAAGGTATGATAGATCTCCTGCTAAAGAAATTATTTGTTATGGTTGTAGGAAACCTGGACACATTCTACCTGAGTGTCCAGAGGAAAAGAGCAAAGAAAAGAGAAAAGAAAAAGAACATCACAAGAAGCACTCCAAGTCCTCCTCCTACAAAAATAAGAAGAAGGAGAAAGGATTTGTTGATGAGACCTGGAGTGATTCAGATGAGGAATCTTCCTCCTCAAGCTCCAGTGAAGATGAGGAAGAGAAGAAGGCAAAGGAAATTTGCCTAATGGCAATTGATGCCTGCAGTAACCACTCAGCTGCAGAGAGTTCTGATGATGATTAAGAAATGCCTATAGAAGATCAGGTATTATCCTCTTATGATTTTTCTTCTGCTGAATTTAAATCTGAATTTAAATCTCTTTGTTTAGATTTAATTAGTTCAGAAAAAGAAATTAAGGAACTTAGAAATAAGTTAGCAGAATCAGAAATCCTCTCCATTGAAAATACTTGGCTAGAAGCAGAACTCACTAAGTCTTGTGAAGAAATAAAGTTTCTTAAAAATTAACTAGCAAAGTCCAAGAGATTAGAAGAATCTTTAAATGGTAGAAGCCTTAAGCTGCTAGAAATCACCAGCATGACAAACACTAGGTCGGGCAATAATAAGCTAGGCTTAGGAGCCTCATCAAGTGAACCCCCATTGGTTCTTAAAAATCATCTTTCAACTCCAGTAAACTTTATTTCAGCTAATGGAATAAAGAACATTGAGCAAGTAAATCTAGTTAACAAAGCCTTAAATAAAGCTAAGAGAGAAAAGAGAAAGCAAAAAATTTAAGGTGCTACAAAAAGCATCGAACGCTGCTCGGCGATCGAAGGCTTAATGGTCAAACGATGCTCGAAGATCTGAGCATCAATCGTCGAATGCTGATCGACGATTTCAATTTGATTTTCAAAATTACAACCAGAACCTTAGAAACCCTAATATAAATAGAAACCCTAGGTTTGTGGACCCATTAACTGCTTGGAGTATCCCACCTAGGAGATCTTACCCTTTAGGATATAAACCCCAACCTGCTTATTCTTTTATTTCAAGTTTTCATTATGTGAAGAATAATGGACCCAAGGTTGTCTGGGTCCACAATGTCTAACTGTTTAATTTGCAGGTGAAGACCTATCCAATTACTAAAGATAAATGGTATTTGGTTAGTGGCTGTTCCAAACACATGACAGGAAATAAAGACAATCTGTCAAGATTCAAGGCCAAGCTTGGACCAAAGGTGATCTTTGGGGATTCCAGCTGTGGTCAAACTGAAGGATATGGTAGGATTACCATTGGAGTAGTAACTTTCAAGAGGGTTGCATATGTAACTGGACTGAAGCACAACCTTATCTCAGTAAGCCAGTTATGTGATGCAGGATATCAGGTATCTTTCACTAACTCTCTCTGTAATATTACTTTAAATAGTAATGTTGTGTTAGTAGGTATTAGACAGGGTAATATTTATTTAGTAGATTTTAATTCAACTCAATCTGAAATCTGTTTATTTAATGAAATAACAAATAACTACACCTTATGGCATAGGAGGCTTAGCCATGTTAACCTCAAGAACATATCTAGGTTATCTAAATACAACCTTGTTAGAGGTTTACCATCTTGCCCCTACAAGAAGGAGAGCCTATGCAAGGCTTGTCAATTAGGCAAGCAAACCAAAAACTCCTTTAAATCTGTAAATACAAGTGATTCACCTAGAATCCTGTATTTATTACATTTGGACCTTTTTGGCCCAATAAATGTACAGAGTCTAGGAGGGAAGTATTACACTTTAGTAATTGTAGACGACTTCTCTAGGTTCACTTGGGTGTTCTTCTTGAGAACTAAGGCTGATAACTTCAAAGTTCTTACAGACTTTCTACTATGTGTGCAGACTGAGTATTCTACTCATGTTGCCTTGATCAGAAGTGATCATGGTACTGAGTTTGATTCTCTTCTCATGCAAGAATTCTGTGAGAAAGAAGGTATCAAACATAGCTTCTCTGCTCCTAGAACTCCCCAACAAAATGGGGTAGTGGAAAGGAAGAATAAAACCCTGATTGAAGTTGCTGGAACATTATTGGCAGATGCTAACATGCCTCTTTCTTATTGGGCAGAAGCTGTTAGCACAGCTAATTATGTCTTGAATAGAAGTCTTATACACAAGCTTAAGAGTAAAACTCCTTATGAGTTGCTTAAAGGAAAGAAACCTAAAATTAATTATTTTAGAGTATTTGGTTGTGTAGTATACATTCATAACAATAACAAAGAATACCTTAGAAAGTTTGAAGCAAAAGCTTCAATGGGAATTTTTCTTGGATATTCCCAAGTAAGCAAAGCTTATAGGGTATTTAATAAATCAACTTCTAAAATTGAGGAGTCTGTACATGTTTCTTTTGATGAATCTCAGATGTATTACAAGGAGAAGTAAACTTCCCCTTCCTCAAGTTCATTGCAGGTACCAGAATCTAATAAAGATGTCACTCAAGAGATTCTCCATCTATCAACTCTTCATATCACTGATTCAGACAGTGATGAAGACACTGTGGAAGCAGTTGTTGTACCACCAACAGTTGATCCAATTCCTCGGGAGGAATTAATCCCAACTGTTGCTGAAGATCACATCCCACCTGCTGATCTTGTCATACTTAGAGATCATCCTACATATCAAGTGATTAGAGACATATTAGCTGGTGTACATACAAGACATCAATTAAGACAGTATGTGATGCATCCTTATTTCCTTTCACAAGTTGAGCCCCTCACCATAAAAGATGCTGAGCTAGATCCCCACTGGATCATTGCTATGCAAGAGGAACTCAATCAATTTGAAAGATGTAAGGTATGGACTTTGGTTCCAAGACCAAAAGGTCAACAGATCATAGGCACCAAGTGGGTGTTTAGAAACAAGTTGGATGCAAATGGAATTATTGTAAGGAACAAAGCTAGGCTTGTAGCTCAGGGCTACAGACAGGAGGAAGGTATAGATTATGACCAAACATTTGCTCCTGTTGCAAGGCTAGAGGCAATAAGGATCTTTCTAGCCTATGCAGCCTATATGAAGTTTAAGGTCTTTCAGATGGATGTCAAGAGTGCATTCCTAAATGATGAGCTAAAGGAAAAGGTGTTTGTTGAACAACCTCCTGGGTTTGTTTCTTCAACTCATCCCTCATTTGTGTACAAGTTGCAAAAAGCTCTTTATGGACTTTAACAAGCACCCAGATCCTGGTATGAGACTCTAGCTAGTTTCCTATTAAAGCACAACTTTGTTAGGGGAGTAGTTGATAGAACCCTCTTCGTTAAGCATCACAAGGACACAATCCTGTTATTTCAAGCGTATGTGGATGATATTATTTTTGGCTCCATTGATCCCAAACTGTGCAAAAAGTTCTCTGACCTGATGCATTCTAAGTTTAAGATGAGTAGTATGGGTGAGCTATCTTACTTTCTTGGTCTCCAAGTAAAGCAAGATGCTGATGGCATCTTCATCTCCCAATCTAAATATGCCAAGGAATTGGTAAAGAAGTTTGGGATGGCTGATGCTTAAGCAATGCATACACCTATGGCTACTAATGTAGTTATAGATTCTGATGATCAGGGTAAGCCAGTTGATTAGAAAAACTGTAGGGCCATTATTGGTTCCCTGTTGTATTTAACTGCAAGTAGACCAGATATAATGTTTTTCATATGCTTATATGCTAGATTCCAGGTCAACCCCAAGGAATCTCATTTGATTCTTCTCAAGAGGATCTTGAGATACCTGAAGGGTTGTTTAAATTTAGGACTATGGTACCCAGCTGAATCAGAATTTGAGTTAATTGGATACTCTGATTCTGAATATGCTGGTTGTAGAGTTGACAGGAAAAGCACCTCAACAACTTGTCAAATCCTGGGAGAGAGATTGGTCTCTTTGTTCTGTAAGAAACAGGCCTCTGTCTCAACTTCAACTGCAGAGGCTGAATATATAGCAGCTGCTAGTTGTTGTTCACAGATCCTGTGGATTCAAAACCAACTTTTGGATTATGGGTACACACACAAGAACACCAAAATCATGTGTGATAGTAACAGTGCTATCTCTATTGCACAAAATCCTGTGCACCACTCTAGAACCAAGCACATTGAGATTAGACACCATTTCCTGAGAGATTGTGTGGAAAAGAACGAGATCAGCCTTGAGTTCATATCCACTGACCTTCAGAGAGGTGATATTTTCACCAAGCCCTTAGATGAACAGAAGCATCTGTTCTTTTTGGTTCAACTAGGCATGATTAATGGAAAAGACTAAGTGTGACTTCTGCCTTTGTTGAAATCTGTTTGAAGATCGTCGAACAACGTTCGACGATAGTCGAACAGGTCGAGCCTATCGTCGACCTACGGGCGACAACAGCTTATTTGTTTGTGAAGACAGAAATAGTCGAACGATTGATCGACTACTCTGCTTCAGGAAACGATCGTCGAACGACCGGTCGACCATCGTCTCCAGTATCTGTTAAAATAGATCGACGATTGCTGTTTTAATATAAAACCGATGGTCGACCTAGGTTAATAGATCGTTCTTTTTGTCGTCGACGGAGCTCGTCTTTTCGTATTCCGTCTTTCTGTTTGAGATCTGCCTCGCGCTCTCTGCCATTTCGCTTTCATCTCTCTCGTCTTCTCCAACCCAATCAATGGCAATTGCTCCAGCTCTTCTGTCAGTGATGAAGTTCGACGCCAGCTTCAGCGTAGATTTTTACTCCTTCAGCGCCTGTGATTCTGAGATAGTAGAAATCCTCCAGCTCTGCAAGGAACAAGGACTGGAATGGCTAATGTCCACAAGGATCAAGATAAACATCCCAGAGATTAAAGAGTGGGCCTTCACTTCGTCTTCCAGTGACGAATCTATGACTGGGACGATTGGCGGCGAAGAGGTAAGCTTGACTCCTGCCATATTAACTGATATTTTCGGATTACTGAATGGTGAAGAGGAATATGAACAAGATACTCCAGAGTTTGGGAGGATGTTGATCGAATTAGGACATGCAGAAGGCATTCCTTCTAAATTGCTAAAGGTTAATTTTCCATTAAGGATAAAGTTCTTGGCTGAACTAGTTGGAAAAGTGCTTCTGGGCAAGCACTCTGCTAATGATAACATCACCAGGCAACAGTTTGCCTTGATGTGTGCAATAGTAAATAAGAAACAGATAAATTGGGCAGGAATTATGTTTGATTTGATAAGAAAGAAGAATAGCAAGAAGGAAGTAACCCTGGGTAGGGTACTTGGGATATTTCTAAGAGAGAAATATCCCCAACTGTTGGTTACAGTCTCAACATCCATCAATGCCAGTAAGAAGATGGATCCAACATTGTTTGTTAAGTGGAAAATGAGCTTTCAGAAGCCTTCTCCAGCAGGGGTAGCTCCAGTTGTGTCTGAAAGCACAAGGACTATTTAAGTCACTCCCTACCTACATGAAGCAGGCTCATCCATTCTCTCCATTCCATCCACTTCTTCTGCATTATCATCCACTTCTACTGAAGTGTCATCTACTTCTGCTTTACCATCTACTTCAATTGAAGTACCATCTACTGCCTCTCTTCTTCTTGATTCCTCCACAATTCTCCATGCATCACCACCAGCATCTCCACTCCCTTCTCATCTTGCTAGGATTTCTCATCCTAGTTTTGATTTATTGGTTTCTTAGCTATCCACTCCTCCTCAGTCACCAATTATTCCTCATTCAGATCATATTAATTTTCCTGCATCCACCCATCAATCACCAGTTCACACTCCATCTCATCAGGAGAATACCATCCCTGATGATCATCCATCTACTGTGATTCCCCCACCATCATTTGAAATCACACCAGCCTTCATTGCAATCATATTGGAGCTAATTACTCCTTCAATCAAAATCATGATTGAAGAAGCAATTGCTCCTCTCGTTTCTTCCATCTCTACCTTGTCATCCTTTATCTTAGCCCTCTCTAAGTTTGCTGAGCCATCTTCAGTTAGGGGCTTGACTTCAGTTTCTACTGAAATCAGGCAGGGGGAGATGTTCGAGGAAGATGCCTTAGGACTGCCCCTTGTTTCTCGTCCAGCATAGCCCCAAGCTGAGATTCAAGAAGTAACAGCAGCTCCAGTTGACATTGCAACATCTTCTGCAGTTCCAGCACCAGTTCAGAAGCCTTTCGATATCATAATGGAAGCAGAATTTGCGTTCAAATTATGCCTTGAAGAAGCTTCTACTCCCTTAGTTGCTCTTTTCCTAGAAGGAGTCATTACCTCATTTCTAGATGACTTGTGGGAGTTAGGAAATTCTGAAGAAAATCCTGAAGGTAATTCATTTACTCATTTCCTTGACATGTTAACTGACATGCTAGTCTGTGAATACCTAGAAAGGATGTTTCAATTTCATTTAGCAAATCTGTGTTCCTGATACTACAGATCTAGTGGAAGAAGTTCAAGCTGCTCAAGAACCTGCTCAACAACTAGTGCAAGAACCTGCTATTCAAGATCATGTATCTTCTCCTCCAGCTCAGGTAGCTGTGAATGATGAATTGGTCCTCATGACAGTTGCAGTTGAGAAAGAAAAAGTTCCAGATGTTCAAGAAGAAAAGTCTACAGTCTGGGATGACACCCCAGGACTAGATCTGGATACTCTTCTGGCACAGGATGCCTTAGAAGAAGAGAAAGAAAAAGCTACATTAAAAGACAAAGAAAAAGCTGAGAAAGAGGCCTTTGATCCTTATGATCAACCTCAATCATCTCAATCCTATGATGAAGATGACTCTGATGATTCAGAAGGAACCAAGAAAAAGAAATCTGCTAAAAGAAAAAGGAAAGCTGCTGCTCCTCCTCCACCTAACCCTGATCATGATATTCCTTATTATATCTTGAAAGGAATATTTCCCAAGTCCAAAGAATATCAGCACTGGATGGGATTTTCCAAGAATCAGCAAAAGCAAAGAAAGAAATCTAAAAGATATGATAGTCCAGCACCTAAGTGGAATCCTAAAGGACCTCCTCCTCCACCTCCTAGTGCAGGAGCATCTAGAAATATGTCTGCAAATCCTTCAGCCCTGTCTGCTAGATTCACTCCATCTCAATCTCATCAAAGGAAAAGCAATCCAGGATATCAAAGCAGATCCCAATCTGGATATCAAAGGCAAGATGCTGATACAAGAGAGAAGGTAAAGGAGGTAGTATATTAGAAGCCAACTTTTTCTCCTCCTCCTTCTCCCAAGATAAGAGCATCACCTTCCAAAGAAACCAAAAGTATATCTTCCTCAAAGCCAGCTCAAGCAAAGAAAACTGATTCAAAAGGTAAAAGGATTATTTTCTCTGAAAAATCAAATAAGAAATATGCTGAGTTTGCTCCTCCATCTTCTTTAGTTATTCAAGAAAATAGAGAACCAGCTGCAAGCAAGTTAGAACTATCTACAAAATTTAAAGCTGTAAAACCTCTAGATCCAACTTGTGAAAATGAATATGAAAGTCAAGAGCTCAATCCTGATTTCAGGGTGGCTAGATTTCTTGAACTAGTTGGATCAGCTCAAATCAGAAAAGCCAAAGCTGAAGGAAAAGCTATTACAGGCTTAACTACTATGTCTAAATTCATAAAGAAGGATCTAGACAAATTCCAGGTTAGACCTGAGGTTTTTGATCCTTCAAAATATATGGAAAAGCACCCTGAAGCAGTAGTACCAAGAACAGGATAATCTAGAATTATTGGAGAACAAGATTTAAAGATATCAAAGAAAGAAGCTTTAGATCCTTTCAGAAAAATTTCTTTTCTTCCTGGTTCCTCTGTATCTAAACCAGATTCTGATGCTTCTTAAGTTTCATTGATTGACAGTTGTTTATTTGTCTGTTTGATTGATGTTATTTGTTGCTTAGATATTTCTTTTCCTGAATTATATTTATTTCCAGTAGTTTGTTTTGTTTGTTTTGTTTTTGAGAGACTTAACCTAAATAGGGGGAGATTGTTGGTACCCTAGATTGGATTTGAGTTTAGTCTTCTCATTTAGTCTCTTGACCCAAGATTCATCCATGGTCAAAGGTTAGTTGTTTAGTTAGATTGCTCTAGTTATCGAGTTGTCACTTATCCAGATGAAAATTTGGTTAAGTTGTTTTTGGTTCGACTATGGTCGAACGCCGCTCGACTATCGTCTATCGACTGGTCGACGATCGTCTATCAGTTGGTCGACTATCGTCAGTCAGCAGATCGTCTATCTCTGAGTTAGTTCAACTCTTGTTAGCTCGACGATCTGTGGTATCTGCCTCGTCGATCGTCGAACCCCGCTCGACTTCTTTTGACCAGACAGATTTCTTGATAGTTCAACTATCTGCTTGGATAGTCCAACTATCTGATAGCTCGACTATCTGTCTTGATAGGTCGATTGTCTGTTATGTTTGATAGTTCGACAATCTTCTTAGATAGTTCAACTATCTGATAACTCGACTATCTGTCTTGATAGGTCGACTATCTGTTTTGCTTGATAGTTCGACTATCTGCCTTGATAGTTCAACTATCTGATAGCTCGACTATCTGTTCTGACAGTTCGACTATGTGCTGTGGTAGTTCGACTATCTGCTTTGATAGTTCGACTATCTGTGTCGTTCGACTATCTATTCTGATAGGTCGACGATCTCTGTGCTTCACTCGACGATCTCCGAGGATCGTTTGACGTTCTTTTGTCTGCCTTTAGTAATTTTGTACTCCTTCTGTTCTATGATTTAATTCCTATTTATTTGGCATATTTTATTAAAGATTATTTCATTGATTTTATGCATACATCTCAAGGCAATCTTTGCCCCATCCTTTGTGCATAAGTCAAGCTTTATCTGACAAAGTTTTTTGTCTTATTAGTTGAAATATCTTTTTGCTTTATTCTGTCATGTTGTCCTTTATAGCCGTTAGACACAAAAGTATTCTATGGTCGTAAAGTGTTTAGTCTGATGTGACTTTCTTTAATCCTCCTTTTATCAGATTGGATTTGCAGCTTCTTAGAAAGCGTTATCCCTTTATAGCATGTCTGTCTGCAGGATATGTTTTGCTTTATGCTTTTTGCAGCCCAGATTGCAGATTTCAGAAGAAGACAAAATTCAAACAAAGATTAGAGCCTTTGGAAAGGCCAATATATAAAGTGCTTTCAAAAGATAGCAGATAACAACCATATACAACAACACACACAGAATAGAGATCAACACAGACATTCATATACAGATTCAAAGAGTTACAGCTCTCAGTCAATGATACATTCAACTGAGAAGATCATCCTTCTTCAACTCTCTCTTCTTCAATCCTGAGTTCATCCTGCTACAAGGAACATTCACTCAGAGTCTCAAGAAGAAGAAGAAGAAAGAAAAGCTATAGAAGAAGAACAATCATTCTATGAATCAAGAGTCTTCTTCAAGCTTCTCCTTCAGAACTTCAAGACAGTTCTCTGTCTCAAGTTTAGAAGAGTTCCTGCACCCTGAAGCAAGACTTCTTCCTGGATATTCTCTAAGTCAGGGGGAGCCTTGATTCCTTAGAGCTTTCTAGCTCTGTGCAATCCACTAGCTTCTCTAATCTGTTTTAACAATAGAGAAGAAACTTTAACTCTCTCAACCTCCTGTATAAAGGGTTATTACTCCCTTCAAAAGTGAACCTTGGTGGCAGGGCACCTGATCAAAAACCTGAGTTGGATTTTGAGCTCCTGATCAAAAGCTCAAAGGGTCTACTTGATCTACCTGAAGTAGATCAGTTGGTGGCAGGGCACCTGATGAGTTGTAAATTACCTATATTTTCGTATTTTATTTAAGTCAATTTTGTTTGTTTTTTGTCTTTTTTTATCTGTTTTATCCAATAAATAGCTTATTTTTGTAAATATTATTTCTAACTTAGCTTTATTTTTATTTGCAAAAAAGTTCCAGAAAAATTCCAAAAAGTCAAAAATTGACTGACACTCCCGTGTCAATTGACCGACACGCCCGTGTCACGCCCCCCAGACGATCGCCGGCCATAGGTTCCCAGCTCGACGATCGGCGATCATCAAACCGAGCCCAACATCACGCCCGTGTCAATGCTTGTCACGCCCGTGTCGAGGCTGACCCGCAAGCTTAGTCAAACTGTCAACGCTGCCGACATCGAACTGCCAGCTCCCCCGGTCATGCCCCCCTGTCACGCCCGTGTCAAGGTGTGACACGGGCGTGACCTTGCCACCTGGCCCGACGTGACGCGCGCGACTTTGCTGCCGGACCGCGCCCAGATCGACCTCCCCGACACGCCCCAGTCACGCCCGTGACTGACACATGTCACGCCCGTGACCTAGGGCGTGACCGCCACGTTTTCAGCCAAAGTCAACTTTCCAGTCAAGTCACCCGATCAGCTCATGAATAGTGTCGACACGCCCCCCTGTCACGCTCTAGTCACGGGCGTGACCCACCCAAAATTTTGCCTATAAATAAGAGCTTCCAGGAAGCTTATTTTGTCCACTTTTTTGACCACTTTGCTTAGGGGAGGTGCTGCCCAATTGGATTCCATACTTATGTAATGAGAATTTCTCCCCCCTCTCTCTCTCTTAGTTTGTATTAGGGTTTTTACTTTAATAAAATATGAATTTTTCTCTCTTAATTTGTATGAATAATCCATTTGAATGCGCCTACTTAAGCAACTTTTCGTTCATTTTTTTGTATTTCTTTTATGTTTTCATCTTTTTTAGCTTTCATAACTTAGTTAGATTTAGGATTTATCGGCATTTCTAGCCGTTGTGCCGTCCGTCTAGTTTTCATTTCCCGCACTTTTTAGCTTTAGCTTTTTCTTCTTTATCATTTTTATTCATATAGGTTTTATAAACCCCCCCCCCCCTAAAAGTGTTCATTTTTTATTTTCTTTAACTTAGGCTCTTAAAAATGTAAAACTTCTCGTTCCTTTTTAGTTTTATTCTCACTTTTTTGGAGGTTTTATAAAAACTTACGAATAAAAATGTAGTCATTACAATTTTTCGCTCACTTCGTTTT
Source organism: Platanthera zijinensis (assembly GCA_039513925.1). Classification (NCBI taxonomy): domain Eukaryota; kingdom Viridiplantae; phylum Streptophyta; class Magnoliopsida; order Asparagales; family Orchidaceae; genus Platanthera; species Platanthera zijinensis. The sequence goes on along the minus strand of CM077096.1, from coordinate 98,090,550 downwards.
AACTTTTTAATTTCAAAACTTTTAGTCCGGTTAATTTTTATTTCATCTTTTTATGCATTTCTACCGCATTCTAGCGGTAGAAATGCAGTTGTATTAATTTTTCGAGTACGTTCATTTTGCGTTTATTTGCAAAACTTTTCGTTCCGGTTAATTTTTATTTTCACTTTTTATGCATTTCTACCGCATTCTAGCGGTAGAAATGCAGTCGTTTTAATTTTCTGAGCACTTTGTTTTTCTTATTTTTGCAAGTGTGTGTGCGTGTATGAGTTAGGTTTTACTGCTTTATTTCATTTCTGTAGAGTGCGTGTGTGCGTATGCATTTATTTCTGCCTACTCGTTAAGAGTTAAATGGCGCCTTGCTTTCATTTCCCGCCCACTCGTTTGAGTGGGACTTGTCTTTTTACTGCTTTCATTTTCTTCCTACTCACTTGAGTAGGAAAACTTTGTGTGGGTGCGTGTGTTTTCATTTCTGTAGAGTGCGTGTGTGTGTTTTACTTTCAAGTAAAGTGCGTGCGTGTATGAGATAAATTTACTGCTTTATTTATCGCTTTCTTCAATTAAGAAGAGTGTGCGTGTGTGCATTTATTTCCGCCTACTCATTCGAGTAGGGCTTGCTTTATTTAATTTTCTTTATGGTTTTGAAGTGTGCGTGAGTGCCTGCATCAATTAGCCTTCAATTTATCTAACTGTCCTATTTTTCGTGTTTTCTCTTATAATTGTTCAGTGCTTAATTTAACACTCACGCTTCACCTAAAAACATAAAGCCGTCCCCATACCGATGAGTGGCCAATCTCTTTTAGCCTTCGGCATCGAAGAGCATTGGGACATAAAAAATGATTTGAAATAATTAAAAAACATTATTTTTATTTTAATTTAAGGACTTAAGATTTACCCCGGGTTAACGACGCATAGGACCACATAATCGATGTGTGGGCTCTATTTCCGTTATCCATACGCGACGCCGAGAGGCTGCACGTATGGACCGAACCCCCTTGGGTAAAGAGAATTGCGTACGCCCCCTCGAAAGAGGAGAAACGTAGTTCTGCCGGATTGGGTCCCCTACCCAATAGCGGGGTTCTTAGCGTAATGCGGGCGTTAAGGGGAATCCTTCGTCGGACTAACGTTCGGTCGAATAGCCTTAGCGCCCAGGTGAGCGATATCCCTAGACCAAGGTGAGCTCATGTTCTTGGAACCTCCACGGCCAAGTGCCTTTTATTAAATTAAAAACAAAGTTTAATAATTGTTAAGAATTATTTTAGTCTTAATCCGATTCGATGCCGAGCGTTAACCCGTCATCGAACTAATTTAGCAAAATTCCGCTTTCTTTCTTTCCGTTTTAATTAAACTAAAAAATCCCACCTTACTGTTAGTAAGATAATAGTGTTCCTGGAAGAGTAGATATAATCAACGCGTCCCCGAGAATAATATGACCTCGGTATTTTCCCGAATACCGAGTACTACTTGCGATAGGTGTGCTTGCCTCCTTTCGTTAGAAAACTCGATCTTCTAACCGGCCCGCGGAATCTGACCATTTCGAACCAACCACAGTAGGTCTCTGTTCCGCGGCCATCAAGTTTTTGGCGCCGTTTCCGGGGAGTCACGGTTGTTATATTGAATCCGGAACTCTATTAATTTTACTTTATTTTCAAATAAAAAATTTTATACAAAAAAAATCCTTCCCCCTTTCGTTTTTTTTAAGGGTGCATGACCCGTGGACAACCTTCGAGTTCTGAAAATCTTGAATTCGACCCCGAGATCGACCGCTCTCTTGCGCGTATCCGATCTCTCCGTCGAATTCCCTTTTTAGACCCCGCAGAATCTATCGGAGAACCCTCTTCTTCTTCTATGGCCGACCCGAATAATGCCCAACCGGCCGAGCGTACTATGTCTTATTACGCTCGGCCTAACTTGGATGATACGGGGTCGAGTATTGTTCGGCCCGCTGTGGCCAACAATAATTTTGAAATTAAGTCAAGTGTGATTCAAATGATCCAAAATGCCGTGCAGTTCGACGGACTGCCGGATGAGGACCCCAACAATCACTTGTCTAATTTTCTTGAAATTTGCGATTCTTTTAAAATTAATGGCGTCACTGATGACGTCATTCGTTTGCGCCTTTTTCCCTTCTCTCCTAAGTCCAAGGCTGAGGCGTGGTTACTCTCCCTCCCGAGGGGATCCATCACGTCTTGGGCGGAATTGGCTGAGAAATTCCTTACGAAGTATTTTCCGCCCGCGAAAACTGCAAGACTGCGGGCGGACATATCTTCGTTCGTCCAAAACGACTCCGAGTCTCTTTACGAGACTTGGGAATGCTTTAAGGAATTCCTCCGCCGGTGCCCGCACCACGCTCTGCCAACGTGGTTGCAGGTACAAATTTTTTATAATGGACTGAATAGTCAAACGCGTCAAATGATTGACGCGGCTGCCGGGGGCACTCTGAACAATAAGACCCCTGAGGCCACCTAGGCCCTTTTCGAGGAAATGGCGGTGAACGCCTACCAGTGGAATGTCCCGCGGGCACGCCCTAAGTAGGCGGGAATTTTTGAAGTGGATGCCACTACTCAGCTAGCCCTCCAAGTGGAAAGGCTAATTAAGCAGGTGGCGGAGATGTCTGTTGCCTCCTCCACTCCGCCTTGTTTTCTCCCCCCTTCCAACGTCTGCGTAGTCGACAAATTCGTGGACAACATGGGAAATCCGGTGCGTCCCTCATTTCAAAACAACCCTTATAGTAGCCACTATAATCCGGGTTGGAGGAACCATCCGAATTTCTCCTTGAGCAACCCAAACAACGCGCAGCGTCCCCCTCCCCCTCCTTTTGCGCCAACGTTTCCTCCTCCCCCTCCTATGAAGCCATCCCCGGTGGAGGAAAATTTTAATCGTTATGTCGCGTCCAACGAGTCTAATATCCGGAACATCACCGGATCGCTAAAAAATTTAGAACTCCAGGTTGGACAGCTGGCGCGACTCATGTCAGAACGCGCCATGGGGGCACTGCCAGGGAACACGGAGCCCAATCCAAGGGAAACCGCCAACGCTATAACCCTCCGTAGCGGTAAGGAGGTGGTCGATCCAAAACGGATCGATCCTCAGGTACATATTTCACCTCCGACCCCTCTTCCCTCTTCTTCGATTACGCAACCCTTACCGATTTTTAACGATAAAACTATTTTAAATAAGGCGTTGCCCTACCCGCATAAGTTCGATAATGAGCGAGTAAACGCGCAATATGAAAAATTTATTTTATTACTTAAACAAATTCATATTAATGTTCCTTTTTGCGAGGCTATCTCGCAAATGCCTAAATATGCGAAATTTTTAAAAGAACTACTTTCTAATAAATGCAAACTTGAGGATATTTCGCATATATCTCTCAACGCTGTCTGCTCGGCGGCTCTTACTAGTAAATTGCCCTTAAAACAAAATGACCCGGGAAGGTTCTCCATCCCGTGCCTTTTTGGCAATGTATTAGTAAAATACGCCTTGGCAGACTTAGGCGCGAGCATTAATTTGATGTTGTTCTCGCTCTTTCTGCGTTTAGGTTTGGGTACTCCTGCTCCTACCAATATGTGCATCCAACTAGCGGATCGCTCGGTTAGGTTCCCCATCGGGGTTGTTGAGGATGTCCTTGTCCGAGTAGACAAGTTCACCTTCCCGGTGGACTTCGTCATCTTGGACATCGAGGAAGACGCCAACGTACCAATAATACTTGGTCGCCCTTTCCTCGCGACCTCACGTGCGTTAATTGATGTAAGTAATGGTCAGCTTCTCATTCGGGTAGGAGACGACCAAGTTACTTTTTCTATTAACTCCTCTATGGAAGACTCGTTGTCGAGCGACGATTTCTGCTATTCTTTAGATTCTTTTTATGGAGATAGTTCTTCTCCGGTTTTCGAGTCCGAATTTTTAAACGAAAATATTTTTTCACTCGAAAATTTTTATTGCGATGAGGACGAGTCTACGATTATGCCTTTTGAACCAATTGGTTCAAAAGACATTAGCATTAAAACCTCACTAGAAGAACCGCCCATCCTAGAACTCAAACCATTACCCGAATCCCTAAAATACGCCTTTTTGGGGAAAAATGATGCACTCCCGGTAATCATTTCTTCGTATTTAAGCGATTCGGAGACCTCCGATTTATTGGAGGTTTTGCTTAAACATCGCCACGCAATTGCGTGGCAAATTTCTGACCTAAAGGGGATTAACCCTTCTTTCTGCACTCACAAAATTTTCTTAAACGATAATTGCCGCAAAACCATTCAGCCGCAGCGGCGTCTTAACCCAAACATGAAAGACGTCGTGAAAGCTGAGATAATTAAATTATTAGATGCGGGGATTATTTATCCCATTTCTGATAGTGCATGGGTTAGTCCCATTCATGTCGTGCCCAAAAAGGGCGGTCTAACCGTAGTGGCGAATGAGCACAACGAGCTCGTCTCAACTCGTACTGTTACGGGTTGGCGTGTGGTCATCGATTATCGCAAACTTAATGATGCCACCCGCAAAGACCATTTTCCACTACCGTTCCTTGACCAAATTCTTGAGCGTCTTTCCGGTCACCCTTTTTATTGTTTTCTCGACGGTTTATCGGGGTTTTTCCAAATCCCTATTTCCCCCGAAGACCAAGAGAAAACAACTTTTACTTGCCCCTTTGGCACCTTCGCCTATCGAAGAATGCCATTTGGCCTCTGCAATGCGCCGGCTACATTCCAAAGATGTATGCTAGCAATTTTTGGTGAGCTAGTAGAAGATATTATGGAAATATTTATGGATGACTTTTCTGTATTCGGATGCTCATTCCCGGATTGTCTTCGTAATCTTGATCGTGTCCTCCAGCGATGCGAGGACACGAATCTTGTCTTAAATTGGGAAAAGTGTAACTTTATGGTTCGAAGAGGTTTGGTCCTCGGCCATAAGATTTCGATTAAGGGGATAGAGGTCGATAAGGCCAAAGTTGAAATCATAGAAAAACTTCCTCAGCCGACAAACATAAAATCCATTAGGAGTTTCTTAGGCCACGCGGGCTTTTATAGGCGCTTCATTCAAGATTTTTCAAAAATAACAAAGCCGCTTACTCACCTCTTGGAAAAGGAATCACCTTTTGTCTTTAGTAGCGATTGCGAGTCTGCTTTTAATTTTATAAAACAAAAACTTATCAATTCTCCGATTCTAGTGGCCCCTAATTGGTCCCTTCCATTCGAAATCATGTGCGACGCTAGTGATATTGCCTTAGGCGCCGTTCTTGGCCAACGCGTAGAAAAACATTTTCATCCTATTTATTACGCTAGCAAGACGCTCACTTCCGCACAAGTGAATTACACGACGACGGAAAAGGAACTCTTAGCCGTCGTTTTCGCTTTCGATAAGTTTCGCTCGTACCTTACGCTTTCTAAAGTTATCGTTTTCACCGATCACTCCGCCCTTAAATATCTATTAGCTAAAGCCGACGCGAAGCCCCGCCTTCTTCGATGGATTCTCCTCCTACAAGAGTTTGACTTGGAGATCCGAGATAAGAAGGGCGCGGAGAATCTAGCGGCAGACCACCTCTCCCGTTTAGAAAATCCGGGTGCGGAAGCGCTCGTCGAATCTGAAATAAATGACAGATTCCCCGAGGAACGCCTTCTCGCCATTCATTCGTCTTCGTCATCTTCGCCTTGGTTCGCAGATTTTGCGAACTACTTAGTCGCGCGGGTACTTCCAAAAGATTTTTCAAGTCATCAAAAGAAGAAATTCTTTTCCGACTTGAAAAATTTCTTTTGGCATGACCCCTTTCTTTTCCGTATCTGCGCGGACCAAGCGGTTCGAAGATGCGTCACGGGAGTGGAGTGCATACAGATATTGAGGCACTGCCACGAGGGTCCAGCCGGGGGGCACTATCAAGCCAACCGGACCGCTAGGAAGGCGCTAGAGGCGGGCTACTTTTGGCCCACTCTCTTCAAAGACGCGCACAATTTTGTGCGCGCATGCGATAGCTGTCAGCGGTCGGGTAACATCTCACGTCGTGATGAGATGCCCCAAAATATGTTTTTAGAATGCGAAGTTTTCGATTTATGGGGCATAGATTTTGTTGGCCCCCTACCTCCTTCTTATAAAAATATGTATATTTTAGTGGCGGTCGACTACGTATCACGGTGGGCGGAAGCGCAGGCTCTCCCCACCAACGATACGCGAGTCGCCGTTACATTTCTAAAAAAATTATTTTCTCGCTTCGGCACGCCTCGCGCTATTGTTAGTGATAGGGGAACGCATTTCTGTAATGCTCTAATGGCTAAGACGTTAGCTAAATACGGAGTCACGCACAAGCTTGCCACCCCCTACCACCCGCAAACAAGTGGCCAAGTTGAGGTAGTAAATCGAGAGATAAAACGCATATTAGAAAAAATCGTTTCACTTAATAGGAAAGATTGGTCCGCTAAGCTCGACGATGCGTTATGGGCGTATCGTACGGCGTACAAAACCGCTACCGGTTGTACCCCGTTTCGATTAGTCTATGGCAAAGCGTGCCATTTACCCGTAGAACTGGAGCACCGCGCACTTTGGGAATTAAAACTCTTAAACCTCGACTCTAACTTAGCCGCTCAGAATAGAAAACTGCAACTAAACGAGCTCGATGAATGGCGTGCGAACGCTTACGAGAGCAATAAGTTCTATAAGGAGCGTTCTATGTTTTATCACGATCGAAAAATTAAAACCCCAAAAATCTTTTCTCCGGGCGATCTAGTCCTTCTTTACAATTCACGTCTTAGGCTTTTCCCGGGTAAGCTAAAATCGCGATGGTTCGGCCCCTTCAAGGTTGAAGAGGTTTGGCCATATGGGACCGTACTCGTCTCCCACCCCGAAAAAGGCACTTTTAAGGTGAACGGTAATCGGTTAAAGTCTTATATAGCGGGCGACCCTGTGATCAGTAGGAGCGAAACCATAACCCTTCTCCATATATAAACCCGCCACTATAGTCAAGCTACGCGACTATAAACAAAGCGCTCCTGGGAGGCACCCCACGTCTATCTTTTTTCCGTCTTTATTTATTATGTTTTCTATTTTTCTAATAAATGCAGGGTTTCTAATGGGCTTCCCCGCGCGCGGATCAGGGACGTTTTCTGCCCCCCTCTCTTTTCCTTTTTTGTACATACACCTGCTGTCTTGTTCCTCATGCTTAGCATACAACATTAGGGACAATGTTGGATCTAAGTATGGGGGTGTTTTCATATTTTCGTACTTTCTTTTTCACTTACAAAAAAAAAAAAACAAAACAAAAAAAAATATTAAAAAAAAACAACAAAACTTCAAAAAAAAAATATTTCACACAAAAAAATCAAAAAAAAAAAATTTTTGAAGTTTCATTTTTGAAACTTTGACTTATTTTAACTCGGTCCGCGAGATCCGGCTCATCGAGCCATCCACATAACGAGTCATCTCGCGGCTGCCTAGTTTATATTTTTGTAAATATTCTTGTAAATATTCTTGTAAATATTTTTGTAAATAATTTTTGTAAATACTTTTTTGTAAATATTCTTTCCCTTTCCCCTCTCCCTTTTTCCCTCTCATCCTTGTAAATATTTTTTTCTTTTTCCCAAATTTTTGTAAATAGAATAAAAACTTCATTAAAAACACACAAAAATTCACAAAATTTAAAAATACAAAAAAAATTCACAAAACTTAAAATCCAAAAAAAAAATCGCATTTTTTCTTTCTTTTTATTATGTATATATTAAAGATATAAATACAAAACTACAAAAAAAGAGCATAACTTCAAAAAAAACAACAAAAAATTTGTTATGTAAGTTTTGAAACAAATAAATCAAACATTTCATTCTTAAGTTTCTTGTTATCCAAAACTTTCGTTTTGAGTTTATTTATATGTGAATTTGATCAATTCTTTGTTCACTATTTGTTTGTTAATTATAGATTGAAAAATCTAAATAGCCGGGGTTAAGTTTTAAAGAATTTATTATACTTTGTTAAAAATAGGGGACTCGCTTTAGGCACTACTTCTAATTTTTCATAGATAGGAGCATGTGTACCATATTAGAAAATAACGACTATAGAATTCAATTATGCTTGCTTTTAGCTTTCTAAAAAATTAGAACGTACAATTTATAAAGGTTGCTCTCAATTATTTTTCAATTAAAAATCTAGTTCTCTTTTCTCCCCTTACCTATCATAACCTACCTGGTATGATAAAAATATTTCCCCTAAAAAAAAGATCTTATGTCAATGGGAATAAGATTTCATTCCGTAAACATAGGCACCCAATAAATTAAAAGATTATACGTTACGGAGTAAGAGGATAAAATTCATTACTCCAACACATATACATTGGGTTATTTTTATTTATGAAGAACAAAAAATTTTATGTTAAGGAAAATAAGATTTCATTTTCCTTTAACATCCAAATCAAAAAAAAATTGGAGGTTCGAGAAAAATAACCTCGCCTCAAAATCCAAGCATCTTCATAAACCAACATCAACCCCCCTTAGCCAATTTCATGACACTAGAATTAATTCAAAAATCTTTTTGAGAGCATAATTCGTAAATTGCATTATTTCCGATAACACTCCTATAAGCTAAAGTTCGTATAACTCCAAACTATTTTCTGTTAATCTAACCAATACAATTATTGCTTTCTATTTGATTACATCAAGAAGTCTTTTGGCCAAAACTTTTGCCCTGTTTAAATCATCTAATTAATTTTAGGACTTAACTCTTATACCCCGTATATTTTTATTTGATCTCTCTTATAATTAATTTAGCGGTAGCAGAACTTAGAGTTTTTTATTATTCCTTATAAGTTCACCTCAAACTTTTGCTCTGGAATAGCAAAAGCTTAAGTATGGGGGTGTTTGATGAGTTGTAAATTACCTATATTTTCGTATTTTATTTAAGTCAATTTTGTTTGTTTTTTGTCTTTTTTATCTGTTTTATCCAATAAATAGCTTATTTTTGTAAATATTATTTCTAACTTAGCTTTATTTTTATTTGCAGAAAAGTTCCAGAAAAATTCCAAAAAGTCAAAAATTGACTGACATGCCCGTGTCAATTGACCGACACGCCCGTGTCAATTGACCGACACGCCCGTGTCACGCCCCCCCCCCCCCCCCCCCGACGATCGCCGGCCACAGGTTCCCAGCTCGACGATCGGCGATCACCAAACCGAGCCCAACGTCACGCCCGTATCAATGCTTGTCACGCCCGTGTCGAGGCCGACCCGCAAGCTTAGTCAAACTGTCAACGCTGCCGACATCGAACTGCCAGCTCCCCCGATCACGCCCCCCTGTCACGCCCGTGTCAAGGTGTGACACGGGCGTGACCTTGCCACCTGGCCCGACGTGACGCGCGCGACTTTGCGGCCGGACCGCCCCCAGATCAACCTCCCCGACACGCCCCAGTCACGCCCGTGACTGACACATGTCACGCCCGTGACCTAGGGCGTGACCGCCACGTTTTCAGCTGAAGTCAACTTTCCAGTCAAGTCACCCGATCAGCTCATGAATAGTGTCGACACGCCCACCTATCACGCCCTAGTCACGGGCGTGACCCACCCGAAATTTTGCCTATAAATAAGAGCTTCCAGGAAGCTTATTTTGTCCACTTTTTTGACCACTTTGCTTAGGGGAGGTGCTGCCCAAATGGATTCCATACTTATGTAAGGAGAATTTCTCCCCCCTCTCTCTCTCTCTCTTAGTTTGTATTAGGGTTTTTACTTTAATAAAATATGAATTTTTCTCTCTTAATTTGTATGAATAATCCATTTGAATGCGCCTACTTAAGCAACTTTTCGTTCATCTTTTTGTATTTCTTTTATGTTTTCATCTTTTTTAGCTTTCATAACTTAGTTAGATTTAGGATTTATCGGCATTTCTAGCCGTTGTGCCGTCCGTCTAGTTTTCATTTCCCGCACTTTTTAGCTTTAGTTTTTTCTTCTTTATCATTTTTATTCATATAGGTTTTATAAACCCCCCCCCCCCTAAAGTGTTCATTTTTTATTTTCTTTAACTTAGGCTCTTAGGAATGTAAAACTTCTCATTCCTTTTTAGTTTTATTCTCATTTTTTTGGAGGTTTTATAAAAACTTACGAATAAAAATATAGTCGTTACAATTTTTCGCTCACTTCGTTTTAACTTTTTAATTTCAAAACTTTTAGTCCGGTTAATTTTTATTTCATCTTTTTATGCATTTCTACCGCATTCTAGCGGTAGAAATGCAGTTGTATTAATTTTTCGAGTACGTTCATTTTGCGTTTATTTGCAAAACTTTTCGTTCCGGTTAATTTTTATTTTCACTTTTTATGCATTTCTATCGCATTCTAGCGGTAGAAATGCAGTCGTTTTAATTTTCTGAGCACTTTGTTTTTCTTATTTTTGCAAGCGTGTGTGCGTGTATGAGTTAGGTTTTACTGCTTTATTTCATTTCTGTAGAGTGCGTGTGTGCGTATGCATTTATTTCCGCCTACTCGTTAAGAGTTAAATGGCGCCTTGCTTTCATTTCCCGCCCACTCGTTTGAGTGGGACTTGTCTTTTTACTGCTTTCATTTTCTTCCTACTCACTTGAGTAGGAAAACTTTGTGTGGGTGCGTGTGTTTTCATTTCTGTAGAGTGCGTGTGTGTGTTTTACTTTCAAGTAGAGTGCGTGCGTGTATGAGATAAATTTACTGCTTTATTTATCGCTTTCTTCAATTAAGAAGAGTGTGTGCGTGTGTGCATTTATTTCTGCCTACTCATTCGAGTAGGGCTTGCTTTATTTAATTTTCTTTATGGTTTTGAAGTGTGCGTGAGTGCCTGCATCAATTAGCCTTCAATTTATCTAACTGTCCTATTTTTCATGTTTTCTCTTATAATTGTTCAGTGCTTAATTTAACACTCACGCTTCACCTAAAAACATAAAGTCGTCCCCATACCGATGAGTGGATAATCTCTTTTAGCCTTCGGCATCGAAGAGCATTGGGACATAAAAAATGATTTGAAATAATTAAAAAACTTTATTTTTATTTTAATTTAAGGACTTACGATTTACCCCGGGTTAACGACGCATAGGACCACATAATCGATGTGTGGGCTCTATTTCCGTTATCCATACGCGACGCCGAGAGGCTGCACGTATGGACCGAACCCCCTTGGGTAAAGAGAATTGCGTACGCCCCCTCGAAAGAGGAGAAACGTAGTTCTGCCGGATTGGGTCCCCCACCCAATAGCGGGGTTCTTAGCGTAATGCGGGCGTTAAGGGGAATCCTTCGTCGGACTAACGTTCGGTCGAATAGCCTTAGCGCCCAGGTGAGCGATATCCCTAGACCAAGGTGAGCTCATGTTCTTGGAACCTCCACGGCCAAGTGCCTTTTATTAAATTAAAAACAAAGTTTAATAATTATTAAGAATTATTTTAGTCTTAATCCGATTCGATGCCGAGCGTTAACCCGTCATCGAACTAATTTAGCAAAATTCCGCTTTCTTTCTTTCCGTTTTAATTAAACTAAAAAATCCCACCTTACTGTTAGTAAGATAATAGTATTCCTGGAAGAGTAGATATAATCAACGCATCCCCGAGAATAATACGACCTCGGTATTTTCCCGAATACCGAGTACTACTTGTGATAGGTGCGCTTGCCTCCTTTCGTTAGAAAACTCGATCTTCTAACCGGCCCGCGGAATCTGACCATTTCGAACCAACCACAGTAGGTCTCTGTTCCGCGGCCATCAGCACCTGAACAAAAACCTGTAGTGGATTCCTACCAGGGTGGTAGAAGAGTGGACGTGTAACATCCCAATGTTACTTCTAGACCCCTTAACTTAGATTGGGTTAGGCATGGGGTGGGTGTTAGGGTAATGAGCTAGGTTTGACCCTAGATAGTGGGTTGTAGCCATGTGGGGCCCACTATGGGGCCAAAGTCAAACCAGGTCAAACTAGCCTAAACAGGAACCTTAGTCACACCATGACCCCACCATGATGCCCTAACCCTAAATACAATCTAAGTGGACCCCAAGGTAGGCCATGGGGTCAACCAGTTGACCCATGTTGGGTCAAGTCAACATATTGACCTAAATAGTGAAAATGGTGCCCTAGCCCATTTCACTAGGTTGGGTCCACCCAAACCAACCCAAACTCACTAGGTGGGTCTAAAGTGACCCTATACCCCCTATGGAAGAGAAAAATATGGGCATGCAATGGTAATTTTGGGAATTACCTAGGAGAGAGAAAATGTGATAAATAGGAGAGAGAAAAGGTGGTGGAGTTATTTTGGGCCACTTGGGCTCACCCCACCAACCCACATTAGGTTGGCTGACCATGTAGGGCTATTAGGAGGTGTGGGACCCCACCATGCAGCCTTGGGTCAAGCCCAAGCCCAAACCCGACCCTATATAGCCTATTTCACTTATGTGAACCAACCCTCCCTATTCACTCACCAACCTTGGCCCCCAACCCTAGAACCCGACCATTAGGGGTTAATTTAACCTAGATGGAGTAGTGGGACCCACTGCCAAGCCACCTAGCCGGCCAAACACCTCAACCCGAGCCCCACCTTGTTGAAATCACCCCCTCCTTGGTGAATCCGCCCCAACCCTTGGTGAAATCGCCCCCTCTCTTAACTCACCCCCAAACCGAGCCCATACCCTCACTCACACTTCATTCCACCCCAGAGAGAGAGAGAGAGGGAGCAAGGAAGCCATGGAAGGCCGTGGAGCTCGCCGGAACTTGCAAGCTAGGGGAAGCCGCCGCCACCCTCAACCACAACCACCAAGGGTCCGTATCCCCTCCCCTCTAACTGCACTAGTATCCTAGCTCATCTAGGTTAGAGGTCGAGCTCAAACGAGCTCGACATAGGGATCAAAAAAAGCTTGGAAAAAGCTTTAAAAATGGCGGTTTAGGCTCCTTTCGGTTTGGTTGCGCCGCCGCCGTCCGCCGCCCTCCGCCGCCCAGTCGCCGGCCAGCCCTAGCCCCGACCACCGTGAGGTCGGGGGAGGACTTGGCCGGAGGTCCCGCCGCCGGCAATGGCCGGAAATGGCCTCGCAAAGGACACCTGCTCGGGCTGGCCATGCATGCACTGCATGGGGAAGAAAAGCAGCTACCGTTGGATAGGCTTTAAGATTCGTGCAAAGATTTAATATTAATTCTGCATTATTTAAATTTTATGTATAAATGTGGAATATTGTCACATGGTAACAGCTGTCTTGCATGTTAATTTTGAGGCACTTAGAGGCCTCACCTTAGGTTGAACCCTGAATGAAAAAGTTAGGTAGATGGGTTAACTTTGAAATGCCACAAAAATCATGACTTTTGGACCAGTAGGCGGCCCTGTAGGGCTGTTTTGCTAGGACTGCCCTTAAACTAGGGCAGAAACCAAATTGGATGCCCAGGACAAACCAAGCATCACCATGACCTGAAATTTTGGTCATGGGTGTATTTAGGGCATGCCTATGCCCTGCCAAAAATTTGGAATTTTTGGAAGAACTTTTTCTATAGTTTTTATCAAAATATCAAAAGTTAAATTAAGGGCATAATTGTAATTTTAGGCACCCAAATGACCCCAAATTTTGGTGGTATGTCCTTGGGGACATTATTGGTGTCTGGTAGAAATTTCAAGGCAATTGGACCCCTGCATGAAGGGTTATTCCATGTGTTTGTGTAGGCTAATTTAGGCCTTGGTGTGCAATTAGCAATAATTTGTATTTTGTGTATTTAACCTAACTGAGGCACCCAAAAGCCATGCAATAAATTCCAGTGATACTTTAGGGCATGTTTCACTCCTAGAATAATTTTTGGGATTTTTGGAATTAAAAATACCACTTAATGGAATTTTTCAAATTATAGGTCCTTTTGTAAAATAAATGGGAAAAATAGGTTTTGGCTATAGAAGACCTTCAGATTCAGCCAAGTCAAAGTATGGTGTTTTAATTGACTTAAGAAAATTTCTTATCTCTGTTTGACAACTGTTAGAGCAAAATTCATGGAAATGACCATTTTACCCTTTTTGTAAATGTTTATGAATTAGTATACATACTTGTTGGAAAATTGTGAAAATAATCCTAGAGTTGCATAATTGTTATATTAGTCTTGTAGATTTATATCAGAATTTTTTTGGGTACAATGTTAATTATTAATTAGCATAATGGCATTTTTGGTAAATAATTAAGAATGGATTTGATAGACCATTACCTTGTAGAAATTAATAAAACTCTGCCATTAGTCATAAAATGGTAATATAAATGCTCAGTAATTTTCCTGGGATTTTGGTGTATATATTTCTTGTACTTCATTTGGAAAGTGATAAATAGGTAGAATTGGTATTAATTATGGGAAAAATAGAAATATACAAAGAGAAATTATGAAATGTTGTTGACAGTAATAATTTATTCATATGCAACTCAGGAAAATTCCCTTAGGTCAGAAGATCTTAATTGCTAATACTTCTTGTGTAAAATGACCTAGGGAATAATGTAAAAGATTTATTTAAAGGCCTTATTGACCTAGGAATATTATAAAAATCAACACACTCATTTTATTAGTCCATACCACCCTAGGATAAATATTTGGGGTCAGTTGGATCAAAGATTTAGAAGTTCGATTTCAGGGTGGTGTTAGGTCATGGGGTGCGCATAGTAAAAGTAGGCTGGACTATAGGCCGCCAGGGGATGAATCAACAGCTGAGTTAGAGTCTAAGATCGGAAGTATAACCCTGGGTAGCAGATGCATTATAGAGACGAGAGTAAAAGTGCAACATTAGTCATGCCTAGGTAGGGTTGACGGAAGACCGTCACTCCTTAATCTATACCTTAAATCACTAGGTCACTCTATGTAACAGGAGAGAGAAAAGAGGTCCGGGGTAAGAAACAACTAAAGTAAATATCCTTGAGAAAGGGAGCTTTGGGATTCAGCCCATCGCAGCTCCTAGTGCCCTTGAGAGCCCTTCACCGGGAATACCTTGGGCAGTCCTGGGATTATCCTTAAGACTCTAAGTATGATAATCTGTAGATAAGAGTAGTCTAATAGGTTAAGTGAACTGGATATGTGCTCACTCGTGCCGGGTTGGAGGGACTTGGAGTCTTTTGACTACTTGCTCACCCGTGCAGAGTTGGAGGAAAGAAATTGACTTATATACACTCACCCGGCCAGGGTTGGAGGGTTTGTAGCACATACTCACCCGTGGCGGGTTGGAGAGATTTGAGACATGATAGTCCTTTGAGCTGGAGGCTCAATATATAATACTTGCATGTGCATATATTAGTGGCGGGCCATGCGGTACTGGCCAGTCGTCACACCGACGGCAGTACGGTGGACCAGGCGGGTGCGAGGGTTAGAAGGACCAGTAGGATGTTTATACTGGAGTCTGGAGGACTTTTCCTAATAACGCGCACCCGACCCAACAAGACTGACAGGTAGTCAGCAAAGTGGTACGCAGAGACTCTAGAGTGCACTGTCGGTGTACAGAGGCGTACAAGAGAGGTCTAGGCCTGGTAGTGTGTATACCCGCCTAGAAGGCGGAGACGCCCGCTCCGCTGCTGCCGTAGCCACAACGGTGGTACCTGAGAGTGATGCTAGCTCTCGAAAAGTGGGAACTAAAGGTCTGTGATCACGGAGTCGTGTGTGTGTGTTGCACTGCATGTTCATATCATACCCACCATATAGTTGCATAACATTAATCTGCATAACAACCTAAGACACCTAATGTATAAGTGGTATGGGACGCTTATACATTAGGACCTGCTATACGAACCCTTAGCCTATAAGCCTGAGTGGGCATGTTTGTAGGTTAAGGTTATTTTCCTTTATAATTATACATGCTTGTGACTCTGACACCCCATTGTATAAATGGTATGGGACATTCTATACAATGGGAGCCTTGCAAAAGATCCCTTGCTTATGCGTACTCGCATAAGTGGAGGTTACATTTCACTATATTTTGATTATATATACTCTGTTAGTTTCCTGTCACCTGCCCACCTTTTGCCACCCCTTGTTGTCCTCCGCTTCGTCCTCCCGCACGGTGCCTAGGAGTTGCAGGAGGAGGTGCGGAGGATACGACTTAGTCTTTTTGACTAATGGTCGGTGACCTTATTATTTTTAGGAGCTCGAGGAGGTGGTCCAGCACGTCGAGGAGGCCGGATTTGAGGAGCAGAGGCCGGCACCTGCTACTACTACTGGGGCATGTCTACAGGTGATGAGAGAGTTTTAGTTTTTCCGCTGCTATGTATGTGAGAGTGAGAGTGATTATGATGTACTGGGCATAAGCCCTATTTACTTTCCCTTTTGTACTCATTATGGACTGGCTTATATTTCATTTGATATATATATATACTGTGGCTGTGGACTTGCTTTTGCTTTACTCTGATTTATCATGCAATTATTCTCATATTGGCCGAACAGGATATGATCGTACTAGCCGGCAGAATCGGCGTCTTGCGGTGGCGACTAACCCGTGCGTTAGTGTCACCGTAAGGCGGCGGTTCTGGGCATAAGATCCGGGTTGCCTCGGATTTGAGGAACAGGATCTTACAAACTGGTATCACTTGAAACCACGATCATATCAGAATACAGTCCACCACACTGGAACACCCCGCCCCAGCATTAGTTTGCGGACAAACTATGCAGCGGAAGCAGTGGTGTGCCCAGGCGTAAAAAGCCACATAATCAGTCCATCAAACAATGAGTTAGGCCAATTTTGACGTTAAGTTTTTCCTTTATGCAGCCTCCGCAGGATACGGTTCCTCCCCCTCCGGCTGCCATTCCGTTCATGCAGACGGAGATGGGGCAAACCCTGACGGCTATCCTGGATGCCTTCAGAGCGCAGCAAGCCCCGGTTCAGCTGCCCAACCCAGGATCGAACTGGTTGAGTGCATTTAAAAGTCTGTCTCCGCCACTGTATCGTGGGACAGAAGATGCCGTGAAGACAGAGGAGTGGTTGGAGACCATCCAGGAGCTGCTAGCCGGCATCAGCTGCCCCGTCAGACAGGCAGTTCCCCTTGCCACCTCGGCACTAGATGCTCATGCAAAGAGGTGGTGGAAGTCGGTGCGGGACTCTACATTCGCCGACCGGGAGCTGATGGACATATCTTGGGAGGAGTTCAGCGACGTCTTCTTGGAGCATTATGTATCTTCCACAGACCGAGATACCTTGGAGGCGAGGTTTCTGAGCCTCCAGCAGGGAAGCCGATCAGTTATTGAATATCAGAGAGAGTTCTCCCACCTGGCTAGGTTTGCAGGCTTCCATGACTGGGACGACCAAAAATACGCGAAGAGATTCTATCACGGGCTCCGCGACTCCTTGAGGCAGCCCTTGCTATTCATTGCCCACGGTACCATGGCACAGATCATCGAGATGGCAAAGAAGCTGGAGGCTGACCAGCTGTTGGTGCAAGGCAGGGGGAAGAGATCGTTGGATGGACAGTCATTTGGGGAGAGCAGCAGATCGTCTCAGAGGGGAAAGACGATTGGATACAGGAGAGGTGGGGGACGTCGTCGTCCCAACTATAGGCAGGATCAGGGGCCTCCTCCACCTTTGGCTCCCCCACCTATGCAGATTCCCGGACCGATGAGACAGGATGATCGAGGTCAGAGGCAGATCACCTGCTTTGGTTGCGGCCAACCTGGGCACATCAGGACGCAGTGCCCGCTTCAGGTCCACCCTCTTCCTCCTCCTCCACCTCCAGTGGCCCCTCCAGTGCACCAAGGCCGAGGACGAGGACGAGGACGAGGACGAGGCCGAGGCCGAGACCGGGAGCAGGTATACGCGCTGGATCTCACGGAACAGAGGGACCCAGAGGAGGTGATTACAGGTACTTAAAATTTTGTAAGAGTTATAAATTTTAAATTTTCTCTTTCTAAGAATACCTTAGACATTAATAGTAATGCTATTCTTTGAACTCAAACGAACCCAGGCATAGTGATGATTAGCGGCAAGCCCGCTCACACCCTCTTCGACACGGGCGCGTCACACTCCTTCGTATCGGACTCGTTTATTGAAGGATTAGAGGGAGTGGAGAAGTTTTCCGGTTTGGAAAAGAGAGTGCGACTCCCTGATGGTACGGAACTTCGAACCACAGACTGCTGCAATATGGATGTCGAGATAGGAGGCAAAGCGTTCGAAGCCCCGGCAACAGTTCTGAGCCTACCGGATTATGATCTGATCCTAGGCATGAATTGGCTTCATTGGAACTACGCGCAGATAGATTGCCCCACGAAGAGGATCACACTCAGACACGGGGACTCCCACGTCATCATTGAAGGTATCCGTTCCATTCCCCGACTCTCTTTATCTTCAGTACAGGCCGTTAAGGCCTATGAACAGGGAGAAGAGGTATACCTCATTTGTTTCGAGATGGCTGTGGTAGAGAGTTCCATAGCTGATATTCCAGTGGCACGAGATTATGCTGATGTCTTTCCGGAGAAGTTACCTGGGCTACCACCATCGCGGGACTTAGACTTCAGGATTCAGTTGGTGCCAGGGGCAAGACCAGTGTCCCGAGCACCCTACAGAATGGCCCCTAGAGAATTGGCAGAATTCAGGGCACAGTTACAGGAACTGGTGGAATCGGGTTTTGTACGACCGAGTTCTTCGCCTTGGGGAGCACCTGTTCTATTTGTAAAGAAGAAGGACGGATCGCTGAGGCTATGTATAGATTATAGAGAACTGAACCGATTGACGGTTCGGAATACATATCCATTGCCACGAATAGATGAGCTCTTCGATCAGCTTCAAGGAGCTTGCTGGTTTTCGAAATTGGATTTGCGCTCAGGTTATTATCAGCTCCGCATCAGAGAAGAAGATATACCGAAGACGGCCTTCAGCTCCCGTTATGGCTTATATGAGTTCACGGTGATGCCGTTCGGGCTCACGAATGCTCCCTCGGCCTTTATGACGCTCATGAACAGGGTATTCGAGCCTTATCTGGACCGGTTTGTTATAGTCTTTATTGACGACATTCTGATTTATTCGCGATCTCGAGAGGAGCACGCAGAGCATTTAGCACTGGTATTGCAGAAGTTAAGAGAATTTCAGATGTATGCGAAGTTCTCAAAATGTCAATTCTGGCTTCAGGAAGTGGCTTTCCTAGGACACACAATCAGTGGAGCTGGATTAGCTGTGGATCCTGCTAAGATAGAGGCAGTGCGGGATTGGCCACGGCCAAAGACGGCGTCGGATATACGTAGCTTCTTGGGTCTGGCAGGTTATTATCGTAAGTTCGTGGAGGGGTTTTCAAGGATAGCCCTCCCCCTCACGTCCTTGACGAAAAAGGATGCCGCATTTGACTGGACAGAGCGGTGCGAGTCAGCATTTCAAGAGCTCAAGGATCGGCTCACTTCGTCCCCCATCCTTGCACTTCCCTCGGGGAGTGAAGGATTTCAGATATACACGGATGCATCCTATCAGGGGATGGGTGCAGTCTTAATGCAGCACGGACATGTTATCGCTTATGCTTCGCGACAGCTGAAGAAGCATGAGCATAACTATCCTGTACATGATCTCGAGCTTGGGGCCGTAGTCTTTGCCCTCAAGACATGGAGACATTACCTCTACGGGATTCATTGTGACATATACTCCGATCATAAGAATCTCAAATACATCGACACGCAGAAGGTTCTGAACCTGCGACAGAGGAGGTGGCTTGAGTTCCTCTGCGATTACGACTATAAGATGCACTATCACCCGGGAAAGGCGAATACTGTAGCAGATGCTTTGAGCAGGAGAGCCGGCACTTCTGGACCGGAGTCCCGGGTGATGTCTATGGAGCTACTACGCATGATGGAGGATATGCAGATTACCATGGTTTCGGAAGCCGAGCCAGTGCTCTATCGAGAGTACCTGAACTCTTTGGTCAGCAATGATGATATACAGAAACGCATTCTTACACATCAGAGATTGGATACTGATCTAGAGCCTATCTTTGACGCTCTAAAGGGAGGCAAGCATGAGGATTATACGCTGGAGGACGATCTTCTTCGATTCCGTGGCCGAGTGTACATTCCAGCAGGAGGTGAGATCCGGGATGACATCCTCAGAGAGGCACACTACTCCAGATATTCAGTGCATCCCGGTATCACCAAAATGTGGGCTGACTTACGGCGGACCATGTACTGGCCAGGAATGAAGAGGGAGATCATATACCTGGTGACACACTGCGAGACTTGCCAGCGAGTGAAGGCCGAATGCAAGAGCCCAGGCGGTATATTACAGCCACTGCCAGTCCCAGAGTGGAAGTTCGAGGATATCTCTATGGATTTTGTTCACGGACTTCCTCGCTCTCATTCTGGGCACGACTCCATCTGGGTCATTGTAGACAGGTTGACCAAGGTGGCACGGTTTATCCCGGTCAGAAAAGATGCCCCGGTTGCTGTACTGGTGAGGTTATTTGTAGAGCAGTTCGTCCGGTATCACGGAGTACCCAGGTCTATTGTTTCAGATAGGGATGGTCGCTTCACCTCCAGGGAATGGAGGGCAGTGCACGCTTACTTGGGATCCAGACTTTCCTTTAGCACTGCTTTCCACCCGCAGACCGATGGTCAGACGGAGCGGACGATACGCACTATGGAGGACCTGCTCAGGTTATGTATTTTGGATACAGGGAAACCTTGGGAGAGGCTACTGCCGTTGATCGAATTCTCATACAACAACAGCCACCAGGCCAGCATCGGGATGGCTCCTTACGAGGCGCTTTATGGGAGAAAATGCCGGACTCCGCTATCCTGGGTGCAAGATGTGGATACTCGAGCCCTTGGGTCAGACTTTGTAGAGGATACGGAGGCTCAGATTCATTTGATCAGGGATCGGCTTCTGGAGGCTCAGAGCAGACAAGCGAAATATTATGATGCTCGGCACCGGAAAGTGGACTTCCAAGTTGGGGACAGGGTTTTCCTGAAAATCCGACCGGTACACGGTATTTCTCGGATTCGGAGACATAAGAAGCTCAGCCCCCGGTACATGGGACCATACCTGATTCTGGAGCGTGTGGGCCCCTTGGCCTATCGGCTGCAACTACCTCCGGAGCTGAGCAGCCTACACGATGTGTTCCATGTCTCTTCTTTGCGAAGAGCTCTTCTTCGCCCTGAGCAGCATGTCCCTACTACAGCTGGACCGATAGAGCCTGACCGTTCGGTTAGATTGGAGCCGATCCGGATCGACGATTCAGCAGTTCGAACGTTGAGGAAAAAGAAGGTTCCACTCGTAAAGGTGCTGTGGTCCAACCATGGACAGGAGGAGCACACCTGGGAACCTAGGGATCTGATGCTGGAGCGTCATCCAGAACTATTTACATCAGGTACCTTTATGTTATTTTCTACAAAAATTCCTTAACAATTTCTGCAACTGGAACCCGTAGACCCAAACTTAAATTTCGGGGACGAAATTATTTCTTTTGTTTATAGGATTTGTAACATCCCAATGTTACTTCTAGACCCCTTAACTTAGATTGGGTTAGGCATGGGGTGGGTGTTAGGGTAATGAGCTAGGTTTGACCCTAGATAGTGGGTTGTAGCCATGTGGGGCCCACTATGGGGCCAAAGTCAAACCAGGTCAAACTAGCCTAAACAGGAACCTTAGTCACACCATGACCCCACCATGATGCCCTAACCCTAAATACAATCTAAGTGGACCCCAAGGTAGGCCATGGGGTCAACCAGTTGACCCATGTTGGGTCAAGTCAACATATTGACCTAAATAGTGAAAATGGTGCCCTAGCCCATTTCACTAGGTTGGGTCCACCCAAACCAACCCAAACTCACTAGGTGGGTCTAAAGTGACCCTATACCCCCTATGGAAGAGAAAAATATGGGCATGCAATGGTAATTTTGGGAATTACCTAGGAGAGAGAAAATGTGATAAATAGGAGAGAGAAAAGGTGGTGGAGTTATTTTGGGCCACTTGGGCTCACCCCACCAACCCACATTAGGTTGGCTGACCATGTAGGGCTATTAGGAGGTGTGGGACCCCACCATGCAGCCTTGGGTCAAGCCCAAGCCCAAACCCGACCCTATATAGCCTATTTCACTTATGTGAACCAACCCTCCCTATTCACTCACCAACCTTGGCCCCCAACCCTAGAACCCGACCATTAGGGGTTAATTTAACCTAGATGGAGTAGTGGGACCCACTGCCAAGCCACCTAGCCGGCCAAACACCTCAACCCGAGCCCCACCTTGTTGAAATCACCCCCTCCTTGGTGAATCCGCCCCAACCCTTGGTGAAATCGCCCCCTCTCTTAACTCACCCCCAAACCGAGCCCACACCCTCACTCACACTTCATTCCACCCCAGAGAGAGAGAGAGAGGGAGCAAGGAAGCCATGGAAGGCCGTGGAGCTCGCCGGAACTTGCAAGCTAGGGGAAGCCGCCGCCACCCTCAACCACAACCACCAAGGGTCCGTATCCCCTCCCCTCTAACTGCACTAGTATCCTAGCTCATCTAGGTTAGAGGTCGAGCTCAAACGAGCTCGACATAGGGATCAAAAAAAGCTTGGAAAAAGCTTTAAAAATGGCGGTTTAGGCTCCTTTCGGTTTGGTTGCGCCGCCGCCGTCCGCCGCCCTCCGCCGCCCAGTCGCCGGCCAGCCCTAGCCCCGACCACCGTGAGGTCGGGGGAGGACTTGGCCGGAGGTCCCGCCGCCGGCAATGGCCGGAAATGGCCTCGCAAAGGACACCTGCTCGGGCTGGCCATGCATGCACTGCATGGGAAGAAAAGCAGCTACCGTTGGATAGGCTTTAAGATTCGTGCAAAGATTTAATATTAATTCTGCATTATTTAAATTTTATGTATAAATGTGGAATATTGTCACATGGTAACAGCTGTCTTGCATGTTAATTTTGAGGCACTTAGAGGCCTCACCTTAGGTTTAACCCTGAATGAAAAAGTTAGGTAGATGGGTTAACTTTGAAATGCCACAAAAATCATGACTTTTGGACCAGTAGGCGGCCCTGTAGGGCTGTTTTGCTAGGACTGCCCTTAAACTAGGGCAGAAACCAAATTGGATGCCCAGGACAAACCAAGCATCACCATGACCTGAAATTTTGGTCATGGGTGTATTTAGGGCATGCCTATGCCCTGCCAAAAATTTGGAATTTTTGGAAGAACTTTTTCTATAGTTTTTATCAAAATATCAAAAGTTAAATTAAGGGCATAATTGTAATTTTAGGCACCCAAATGACCCCAAATTTTGGTGGTATGTCCTTGGGGACATTATTGGTGTCTGGTAGAAATTTCAAGGCAATTGGACCCCTGCATGAAGGGTTATTCCATGTGTTTGTGTAGGCTAATTTAGGCCTTGGTGTGCAATTAGCAATAATTTGTATTTTGTGTATTTAACCTAACTGAGGCACCCAAAAGCCATGCAATAAATTCCAGTGATACTTTAGGGCATGTTTCACTCCTAGAATAATTTTTGGGATTTTTGGAATTAAAAATACCACTTAATGGAATTTTTCAAATTATAGGTCCTTTTGTAAAATAAATGGGAAAAATAGGTTTTGGCTATAGAAGACCTTCAGATTCAGCCAAGTCAAAGTATGGTGTTTTAATTGACTTAAGAAAATTTCTTATCTCTGTTTGACAACTGTTAGAGCAAAATTCATGGAAATGACCATTTTACCCTTTTTGTAAATGTTTATGAATTAGTATACATACTTGTTGGAAAATTGTGAAAATAATCCTAGAGTTGCATAATTGTTATATTAGTCTTGTAGATTTATATCAGAATTTTTTTGGGTACAATGTTAATTATTAATTAGCATAATGGCATTTTTGGTAAATAATTAAGAATGGATTTGATAGACCATTACCTTGTAGAAATTAATAAAACTCTGCCATTAGTCATAAAATGGTAATATAAATGCTCAGTAATTTTCCTGGGATTTTGGTGTATATATTTCTTGTACTTCATTTGGAAAGTGATAAATAGGTAGAATTGGTATTAATTATGGGAAAAATAGAAATATACAAAGAGAAATTATGAAATGTTGTTGACAGTAATAATTTATTCATATGCAACTCAGGAAAATTCCCTTAGGTCAGAAGATCTTAATTGCTAATACTTCTTGTGTAAAATGACCTAGGGAATAATGTAAAAGATTTATTTAAAGGCCTTATTGACCTAGGAATATTATAAAAATCAACACACTCATTTTATTAGTCCATACCACCCTAGGATAAATATTTGGGGTCAGTTGGATCAAAGATTTAGAAGTTCGATTTCAGGGTGGTGTTAGGTCATGGGGTGCGCATAGTAAAAGTAGGCTGGACTATAGGCCGCCAGGGGATGAATCAACAGCTGAGTTAGAGTCTAAGATCGGAAGTATAACCCTGGGTAGCAGATGCATTATAGAGACGAGAGTAAAAGTGCAACATTAGTCATGCCTAGGTAGGGTTGACGGAAGACCGTCACTCCTTAATCTATACCTTAAATCACTAGGTCACTCTATGTAACAGGAGAGAGAAAAGAGGTCCGGGGTAAGAAACAACTAAAGTAAATATCCTTGAGAAAGGGAGCTTTGGGATTCAGCCCATCGCAGCTCCTAGTGCCCTTGAGAGCCCTTCACCGGGAATACCTTGGGCAGTCCTGGGATTATCCTTAAGACTCTAAGTATGATAATCTGTAGATAAGAGTAGTCTAATAGGTTAAGTGAACTGGATATGTGCTCACTCGTGCCGGGTTGGAGGGACTTGGAGTCTTTTGACTACTTGCTCACCCGTGCAGAGTTGGAGGAAAGAAATTGACTTATATACACTCACCCGGCCAGGGTTGGAGGGTTTGTAGCACATACTCACCCGTGGCGGGTTGGAGAGATTTGAGACATGATAGTCCTTTGAGCTGGAGGCTCAATATATAATACTTACATGTGCATATATTAGTGGCGGGCCATGCGGTACT
Organism: Platanthera zijinensis; assembly: GCA_039513925.1. NCBI lineage: Eukaryota > Viridiplantae > Streptophyta > Magnoliopsida > Asparagales > Orchidaceae > Platanthera > Platanthera zijinensis. The sequence goes on along the minus strand of CM077096.1, from coordinate 98,065,711 downwards.
GGCCAGTCGTCACACCGACGGCAGTACGGTGGACCAGGCGGGTGCGAGGGTTAGAAGGACCAGTAGGATGTTTATACTGGAGTCTGGAGGACTTTTCCTAATAACGCGCACCCGACCCAACAAGACTGACAGGTAGTCAGCAAAGTGGTACGCAGAGACTCTAGAGTGCACTGTCGGTGTACAGAGGCGTACAAGAGAGGTCTAGGCCTGGTAGTGTGTATACCCGCCTAGAAGGCGGAGACGCCCGCTCCGCTGCTGCCGTAGCCACAACGGTGGTACCTGAGAGTGATGCTAGCTCTCGAAAAGTGGGAACTAAAGGTCTGTGATCACGGAGTCGTGTGTGTGTGTTGCACTGCATGTTCATATCATACCCACCATATAGTTGCATAACATTAATCTGCATAACAACCTAAGACACCTAATGTATAAGTGGTATGGGACGCTTATACATTAGGACCTGCTATACGAACCCTTAGCCTATAAGCCTGAGTGGGCATGTTTGTAGGTTAAGGTTATTTTCCTTTATAATTATACATGCTTGTGACTCTAACACCCCATTGTATAAATGGTATGGGACATTCTATACAATGGGAGCCTTGCAAAAGATCCCTTGCTTATGCGTACTCGCATAAGTGGAGGTTACATTTCACTATATTTTGATTATATATACTCTGTTAGTTTCCTGTCACCTGCCCACCTTTTGCCACCCCTTGTTGTCCTCCGCTTCGTCCTCCCGCACGGTGCCTAGGAGTTGCAGGAGGAGGTGCGGAGGATACGACTTAGTCTTTTTGACTAATGGTCGGTGACCTTATTATTTTTAGGAGCTCGAGGAGGTGGTCCAGCACGTCGAGGAGGCCGGATTTGAGGAGCAGAGGCCGGCACCTGCTACTACTACTGGGGCATGTCTACAGGTGATGAGAGAGTTTTAGTTTTTCCGCTGCTATGTATGTGAGAGTGAGAGTGATTATGATGTACTGGGCATAAGCCCTATTTACTTTCCCTTTTGTACTCATTATGGACTGGCTTATATTTCATTTGATATATATATATACTGTGGCTGTGGACTTGCTTTTGCTTTACTCTGATTTATCATGCAATTATTCTCATATTGGCCGAACAGGATATGATCGTACTAGCCGGCAGAATCGGCGTCTTGCGGTGGCGACTAACCCGTGCGTTAGTGTCACCGTAAGGCGGCGGTTCTGGGCATAAGATCCGGGTTGCCTCGGATTTGAGGAACAGGATCTTACAAACTTGCAGCTCAATTGGTGATGAGAGTTGAAAGAACTTCATAGTTAAGCGTGCTCGGGCTGGAGTAGTACTGGGATGGGTGACCTCCTGGGAAGTCCCCGTAGTGCGGGCTTGACTATCGAGTTTGACTCATCTAAGGGGGGCTACGGCCACCAACAACCCGCCTGGATGGAGAGGGGTTGGGGTGCATTGGCCTGCAGGCTTGAATGTGATAGGCTTACTGCCAGTAGTGGGCCCGGGTCTGGACTTCTGGTAGGCCGGCGGTGCCAGGTGGTTCCCGCAGGGTTGGCGGGCCTGGACCGTTATAGGACGTACCTATTTAGAGGGAACAACTATAAACTTCTTGTGTCGTTTGTGTTGCTTAATTAATTTATTGCACTGTGGCTGTGAGTAGAAATAACTAGGATTGCTAGTTGTTGTGATAGGACCAAAGCTCAACTGTAATTACAATTAGCTTTCTCTAGTGCACTTTACTTTGTGTTAGGCTCTAGGGTTTCAAATATCTATAAACTCATTCCGCAAATTAACTCTAAGGGAGTTGAGTAGGGTGTAATAATTTTTGAATACTCTATTCAAACCCCCCCCCCCCCCCTCTAGAGTTGTATCTATCCTCACTTTCAGTTCGAGCAAACGAGAAGAGAGAGCAGAAGGAAAGCAGAGAGTCCGCAAAAACAGGTCGCAAAAAAGAGGTAAGGAAGTCGCGCAAATAGGGCAGAGATATGGTAAAGAAGTAGTGCAGATAGACAGGTATCCGGGCGAACAGAGAACGAAGTCGTGCGGACAGAAGAGCCAAAGGAATCAGGTGGAATCGATCGTTTCTTCTGATACCATGTGAAATTAGCAAACAGACGACTAAAAACAAGCCAGAAATTTGAATAATTGAAAGTTTTATTATCCAAAAAGATAAGATTTACAAAGGTATGGCCTCCCTTTTATAGAATGGAGGAGAGAGGAGAGAGTACAAATAAACAATATTGGACTAAAAAATTATAGAGTTGTGCGGCTAGAAATAAAGATACTGATCAGGCCGAGTGGTTAGACAAATGGGCTAACCATTCGGCAACGCTAGAAGGAAGAGAACAAGTCACAGTAGGAGACCGCTAGACCTCTCGGTCTCCAAGTCGTCTGAGATAAACCGCCAGACCGCTCGGAAAACAAACAACAACAGTCTGGATATCAAATAGCTGGAGAGTAACCGCTAGACCGTGCAGTCTACAACCCACTAGACTTAGGCCGCCAGACCGCTCGGTCTCATACTTCAACACATAATCAGCCTTAACTCGCTTACATGTGAAACATTCAGATATAAATTTTGCTATATCATTCTTCATTCCATACCACCAGACAATCTGGTTCAGATCTTGATACATCTTAGTAGAACCAGGGTGGTAGGTAATACTAGAACCGTGTGCCTCACTGCACAACTTAACTTGAATATCCTCAATAGAGGGGAAATAATATCTACTGCGGTACTTCAAAGTATGCTCGTTATCAATTGAAAAGTCTGGTAATTCCCCTTTCTATGTTCTATTATAAAGGTGCAACAAATCGGGATCGTCCTTTTGGTGTAGCCTTGTAAGGGAAATCCATGAAGGCTCTATTACTTCCAGACTGCTCGACGAGTCGCTACTTTCGACCGAGATACCCATTAGTAGAAACTCTTCTACCAACGATTCAACTGAAAGTCCAAAGATTAGTGTGTTCTTCCTACTCAGGGTGTTGGCTACCACATTAGCTTTGCCTGGATGGTATTAAATCTCAACATCATAATCTGCAATATACTCTAACCATCTCCGCTGGCACAAGTTCAATTCCTTTTGAGTGAAGACATACTTCAAACTATTATGATCCTTGTAAATTTTGCACAACGCGCCATATAATAGGTGTCTCCACAGCTTCAAAGCATAAATCACGGCTGCAAACTCTAAATAATGCGTGGGGTAATTCTTCCCATGAATCTTTAACTGCCTTGACTCATACGCGATCACTTTTCCTTCTTACATCAACACGCAACCAAGTCCAACGTGTGATGCATCCACATACACAGCATATTCCAGTCCTTCAGTAGGCAAAGACAAAACTGGGGCAATACACATTCTTCTCTTCAATTCCTGAAAAGACTCTTCGCACTTATCGCTCCAAACAAAAGCTACATTCTTCTGCGTAAGCTTAGTCAGCGGCGCAGACAACGAAGAGAAACCCTCCACAAACCTTCTATAATATCCTGCCAACCGTAAGAAACTTCTTATCTCTTTTGGTGTGGTAGGTCTATTCCAATCCATTATAACAGAAATCTTCTCTGGGTTAACAGAGATTCCGTCCTTATTAACAACATGACCTAGAAAGGAAACCTGAGGTAGTCAAAACTCACACTTACTTAACTTGGCATACAACTTGTTCTCCCTCAAGGCAGACAAAACAAAACTCAAGTGATGGGCATGCTCCTCAACACTACAGGAATAAACTAGAACATAGTTTATAAACACGATCACAAATGGTCTAGAAAATCCTTGAACACTTTGTTCATCATGTCCATGAAGGCAGAGGGTGCATTAGTCAAACCAAAGGACTTTACCAAGAACTCAAAATGTCCATGCCGAGAATGGAAAGCGGTCCGTGGAATATCCGTCTCACGAATCCTTAACTAATGGTATCCTAAACGAATGTCAATCTTCGAAAACACGATGCTACAACACAACTGATCAAACAAGTCATCTATTCTCAGTAAGGGATACATGTTCTTGATATTTACCTAATTCAAGTCTCTTTAATCAATGCATAGCCTAATCGATTCATCCTTTTTCTTTACGAACAGCACAGGAGCACCCCATGGTGAAGAACTTGGTCTAATGAATCCATTTTGCAGCAACTAATCCAGCTGGGTACGCAACTCCTCCAGCTCATGCGGAACCATATGGTACAGTGCCTTAGCAATAGGACAGGAAACTGACTCCAAATTTAATACAAACTCCATGTCTCTCTCAGATAGAAGACCAAGAAGATTATCTGGGAAAACATCAGGAAATGCATGCACCACCGGAACATCCTCTACATACGGAAAATTACTAACGGTTCCCAAAATAGAAACCATGAAGCAAAACACCCAGAATTTAAAAGCTTCTGAGCACATACCGCTAAAACAATTGGGGAATCCTGGCACGAATAACTATAAAGACTCCTGGGGTTACCGCTGTCCATCTTGAAGTCCAAATGCTTGAACTTGCACTGGATAACTGCATCATATCTGGACAATCAGCTCATGCTCAAGATCACATCGAAATCTTCCAAGTCTATCACCTTTAGATCAACAACGGCTAGAAAATCTACTAACAGAATAGGACAACTCTGAATTCCTTGGTCTGACACCACTGAATCGTCAGAGGGAAACTTGACACGAAACACGTCGCCAACAAGATTGAGGGTCAAACGGTGACGCTCTACAAAGGTCTTAGCAACGAACTAGTGGGTAGCACCGTAATCAAAAAGAATGCGCGCCCAGTGGTTCTTTACCTTAAACTTTCCTATAAAATCGTATACACAACTAAGGGAACAAACATTGAAGCTACAGCTACGAACTAAAAGCTAGAATTAGGTTAGGATCTAACCTGAAATTACTTTGGTAGACATCTGAGCTTCCTCCAATGACACCATGTTCAGCTTGCCCTTCCCTTTGTCCAATTATTGCAGAGGCGGCAAGGCCTGAAGTGGAACTGGTTGCAACAGGAGCTGAGCCTGTGGGAACTTTGACTTAACATGCCCCTTTCGTCCACATTGGAAGCATACTTTATCCTTATACAAGTAATGGGCAGCATCATTCCCCTTTTGCTTGCACAGAGCACACACCAGATCTCCTTTGGGAGCGCTAGAATTACATGCACTTGATCCTTCTTCTGAGCTCCCAGCCTTTTGAAACACTTCTCGAACGAGTGGCCTGACCGACCACAAAAACTGCACACCTCCTTGCTTCTCTTCCTTGAAGAAGAACCTGATTCCTGAGAGTTCTTACAATCTTAAAATTTTCTATTTTCTTTCTTCAGTTTCATACCACGATCATTGGCATTTCCAATAGTCTCAACTTTAAGAACAGCTTCTACTGTCCTTGCGTTACTCCCAGACTGGTATGCATTGGTAAACTGTTGAATGTCATTTTGGAGACCACCCAAGAAACCTTTGACTCTGCACTCCTCAGCAGAAATCAACACAAAAGCAAACCTATTCAATTTGCTGATCTCGCTCCCATACTCAACAACTACAAGGGTCTGCTTACCAGGTTGCCTCCCTAAGGTGGCCATCAACAAAGCCTGCAACTGGGCTTGCATTGCCACCATCTGACCTGCCAGAGTCTTCATGCCCTGGCGCAGTTTTATATTCATAGCCTCACCCTGCGCACCTGACGACTCACCCTCATACTGGGGAGTCGACCTTGTCGCCACACGCTCAGGCGACATCCTAATAACACAACAAATAACTGATCAAAACCTAGTTTAACTGCTAGAACCAAATATCTTAGTTCAGATAATACATATTTAAATACTTGCTCATACTGCTAACTTGCTCTGGGAATTTCATTAATTATGTCATGCCTAAACTTAGGATGATATACCGTCATCCTACCGACTCATGTGCCTAAACCATGAATGCATGAATTCTTATTATTTTTGACTCAAAACCATGTGTGCACGTATATCATCATGTAAATCTTAGCTTGGCATGTGTGCAATGTTATGTTATGTCATGCATGTTGTGTTATGCATTCTAATAAAAGCCTTAATGCATGTTATGAGCGGCGTACACATGAAATATTATGCATCCCATACTAACCCATCCCTCTAATACCAACTATCACAACATGCATTTTCTCTGAATTTAAAAGACATATCTGAGTATGAGAAAACACGCGTCGTGATGCCACGCCATACAGGGGATAACTGCATATGCTCAGGAAAGACTCCAACTCTACCTTTTACATTAAATTCATAAGTTATTATGAATAAAATCCAGTTTAAGTTTAATTGATTAGCCGTATCTCTCGGCTCAGTGGATCAACTAGTCCACCAGAAAAAAAATATAATTATGTGCTGCGGAAAATATTTGCTTACATGATTAACATCCTACATGAGTATAAATATCTCAAAGGATTACTCATGGTATGTGAGACTCAAAATTTATCAAAAGTATGGAAATAACTTTTACGTTAGTTAAAATAATAGTGACTTTAGCTTTTAAATAAGACAGGAATGAGGTAATAATAATATTACTTTTATACTTTAAAATATCTATCATGCAACCTTACATAAAACCTTCCCAGAGAGCAAGTATAACCAACAAAATAAGGTAAACTTAGCAGCTAGCAAAGTACTTAACATTCACCGGAAAACTACCAGTGGGCATCAACAACCTGACGCAAATCCACTAAAAGAATATATGTTTGAACTAAACAGAAAAACAACAACTACCTCACAATGGTGAGGAAAACCATTGCAACCACTGCAGCCCACGAGCTACCACCAAACCTAGCCGCTCAACCGGCCACTGCTCCTAACCTGAGCCATTCACAAAACAAAATACCTCAGCAAGAAAATACAAGTGGCAAAAGATTTTAATAATAGATGAAAACAGATATCAAAGGGTTACCAACCAATAACAAGATAACTATAAGGAAACATCAACACTTAACCATAAGGAAAAGGGGGAGAAAGAACTCACAAGGGTATAATATCCCAAACTGCACCAAGTGCGATAAATATCAAAGCTTAAATAACATGTGTATAAGTACATGCATAAATAAAAGAAATTGGTCAATTCACCATTTGGAGAGCAAAAACACCAGCCAGGTCCGGCACAAGCAGTGGAAGGGACCTACCCAACACACCAATAGCAAATCTTTACAAAAACACCGGCAAAGTCCGGCACTTACAGTGGAAGGTACCTACCCAACACACCGATAGTAAAACTTCACAAGGGCCCAAGGAAAGGTGGTCTTATATCTTGACGCACCAAAAACTGGGGACAAATCGGCACCTGCGGTAGAAGGTACCTACCAAACACTCCAACAGTCGCAAACTCGCACAGGGTAAAGATAAATAAAATGGGGCACTAAATGCCCAAGTATCCATAGAACCAATAAAATCTCAACCAACACTGGCTTACTTCAATAAAATAAGGAAGAAAACTCCAAAATCACCCTAAGACCCATACCCGATGAATTGGACTTAATTCGGCGAAAATTAACCAAGTCTACACTGATTCGTCGAGTATACTCGACATATTCAGTAGAAACTCGACGATTCTTACTTAACAAAACAAGGCTACCAGCAATATACGACGAATCGGCAAAATTTCCCAAGTCCACCGAAAAAGCATCGAGTCAACTCGACGCCGCATTGAGTGCATTCAACGTACTCGATGCCAAACAGCTAAACTCAATGATTCAGCCTTCACTCAATGCCACGTTGAGTGCATCCAGCACACTCAACGCTTTCTACTTATTCTCACATACACTCAACGCCACTCAACGCCAAGGACTATACACTCAACGCCACTGGCATTACTCGACGAATTCATTAAGATAACTTGACGAATTGGACTTCGACTCAAATCTCGCTCAATTCCAAGGCTTAGACTTGGTGGACTCAACACTAAGCTAGCATTACTCGATGAATTTGTCAAGTTTACTAACTGATAATACGTTTTGTAGTCTTAACTATTATCGTATTTTTTTAGTTTATAATGTACAAATATTGTATTTTAAGCTTTATTTTTATCTTTCTTATGTTAATTTTATTGCCCCTAACTTTTTCCTCTCTTTTTGCAGCTTCTCTAAAAATTGGTCAAAATTGACCTGGCACGCCCTCCCCGGGCGTGACCTAGGGCATGTCACCTTTTCCAGAGGTTTCTAAAAGCCAGAGAGAAATAATAGGAAAAACGGTTGTCACGCCCCCCTGGCACGCCCTCCCCGGGCGTGTCCCGGGGCGTGACACGGGGCATGTCGCCCTCTGCCCGAAACCTGCCGCCGCATTAAATGCAATTTCGCCTCAACATGCCAACAGTACTGTCACACCCCCTGTCACGGGTGTGACATAGGGCATGACCCCACCTTTTCCGATGACTGACGGATTTCCGACCAATGATTTTGACGCGACGTGTGTGTCATGCCCCCCTACACGGGCATGACCCAGGTAGGGGGGCATGACCCAGGGTGTGTCCACTGACGTACAGAAGCAATCATCCTTCCCGCCAAAATCCAGAGCCCGAGGTCAACCGCGTACTTATCACGCCCCCTGACACACCCTCCCCGGGCATGTCAAAGGGCGTGACCAACCCGTGAACTTTTCCTATAAATTCAGACCCCCCCCCCTTCCATTTCAGCAAGCTTCTCTTGAGAGGGGGAGTTACTGCCCCTTTGTTTCTTGGTTCTTTTTCATGTTTCTCTCTCTCTCTCTCTCTCTCTCTCTCTCTCTCTCTTTCTCTTTTTGTAATTTTCTTAGCCCCAGTTTTGTTTAGTTTTTGTTAAAGCTTTTATTATAATCCTTGCTCTTATTTTAGTTTCTAATTGTAGGGCTAGAATAGGATTTTAATTTCATGCACTTGTAATTTCCTTTCCTAAGTTGTAGCTCCTTTTTTTCATTAATATAAAAGTGATCTTTTCTTACTTGTGTTCTTATTATGCTTTACTACTCATCCCCCCCTCCTCCGCTCCATTATGATTAAATAATCCTCCTTGTACTCGATCTTGATGATCCGAGGTTCGAGCGATTAAGTTATGATGTTTTAATTTACCTTTTCTTTTTAGGTTTTAGGCCTTGAATTACTCTTGATTTTTCATGGGCTGGCGGTATATTATCGATATATACTCTCCACCTTTGCTTTCATTCTTGGCTAGCCGAGAGGCTGATAGAATGAAGTGAGCATTCAAGAGTAATGGGAGTTTTACGCACCCCTTGAGAGAGAAAGATGTCCAAATCTCCCGGATTGGAGTAAAATCTAATAGTGGGTTTCACTGCGTAAAGCGAGCTTTAGGCCTCCGATTTAGACGAGAGTCGGTCGGACCTTCCTAAACTCAGTTGGGCACGACTTCGAGAGAAGCGTGTTTAAGCTTTAGGAACCTCCACGATCAAGGACCTTTACCCTATTAATCTTAGGTTTTTCTTATCGCATTTTCTTAGTCGTCTTTAGCCGAGGTGATTCTTGATCGAGTGCATTTCCATTTAATAGTTTCAGCCCTTCGTTGTAATCGCTTACTTTAAGCTCTTTAATTAACTGCAGTTGTTCTCTTTCTAGTATAGTTGTATTTCTTTAATTGCAATTAGTTTCTCAAACCCTAGTTTTTCAGTCGATAAAATAATAGCCTTTGTGTGAGTAAGTTTACTCAACAGTTCCCCGATTTCAATACGACACTTGTGTACCCTAGCTACAGTTCGATAGGTATACTTGCCTCATTGGATTACTAGTTTTATTGCTTTTATTTTCTTCAAAGCTTAGTGATCACCAAGTTTTTGGCGCCGTTGTCGGGGAGCAACTTCCGTTGATAAATCGAAAACACGAATCTATTAATTTTATTATTTCTCTTTCTCACCCTCCTTCTAAAAAAAATTTAAAAATAAAAAAATTTATTACCGCTCTTTATAAAAACTCACTCCACAATTTTTCTACGCCACCTAATTCTCTCAAAAAGGGCAAAGCGGCTTTAAGTGTCGCTATCTTGTCTAGTACCTTGCGAACCCTTCACCGGGTAGCCCTTGAGAAGTTCGGGAGTTAAATCAAAAAAAATCTATTTCAAAAAAAAAATCTCTAATCTTTTTTCTAGTTTATTTATTTTTTTTATCTTCCCTTCTTTTAGTGCATGACCCGAGGGAATCCGTCGGCTATTTTGGACTTGGACCACGAAATTGAGCGTACTCTTCGGAGAAGATCGCGATTTAAAGGACCTACTTCCAAAATACCGGTTGAGGATTCTGAGTCATCTTCTACTTTAAGAATGGCAGAACCCCCAGTAGAGGAAGTCGTGCAAAGACCTATGTCTTATTATGCATGACCAAATCTAGAGGGAACATAATCAAGTATAGTTCGCCCTGCTATAGCAAATAATAACTTCGAATTAAAGCCTAGCATAATTCAAATGGTGCAGTAGTATGTGCAATTTGACGTACTTCAAGATGAAGATCTGAACGCACATATAGCAAGCTTTCTTTAAATTTGTTACACCTTCAAGATAAATGGTGTCACAAATGATGCAATCAGGCTAATACTCTTTCCCTTCTATTTAAGAACTAAAGCTAAGCTGTGGCTTAACACTCTACCTAAGAATAGCATAACCACCTAGAATGAATTAACTGGAAAAATTTTGGCGAAGTATTTTCCGCCAGCTAAAACTGCAAAACTTAGGAACGACATCTCTACCTTTGGATAAATAGACTCTTAAACCTTATATGAAACTTTGGAAATATTTAAAGAATTATTAAGACGATGCTCACATCACGCGCTGCCTGTATGGTTTCTAGTGCAGACGTTCAATAACGGGCAAAATCAAAGCACAAAGCAAATGATAGACGTAGCGTCTGGCGGTACTTTAAATCATAAGACCATAGAAGCAGCTCTTGAGCTTTTTGAGGACATGGCCATGAACACTTATTAGTTGAATGTGCCTAGGTCCCGCCCGAACAAGCCTGCAGGTATCTTTGAAGTGGACAACGTCTCCCAGCTCGCTCTACAAGTTGAAATATTAAGCAAAAAGATAATGGAGATGACTGCTGCCTCCACCCCTCAGGTATGGGAATCTGCAACCCCTGCCCCAGAACAATTAGATTTTGTTAATAATATTCCTAGAAATGCTTTTAATAATTTTTTTGCTGCGAATTTTCATCCTCCTGGTTTTAATTTTCCGAATAGTTATAATCCTGCCTTAAGAAATCATCTGAATTTTTCGTGGAGTAATCCATCGAATGCTATGCGCCCGCCACCACAAAATGATTTTTCTGCACCACCACCACCTCTTCAAAATTATCCAAAACCTCCAAGCTTGGAGGAGTTACTTTCCAAATATATCTCCATAAATGACGCTATGATAAGAACCTTAACTGGAAGCGTTAAAAGTCTTGAAAATCAAGTAGGACAGCTAGCTAAAATTATTTCTTAGCGGACTGCAGGGTCTCTTCCTTCTAATACTGAGCCCAACCCAAGAGAGCAAGCGAAATCTATAACTCTTCGGAGTGGTAAGAAAGTTCTCGGTATGGTAAGTGAAGAGCCCGAGGCAAGCTCCATCCCCGCTTTAAAAAAATCAAAGCTCCGCTCCCGTTTTAAAAATTCCACCCTCTGCTGAAGAAATTATCATCACCACATTAGAAAAAGATCTTACTCCACCACTGTAACGCCCCCGAATTTTCGATGATTTATTTTAAATCCTTTTCGGCGTTACGTTGACGTTTTCCGTCTCGAGCCGTTGTTAGAGTACCTCGTTAGGTGTTCTTAGAGGTTTAGCCTGTTTGCGGGTTTCCCCAGCTAGCCGGTGTCTGTTTTGGAGACCCGGTTGAGCCTTTCAGGGAATTCTCGTGTTTGGCTTCGGGCAAGGTTAGCTCGAGTTTTGTTCGTCGGAAGTCGTTTTTGACTTCGTCGTTGTCCTCGTAGCCCGGGTTTTTAGCTACGGTGCGATTTTGGTCGAAATCCGAGGACGTCGCGTTTTCGCGTCGTTTTGGCGGTAGTTATTTGTGCGAGTCGTCATTTCTTTTTTTATGATGGCATATCTATTTATTTACGCATGAGTAGCGTGGCGCGTAATTTATGCGTGCCGGTATTTATATTAGTGTGCGTGTATGTACGTGCGGAGTAGGAAAATTTACGCGTGCGTGTCGGCGTTTGTGTAGTATGTATTTATTTATATATGGGTGTTAGTATGTATGCATGTGTGTTAGTGTGTAATTTAGTTATATTAGTTAATAATTATATAAGGTATGATATATAATTAAGTGATATTAGATTATTGGGTTTTGGTTTGATTTTGTTATTAGGTTATAGCATGATTTTTTTTGTTTAGGTTTTTATGGGTTTAATTAGGTTATAAGTATGCTTAGGTTTATTTTAGGTATTAAACCCCCCCCCCCTTCACCCGTGAACCAGCAGGCCCCCCCCCCTTTTTCGTTTTTTATTAAACCCCCCCCTATATTAATTATAATTTAGGTTTTATATTAAGTATTTAGGTTTTATATTAAACCCCCCCCCCCCCCCCTTCACCCGTGAACCAGCAGCCGCCCCCCCCCCCCCCCCTTTTACTTTTTCTGTTCTCCTGTGCGAGCCCGAGCCCGGCGACGACCTAGCCGGCTCCTTCCGCCGCCCGCCGCCGGCTGCTCCGGCCTCCCCTCCCCGATCCGAGCCCGGATCCGTGATCCCCTAGGCGAGATCTTCGTTCCGAGGTAATTTATTTTGAGTTTCACCGTAGATTTTTTTGTGATTTGGAATGGATGTGGTTTGTTTTTCGCTCCTTGTGTTGATAGAATGCAATCTTAGGTTGGTTGGAGTGATTGGAAGCCTTCCGGAATTTTTTTGGGCGTCCGCCATAGCGCCGTTGTGCTGGCGAAATTTTTGGTAATTTAGCGAGGCAAGTGTTTCTCCCTTTCGCCGTTTGGCCTCTCTTTTCCTCTATTGCATGTTAAATTCATAATCAAAAATTGTTAAATTTGTTGATTTAATTTCTCCTAACCCTAACCCCTACTAGTAGCGCGCTAGAAAAATTAGGATTTCTACCCTCCCGCTAGTAGCTTCCGATTTAGGACGGCGTCGCGGTAGGTGTGTCGCGTAGATATGGGTTAGCGTCGGGTTGGGTTTATGTTAGGCCTAGGTGTAGGTCTAGGGTTTTGGGATTTTTCCTAGTTTGCCTAATCGAGGCGTTTAGGTGTAATTGTGTACGCACGGCCTTTGGTCGTGCGTCTTTTAAATCGTGCGACCCAATGTCGGTGCTCGTACGCTAGGCTTAGGATCGAGTGAGTGTACTCACTCGCAGCGGCGTTGCGTAATCGCAACGACTAATCCCTTAGCGTTGATTTCTCCCCGAGTGTTTTGCTCGTGTATCGAGAGTCCCTTGTCGGCTGTTACCTTTCGAAGGCCGAATCGTGGGTTGTGGTCAGTAGTGGTGGTGGATGGCTCTTTTAGGGGTTGTGTGGCGTGATGTAGCCTTGACCACACTCTTTACCTTGACCCGAGTAGTTTCTGGGCAAGTGAGTGATGGGTCTTTTGTGCCTTCACGTGTCAACCCTTGAGCAATTTGTTGACTCGGAATTAGTGGTTGGGCGTTTGGAACGCTTTCAACCTGATGCCAAGTTTCTTGTTTTTGCTACTGCCGCCTCTCACAATTTAGGATGTTAGGCGTTTCTTCCGTAGGTGTTGCAGCATTTTTTTTGGCATCATGGCCATGTTGACTCTGCAGGTTTTTAGGCAGAGTAGTTGCTGTTTACCCGCACTTGGTGCAGGTTTGCTTTTCGCCCTTCCTAGGGCATCGTTGCTTGTACTCTTGTTTGTACTCTCTTTACCTTACTTTACCTGTTTTTACCTTACTTTCCTTTTTAGCACTTGCATTCCTTGCTCTGAGGTGTTCTATTTTTCTTCTGAACGCCTCAGGTTCTGGGCGGTAGCCAGTAGGTGGCTGTTGCTGTGGTGCTGCTGGAGGTCCTTTTGTTGACTGTTGAGACTCTCTTGAGTCATTGTGAGGTAGTTTTACTGCACTTTCTACAGACATACATACTTGCCAGTGGGTTCGTGTCAGCTGTTGGCGCCCCTGGTAGTTTTACCTTTTGTACTAGATATGCTTTTCTTCTTACTGCTACCCTTTCTGGGAGATAGTCTATTTGCTCTGGGAAGTTTTATGCTAGGTTGCTAGTTACTTTAAAAGCTAAAAGTAAAACTATATTATGTATAAGCATATGATCAGCATGATTTCTAAAAAGAACTCACTTAACGTATTTTCATAATTACGTATAACAAATGAATTTTCCTATATATGTATAAATTAAAACTAGAGTTTTGGTTCAGCGTAAGGGTCCTTCGGGATCACTTATGCGCTCATTTAGGATGTGGTCATAAATGAAGTATCTTCCGCTACGTATTAAAAAATCAGTTTTGAAACCGTGGACTCTTTGGTCCACTGAGCCGAGGGATACGGCCAATAAATAAATCAAGTTTTTTTATAATCAATTAATTCATGATTTGAAGGATTTGGAGTGTCGCCTGAACGTCGACAGTTATCCCCTGCTCGACGTGGCATCACAGCGCGTAGATTTTCTCTTACTCTGATTTAAAATATAGTGAGAAAAATGCGGGTTGTGACAGTTGGTATCAGAGGGAGGTTGCTTGACAATTGGTCGGGCAACCTTCCTTTGTTTGTGTTAGATGTTTAGGGTCATATCATACACACACCGACATGTCATCGGCACGTTTTGGCTGAAGCACGAACACTGCACCACACGCATAAGCATAACATGAAGTATACGGGGCATATTATGTAGTATGGGATGCATAATATGTGTTCGTATATGGATCCACCATAGGGGCTACATGTGAGGGTTATGTAGTATGGGATGCATAACCTCACCACATGACTGCGACTAGCACGTTTTCTTTTTAGTCGCATGGGAATGTTATGTAGTATGGGATGCATAACATTTTCATGTGTACTCCGCCATGGCATGCACTAGGGCCTTTTTAGAATGCATAGCATAATCATGCATAGCATAACATCGCATAAGCACAACGCGCCAAGCTAAAGACGTGCAGGATGACATGTGTACACACATAATTTTTGAGTCAAAAATAATATAATTCATGCATTCCCGATCTAGGCACAAGAGTTAGTGTGATGGTGGTGAACCATCTTAGGCTAAGCATATCATTCCTTTTGTATTAAATAAAATAAAATCTCAGAGCAAATATAGCAGTAGAAGATCATATTTATGTATGTATTGTCTGTACCTTTTGTCTAATCCTAGGAGTTTAGCTAAGTTCTAATCGTTTGTTATGTTGTAATTTTCCTTGTAGTATGCCGCCGAAGCGTAGAGTGACGAGGTCGACTCCCCAGTCTGAGGGTGAGTCCTCCGGTGCTCAAAGTGATGCGTTGGTGGAAAGCTTGAGGCAGAGTAACGAGGCCTTATCAAGGCAGGTGGTGGAGTTGCAGGCCCAGATGCAGACCTTTTTATCCGGAGCGGCGGGTCAGACTCCGGGTGTTCAGGACCCCGCCGTGGGTACAGCTGTTCTAGCCCCTCCTGCCCCCCCTGCTCCTCTCGTGCCTCCAGTGGTGGTGCCCCCCGGGATGGCTTTCATCTCCCAGTTCCAGAGGCTGAGCCCTCCCACGTACGATGGGAAGGCGGATTTCATGGTATTGGACGACTGGATGATCACCATGGAGGAGATGTTTCACTACTCTGGGGTGACTGAGGACCAGAAGGTGATGTTAGCCGCCTATCAGCTGAAGGGGCTAGCGAAGGGCTGGTGGTTGCGAGAGAAGGAAGGCATGGTGGGAGGATGTACTTGGGCATCCTTCAAAGAGATCCTGATGAGGAAGTTTCTACCATCAGTAGAGCGAGACAGGCTGATGAATGACTTTATTCATTTGAAGCAGAGGCAGCTATCCGTCAGCGACTACGAGATTGAGTTTAGCAAACTCAGTCGCTTTGGTCCTAGCTTGGTGAGCTCCGAGGAGGACAGGGTGAAGCGGTTTCTTGGTGGCCTCAGGAGCGATGTCCAGCAGCTTGCGGTTGCTCACGGCGCAGTTACTTATGCGGGAGCAGTTGAGGCCGCTTTGAAGGTAGAGGCTATCGAGAACGCGAAGCAGCGTGGGCAGCAGGCGAGAAACGAGAAGAGGAGGTCAGTTGAGGAAAAGGGTCCCCTGGTTCTTGGTGCTGCTTCTGAGAAGAAGAGCAAGGTAGTGTGCAGTTTCTGTGGCCATCCGGGCCACCCAGCTGAGAGGTGCTTCAAGAGGGCAAGGGTCCAGAAGAAGGAGCATGTGCATGCCATCCAGGGTGCTCCTAGGAGGGATGTTCCTTGTCCTGTCTGCAAGCGACCCGGTCACGAGGCTGCTCAGTGCTGGTCCAAGGATCGTGTGTGCTACCAGTGTGGCCAGAAGGGCCATATTAAGTCGAGGTGCCCTCAGGTTCAGTCCGCTCTACATGCCGTTCCGCTTCAGGCCTTACCTCCGCCTCAGCCGGTGGACAAGGGTAAAGGGAAGCTGAATGTGGTATCTTCAGCGGAGGCTGAGGCTTCGACGCAGGTTATTTCAGGTAACCCCCCCCCCCCCTCGCTTGGCTTTCTCTTTTGTAGCAGTTTTAGTATTGCTATTGTTTTGTTTACTGCTTGTGCGTTTATGGTTTTGTTTGTGTATAGGGAAATTTAAGGTAAGGAACCGCTGGGCCCGCGTTCTGTTTGACTCAGGTGCTACCCACTCTTTTGTGGCTAGGGCCTTTGTCGAGCGGTGCCAGTGGGTTCCTGATCGTGTTGGTGGTGCCTTTAGCGTCAAGTTCCCCTCGGGTGAATCCGTGATATCAGATCAGGGCATTCTGGACTGCCCTATTTTGTTGGGGGATTATCTGGCCAAGGCTGATCTGAAGGTGTTGGACTTAGAGGATTTCGATGTCATCCTGGGTATGGACTGGTTGTCCCGATATGATGCAGTGATTCAGTGCAGGGGAAAGCGCTTGGATTTCAGAAAGGACAGCGGTCAGCCCGGGAGTGTTTTCGGTGATTCGCGTCGGGACTCTCCGGCGATTTCTACGGTATGTGCTCAGAGGGTTTTTCCTGCTGGTTGTTTTGCTTGTCTAGTCTCAGTGTTGGGGACTGTTAGCAGTGTGCCGCTTTTGGATGAGATTCCGGTTGCGCGAGAGTTTCCTGACGTGTTTCCTAGCGATCTTCCCGGTCTTCCCCCAGACAGGGATGTGGAGTTCGTGATTGATTTGGAGCCTGGTACGCGTCCGATTGCCAAGGCGCCGTATCGGATGGCCCCGCGAGAGCTGGAGGAGCTTCGTACTCAGCTTGATGAGTTGTTGGAGAAGGGCTTCATAAGGCAAAGCTCGTCGCCCTGGGGTGCTCCGGTTCTCTTTGTAAAGAAGAAGGATGGTTCGATGCGCCTTTGTATCGACTATAGAGAGTTGAACAAAGTCACCATCAAGAACAAGTATCCACTGCCCAGAATCGACGACTTATTTGATCAGTTGCGTGGCAGTTCAGTGTTTTCGAAGATAGACCTCCGTTCTGGTTACCATCAGCTTAGGATCCGAGAGTCGGATGTTCCACGGACGGCTTTCCGATCGAGGCATGGTCATTTCGAGTTCCTGGTCATGTCTTTTGGGCTGACCAATGCGCCTTCAGCATTTATGGACATGATGAACCGGGTGTTCAAGGACTTTCTGGACAAGTTTGTCGTCGTGTTCATTGACGACGTTCTGATTTATTCTCGGAATGCGGCGGAGCATGATCAGCATTTGCGGTTGGTGTTATCCGCCTTGAGGGATCATCAGTTGTATGCCAAGCTGAGCAAATGCGAGTTCTGGTTGCCTCAGGTTTCCTTCCTGGGTCATGTGGTGAACAAAGATGGTATTTCAGTGGACCCGGAGAAGATCTCAGCAGTGATGGATTGGAGTAGGCCGAGCACACCCAAGGAGATCAGGAGCTTCTTGGGGTTGGCCGGCTATTATAGGAGGTTCGTCGAGGGCTTTTCTACCTTGGCAGCGCCCTTGACAAAGCTGACGCAGAAGCATGCGGCGTTCGTTTGGAGCGATAAGTGCGAGGAGGCCTTTCTGGAGCTGAAGAGCCGGTTATGTTCTGCCCCTGTGTTGACCTTGCCGGCAGAGGGACAGGACTATGACGTTTATGTGGATGCCTCGCACGTTGGACTCGGTGGCGTGTTGATGCAGGAAGGGAAGGTGATCGCTTATGGGTCTCGTCAGTTGAAGGTTCATGAGCGGAACTATCCTACGCACGACCTCGAGTTCGCAGCGGTGATTTTTGCCTTGAAGCTGTGGAGACACTTACTTTATGGGGCCCAGTGCAGGATCTTTACCGATCATAAGAGCCTGAAGTACGTGTTCACTCAGAAGGAGCTGAATTTGCGCCAGCGGCGGTGGCTTGAGTATGTTGCTGATTATGATGTTGAGATTCAGTACCATCCGGGCAAGGCCAATGTGGTGGCCGACGCCTTGAGCCGGAAGACGGGGAAAGTCTTCAATCTCACCGCGGATCGTTTAGTGGAGGAGTTTCTATTGATGGATATCACCGCAGGACGCTGCGAGTTGCAGAGCAGTTTGGTAGTGGCAGAGCCGTCATGGATTTCTCTCACCAGATTGCATCAGAAAGAGGATCCGGATTTGTTGCACTTGTACCTCAGAGCTGAGAGGGGAGAGTTGCCAGATTTCTCCATCGACCAGGCGGGTACTTTGAAGTACCGCGGCAGGTTTTGCATCCCCGCAGTTGGAGACATCAGAGTATTGATTTGCAAAGAGGCTCACGGATCCAGTGTTTCCTACCACCCGGGATCTACGAAGATGTACCATGATCTGAAGCAGATCGCCTGGTGGTATGGGATGAAGGGTGATATAGCTCGTTTTGTCTCGGAGTGTTACACTTGCAGGCGGGTGAAGGCCGACCATGGGAGGCCTGGTGGCAAATTGGCACCTTTGGAGATCCCGACTTGGAAGTGGGAAAGCATCTCGATGGATTTCATTACAGGCTTACCGAGATCTCCGAGAGGGTTTGATTCTGTTTGGGTGATCGTGGACCGATTGACGAAGTGTGCGCACTTCGTACCTTATAAGATCGATTACTCGATGAAGAAGATTGCTGAGTTGTATTTAGATGAGGTCGTCAGATTGCACGGCGTTCCAGTTAGCATCGTTTCAGATCGAGACTCTCGGTTTACATCCCGTTTCTGGAGGAGTTTGCAGGAGGGTTTGGGCACTGATTTGAGGTATTCCACAGCTTACCATCCGCAGACCAACGGGCAGACCGAGCGTGTGAATCAGATTGTGGAGGATATGATCCGGTGCTATATTCTTGATCATGGAGGTGCATGGGATGAGCGTTTGCGGCTCATGGAATTTGCCTACAACAACAGCTACCAAGAGAGTCTACAGATGGCTCCCTTCGAGGCGTTGTATGGGAGGCGTTGCAGAACCCCTTTGTTTTGGGCCGAGGCCGGTGAGAGGCCTGTTTTGGGTCCTGATGCACTCGAAGAGATGGAGGTTTCCGTGAAGCTCATTCGGGAGAAGCTTCGAGTTGCTCAGGAGAGGTATGAGAAGAACGCCAATCGGCGTAGGTCCGATTTGGAGTTTTCAGTGGATGATTTGGTCTTCTTGAAGGTGTCTCCGATGGTAGGAGTGAAGAGGTTTGGCAGAAATCGGAAGTTGGATCCGAGATTTGTGGGCCCGTTCAGGATTTTGGAGCGTGTTGGTGTGGCTGCTTATAGGCTGGATCTGCCAGCTAGCTTCCCGGGGGTTCATAATGTCTTTCATGTGAGCCAGTTGCGGAAGTGCGTGCGGAGCAGTGGGCAAGTCTTGGACGCTGTGCCCCAGTTGGAGCCCAACCTCTCGTATGTCGAGGTGCCGGTCCGCATCTTGGAAGCTCAAGCTCGAGTGTTGCGGACGAAGTCTATTCCTATGGTGAAGGTTCTTTGGAAGAATCAGGATTTGGAGAGCGCGACTTGGGAGCTAGAGTCGGCTATGAGGGAGGCTCACCCTCATTTGTTCCCCTGAGTTGTCGGGTACGTTTCCTCTCTAGTAGTTGGTTTCTTTCCTTCTGTGGTAGGAGTAGTTTTCGCAAAGTTTCGGGTCGAAACTTTTTGTTAGGGGGAGTGACTGTAACGCCCCCGAATTTTCGATGATTTATTTTAAATCCTTTTCGGTGTTACGTTGACGTTTTCCGTCTCGAGCCGTTGTTAGAGTACCTCGTTAGGTGTTCTTAGAGGTTTAGCCTGTTTGCGGGTTTCCCCAGCTAGCCGGTGTCTGTTTTGGAGACCCGGTTGAGCCTTTCAGGGAATTCTCGTGTTTGGCTTCGGGCAAGGTTAGCTCGAGTTTTGTTCGTCGGAAGTCGTTTTTGACTTCGTCGTTGTCCTCGTAGCCCGGGTTTTTAGCTACGGTGCGATTTTGGTCGAAATCCGAGGACGTCGCGTTTTCGCGTCGTTTTGGCGGTAGTTATTTGTGCGAGTCGTCATTTCTTTTTTTATGATGGCATATCTATTTATTTACGCATGAGTAGCGTGGCGCGTAATTTATGCGTGCCGGTATTTATATTAGTGTGCGTGTATGTACGTGCGGAGTAGGAAAATTTACGCGTGCGTGTCGGCGTTTGTGTAGTATGTATTTATTTATATATGGGTGTTAGTATGTATGCATGTGTGTTAGTGTGTAATTTAGTTATATTAGTTAATAATTATATAAGGTATGATATATAATTAAGTGATATTAGATTATTGGGTTTTGGTTTGATTTTGTTATTAGGTTATAGCATGATTTTTTTTGTTTAGGTTTTTATGGGTTTAATTAGGTTATAAGTATGCTTAGGTTTATTTTAGGTATTAAACCCCCCCCCCCCTTCACCCGTGAACCAGCAGGCCCCCCCCCCTTTTTCGTTTTTTATTAAACCCCCCCCCTATATTAATTATAATTTAGGTTTTATATTAAGTATTTAGGTTTTATATTAAACCCCCCCCCCTTCACCCGTGAACCAGCAGCCGCCCCCCCCCCCCCTTTTACTTTTTCTGTTCTCCTGTGCGAGCCCGAGCCCGGCGACGACCTAGCCGGCTCCTTCCGCCGCCCGCCGCCGGCTGCTCCGGCCTCCCCTCCCCGATCCGAGCCCGGATCCGTGATCCCCTAGGCGAGATCTTCGTTCCGAGGTAATTTATTTTGAGTTTCACCGTAGATTTTTTTGTGATTTGGAATGGATGTGGTTTGTTTTTCGCTCCTTGTGTTGATAGAATGCAATCTTAGGTTGGTTGGAGTGATTGGAAGCCTTCCGGAATTTTTTTGGGCGTCCGCCATAGCGCCGTTGTGCTGGCGAAATTTTTGGTAATTTAGCGAGGCAAGTGTTTCTCCCTTTCGCCGTTTGGCCTCTCTTTTCCTCTATTGCATGTTAAATTCATAATCAAAAATTGTTAAATTTGTTGATTTAATTTCTCCTAACCCTAACCCCTACTAGTAGCGCGCTAGAAAAATTAGGATTTCTACCCTCCCGCTAGTAGCTTCCGATTTAGGACGGCGTCGCGGTAGGTGTGTCGCGTAGATATGGGTTAGCGTCGGGTTGGGTTTATGTTAGGCCTAGGTGTAGGTCTAGGGTTTTGGGATTTTTCCTAGTTTGCCTAATCGAGGCGTTTAGGTGTAATTGTGTACGCACGGCCTTTGGTCATGCGTCTTTTAAATCGTGCGACCCAATGTCGGTGCTCGTACGCTAGGCTTAGGATCGAGTGAGTGTACTCACTCGCAGCGGCGTTGCGTAATCGCAACGACTAATCCCTTAGCATTGATTTCTCCCCGAGTGTTTTGCTCGTGTATCGAGAGTCCCTTGTCGGCTGTTACCTTTCGAAGGCCGAATCGTGGGTTGTGGTCAGTAGTGGTGGTGGATGGCTCTTTTAGGGGTTGTGTGGCGTGATGTAGCCTTGACCACACTCTTTACCTTGACCCGAGTAGTTTCTGGGCAAGTGAGTGATGGGTCTTTTGTGCCTTCACGTGTCAACCCTTGAGCAATTTGTTGACTCAGAATTAGTGGTTGGGCGTTTGGAACGCTTTCAACCTGATGCCAAGTTTCTTGTTTTTGCTACTGCCGCCTCTCACAATTTAGGATGTTAGGCGTTTCTTCCGTAGGTGTTGCAGCATTTTTTTTGGCATCATGGCCATGTTGACTCTGCAGGTTTTTAGGCAGAGTAGTTGCTGTTTACCCGCACTTGGTGCAGGTTTGCTTTTCGCCCTTCCTAGGGCATCGTTGCTTGTACTCTTGTTTGTACTCTCTTTACCTTACTTTACCTGTTTTTACCTTACTTTCCTTTTTAGCACTTGCATTCCTTGCTCTGAGGTGTTCTATTTTTCTTCTGAACGCCTCAGGTTCTGGGCGGTAGCCAGTAGGTGGCTGTTGCTGTGGTGCTGCTGGAGGTCCTTTTGTTGACTGTTGAGACTCTCTTGAGTCATTGTGAGGTAGTTTTACTGCACTTTCTACAGACATACATACTTGCCAGTGGGTTCGTGTCAGCTGTTGGCGCCCCTGGTAGTTTTACCTTTTGTACTAGATATGCTTTTCTTCTTACTGCTACCCTTTCTGGGAGATAGTCTATTTGCTCTGGGAAGTTTTATGCTAGGTTGCTAGTTACTTTAAAAGCTAAAAGTAAAACTATATTATGTATAAGCATATGATCAGCATGATTTCTAAAAAGAACTCACTTAACGTATTTTCATAATTACGTATAACAAATGAATTTTCCTATATATGTATAAATTAAAACTAGAGTTTTGGTTCAGCGTAAGGGTCCTTCGGGATCACTTATGCGCTCATTTAGGATGTGGTCATAAATGAAGTATCTTCCGCTACGTATTAAAAAATCAGTTTTGAAACCGTGGACTCTTTGGTCCACTGAGCCGAGGGATACGGCCAATAAATAAATCAAGTTTTTTATAATCAATTAATTCATGATTTGAAGGATTTGGAGTGTCGCCTGAACGTCGACAGTTATCCCCTGCTCGACGTGGCATCACAGCGCGTAGATTTTCTCTTACTCTGATTTAAAATATAGTGAGAAAAATGCGGGTTGTGACAACCACCCATCTTTATAAATAATCCCACCCCGCCTTACCCTTCCGAACATAATAAATAACGTCAAGACGATCTGAACTCTCGTTTCTTAGAAATGTTCAAGCAAATCCACATAAATCTGCCTTTCCATGAAGCGATTTCACAGATGCCGAAGTACGCCTAGTATCTTAAGGACCTTCTGACCAACAAGAAAAAGTTAGATAACCTCTCGCATGTCACGTTAAATTCCGAGTGCTCTGCTGTTTTGACAAACGGTTTGCCGAAGAAAATCAGTGACCCGGGTAGTTTTTCTATTCTGTGTGCCTTCGGTGATCTTTTTGTCAAGCACGCATTAGCCGACTTAGGTGCGAGTATTAACCTAATGCCCCTCTCGTTGCTTAAAAAGTTAGGAATTGGTAGCCTCAACCCCACAAGCATGAGTATCCAGCTCGCCGACAAATCCATTAAGTACCTATTAGGAATAGTTTAGGATGTTCTAGTAAAAGTTGACAAGTTCATCTTCTTGGTGGACTTTGTCATTTTGGACATCAAAGAAGACGTCGAGGTTCCCCTGATCCTTGGTCGACCCTTCCTTTCCACCTCCAGAGCCATCATTGACGTAAGCAATGGTAAGCTCTTCCTTCAAGTAGGCGACGATGAAGTCACTTTCTCTATCACCCCTTCGATGAAGAACACCTTAGCAAATGATGACTCCTGTTTCTTCGTAGATGCCTTAAGTGATGAATCCTCCTATTGCCTCTCCAAATTTGAAAATGAATTTTCTACTTTTTGTTCCTCCTCTTCTCTTCCAACTGAATTGCTGTAAGAAAGTGTAGAATCCTCTTTTCTTCTATCTGATTTTGAAAAAGAATTTTCTAATTTTTGGTCCTCTTCTACTTTTCCAACTGAATCGCTGCAAGAAGCCGCCTTGGCCACCAGCTCCACCCCTTTTAATTTTCCATATAAAAAATTCTACGAAGATATAGTATTTGAAAAAGAAAGAATTTCTCAAACCTCTTATGAAGAACCCCCTACCCTAGAACTTAAAGAACTTCCTGAACATCTCAAGTACGCCTTCTTAGAAAAGAACTCCAAGCTGCTAGTTATAGTTTCGGCCTACCTTATAAATGTACAAAATGAAAAACTCCTTTTAGTTTTACGTAAACATCGTCGAGCTATTGCTTGGCAGATATCTTATATCAAGGGCATAAGCCCATCTTTTTGCACTCATAACATTTTAATGGAAGATAATTCGCGTAACTCCATTCAACTTCAGGGTCGTATAAACCCGAACATAGAAGAAGTAGTTAAGGGCGAGGTTATGAAATTATTAGACGCAGGAATTATCTACCCTATATCAGATAATAAATGTGTTAGCCCTGTTCAGGTAGTACCAAAGAAGGGAGGGATAATGGTAACGAATTGATCCAAACACGGAGGGTGACGGGTTGGCGTATATGTATAGATTATAGGAAGCTGAATGACGCCACCCGCAAGGACCACTTTCCTTTATCGTTTATCGACCAGATTTTAGAACGATTATCCGGCCATAGCTTTTATTGTTTTCTCGATTGCCTCTTGGGGTATTTTCAATTCCCCATCTCTCCCAAGGACTAGGAGAAAACTACGTTTACATGACCCTTCGGCACCTTCGCCTACCGAAGAATGCCGTTTAGATTGTGCAATGCGCCAGCGACATTCCAGCGATGTGTGCTCGCTATCTTTGACAAGTACGTAGAAAGCATTATGGAGGTATTTATGGACGATTTCTCCATGTTCAATGATTCCTTTGATAGATGTTTAGAAAACCTCAAAAAAGTCTTAGAACGATGCGAGAGACTAACCTTGCCCTAAATTGGTAAAAATGCCATTTTATGGTGAGGGAAGGGTTAGTTTTGGGTCATAAAATTTCTTGCGAGAGGTATTGAGGTAGATATTGCAAAGATAGAAGTTATCAAGAAGCTGCCGCCGCTTATGAATATAAAAGCTATAAGAAGTTTCTTAGGTCATGCTGGTTTCTACCGCCGCTTCATAAAGGATTTTTTCAAGATCACCAAGCCCCTTACCCATCTTCTAGAAAAAGATGCCCCATTCATTTTTGATGACTCTTGTCTTTCTGCCTTCGAATTGATTAAAGAAAAGTTAATTAATGCACCGATTATGATAGGTCCGGTGTGGGACCTTCCATTTGAGATAATGTGCGATGCAAGTAGTTTCGCGGTGGGAGCCGTATTAGGTCAATGCATATCTAAAAACTTCCACCCTATCTATTACGCTAGTAAAACGCTCACATCTACATAGGAAAATTACACCACGATCGAGAAGGAGCTCCTCGCTATAGTATTCGCATTTGATAAATTCCATCCTTACATTATGCTTTCAAAAATCATCATTTTTATGGACCAATCGGCCCTCAAATATCTTCTTGCCAAAATGGATGCCAAGCCGCACTTGATTCGCTGGGTCTTACTCCTCCAGGAGTTTGACTTAGAGATCCGTGATAAGCGAGGAGACGAGAACTTGGCTGCCGACCATCTCTCTAGATTAGATAATCCCTTTATAGAAAAATTAAATGAAAAATCTTTTAATGATTTTTTTCCTAATGAGAAGCTACTTTCAATTAACACATCTACTTCTCCTGGGTTCGCACATATCGCCAACTATTTAGTGGCTAGGGTGCTCCCAAAAGAGTTCTCCTCTCAGCAAAAGAAGAAATTCTTTTCTGAGTTGAAGAACTACTTTTGGGAAGACCCACATCTTTTCAGAATCTGTACGGATCAAGTGATAAGGAGATGTGTTTCTTATGAAGAAGGTTTAGATATTTTAAAAGATTTATATGAAGGTTCGACAGGTGGGCACTATCAAGCTGCTCGCACCGCTCACAAGGTGCTTTGCGTGGATTTTTATTGGCCTAGCCTATTTAAAGACGTGCAAGCCTTTGCGAGTAGGTGTGATAATTGCCAACGGTCGGGCAACATTTCCAATAAAAATGAAATGCCATAAAATTATTTCCTTGAGTGCGAAATTTTCGACCTCTGGGGAATCGATTTTGTTGGCCCACTTCCTTCTAGCTTCAGAAAAAAGTATATTTTAGTTGTCGTTGATTATGTTTCACGATGGGCCGAAGCCCAAGCTCTTCCTACGAAGGACTCCCGAGTTGTAGTCACCTTTTCGAAAAAATTATTTTCTAAATTCAGTACGCCGCGTGCCATCGTTAGCGATAGGGGTTCCCATTTCTGTAACGCACAATTTTCAAAAATCCTTACCAAATATGGCGTTACGCATAAGCTTTCAACTTCCTACCACCCCCAAACTAACGGACAAGTCGAAGTAGTAAATAGAGAAATAAAAAGAATATTAGAAAAGACTGTTTCAACTTCTAGGAAAGACTGGTCAGCCAAATTAGACGATTCTTTATGGGCCTACCGAACAACATACAAAACCGCCCTCGAATGTACGCCGTATCGGCTAGTCAATGGAAAATCATGTCATCTGCTTGTAGAATTAGAACACCACGCTTTTTGGGCCTTAAGATTTTTAAAATTCGATCCCCACTCTATCGAATCTCATTGGTCTGGGCCCTTTTCTGTTTTAGAAGTTTTCGCGTATGGAATTTTTTTAATTTCGCACCCTGATAAGGGTAATTTAAAAGTGAATGGTTAGCGTCTTAAACTTTATTTCTCTGGTGATGATGATGTAATTCCAAACATTGTTAAGTATCTACTACACGAACTCTAACTTCGAACATTTATTTTTTTGTTTAAAACTATTTTATTTCTTGACAACAATATTTTTAGACAATATTATTTTTGATGCATCGAGCTCAATGACGCTTCAAACAAAGGGCGCTCTTAGGATCGGAGGCAACCCAAGTTATCTTTTTCTGTTTTCTTTATTTTATAATTTTTGCCCCGGACGACTCCGACAGGTTGAAGCTTCTGCGATCGCCTGCTCCAACATTGTTGAATTCATCACGAAGTCCAAAGAAGACATTTGGGGGAGCGGCATCCCTTAGCTTTCGCAGCGAATAAATCCGGGGAAGTATCTATTTTTTAATTCTGTAATTTCATTTTCTCTCCTTCTCCAATCCCCTTCTTTTGCCATTGAGGACAATGTCCATTTTAAGCTTGGGGGAGGACTTCCTCCTTCTTTTTGCTAAGTGTAAATATTTTTGCTTTTTGTGTATTTTTTTGAAAAAAATATATAACAAAAAAATTTCGAAAAAAATGAGAATATTTCAGAAATTAAAAAAAAATTGCTTTTTTTTGTTCTTGCTTTAATAGTTTAAACATTTTTGTATTTCAATAGTACCCCTAGTTATTGTTTTGTTTTACTCAAAATTTCCTATAAACAACTTAGTTAATTACAATATTTCTAATCGTTCTTTTTAATTATGTTTCACAAGTAAAATTTTTGCCATGCTGTGTTTCTAATTCACGGTAGCATGTTAAGGTGAAATATTTTTCTAAAAACTCCCATTTCAATTATGATTTTTCGTTCTTTATTTCCTTTACTTTCTCAAAAATTCATCATCAACTATATTCCTTTTTCGTTTTTGGATAATTTTTGTAAGGTCAACCTTTGAATAGAATAGTAGATGTGAACGATCCAAGTCACCTATTATTTTTATTTTCAAGACAATTTCATCAATCTTCTTTTATTATTGAGGACTCGCTTTTTGAAAATTTTCAAATTTATGTTTTAAATAAATTTAAAAGCGTGAATATGATTTAGGCCGTTTTTGTTTTAGTTTGAGCTTTTCTGCCAACCTAAAAATTTTTACCACTAGTTAGCCGCTTTTGAGCCTTTTTTTTATTTCATTTGATAGCCCCTCTTTTCATTTCATTTTCACCAAAACCAAAATTGCCAACCTATCTAATCACACTAGCCTTTTTGAGTTTCATAAAATATTTTCATGATTTTGATAGGTTATTTTGTGATATTTTTGGGAGAAAGGTTTTTAAAAAAGTATGCTCAAAAGATATGTTTGTTTTTATTTGGCCAATTCAAAATAAAAATAAAAATATTTATGGTCTTTGTTTTGAAAAAAGAAAAAAATGGAGAAAAGAAGAAAAAGAAAGAAAAATATATATTTTTTTTATTTTAAATGAAATTTTTTGAAACTCTTCGTTTGGGTTTAGTGTGATTTTAAGCCTTCACATTTATTTTTGAATCCCACTCCTAATAATTTACCTAAACCAAATATTTCTGTCATATTTAAGTCCTTTTGCTTCACGCCTTTTGAATTTTATTTAATAACTAAGAAAAGAAGAAAAGTAAGTCAGTTTTAGTTTTGGATTTAAACTTAGATTTTTGTTAATTGAATTGATATAATTACAATGCATTGCTTGGATCTAGTAACAACTCAATGCATTTTTTCATTTTCGTTGCTTTGCTTAAATCTATTTAAAGAATTTCGTCAAAATTTTGGATGATTTATTTTCGTTAAGTAAAGTTTATAAAAGTTATACCATACCTAAATAACTGTTTTAGATTTACGTTTCACCTTTTCCCTGCTTAGAATTTTACATAGTACTTGTGTGGGCATAATTAGAACTTTTTGATTAGTCCTTTTTATGATTATCTAGTTTTTATATTTTTGCTTGGGGACAAGCAAAGCTTAAGCTTGGGGAAATTATATAATATGTTTTGTAGTCTTAACTATTATCGTATTTTTCTAGTTTATAATATACAAATCTTGTATTTTAAGCTTTATTTTTATCTTTCTTATGTTAATTTTATTGCCCCTAACTTTTTCCTCTCTTTTTGCAGCTTTTTTGAAAATTAGTCAAAATTGACCTGACACGCCCCCCTGTCACGCCCTCCCCGGGCGTGACCTAGTGCGTGTCACCTTTTCCAAAGGTTTCCAGAAGCTAGAGGGAAATAACATGAAAAATGGCTATCACGCCCCCCCTGACACGCCCTCCCCGGGCGTGTCCCAGGGCGTGACACGGGGCGTGTCACCCTCTGCCCGAAACCTGCCATCGCATTAAATGCAATTTCGCCTCAGCACGCCAACAGTACTGTCACGCCCCCTGTCATGGGCGTGACACAGGGCGTGACCCCACCTTTTCCGATGACTGACGGATTTCTGACCAATAATTTCAATGCGACGTGCGTGTCACGCCCCCCCCCCTACACGGGCGTGACCCAGGGTGTGTCCACCGACGTACAGAAGCAATCATCTTTCCTGCTAGAATCCAGAGCCCGAGGTCAACCCCGTACCTGTCACGCCCCCTTATACACCCTCCCCGGGTGTATCGAAGTGCGTGACCAACCAGTGAACTTTTCCTATAAATTCAGACCCCCCCCTTCCATTTCAGCAAGCTTCTCTTGAGAGGGGGAGGTGTTGCCCCTTTGTTTTTTGGTTCTTTTTCATATTTTTCTCTCTCTCTCTCTCTTTCTCTTTTTGTAATTTTCTTAGCCCTAGTTTTGTTTAATTTTTGTTTAAGCTTTTATTGTAATCCTTGCTCTTATTTTAGTTGTTAATTGTAGGGCTAGAATAGGATTTTAATTTCATGCACTTGTAATTTCCTTTCCTAAGTTGTAGCTCTCCTTTTTCATTAATATAAAAGTGATCTTTTCTTACTTGTGTTCTTATTATGCTTTACTACTCATCCCCCCTCCTCCGCTCCATTATGATTAACTAATCCTCCTTGTACTCGATCTTGATGATCCGAGGTTCGAGCGATTAAGTTATGATGTTTTAATTTACCTTTTCTTTTTAGGTTTAAGGCCTTGAATTACTCTTGATTTTTCATGGGCTTGAGGTATATTATCGATATATACTCTCCACCTTTGCTTTCATTCTGGGCTAGCCAAGAGGCCGATAGAATGAAGTGAGCATTCAAGAGTAAAGGGAGTTGTACGTACCCCTCGAGAGAGGCAGACGTCCAATCTCCCAGATTAGAGTAAAATCCAATAGTGGGGTTCACCGCATAAAGCGAGCTTTAGGCCTCCGATTTAGACGAGAGTTGGTCGGACCTTCCTAAACTCAGTTGAGCATGACTTAGAATGAAGCGTGTTTAAGCTTTAGGAACCTCCACGGTCAAGGACCTTTACCCAATTAAGCTTAGGTTTTTCTTATCGTATTTTATTAGTCGTCCTTAGCCGAGGTGATTCTTGATTGAGTGCATTTCCATTTAATAGTTTCAGCCCTATATTGTAATCGCTTACTTTATGCTCTTTAATTAACTGCAGTTGTTCTCTTTCTAGCATAGCTTTATTTCTTTAATTGCAATTAGTTTCTCAAACCCCAGTTTTTCCGTCGATAAAATAATAGCCTTTGTGTGAGTAAGTTTACTCAACAGTTCCCGGATTTCAATACGACACTTGTGTCCCCTAGATACAATTCGATAGGTATACTTGCCTCATTGGATTGCTAGTTCGGTTGATTTTATTTTCTTCGAAGCTTAACGATCACCACTAGCTGAATTTAACTTAGGATCAACTATCACTCAATGCTCTCGGCGCCAAGCCTAGTCCACTCAACGCTGAGCCTCGTATTCGACGAACTAAACGCCTATTGCTCGATGATTTTAACTTAGTCTATTGCATCACTCAACGCCAACCTGATATTCATCGACTCAACCCCTAATACTCGATGAAGTCAGCAACACTCAACGCCAAGCATTACCCGCCGAAATTTCAACATATACTCGATGAATTTGACTATGCTCATACTAATACTCGCCAAAATTTACTTGGACAATTCTCAGCCTATATCTGACTAATTCTGCCTACCCATATTTGACGAATTTATATTTGACTAAACTGTTATACAATAAAGTTTTGGCTTAAGTCAGTAGTTCACTACCCAATAGATTATCCTAATCTAACAAGTGTGACAGAAATACCGTAGATTAATCCCATAATCCATGGATTTACACAACTATCTCCTACAAAATCAACTAGGCCAAACCTGGCCGGAAATCTACATTGACTAGCAGGTCGGCAAGGGCCGAACCTGACGATACTCCTAACTACTAAGGAAGAAAGGATAGAAGCAAGACATACACCATGAAAGTAAAACTTGGCAAGTGGAAGAATTCATCACATGCCTCAATCCAGCTGAAAACTGACCCCACATCGCTCCTCCTCACGGGTTTGGCCGCAAGAATACCTAAGCAACAAAACCTGAAGCTTTTCAAGAGGAGAGAAGGTCAAAACCGCATACCTCGATATCTAAAAGTTCAAGAAACCGGAAAAACTCACCGTAGAAATGTAGATCACGGTGATAGAAATCTGAATCTACCTTCCAACAATGATTTCGTGCATCGGTGCTCCTAAAATCGACGGCCAAAGGCTCCCCAAAGTCCGCCTCTCTCGTCTTCCGCAAAACAGTCGGCGGTTTCAAGAAGAATACGATGAATAGGGTTTACGTCTAATCGGAGGCTATTTATATGGCATAAATAATTATAATAAAATAATATATTATATTATAATAAAAACGTCCAAATGACCAAACTCGCACTAACTCCGATTTCTACGAAAATTGCACCGTAGCTAAATATCGATGCTATGAATCCAATGGCGATGTCAGAACTAAGATCCAACAAACCAAACTCGGGTAAAATTTTCCCGAAGTCAAAACACCACCATTCCCAAAAAGGCTCCATCGTGTTCCAAAATGAACCCTGGCTCGCAAGGGAATATCAAAACACAGGAGAAATTAGCCAAGCTAATACTCCCAAACCAATACCTTGGATACCAATTAGCAAAATCACGCTCGGACAATGGTACCAACCAACTAAGCATCAGTGTAACACCTTGACGTCAAACTTATGTCAATAAGAGAATTAAATTAAAACTCGAAAAATCAGGGGCATTATAGTTGATGTTGATGACGAAGGCACTCTCGGGGAGCTCTTTTACATCAATGGAGGGGTAGGGGTAAAATAAACCTGGAAATCTTCTATGACGAGAGTTAGGCATGAGGTGACCACTACCTCTATTTATCTGCCAAGAGGGAAAGTCACCTTTGGCCCAGAAGACCTTCCGCAGACAGTTAACCCCTTCAATGATGCTGTGGTGATCAAAGCCAATATCGAAAAACTACACTGTGAGGAGAATTTTGCTTGATATCATTAGTTCGATAAATCTCATTTTCAAGGGAACCTATGAGGCCCTGAAGACTAGAAATCCTTTGCTTTCCACCGAAGGGCCACTATACGACTTCTCCGGCGAAAAGAAAGAGGTCGAAGGGAGTTTTACACTCTTAGAAATACTTGGAGGGGTTACAAAACTCTCTCAGTTCGTGGTAGTTGATGCGCCAAGTAGCTACTACGCCATATTTAAGAGGCCCCTCCTCAACGAGTACAGAGCTTTGGTTTTAACCTACCACCTTGCGATCAAGTTTGCAGCAGAGAACTAGCAATACTAGATCAAGTGCGATCTGAGGATTGCTCAAGTGTGTTATGTTAAGGCGGTCAATGTGACCGAGCTAGACCCGCCTCCAGCAATTTCATGTGCAGCGCTTCCAGAAGTAGTCGAGGATCCAGAGGAGGGAGCTCGAGAAGGAACTCAACTGTAACCTACCTAGGTGACTCAAGGAGTTTCGATTGCAGAAGGAAAGGAGAGGAAACTCTCCATCAACTCAGATCTGCCCGAAGAAGAGAAAGCGGAGTTGATCACTTGCCTGCTAAAGAACTTGGATGTCTTCGCTTGGTCAATTGAGGACATGCCAGGAGTTGATCCAGATGCTGCTTGCCACCACCTCAACATTGTTCCTAATTTTAAGTCCGTCCAGCAGAAGAATAGGGACGTGGTAACCAAATTAGTAGAGCCCATCAAAGAAGAGGTCGTCAAGCTCCTCAAGGCAAATTTTATTCGTGAAATTCAATATCCTGTCTGGGTGTCGAATGTTGTAATGCTTAAAAAACAAAGAGGAAAGTGGCGAATGTGTGTTGACTTTACCAAATTAAATAAATCATGTCCTAAAGATTGTTACCCCTTGCCTCGAATAGATGCTTTAGTAGATTCTGCAGTGGGGTATCCTCATATGAGCTTTTTAGATGTGTTTTTTTGGTTATCACCATATTAGAATGCATAAGCCTTACGTTCCTCATCGCCCTTCATCACAAATGATGGTTGTTATTATTATCTTGTGATGCCTTTCGGGCTAAAAACGCAGGTGCCACATATCAACGTATGATGGGTTTTGTTTTTAGAGAACAAAAAGGGAGAAATCTTGAAGTTTATGTCGATGACCTCCTCGTAAAAAGTAAAACCTTTGCATTGTACCTACAAGACCTCGTAGAGATGTTTGCTACTCTACGGAGGTTTAACATGAGATTTAACTTGTTAAAATGTTTCTTCGGGGCAAGTAAGGGGAAATTTCTTGGCCATCTCCTTATACCCAAAGTACTTGCTCAAATCCCGACAAAGTAAGAGCAATTCTTAATATGGCACCTCCTTGCTCCCCTAAGGAGGTTCAGCTGTTAGGCAGAAGGCTAGCATGCCTAGGGAGATTTATCTCCAACGAAGGAGATAAAAGCGCTTCCTTTTTCAAAACCCTTCGAGGTACATCGAGATTTGAATGGACCAAAGAATATGTTTAAGCTTTCGAGAAACTCAAGAGACAACTCACATCAACCCCTCTGCTCTAGAGTCCTCGAGTAGGAGAAATGTTGTACATCTACCTAGGAGTTGGCCTAGAAGCAGTTAGCTCGGTTCTAGTCAAAGAAGAAGGTAGAAGGCAATATCCAATATACTAAGTGAGTCACATCCAAAGAGTGCCGAGACAAGATATCCAATTCTTGAGAAGCTGGCTTTGGCACTAGTAATGTCTGCTCGAATACTCCAACTATATTTTCAGGCACACTCAATTCATATAATTATTGATCAACCCTTGAAAAGCATCTTGGAAAATCCGGAGCATTCGCGAAGACTAGTCAAGTGGGCGATCGAGCATAGCGAATTTGAAATCTCCTATGTGCCAAGGACAGCTATCAAGACACAGGTGTTGGCTGATTTTTTAGTAGATACAACTGAGTCAGGTACGCTCCAGTAGGGCGGTCTCCTTTATCTTATACGATCTATGTGGATGGGGCTTCAGGCAGAAACTCCTCTAGGGCAAGAGTAATTCTCATCAACCCTAACAGAATTAAGCTGGAGCAAACTGTAAAAATTTCTTTTCCAATAACAAATAACCAAGCAGAATACGCTTGGCCAGCTTGAGATTTTCCAAGGAGTTGGGGATTGAACATGGAAGTTAAAAAAGCATCTTTAGTGATGGCCTCGCAGGTACTCGGTAATTTGAAACTAGGGAACCAATCTTGAAGAAGTACTTAGTACTGGTCAAGTTATAAATTGGAAGATTTAAAAGCTTCACCATTGAGCATATCTCAAGAATGCAGAATGCGGAGGCAGAAGAGCTATCAAAGTTTGGTCTCCCTTCAAGAGGGACGACCTCAGAGCTCTTTCATCTAGAAATATAGGGAGGGGAGTTGATGCAGGTTTATCAGCATCCCTATTGGATGGATTTTTTTCATTTATATCTCTCAACCAAAGAATTCCATCTAACAGTGAAAGATAAGAGGAGATTCGGGATTAAAGCCGCAAATTACTATCTCATCTCAGGGATTCTTTACAGAAAGACCTTTCTCTCACCATTGGTCAGGTGCGTGTCCGAAGAAGAGATTCCATTTGTGCTCCAAGAAGTTCACTCTAGGCAATGCGACAGCCATTCAGGAGCAAGAACCTTGGAAAGAAGAATACTACGGCAAGGATACTTTTTGCCTATAATGAAGAAAGACTCTAAATCCTATGCAAAGAGATGTGTTCAATGCTAGAAGTTTGCTCCACTTCAACTTCAGCCAGCTCAACAACTCAAATCAATTGCAATACCCTGGCCCTTTGCAGTTTGGGGAATGGATCTTCTCGGACTTTTCCAATGGCAAGCGGGCAGCGGCATTTTATTTTTGGTTTGGTTGATTACTTCAGTAAGTGGATGTAGGCAAAGCCTTTGGCAAGAACCACAACCCAGATTGTAAATAACTTTGCTTGGGGGAAATAATTTACAGACATAGAGTCCCAATGGCGATAATCACAGATAATGGGCCGCAGTTCAACAATGAAGAAATGATTAGTTTCTGCAAGTAGGTTGGCACGGAACTATAATTCTCATCAGTTCACCATCCAAGAAGCAATGGCCAAGTTGAGGCAGCTAACATGCAGATACTCAACCTACTAAAGAAGAAGGTGCAAAATTTGAAAGGCAGTTCGGCAGATGATCTCCCCTCAGTTTTGTGGACCTTGAGAATGACGTCGTCATCCGCCACTAGGGAAACTCCCTTTAAACTCTCTCATGGCTCGGAGGCTCTCATACCTGTAGAGATTGAGGTCCCGACTCTAAGGGTCCTACTTGCCACGCAAAGTTAGTAGGATTGGCTTGAGATCAATAATCAGAAGATGAAATATCGTCTGGATCAGATTGAAGAGATTCAGGATGAAGCCGCTGTCAGATAAGAGGAAGTTAAACGAAGGGTGGCCAGATTCTTTGATAAAAATATCATGGTCAAACATTTTCTAGTATGGGACCTAGTTCTGAAAAAGGTTGATGCAGCTGCAAGAGAAGGTTTAGTAGGAAAGCTGAATCCAAATTGGGTCGGACCATGCATTGTTAAAGAAGTTCTGAAGAATGGAGCATATCGACTGCAAACATATAAAGGAGAATACATGTCTCACACATGGAGCGGAGATGACTTAAAGCGGTTTTACTCTTAAAACTATGTTTCCTCATTATTTGTACGTTTCAGCAATAATTTCAAAGAGAAGGCTTCATACTGACAGTTTTCTTTGGCAAGTCAGTTTTCTTCTGTATATTCAACTCAAGATTAAGGATCACTAGATCAGGAGACATCGCAGAGTCCAGGTTAAACCCCCACTAGAATCGTTGTCATTAGCATAACACCACGACGACCACGTGATACGGGGAGATTTCGCACCATGTAGTGGGAGCTTGTAGATTCTTGTGCGGTGGAGTTCTGGATTACAGATCCCAGCTAGTATCTAACCCCACCTCTGCATTTTGTAGGGACAAGGTGGGTGTTAGCTCTACCCTGCATCGTAAGGAATATCATTACAGCTTTGATGATCTCTTTGAGGAAAGCAATACAGCCTCACGCGTACCTGCCCAATTGATCATCTTAGTCTGTAACCTTCGAACACTCCTTGATACTCTCGAGCAGTGCCTGCAGGGGACCCACAGCCAGGTTGATCTCTCTGAGGAAAGCAATGCATCCTTGCGTGCACCTACCCAATTGATCACCTTGGTTGTATCCCCGGGAAAGAGAGCAGTGTTTCCATTTTCTCTCAGTTTACTGAGTTTACAGATTTTGTGACCTCGCTGAGGAAATCAATGCAGCCCTATGCGCACCTGCCCACTAGGTCACCTAAGTCTGTAGCTCTTCCCACTCATTGCAGGTCACCATTATTTTGTTTCTCAAAATATTAAATCAATCTGTTTAAGTTTACAGCTTTTGTGGCCTCGCTGAGGAAAGTAATACAGCCTTGCGCGTGCCTCTCCACTTGGTCACTTAAGACTATAAATTACGTAGCACAGAATATTTATCCAGGTCGTGATTTGTATCCGCACAACTCATAATTTATATCTGCACGGGCTGCTTCTTTTATATTTCAAGCAGAATTTCTTTGGTTGCGAAGGTATACGAGTCTGGCGATCTCTCTAAGGAAAGCAATGCAGCCCTGTGCACACCTGCCCAATTGATCGCCTTAAGCTGTATGACCTAAGCGTGGACAATATTCGTTATCCGCAAATGATGCATCATTAGTATTGATCAAATGGATATAATATTGGCTAAATAATTGTCGAATTCTATCTCAATCACGGATACACTTTCCTAGTCGTGCATGTTGTCATTCAACAAAGCTGTAAGCAGGCAAACAAGATGATTCCAACAGCTTGATCAATTTACTCGCGCGCTTTGATCTTCGGTTATGTTCTTTATTTGCGCGCTTTGGTCTTCGGTTTTCTTTACTCGCTCGCTCTGGTTGTTTTTTAACTCGCACACCCTGAGTAGCGTGAACTATCTTTCCCTCAAGTGAATTTCTTATCTAAGGATCACTTGTTACAGATAGAGTACTGTGAATCTTTGACGATCTAAATTATAAGCTTGAAACAGGTTCTCAAATAATGCGGGCAGACTATATATTATGGTATACAACACGTAACAAAGTGAAACAAGAGTCACAAACTTAAGAGTTTCCTTTCATTGCTTTCAAAAAATCTTACAACTTGTGAACTCGTGCGGCCTACAAAAAAGGGTCGCCGAGCCTTTTTGAAAAAAAAAAGAAAAATACAAAACAACATTTAGTCAGAAGGTTTTAACTTCTTTGTCGCAGGAACTGGACTTTCAGGATTATCTTCTTATGGCGAATAACCCTCAGAGGTATTCCCGCTTTCATCACTTTCACTATCCGCGGACTCGCTTAACGTATCTACATTAGAACTCGAACCTTTTGATGCAGACTCCAGAATTTTAATATCCTGGACAGCATCGTTCGATCCATCGCCTACGGCTTCTTGGAATCCCTGCTCGCCCTCCTCTTCAACCTCTTCGATTTCTTCCTCTTCTTCCTCCTCGCTAGTCACAGCCTCTCCCTTGGCTGCGCGCTCCATTGTAGCAACATTCTTCTTCAGCTCAGGGAAGAGCTCGACAAAGGGAACATCAACGACGCCCTCCTTTGCGTACCCAAGCTCGATAAAGCGACAAACTGCGACCTCGACGCTTTCCTTAACAAAAGGCATCATGGAATCTTGAAAGACTGAGTTATCAATGTCGTAACACATCTGCAAAGGTGATGGAGCCGACTTCCCACGACATGTGGCCAAGGAGCGTCCTCCCTCTGACGATGTGGTGACCCGGTAGATTTGAATGGAGATGTCGGGCCGCAACACTTTGATGACGGCGACAGCATGCTTACAGACGACCCTTGGAAGCGTTAATGTCGAAAGCCATTTCAGTGTGAACCGGAGAGGACACTCGATCCGTATTTTGTGCGAATGCAAAGAAAATGGTACCTGAACAACTAATTCCAAGAAAGATAGAATTGTTCCCGCTTAGCCACTAAGGTTATAATTATATAAAATAGATTTTCTTGCTGGAAAAAACATGAGGATTATTAAAAAAAAATCATTTTTGCTGAAAAAATAAAAAGATAGGTCGCTATTTGCAGACCAACGATTAAATTTTTAAAATAACTAAATAAAATAATGAACTAATGAAAAATATTTTTTTTTTGGATTTCTTATTAAAAATAAGATAGAGAATTTCCAGAATTTTATTTTTTTAGATTTTGAGAAAAATAGAAAATTTAGGCCGCTATTTGCAGACTAAATATTTAAAAATTGATTTTTATGAAATACCATGCAACGAGTGAGTGCGTGTTAATGTGCCAAATAAGAGGGGGAGGGTGCCAATTAAGAAATTGGCGTGAACCTCCCTCTGATACCAAATTGATGTAGGCCCGCTCTTTCGAGCGTTTTGGTGGCCGACGAAACAAACGTGATGCTCTCGAATAACTCTCACGTCACACTCAAGCATTTTGCGTAGCAGCGGTTTAATTAATATTGTTACTAATTAAAGATTACATGGGGGTCGCAAGGCCCCTTAAGATAATACAAAGGCGATAGGACAAGGTCCTCTCAAGCGAAAAGAACCCACACGGTTCGGTCGAGCTTGTTGTACCAAAAGAGAAGCCACCGAAAACAAAAGATTCAGGCAAGGGTGGTTCTCTCCCAACAAAATACAAACGAGGGCCGCCACACCTCACGAACTTAAACGAAAGAAATAAACACGACAATAACTAAAATAAATTAACCACAAAAAATCAAGCGTTACACAAGCCACGCAATTTGTCAATGCCACAGGATCTATCTAAAGAAGAGAAACACATAAAGGTGGAAATGTTCGTTACCCAACCGGATTTGATGAATCTGGTTCACTCTACTAGAATCGTTCTTCAACAGCTCCGCCAGAGATACGCTGGAGGGAGAGAAATTCGTCGCCTTCTTCGTATCACGCTATATTTGGAAAGTCCCAGCGAAATCTTCTGAATATGGAAATAATATTTTACAATAAGGAAAGAGAGAGAAAAGGTGGCAGGATATTGGAAATATTTAAGGAATGAAATAATTCAAATATGGTAGGTAGAGAATTTATGGACGGGGATATATTTTGAATATGCTAAATAAGGTGGAATATTGTAGAGAATACTTTTGATTAGGAAAGAGATTTGGTGTGGAGGGAAAGAGGAGAAGGTGGGGCTCGGTTTTGGTGGTGGTGGAGGGGGCACGAGTTTGAATAAGATGAGGGCTACTTGGTTCGGTTGGGGGATAGAGGTGGCCGGTTATGTGAAGGATAAAGAGGATAGTAAGGATCGGGTAGCAAGGATGTAAAGAAGTGATTAAGGGAGAAGGGGAGGAGAAGGGAGGCTGGGAGAGAGAGGGGAGGAGGAGGGTGGCCGGCGGCCAAAGAAAAAGAAGAGGAATAGAGGGGGCCGAAACTTGCCTTGGAGAAGGAGGAGCATTTCAATCTTGAAATTGGTTTTCTTTTCATTCATTCACTCGCGAAAAACAAAGGAGTACATTCCTTTATATAGGCTTTACAATCAAGAGAAAAGGGCTACATGCAGCCCAACATGAAAATGAAATAAAACACAACACATACACCATCGTTTTATAACATAACCATGTTACAAATAATACATGAAATTAAATCTGAAATAAAAATGATAATTTCGAAATAAAACAACTAATAAAATATATTATTACTCAATTATTATTTATTAATATATAGTATTAATAAATAATAATTGGGCTTGCGCTCCGGACGGCTATTGTGGCGACGCTTCCAAGGGTCGTCCGTAAGCATACTGTCACCGTCATCAAAGTGTTGCGGGCCGAAGTCTCCATACAAATCTACCGGGTCACACAGCATGCCTATTTCGTACTGCAATTTCCAGATTCTATATACAAAACCACTTGGGGATATCATGCATCAACCAATTGGAATTCCCTCAATTCACCACCTTTTGGTGGGGGATTCCATGCATATGCAAAAAGGAGGACTTCACTTGTCCAAGAAGGAAGATCGTTACCCTCGTAGTTTGTTTCGGAGACATGAACGAGCTTTCTATCCGGATGGGAAGGAGCGCCTCACTTTCCTATTCACAGATCTTGTCTTAGTTCTCGATTCTGACCACGGGATCTCCTCCACTATGCTAGCAAAGCTCAGCCTCAGCCTTCTTCTTCCTTTCTCCCAAGCACTTGATGAGAAGGATGAGAAAGAGTGAGAGAAGTGAAATAAATCTTCTCTCCGCCTCTTCTCTGATTAAGCAGCCTCAGGAATAAACCTTGCCACACGATCCTCTCATCAAAAGAAATCAAGGGCCAAAATTTTAGTTGACAAGTCAAATTATTGATATCATCTGGCGATATCCGTTATTGCCTGGGCAATATCGTCAGTAGCCGTTTTGACCTCAGTCAACCACTACTCATCGTCCGCCTTTTGGGCATCCGACACGTGTCCAATAATACGCGGTAGTATTACCCTGCGATACCGACTATCACCACTCTGATAGCTCACTCAACGCTTCGTCGAGTGCATTGAGAGTGTCGAGTGTGTTGAGTCTACTAAACGCTTTGCTGAAGACGTTGAGTGCGTCGAGTGCTATCGTTATCGCCAGCGATACTCACTATCATCGCGCGATAGTATTCGCCGAGCCTACTCAACGCTTTGCTAAAAGCGTCAAGTGCGTCGAGTCCACTCAACGCTTCGTTGAAAGCGTCGAGTCCACTCAATGCTTCATTGAAAGCGCCGAGTGCTATCGCAAGCGATACCCATTGTCGTCTGGCGATAGCCACCAAAAGTTCTATTTTCTCTTTTTTGGGGTGCTACAAACCTCCCCTCCTTACAGAAATTTTGTCCCAAACTTTTATTCATCTGTAGGTATATAAAAACAGCAATAAATAAGTTACAACATTCAAAAAAATGTTCCAACATCAATTTACAAACAACTCGGGAAAATTATCGTGCATGGTTTGCTCACGCTCCCATGTCACTTCTTCTCGGCTATAATTGTCCCAATGGACTTTGACCATCCTGATTGCCTTATTCCGTAGCTGCTTGATCTGCATATACTCGATCCAAATTGGTCTAACCTTTGTCGTTAGCCCATGATCGACTGGTACTCGATCATCCGCAATCACTTGAGTTGGCTCTTTCACAGCTTTCCACAGCACAGATATGTGAAACACATCGTGCAATCCACTTAGCTCTGCCGAAAGAGCTAACCGGTAGGCAGCTTCTCCAACTCGTTCAACCACTTCAAATGGACCAAGATACCTCGGACTCAACTTTTTCAAGCGTCGAATCCTGGACATGCCTTTAAATGGTTTGATCTTCAAATATACCCAATCGCCAACCACAAACTCCACGTTTCATTGCTTGCCATTGTAGTATTTCCCTTGTCTATCTTGGGCTACTAATAGCCTTTCTCAAATGGTGTGTATATTTGAATTTGCATCTTCGACCTCCTTACGTTTATACATCTTCGCTTTGTCTATTTCCGCCCAAGCTAAAGGAGTACGACACTTCCTATTGTATAAATCTTCAATGGGCACCATTTGAATACTAGCTTGATAGCTATTATTATAGGTGAACTCGATCATATAGAGATGGTCCTCCCACCTCTTCCCGAAATCTAAGGCGTGCATCTGGAGCATATCCTCCATTGTTCGATTGGTCCTCTCGGTCTGACCACCTGTCTGCGGATGAAAGGTCGTACTGAACTTCAGTTAAGTACCTAACAAATGGTGGATTAGCCTCCAATCATTCGAAGTAAAGAGCCCTTCTCGGCCACTGACGATGTTACGAGGCACACCATGTAATCAGACTATGTTGTCCACGTAAAACTTAGTCAACTTTTCCACTGAATCGTCCTTCTTGTTCGGTATGAAGTGTGATACCTTTGTCAATTGGTCAATGATCACCCACACGGCATCGTTTTCGCTTTGTGATCTCGGCAGTCTGTGCACGAAATCCATAGATATATCATCGAACTTTCATACCAGAATTGGTCAACACTTTAGGAAACCGCCAGGCTTCTAACATTCTGCTTTCACTCGGGCACATGTTTGGAACTTTGCCACGTAAAGAGCTATGTCTTTCTTCAGACCTGGCCTCTAGAATAACTTTTTCATGTCTGTATACATCTTTGTGCTCCCTGGGTGAATTGATTACTTTGTAAAATGTGCCTCATACATCAATTCCTCTCGTAGCTTACCAACATTCGGGACACATAAATGACTGTATTTTCTCAAAAGACCATCATCTAAGGAGAATTGGGAATTTGACTCATCCGCTGCATAGCGTTTCATACTCTCATCGAGTCCCATTGCTAGTTGAACCCTATATGTAAGGTCATATTGTACATCCGTCCAGTTTAGGCATGCAATTGTAGTAGTATTCTTGTCAACACAAGAAATACCTAAGGCCTCTAAATCCTGGATCAGACGCTCACAATGGATCTGCAACCAACTTGCCCATATCGGTGTAATGCCCTAAAACCCAAATAAGGTCACACTGTCTGGGACACAGGCGTGTCCAGGGCCGTGTCCTGCTCTGTGTTAGCCTGGCTGTGTTGAATGTGGTACATGGCTGGAAATACGGGTATGAATAGTGCTGACACGGACGTGTCGATTGGTGATACGGGCGTGTCAAATACCTGTGTCTTGCTCTGGTTATGTCAGGCGATGCCGACTTAAGTACACGCACTAGAGCACGGGCATGTACTGATCGACACGGGCATGTACTGAGTGGCACGGGTGTGTCAGGAGCTTGAAACGGGCGTGTCTAAGCCCGTGTCCTGGTCTGGTTTGAGTCAGTTGTGTGCTGCTTAAGGTACACGTCATATGACACGGGCGTGTCACAAGTCGTGTTCGGCCCAGTAAAGTCATTTTCAGAGAAATTCTGAGCCGTTCGTTTCCTTTGATGAAGATCTAATGGCCCTGGGTATTTCCTGAAGGGTTAAGTGTGGGAATTGATGATTTATTTCTCATTCTTTCCTTAACATTCTTTTTCTAAGAAGTAGAGAGAGAGGAGAGTAAGGGAAGGAAGAATAAGAGAAATCTGGTCGCCAGTGGTGCTACGGTGGTCCAAATCGCGAGACGAGTCCAGATCTGCGATGGCAAGGCCATTGAGGTGACTTTTATCCATCTAGTTTTTCTCTATAGAACCGAAACATCTTCCAAGGGTAACGATTTCCTTCTTGGACAAGTGAAGTCCTTCTTTCCTACATATGCATGGAATCCTCCTCCAAAAGGTGGAAAGTGATTCCCTTGGGATGTTGTGTTTCATCCCTTGTTATGTTGCATTAGAACCGGAAGTGAGTAGTACGGTTAGGCATGCTGCGTGAAGCCCATCCAGACGAGTTGGTCTGGATTGGTGATGCTTTGTTTGCAAATCGGAGAAAACTCTGAGTAAATTGATTGTTTGTATGGAATCCTTGGTGGATACCTGTGGCATGGTGCAACAGGAAGTACTTGAGGAAATCTAGGAAAAAGCTTTGAGAGTTGGTACTTGGTGTTCAACTCTTGTGGCAGTGAGTTCCATTCTGTGTGAAGTTGATCCGTTGGGCTGCAACTGTGGAATGCTTGTGTGGAAAATGGGAAAGGTGAAGTCGTACCCGCGTTAGTCTAGGCTTGAGTCTGACAAATTTAAGCAATGAGAAAGGTGGATCTGTACCCGCGTTATGGTTGTCTAACTGTGGGTGCTTAAGGCCCTGTTAGGATTACATAGCGAGAGTCTCTGGCCTGCGCGCCATAAAGACTAGGAATGCACAAAATGGCCCGTCATGTCTGGGACCTCTGAACGGTGGTGTAACCCTGGTTTTTCGGTACACCAATAACGTGTCCTGAGTGCACGAAATGTAGGGTCGTCGTGTCGGCGTTTGTGATATGTAATGACCTTTGCGGTTGTGCATGTCCTTGGTGGATTGTTATACATATATGTTGTGTGAATAAAATGCTTTGCAGGGAAGGAATTCTGCTGCCCCGTGCCAGGGGCAGGGTCATTATAATTGGTCAGCTGAATGCTGACCGTTGCCCTGTTTGCCACCGCTTGG
The DNA here is from genome assembly GCA_039513925.1 of Platanthera zijinensis. Lineage (NCBI taxonomy): Eukaryota > Viridiplantae > Streptophyta > Magnoliopsida > Asparagales > Orchidaceae > Platanthera > Platanthera zijinensis. The sequence goes on along the minus strand of CM077096.1, from coordinate 98,021,572 downwards.
TGGATTGTCCTTTTGCAGGTAATGGAGGACCAAGCGGGAAATAGCGGGCTGAAGCCCTGGTTGCGCTGCTGGCCCTCGAAGGCTATGTTTTGTTTACTCTTGTTCTTGTGTGGCCGGCCTACACGCCGATGTTTATAAACCACACTTTTGTTAAGAGAAACCTGTAAGGCCATAAGGTCAAGTACTTTGCGTACTTTGTATACATTTCTGTTTTCTTATTAGTGGACAATCTTTGTGATTCTTGAGTTCAACTTTTCAACCATGAAGCTTCCGCTAGAATGATCTGTGTTAGAGTTCGATGGTATTTGATATTATTTAGTAACTTCTCCGCCTGTTTGTTGAATATGGTGTGGGGCCCCGGTCGAACCCTCAATTATATTACACGTGACGGGTAGAGGTGTTACAATTTGGTATCAGCATGTTGGTCTATCTCTTCCGAATTTATGGTCAAATTCTTTTGAGGGGTGGCGAGCACGTGTATGTGCTGCCGTTATAACACATAAAATGAACTCAAGAATGTCCACTTAGGAATGAAAATACACTTTTTGCTGAACCTGTGTGTTCCTTTTTGTATGTTTGCCGTTTGATTGGTCGCTAAATTGTGTTTCTACACAAATAGGTGACTAGAAGTGTTGCGGGTCAGTCGGAACCTCAATGTTCTGTTGAAAGTGAGGCACCAGCTGAGGTGCCCACACCTCCTCTATCTGCCGAAACTGTACATTTGATTATGGAGACAGTACTTGTTGTTATGAATGCTCAGCAGGCTGTGCAGGCATGGCTTGCAATGGTGCTAGTGCATGCTGGGTTAAGGCAAGAATCGGTGGAAGTTGTGGTTGATCCGCGGACAGCAGATCAACAATTGAAGCGGTTCATGAGCTTAAATCTTCCTCAATTTACTAGGGTGGGATCCCCATCCCAAGCGGAGTATTAGCTCGCAAGGATTAAGAGAATCTTGACAATTATCAGAGTTGAGGAGGAACAAAAAGTAACTTTAACCACTTTCCTACTTGAGCGAGAGGCTCGGCTGTGGTGGGATGAGGTGGAACTGCATTACTTGGCAGGCAGACAGTTGGCAGAGGTCTCGATTGAAGATTTCTCTCGGTTGTTCTTAGCTATGCATCTGCCGATGCAGTAGAGAATTGCTATGGAGTTGGAGTTCCAACGGTTGACTCAAGGAGAACATAGTGTGGATGACTACCTTCATGAGTTTACCTGTTTGGGATGGTATGCGGGTACTATCTTCGCCAAAGAGGAGCGTAAGACCAGTCGATTCTATGGGGGACTACAGGATAAGCTACAGTATCTGCTCTTGAGTTCTGTGAACCAGGGGTTTCAAGCATTGGTTTATACGGCTCGGTCTTTGGAGACAGACATGAAAAGAGGGCAAGGCAAGGAGAACTTGGCTATTACAAAGCCGGAATTCAAGCCACCGCGTCCAGAGAAGTCTGGGTACCGAAAGAGATGGGGTAAGAAGTCCAAATCTGCTGTACAAACTCCTTCAGTGGTTATTTCAGAGGCATCTTCTGGTTATGGTCCTCGTACTTACTACACGTATGGCAAGCCGGGACACTATGTTCGGGAGTGTCGAGTTGGCCCTCCAATGTAACATCCTGATTCGCGCTAGGCCCCTTGTGCGTACTTTTGAGCTTGGAGAGTTAGTGTAGGCTCAAGGGGGTGTAGGCGATCAGGTGCGCACTCATGGAGAAAAAGGATTTAGGCTCAAAGTTGATTTTGAGCATGACACGGGTAGGGACACGGGCGTGTCCCTACCCGTGTTCAATGACACTGAGTGCTAGGCTGCTGGGTGATTTCAGAATGGCATTGAGTGGTGTGTCGAGAAGTACACGGGTAGGGACACGGGCGTGTCCCTACCCGTGTGACATGGTGTGAGGGCCATGGCTTTGAGTTCAATGGCGTTGAGTGGTGTCCCGAGGAGGACACGGGTAGGGACACGGGCGTGCCCCTACCCGTGTGCCAAGGCTTTGAGTTGCATGGCTTTGAGTGAAAAGGCTTTGATTGGTTCGTCCCGTGAAGGATACGGGTAGGGACACGGGCGTGTCCCTACCCGTGTACTTTAAGCCCAGCTCGACGAGTTGTGCCCCGAGAACCACACGGGTATTGACACGGGAGGTGACACGGCCATGTCACCTGGACACGGGTACCGACACGGGCGTGTCAGCACACGTATAGGAGCATGAAATGGCGATCAAGCTGTTTCGCCAGAGTAGGACACGGGTAAGGACACCGTAGTGTCCCTACCCGTGTCACTTCTGTATAAAAAGGAAAAATGAAGCCCTAACTTCCTCATTCTCTTCACAGGCCCTAATTTCTATAGGGAACATTCCTGGAGGAATAAAACGGCTGGAGCAAGCTTTGGAGGTGGAGAAACGCCATTGCCGTCAAGGGAAAAGTGATGCCGCGGAGGAGGACGACAAGATCCATGGCCACGGATGGTGTTATCACTAGAAATGAGGTGAGCTTCCTCCCCTCTCCCTTGGTGCTAGATCTGTAGTTATCTAGGCGAGATGTCGACTTAAGAGAGTCTCGACATGGGAGCATGGTGATTTCTTTAGGAAGGGCCTTGCTAGAACGTGTGTTCTAATGAATAGACATCTTCAACCTCCCCCCTCTTTAAAGTGATGACGGGGGTGGATCCGTGAAGAGGAACGGCCTTGAGAGGGTAAATAAGGGTGGAGGAGCTTTTGGTTGCGATTTGGGGAAATGGCCTTGAGGAGGAAGATGAACCGATGTCGTTCATTCCGCTTCAAGATGCGTGCACAATCTGTGTTCTGCACGCAGCGACCTTCTTGGTTGTGTTCAAGAAAGAAATGGTCAGATCTGGTCTTCCAACTAAACATGAAAGTTGTAGCCCTTGTAATTACCTTTCCAATGAGTGGTTACACGTCTTCCAGTGAAGCCTGTAGCCACGGGAATGTCCAATCGAAGTCATGGCTGTAACTAAGCGCACAGAATTTATATTCTGTATGCTGCAGTCTTTGGAGCCGATTTTGTGTGGGTTAAAGCCTGACCTGGGTTACAGGCTGAACATGAACGTTGTAACCAATGGAAAAACCTTTCCATAGAGGGGTTACATGCACTCACCGGATTCCTGTAGCCACAGGAATCCTTGGTTGAAGTTGCTGTCCAGATTTATTCTGTACCTAAAATTCTGGGTTGTGCATAATGCGGATTTAAAATCGGTGGAATTAAGGTTGCAATCTAACTCGAAGTTCGGGTGAACTATTTTGTGGTAATCATCATAATTATATGAAGATTGAAGTTTATCAGTTGAATTCATACATCAATTTGTGAGCAAGCTTAATTGAACGAAGGGTTGGATATAAAGTGGTGGACTAACATTTATGCGCATTATTTATATCATGTTGAAATCATTTGGAATGACATGTAGATGATTAAACCATGGCCATGACGTACGTTGAAATAATAGAAGGAAATTTAGTAGTCCAACTCTTAGAGTGTCATCTCCCTACGGGTAGCATTGTGGAAGTTAGCAAGTGCGGAGTTGGCCGTCACTAGCTGGGATGAGGTTGAGATGAGTAAAGTTGGACGGTTGGGCTTGGTCCTCGGTGTTCACGTCCCGAGGCCCCTTCCATGTTAAATGGATGGTTGGGCTTGGTCCTCGTATTTTTCCGAGGCTCCTTCCATGCCACGGTTTTGTGGAATTACATGCGGTGTGGGTCGACACGCGGTGTTGTAATCCTGGGTTAAGGATAGTGTGGCAGGTCTACGGGCTCGCCAATCGTCATACCGATGGGAGTTGACAGATAAACCTTGGGCGGTTGGGCTTGTTCCTCGGTGTTCACGTCCCGAGGCTCCTTCCGTGCCAAGTGAACGGGGGCTTGGTCCTCGTGCTCATTTTCGAGGCTCTTCGTGTCACACATAGGCCAGTTCGGGGCTAGGATCTTGGTGCACATCTACCCAAGAGAACCTGTTGGGCCATAGTACGCATGGGCTCCACTGTTGTGATCTTTGCGTGGAGGAGTACGGAGGCCTAAGTGAGGTAGTGTGGATACCCACTTAGTAGTAGAAGTGCCCGTTCTACTGTCACCGTCTGGCCACGACGGTTGACGCCTGAGAGGTTAGCTACCTGCTCGAAAAGTGGGAACTTCTAGTCTGTGTCGACATAGCAACTGCATGTGCGTGATCATGGGGGTGTCATTGCATCGCATACATAACATTGCACCTCATTACATACACAAGACCCTCATCGTATAAGTTTGTATGGGCACTCCTATACGATGAGTTACTTATTGTTGAACGATCCTCAACTTATATGCTTGTATGGGCATCCATATAAGTTGAGTTACTTTCTATAACTCTATATTCATATGCTGTGATAGATGGTAGAACTGCTAGAACCTCTTATTACTTTTTATACCACTTGCTTGTTATACTCCTACTATTATACATATATTGTACCATGTCCATTTCTCCGCCCGGTGCCGAGGAGTCACCGGGGGAGCGGATGTGAAGCCACTTAGTCTTTATGACTAACGGTTGATACGTCTTCCATTTTAGGAGGAAACCCCGCAGGTGGAGCAGTAGGTTATGGAGCTGATCAGCCAGGCCAGGACGACAAGGCTTGAAGGGACGGTGCCATCGCTACCATCTGTTACAGATATGAGTGATGAGAGTTTTGCTATAGCCCTTCGTGGCAATTTTATATCTGCACTCTGACTATTTAGAAGCATGTTTTAGCTTCTCAACTGTTATACCTTTTGGACTCATGACTTTCTCTGGATTGACTTCTTTCTATTATTATGGTTGGTTGGCATATATATGTTGATATTGGTTGTAGCCGGCAGAATAGGCGTCTTGTGGTACAGGCTAGCTCGTATGCTAGTGCTACCCCAAGGAAGTTGTTTTGGGCATAAGACTCCTCTCGTGCTGTGTCTTGTGTTCTAGGAGGGGGTCTTACAAATGGTATCAGCTTGCTACGATCCTGAACTGAGGAAGTCAATTAATAATGGTATCACCACCGTTTGTTTGGTCAGTTTGAGGGCAAACTGACTTAGTGGAAGCAGTGGTGTGCCCATATGTAATTCACACTAAGTCTGTCCATCTTTGACCTTAGATTAGCCGACCTAACCTTAAGTTTGTACCCTATGTGTAGATCACAGTACATGCTGAGCAAGTGAGGGGCACCCCCGCCCCGTCCGTACCTACACAATTCCAACAATCAGAGCTTTGGCAGATGCTCACAGCTATTTTGGACGCCTTTAGGTCCCAATCTCAGCAGGCACCTGTACAACAACAGGGTCCAGGATCCAATTGGGTAAGCACTTTCCGAGCTCTCTCCCCTCCCTCTTATAGTGGGATGGAGTCGGCGGTGCGTACGGAAGAGTGGCTCGACACTGGACAAGAACTGCTGGCAAAAATAAGGTGCCCAAACAACATGGCGGTGACCCTTGTGGTGACACTCTTAGAGCTGCACGCCAAAAGGTGGTGGAAGTCCCTCATGGGCTCCACTTTTCAAGGAAGAGTGTACACGGATATTAGTTGGAGCGAATTCTCTGAAGCCTTCCTAGAGCATTTCATCCCCTCGGTCGCTCGGGATGATCTTGAAGAGAGATTTTTGCAACTAAAGCAAGGGTCCAAGTCGGTGACAGAATACCAACGGGAGTTTCAACACCTGGCAAGATTTGATGACTCTTATGAGTTGGATGATAGAGGGTACGCAAAATGATTCTACAAAGGCTTGCGAGATCCCCTAAGGCAAGCCCTTTTGTTTATAGCAAACTCTAGTCTAGCGGAGATTATTGATATGGCGAAGAAGTTGGAAGCGGCCCACTTGGGAAGTGGTAAGAGGCCAGCGGAGGGTGATGGAAGACGGCCCCAGCAACAGAAGGAGATGTTGGGTATTGGATCCACAATGTACCTGATTTGAAGAAGCCCTTGAACAAGCTAAGTTGAATTGACAATGTATTTGAAGATCTTCTATCAAGTTGTGCTTGCAGGTATTCCATGCTAAGTATACACCAATTTCAGGGTGCAGTGGGTCAATATACACGGGTCTGCGCAATGTAATCCCTCGTTGAGCAGATCAGTGTGTTGACTCACGTGTGCTCTCTCTATTGGAGTGTACTTATTCTCAAGTACAGGGTCAAGATAGATCAAGAGCAGAAGAGGAGCAAAGATGGGTCAAAGACCAAGTTCATAGAAAGGAAGAGAAAAATCGTCTAAGTTAAAATCAGTGAGAATCAATAAGTCATTCCCGCCGACTTCGACGGGAGTCCCTTGTGATTCTCGCCGATTCGACAGGAATCAGGCTTCTTTCCCGCCGACCTCTTCTGGATGACTGTTTTCCTTCAGAAATTTTGCTAAGGCAAAATCAACAGGAATCACCAAGTGATTCTCGCCGACTTCGACGAGAATCATTCTGATTCCCGCCGATTCGACAAGAATCAGGTTGCATTCCCACCGATTTCTGCATGCTGACTAGTTTTATAACTAGAAATCGGCTAAGGCAGAATCGACGGGAATCGTGAGTGATTCCCACCGACTTCGACGGGAATCACCAACGATTCTCGCCGATTTTGCCTTAGGCAATTTTCGCCTGTTTGCTGGACCGAACCAGGAAGTCGTGCGCTGTTTCGGCCGGGGCTAGGGTTTTTCCTTGTGGGCCCCACAACGGTCTTTAGGGCTGGCTCGGGTATATATACATGCTTATTTCGAACATCTACAGTAACTATTCACGCGAAATCCAAAAGCTGACGTCGTGCCCTAGCAGATCGCGAAATACCGCCGATCGATGTCGCCGCTCGCAAGCTAGTCGCCGCCGCTGATCTCAGAGGTCCTCTTTAATCTTCCAACGACAGGACCGAGGCAAGCCTAGCATCTCACGCTTCTATATCGAGATCTCTTGTCTCTCGATTCGTTGAATGAGGTTTGTTCTTCATTCCGAATCGATTGAGACGACTGATCCGATTGAGATTATTCGTAGACCTTGCTTGCTTCGTCAAGAAGTTTGGATCTACAGAGCATCGCCGCCGTAATCGCTTGCTGCCACCGATCTTGACAAGATCCTCTCCAATAGAGTACTCCGGTCGTGGACTCTTCATCTCTTTCAATAAAGCATCAACGAACGAAGAGCGACATCAGATTCTCCACAAGTTTGTTTGTATTTCTTGTACATTCAATTTTTGTTTTGTTGTAAAGGAATTTTATTCCTAGTTATAAGGGTTGGGTGCAACCCGTGGTGGATGAGTAGTGACTCCGTTGGTTTGAAGGGTTCCTTCCGTAGTGTGAGGATTGGATTTCAATCCGGTTGGTGAAGTGACCGAGTCGTCCCTTGGTGGGAGATAGGTCGAAGGGGGAGAGTGGACGTACCGAAATCGGGGAACCACTATAATTGCTTGTATGCTTTTCTATGATGTGTTTGTTTACTTGTGTAGGTAATTTAAATTCCTCAAAATACTTCACGACACCTATCCCCACCCATAGGTGGACTTAGTCGACACTAGATACTTTCAAGTGGTATCAGAGGGAGGTTACTCGTCAATAAGGTTAACACCTTGAGTAAGATCCTGTGTCTAGTGTCAAGAAGAAAGAAGATCTCTGAAATGGAAGGACTCAAGTATTCAGGGAAGATACCAGTGTGCACCAAGCTGAACTTTCCTATCTAGAAGGAAAGGATCAGGTACTATATGGAAGCAGTCGACTCCCGACTCTTCATGATAGTGGAGGAGGGACCTTATATCCCCATTAAGGCCTCCACCATTGATCCAACCAAGAAAGTGCCCAAGAAACTTTCCAAAATGGATAAGGATGAGATGGTGCTTGTCGGACTTGACAAGAAAGCTCAGAACATTCTGGTAAGCGCCGTCGATGATTCCATGATGCATATTTTCTGCAACTGCAGGACTGCCAAGGACATATGGCACTACCTGATCATCCTGATGGAAGGCATAGATGAAGTAAGGGATGATCGAAGATCCCTTCTGAACCAGAAGTACGAGGCCTTCAGGCAAGGTCCCAAGGAAGAAATCAGAGTGACATTCGAGAACTTCCTGAAGATTGTCAATGCCCTGAAGGGTTATGGCAGAGTGTTCACCGATGGTGAACTAAATGACAAATTCCTTAGATCCCTTACTAAGGAATGGGACACCAAGATCTGTGCCATCAAGGAATTTGGCAAGCTGGCAGAAACTGATCCCCAGATTCTGTTTGGGAAACTTTTGTCTTATGAGCTTCAGCTGAACACCAGAAAAGCTGAAGAGGAAGCCGATAAATCCGCTGCCAGAGAAAAGACTGTGGCCCTGAAAGCCAATCACTCAAGGAAAGGCAAGGGTGCAGCCTCGTCCTGCTCTCGGAAAAAGGATGAGGAAGAAGACTCTGAGCCATGCTCTTCCGGCTCAAAGCTATTTGAAGAAGACTTCTCCCTCATCACTCGGGAGTTCAAGAAGTTCCTCAAGTTGAGAAATCAAAGAAAGAGAGACAGCTCCTCCTCCAAACATCAGAAGAAGAATTATTCTTCTGACAGGTATGAATCCAAACAGAACAAACATCGCTCTGATGACATTATTTGCTTTGGATGCAATAAGCCAGGCCACGTCATTGCTGACTGCCACCAAAGCAAGAGAGATAAGCGGAAGGGAGAGGAGCACGAGTACTCTAGAGATAAGATGAAGGAGAGGAGCTACATTGCCAAAAAGCCAAAGACACTGAGTGAATTTGATTCGTCAGACTCCAATGATGATGAGTAAGCCTACTTCGGTCTAGTGGGTCGCTCTGACTCAGAAGGAGACTGCCCCCCATTTACTGGGAAGGTAAAAGATTGTACCCCCCCCCCCCCTCTCTGACTCTGAGTCTCCTGATGATGATCTCGAGGACAGCCCATCTGCCCGTAAAGCTGAGCTCCTCGAAAAGTATGAGCTTCTGCTCAATACCTTTGAGGAATGTCGCAAGATGTTGAGGGCTCAGAAAAAGGAATTCAAATTCCTTAAGGTTGAGGGTGTGTCTCTAAGAGAAGAGATCACTAGCTTGATCTCTCTCTGACAGGAACACCTGGTCCTGACTTCTGAGCACTCAGAGTCTCAAAGGCTCCTTGACCAAAAACAGGAAGAAATCAACAAGTTGGAAGAACAGCTTGTGGCAAAAAGGAAGATTGTCAAAAGCTTCTCAATGCCCAAGACCGTTCTTCCTCTATTTGATGAATTCTCTGCTCAGGCTAAGGGGGCTAGCTTAGGGAATGTGGGTGTGCCTAGTAAATCATCCAGAAAAAACAGAAAATAGAGGAAAAATAAGGCCGCTAAGAAGGCCTCTGCTGCAGAAAAAGGAAAGGCCCTACTCGATCCTGTTACATTCAGAAAGACGGGATTTCCTTGAAATGAGCAGGACTTTAAGTCAACCTATGGCCACTTCTTCCGGCCCTCGGTTGAAAAGCCCAAGAGCCGGTATGATGTCTAGACCTTCCCCCGAAACTACGGTGAGAGTGTCTTCAAGGCACCTTATGAGGAAATCCAAGTGGAGATTTATGGCCACTTCTCTAGCGGCCATAATAGGAAGCAGGCACCAAAAGCCAAGCCTGTTATACTAAAGGAACAGGAAGTGAAGAAATCATGTGACTGATGTCATCATGATGCCTCCACCTCCAGATCCAAGGCCCGGGCTGGACCCACCGTTCCCAGGGTGAATATGGAGCCTAGGAAGCGGTACAACAGGTTTGATTGTTGGTGTTGTGGCAAAGTTGGTCACTTTGCCATGGATTGCTGGTTTAATCCAAGATTCAACGAGACTCCTCATGTTAGCAATGTGAGGCCGACCACTCGTAGGGTTAACCACCCGAGGGGGAGTGTGCTAACAAGGAATATAGGACCCAAGTTTGATTGGATTCCTAAGGGAAACTGATTCTGTTTTGCAGGTATGTCCAAAGGCCACCAAAACGCCAATCTGGTACTTGGGCAGTGGATGTTCCCGACATATGACCGGTACGAGAAGCCTGTTGCGTGATTACTCCCCAGTCGAAAATGGACCCAAAGTCATCTTTGGAGGATCTGATCGAGGAGTCACCAGAGGTTATGGTATGATTTCCAACGGTGTATTCTCTATCACTGACATGGCCTATGTTGAAGGGTTAAACCATAACCTGATCAGTGTAAGACAGTTGTGTGATAAAGGATACAACGTTAAGTTCTGCAAGGATAAGTGCTTGATAATATCGTGTGCAAGGATACAATGTTAAGTTCTGTTCGGAGACAGTATTAACTAGCATTAGGAGCAGAAATATCTTTTGTTTAGATTTTCTTAGCTTAGATTCTTCTACCCCCGTGTGCCTAGTAGCAAAAGGCAGTGCATCTCTTTGTGAACAATGGCACAAGAGATTAGCACATATTAATTTCAAGACAATTAATATGTTGTTTTCTAAGAACTTAGTAAGGGATGCCCCTACTATTAAGTGCATCAAAGATAGCCCTTGTCCTGCATGCCAGAAGGGAAAATAGACTCGGGCTACCTTTAAGGGCATTGCAGACAAAGACTCCTCCAGATGTCTCTATCTTCTGCATATGGACTTCTTCGGTCCAGTGCAAGTTCATAGCTTAGGAGGCAAATCATATACGCTAGTGATTGTTGATTATCACTCTCGGTTTACGTGGGTGTTCTTTTTGAAACGAAAGTCAGATACATTTGACATCTTCACTAATTTTGTCAAGCAGATCCAGAACGAACTTAACTGCTCCGTGGTCAAAATCAGAAGTGACCATGGAACAGAATTCGAGTCTGGTGCTATGACAGAATTCTGTGAAGAACATGGTATCTTTCATGAGTTTTCCTCCTCGCATACTCCTCAGCAAAACGGAGTTGCGGAGAGTAGAAATAGAACACTCATTGAAGCATGTACGACAATGTTTAATGACGCCTCTCTTCTAGAGTACTTCTGGGCAGAGGCTGTCAACACGGATTGTCATGTGCAGAACCGAGCATTGATCAACAAGAATCATCGTAAGACTCCATATGAGTTATTGAAAGGCAGGAAACCGACCATATCCTATTCAAGGATTTTTGGCTGCAGATGCTATGTACTTAATAATGGGAAGTACCCACGTACTAAATTCTGAGAAAAATGCTTCGAAGGGATCTTCATGGGCTATAGTAGCCATAGTCGGGCATATAGGGTCTTCAATAAGAAAACCCTAGTGATAGAGGAGTCCATTAATGTTGTTTTTGATGAAGGAAGCTTGCTTCATAGCAATTCTTCCAGTGGCATTCTTGAAGATGCAAGTGCAAGGCTTGAACAGCTAAGTCTCGATGAGACAGCAAAAGGTGCAACTCTCAAGTACGTCAAGGTTTCCACCTCAACGCCAACTGTAAAAGTTGACGATCAGGATGGAGAAAATCTCCCAGAATAAGGAGAAGCCCGAGAAACTGTCAGAGCTCCAGATTCCAGACTCCTAGAGCTCCGACAAGTGAGGGATCATCCCAGAGATCAGATCATAGGAAATCCTCGTGATGGTGTCAGAACTCGGAGAGGTACAATTAACGAGATTTTGCACCTTAGTTTTCTGTCACAGGTTGAGCCAAAGAAGTTCGACGAAGCGAACAAAGATGCGTCATGGATATTGTCCATGCAAGATGAACTGCATCAATTCGAACGATGCAACGTCTGGACGCTTGTTTCCAGACCAAAGAACCAGAATGTGATCGGCACCAAGTGGATCTTCAGAAACAAACCGGATGAACACGGTGTCATCATCAAGAACAAGGCCAGACTGGTTGCACAAGGCTATAGACAGGAGAAGGGGATTGACTTCGACCAAACCTTTGCACCAGTTGCAAGGCTGGAGGCGATCAGATTGTTCCTGGCATATGCCTCTCACAAAGGATTCACTGTCTATCAGATGGACGTGAAATCTGCATTCCTAAATGGAAATTTGAAAGAGGAATATATGTCGCGCAACCCCTAGGTTTTGTTAATCCCTCATTTCCTAATCATGTTTATTTTCTTAATAAGCTTTATATGGCTTAAAACAAGCTCCTCGAGCTTGGTATGAGACTCTGTCTAGTTTTCTTCTTGAGAACAAGTTCTCGAGAGGAAAAATAGATAAGACATTGTTTCTTAGGGAAGCCAAAGGCAAGATCTTGCTGGTGCAAATCTATTTCGATGACATAATATTCGGCTCTACGGACAACAATCTTTGCAAGAAGTTTTCTAAACTTATGCAAGGAAAGTTTGAAATAAGCAGCATGGGAGAGCTAAAGTATTTCTTGGGACTTCAAGTGAAACAATCTGAGGATGGAATTTTCATTTCTCAGACGAAGTTCACAAATTAACTCCTCAAGAAATTCAGAATGGAGAATGAAACCTCTATGAGGACTCCAATGGGATCCACTGTGTCTCTAGACAAGGATGAGAAAGGGAAACCTTTTTGATGAAACCAAATATAGAAGCATAATTGGATCCCTGCTCTACCTTACTGCTAGTAGACCGGATATTATGTTTTCCACATGCGTTTGTGCAAGATATCAGGTGAACACTAAGGAATCTCATTATATCGCTACAAAGCGAATTCTTAGATACCTTAAAGGTACACCAAATCTTGGCTTGTGGTACCCAAGAAACAATGATGTCGAGCTGATAGGCTTTTCAGATGCTGACTTTTCAGGAAGCAGGGATGATAGGAAAAGCACTTCCGGGACGTGCTAATTCCTCGGAAGAAGGCTTATTTCATGGAACAGTAAAAAGCAGAATTGTGTCGCAACCTCTACGGCTGAATCTGAGTACATCTCAGCAGGTAGCTGTTGCGCACAACTTCTATGGATCAGAAATCAGCTCAAAGATTATGACTTGCAGTTCAGAGAAGTTCCGATGTATTGCGACTCCTCGAGCGCAATAGCAATTGCGAACAATCCTGTGTCGCACAACAGAACAAAGCATATTGAAGTGCGCTATCACTTCATTCGGGAGCATGTGGAAAACAAAGATATATCTCTCTACTATGTCCCCATGGATAAGCAGGTTGCAGATATCTTCATGAATCCCCTAGACGAGGCCAAGTTCAGTCTCTTCAAAACTGAACTCGGCATGCTGAACTATGAATATTGAAGACTGTAAGTTTCAAGGCTCTTGGATCAAGGGGGAGCATCAGCAAGGAACTCAAGCTCGAGCACGGATGCAAGATCTGAGGGGGAGCATGTGGCTCCAAGTGAAGTCCCAGAGTTACAGAAGCTGAAAAGGGGGAGATTACCCTCTTGGCTAAGGCTAAGGTGGTTGTCAACGTTAAGTATGCTCTTAGGAAAATGGTAATGAATTTCACTCTCAACTGAATTCTGAGTTTATGATTTTCATTCCCATATGTTCTATTCACCTTAGCTTGTAGGTTTTAGGCTTCTTCAAATATGGGGAGATTGTTGAGTATTGGATCCACAATGTACCTGATTTGAAGAAGCCCCTGAACAAGCTAAGTTGAATTGACAATGTATTTGATGATCTTCTATCAAGTTGTGCTTGCAGCTATTCCATGCTAAGTACACACCAATGTCAGTGTGCAGTGGGTCAATATACACGGGTCTGCGCAACGTAATCCCTCGTTGAGCAGATCAGTGTGTTGGCTCACGTGTGCTCTCTCTATTGGAGTGTACTTATTCTCAAGTACAGGGTCAAGATAGAACAAGAGCAGAAGAGGAGCAAAGATTGGTCAAATACCAAGTTCATAGAAAGGAAGAGAAAAATCGTCTAAGTTAAAATCGACAAGAATCACTAAGTCATTCCCGCCGACTTCGACGGGAGTCACTTGTGATTCTCGTCGATTCGACGGGATCAGGCTTCTTTCCCGCCGACCTCTTTCGGATGACTATTTTCCTTCAGAAATTCTGCTAAGGCAGAATCGACGGGAATCACCAAGTGATTCTCGCCGACTTCGACGAGAATCGTTCTGATTCCCGCCGATTCGAAGAGAATCAGGTTGCATTCCCGCCAATTCCCGCAGGCTGACTAGTTTTACAACTAGAAATCGGCTAAGGCAGAATCGACGGGAGTTGTGAGTGATTCCCGCCGACTTCGACGGGAATCACCAACGATTCTCGTCGATTTTGCCTTAGGCAATTTTCGCCTGTTTGCTGGACCGAACCAGGAAGCCGTGCGCTGTTTTGGCCGGGGCTAGGGTTTTTCCTTGTGGGCCCCACAACGGTCTTTAGGGCTGGCTCGGGTATATATACATGCTTATTTCGAACATCTACAGTAACTATTCACGTGAAATCCAACAGCCGACGCCGTGCCCTAGCAGATCGTGAAATACCGCCGATCGCTGTCGCCGCACGCAAGCTAGTCGTCGCCGCTGATCTCAAAGGTCCTCTTTGATCTTCCGACGACAGGATCGAGGCAAGCCTAGCATCTCATGCTTCTCTCTCGAGATCTCTTTTCTCTCGATTCGTTGAACGAGGTTTGTTCTTCATTCCGAATCGATTGAGACGACTGATCCGACTAAGATCGTTCGTAGACCTTGTTTGCTTCGTCAAGAAGTTTGGATCTACAGAGCATTGCCGCCGCAATCGCTTGCCGCAGACGATCTTGACAAGATCCTCTCCAATAGAGTACTCCGGTCGTGGACTCTTTGTCTCTTTCAAGAAAGCATCAACGAACGAAGAGCGACATCGGATTCTCCACAAGTTTGTTTGTATTTCTTGTACATTCAATTTTTGTTTTGTTGTAAAGGAATTTTATTCCTAGTTGTAAGGGTTGGGTGCAACCCGTGGTGGAGGAGTAGTGACTCCGTTGTTTGGAAGGGTTCCTTCCGTAGTATGAGGATTGGATTTCAATCCAGTTGGTGAAGTGACCGAGTCGTCCCTTGGTGGGAGATAGGTTGTAGGGGGAGAGTGTACGTACCCAAATCGAGGAACCACTATAATTGCTTGTGTGCTTTTATGTGCTGTGTTTGTTTACTTGTGCAGGTAATTTAAATTCCGCAAAAGACTGCACGACACCTATCCCCCCCCCATAGGTGGACTTAGTCGACACTAAGTACTTTCAGGAGACTTGACAATAGAAGAGGAAGAGGATATTGGAGAGGTGGCGGGTGTTTCCCCCAGAATTTTAGAGAGGAGCGCTCGGTTCCGCAACCGCCAGCGTTGCCTCCACCTCAATAATTTCAACAACACGGAGGACGTCAGGAACGGGTGTGATTCAAATGCAACCAACCGAGCCACATTCGACGCTACTGCCCGCAACTATTTGGAGATGCGCCTCCTGCTTTCCCTCCAGCAGCCCCTCGGGGGCGGGGATACATGTGTGGTCGAGGACGAGGACCACGAGAAAGAAACCCCGGGCCCACTCGGGATCAGATGTATGCGTTGGATATGACTCAAGAGCGGAATCCTTAGGAGATGATTGCAGGTACGATTATAATTCGTTATTTTGCTTCCATTAATATTCTCAAGTTGCTTAAGATATACTAGACTTCTAGCTTGAGTATGATTGTTTACACTTAGGCACTGTGATGGTCGGCGGGAAACCGGCCTATACGTTGTTTGACACCGGTGCCTCACATTCTTTTGTGTCTGAAGACTTCATCAAGGATCTACACGGAGTGCAATACTTCACTGGTATTGCTCGAAGAGTACGCCTCCCAGACGGATCTGAGATGACTGCAACCGCGAAGTGTGAATTGGAGATAATCATTGGGGGAAAGACCTTTGATACCCCTGCCACAATCTTGAGAATACCAGAATTCGATCTCATTCTGGGCATGGCATGCTGGATTGGCATTATGCAAAAATCGACTGTGCGGAGAAGCGAATCTATTTGAGACATGAAGATACTGACGTAATTTTCCAAGGTATAAAGTTCGCACCACGATTATTATTATCCTAGATCCAGACCTTGAAAGCTCATATGAGAGGGGATGAAGTCTACTTGATATGGTTCGAACTAAAGGATATGAAGGTAGATGTGAAGGATGTGCGGGTAGCGCGGGATTTCCTTGAGGTATTTCCTAAGAAATTGTCGGGATTATCCCCGTATAGAGAAGTGGATTTTTAGATTAAGCTTGTATCAGGAGCTAAGCCTGTCTCCAGGACCCCTTATCGGAAGGCCCCAAAATAACTCGCGGAGTTTAGAGTCCAACTGCAAGAGTTGGTAGAATCAGGGTTTGTTTGCCCCAGCTACTCACCTTGGGGAGCCCCTGTTCTATTCGTTAAGAAGAAAGATGGAACCCTGCGTTTATGTATAGACTATCGGGAGCTCAACCGACTGACGGTACGGAACACCTATCAGTTACCTCGGATCGACGAGCTGTTCGATCAACTGGTCGGAGTGCATTGGTTCTCCAAGCTAGATTTGCGCTCGGGGTATTATCAATTGAGAATACAAGAGGATGATATTCAGAAAACGGCTTTCAGCTCAAGGTACGGCTTATATAAGTTTACAATGATGTCGTTTGGGCTCACAAATGCCCCATCAGCTTTCATGAGCTTGATGAATAAGGTGTTTGAGCCCTATCTAGATGTCTTCATCATTGTGTTCATTAACGACATCTTAGTCTACTCTAAGACGGAGGAAGAACATGTCGGGCATTTGGCCTTAGTACTAGAAAAGTTAAAAGAGCATGCCCTGTTTGCCAAGTTTAGCAAGTGTGAATTCTGGCTTAAGGAAGTTGCTTTCTTGGGTCATGTGATCAGTGGGGCTGGACTAGCTGTGGATCCGGCAAAAGTGCGTGCCGTGAAAGAGTGCTCACCCTTGAAGTCGGCGGCCGATGTGAGGAGTTTTCTTGGACTTGCCGGGTACTACCGCAAGTTCGTAAAGGATTCTCCAAGATTGCCCTCACGCTTACTTCTTTGACGAAGAAAGGAATGCCATTTGAGTGGACACCTCAATGCGAAGCGGCGTTCTAAGAATTGAAGGATAGACTTACCTCCGCCCCCATCCTTGTCCTTCCGTCTGGGAAGGAAGGATTTCAAGTTTACATGGACGCGTCATATCAAGGGTTGGGGGCGGTGTTGATGCAGCACAGGCACGTGATTGCTTATTCTTCAAGACAATTGAAGAAGCATGAAATCAATTACCCAGTGCATGATTTGGAACTAGGAGCAGTGGTGTTCGCCTTGAAGGTATGGAGACATTATCTATACGGCATCCACTGCAAAATATTCTCGGATCATAAAAACTTGAAGTACGTCCATACCCAGAAGGAGTTGAACTTAAGACAACGGCGGTTGTTAGAGTTTCTATGCGACTATGAGTTCACCATGAACTACCACCCCGGAAAGGCGAACTCGGTAGCCGATGCGTTGAGTAGGAAAGTACCCTGCTCAAGCCTAGAGTCTCGGTTGATGAGCATGGATTTGGCGCGGATGATTGAGGAGATGGATATTACCTTAATATTTAAGGCTCCTTCGGCAGAGTATACAGAGTACTTGTCCAGCATGAGCATAGTTTGTGATATCCGAGACCGGATCCGGGTGGAGCAAGGATTGGATGCGGCTCTGGCCCCGGCAATGAAGTTAATCGAAGACAGGACTACCGACGAGTACACACTAAAGGACGGCCTCATTTACTTTCGCGGCCTGTTATACATTCCTAAAGGTGGCAGAATCCGGGAGGAAATCCTGAGAGAGGCACATTGCTCTCAATATTCAGTGCACCCGGGAATTTCAAAAATGTGTGCCGGCTTACGAAAGACGATGTGTTGGCTTGGAATGAAGAAGGATGTTCGATATTTTGTGACGCATTGTGAAGCCTGTCAAAGAGTGAAGGCGGAGTGCAGGAGTCCCGGTGGCCTATTACAGTCATTTCCCATCCCTGAATGGAAGTTCGAGGGTATTTCCATGGATTTTGTACATGGACTACCTCTCTCCCACTCAGGAAATGATTCGGTGTGGATGATCGTTGATCGCCTGACGAAAATTGCCTGGTTCATCCCTATGAAGGAGGCTCATGTGGATGTCTTGGTACGCCTTTTTGTGGAGCAGTTTGTATGGTATCACGGCATGCCTAAGACGATAGTTTCGTACCGTGATGGTCGTTTTACCTCGAGGGAGTGAAAGGCGGTACAGGCGTATTTGGGCTCGCGCCTTACCTTCAGCACCGCATTTCACCCTCAGACGGACGGGCAGTCTGAGCGGACCATCCGGACATTGGAGGATCTGTTGAGATTGTGTGTGATAGATAGGGGAGAGCCGTGGGAAAAACTCTTGCCCTTGGTGGAATTCTCCTACAACAATAGCCATCAAGCTAGCATCGGCATGGCGCCCCATGAAGCCCTTTATGGAAGAAGGTGTAGGACCCCCTTGTCTTGGGTGCAAGATCAGGACCAGAAGATTTTGGGAATTTAATATATAGATGACACCGATGCGATGGTTAGGCTGATACGGGACCGTATGTTGGAGGCTCAAAGTCGGCAGGCGAAGTATTATAACGTGAGGCACCGTCTGGTGGAGTTTCAAGTGGGTGATAAAGTGTTTTTGAAAATCCGGCCGATGCATGGAGTGTCACAGGTGTGCGGTGTGAAGAAACTCAGCCACAGGTATGTTGGGACCTATGTCATATTGGAAAGGATTTGCCCTTTGGCCTATCGGTTGGAGTTACCGCCCGAGCTGGAGAATCTCCACGACATGTTCCATGTATCGTCGCTTCGGAAGGCACTGTTGCGGCCCGATCAATACACCCCCACAACTGATGGTGTTGTGGCGTCTGATAGATCTGTGTGATTTGAGCCGATGCGGATCGTTGATAACGAGATAAGAACCTTGCGCCGCAAAAGTGTTCCCTTGCAAAGGTGTTATGGTCTAATCATGGGAAGGAGGAATTCACATGGGAGCCAATGGACCTGATGCAAAGACGCTAACCGGAGTTGTTTGCCCCAGGTAATTTTATTTTATTTAAAAGCATATTTTGTTTTCTGTATGCTTCACTCCCCATAGCCTTAGCCTGATTTCGGGGACGAAATCTTTTAGTTTGTTTATAGGATTTGTAACGTCCCGATTTGCGCTAGGCCCCTTGTGCGTACTTTTAAGCCTGGAGAGTTGGTGTAGGCTCAAGGGGGTGTAGGCGATCAGGTGAGCACTCATGGAGAAAAATGATTTAGGCTCAAAGTTGATTTTTAGCATGACACGGGTAGGGACACGGGTGTGTCCCTACCCGTGTTCAATGACACTGAGTGCTAGGCTGCTGGGTGATTTCAGAATGGCGTTGAGTGGTGTCCCGAGAAGGATATGGGTAGGGACACGAGCCTGTCCCTACCCATGTGCCATGGTGTGAGGGTCATGGCTTTGAGTTCAATGGCGTTGAGTGGTGTCTCGAGGAGGACACGGGTAGGGACACGGGCGTGTCCCTACCCGTGTGCCAAGGCTTTGAGTGGCATGGCTTTGAGTGAAAAGGCTTTGAGTGGTTCGTCCCGTGAAGGACACGGGTAGGGAAGCGGGCGTGTCCCTACCCGTATACTTTAAGCCCAGCTCGATGAGTTGTGCCCCGAGAACCACACGGGTATTGACACGGGAGGTGACACGGCCGTGTCACCTAGACACGGGTACCGACACGGGCGTGTCAGCACCCGTGTAGGATCACGAAACGGTGATCAAGCCGTTTCGCCCGAGTAGGACACGGGTAAGGACACAGTCGTGTCCCTACCCGTGACACTTCTGTATAAAAAGGAAAAATGAAGCCCTAACTTCCTCATTCTCTTCACAAGCCCTAATTTCTAGAGGGAACATTCCTGGAGGAAGAAAACGGCTGGAGCAAGATTTGGAGGAGGATAAACACCATCGCCGTCAAGGGAAAAGTGATGTCGCGGAGGAGGACAACGAGATCCATGGCCAGGGATGGTGTTACCGCTGGAAATGAGGCGAGCTTCCTCCCCTCTCCCTTGGTGCTAGATCTGTAGTTATCTAGGCGAGATGTCGACTCAATAGAGTCTCGATATGGGAGCATGGTGATTTCTTTAGGAAGGGACTTACTAGAACGTGTGTTCTAATGAATAGACATCTTCAACCTCCCCCCTCTTCAAAGTGATAACGGGTTTGGATCCGTGATGAGGAATGGCCTTGAGAGGGTGAATAAGGGTGGAGGAGCTTTTGGTTGTGATTTTGGGAAATGGCCTTGAGGAGGAAGATGAACCGATGTCGTTCATTCCGCTTCAAGATGCGTGCAGAATCTGTGTTCTGCACGCAGCGACCTTCTTGGCTGTGTTCAAGAAAGAAAGGGTCAGATCTGGGCTTCCAACTAAACATAAAAGTTGTATCCCTTGTAATTACCTTTCCAATGAGTGGTTACACGTCTTCAGGTAAAGCCTGTAGCCACGGGAATGTCCAATCGAAGCCATGGCTGTAACGAAGCGCGCAGAATTTATATTATGTACGCTGCAGTCTTTGGAGCCGATTTCATGTGTGTTTAAGCCTGATCTGGGTTACAGGCTGAACATGAAAGTTGTAGCCAATGGAAAAACCTTTCCATAGAGGGGTTACACGCACTCACCGTATTCCTGTATCCACGGGAATCCTCGGTTGAAGTTAATGTCAAGATTTATTCTGTACCTAAAATTCTGGGTTGTGCATAATGCGGATTTAAAATCGGTGGAATTAAGGTTGCAATCTAACTCGAAGTTTGGGTGAACTATTTTGTGGTAATCATCATAATTATATGAAGGTTGAAGTTTATCAGTTGAATTCATACATAGATTTGTGAGCAAGCTTAATTGAACGAAGGGTTGGATATAAAGTTGTGGACTAACATTTATGCGCATTGTTTATATCATGTTGAAATCATTTGGAATGACATGTAGATGATTAAACCATGGCCATGACATACGTTGAAATGATAGAAGTAAATTTAGTAGTCCAACGCTTAGAGTGTCGTCTCCCTACGGGTAGCGTTGTGGAAGTTAGCAAGTGCGGAGTTGGCCATCACTAGCTGGGATGAGGTTGAGATGAGTAAAGTTGGACGGTTGGGCTTGGTCCTCGGTGTTCACGTCCCGAGGCCCCTTTCGTGTTAAATGGATGTTTGGTCTTGGTCCTCATATTTTTTCGAGGCTCCTTCCATGCCACGGTATTATGGAATTGCATGCAGTGTGGGTCGACATGCGGTGTCGTAATCCCGGGTTAAGGATAGTGTGGCAGGTCTACGGGCTCGCCAATCGTCACACCGATGGGAGTTGACAGATAGACCTTGGGCTGTTGGGCTTGGTCCTCGGTGTTCACATCCCGAGGCTCCTTTTGTGACAAGTGAATGGGGTCTTGGTCCTCGTGCTCATTTTCGAGGCTCTCTGTGTCACGCATAGGCCAGTTCGGGGCTAGGATCTTGGTGCACAACTACCAAAGAGAACCCGTTGGGCCGTAGTACGCATGGGCTCCGCTGTTGTGATCTTAGCGTGGAGGCGTACAGAGGCCTAAGTGAGGTAGTGTGGATACCCACTTAGTAGTAGAAGTGCCCATTCTACTGTCACCGTTTGGCCACGACGGTTGGCGCCTGGGAGGTTAGCTACCTGCTCGAGAAGTTGGAACTTCTAGTCTGTATCGACAGAGCAACTGCATGTGCGTGATCATGGGGGTGTCATTGCATCGCATACATAACATTGCACCTCATTACATACACAAGACCCTCATCGTATAAGTTTGTATGGGCACTCATATACGATGAGTTACTTATTGCTGAACGATCCTCAACTTATATTCTTGTATGGGCATCCATATAAGTTGAGTTACTTTTTGTAACTCTATATTCATATGCTGTGATAGATGGTAGAACTGCTAGAAACTCTTATTACTTTTTATACCACTTGCTTGTTATACTCCTGCTATTATACATATATTGTACCCTGTCCATTTCTCCGCCCGGTGCCGAGGAGTCGTCGGGGGAGCGGATATGAAGCCACTTAGTATTTGTGACTAACGGTTGCTACGTCTTCTATTTTAGGAGGAAACCCCGCAGGTGGAGCAGCAGGTTATGGAGCCGATCAGCCAGGCCAGGAGAACAGGGCCTGAAGGGACGGTGTCATCGCTACCGTCTGTTACAGATGTGAGTGATGAGAATTTTGTTGTAGCCCTTCGTGGCAATTTTATATCTGCACTCTGACTATTTAGAAGCATGTTTTAGCTTCTCAATTGTTATACCTTTTGGACTCATGACTTTTTGTGGATTGACTTCTTTCTATTATTATGGTTGGGTTGGCATATATATGTTGATATTGGTTATAGCCGGCAGAATAGGCGTCTTGTGGTACAGGCTAGCTCGTATGCTAGTGTTACCCCAAGGCGGCTGTTCTGGGCATAAGACCCCTCTCGTTTCGTGTCTTGTGTTTCGGGAGGGGGGTCTTACATCTAAAAGACGAGAATAAGTTAGGTGCATCCTATACGAAAAAAGGGAAGGTTGTGGCGGAGTCTTCTACATCGCAGGCGCAGCCCCAAATTTACAATCTTGGACAACAAGAGGCCATCAAGCAGGCCGATGTCGTCACAGGTGCGAGTGGTTTATAGTTTTACTTTATGCTTTGTGCTGTGCTTGTTTTAATCTTGGTGTTATAGGTTTTGTCCTTATACGGGACTATCCGGCAAGAGCACTTTTCGATACAGGTGCTTCACATTCGTTTCTGTCTGAAGATTTCATTTTGCGAATCGGGGTGCCTATACGGACCACGACAGACAGTATGAAGGTGTTACCACCTAACAAATGTTTGATGTGCGCGGATAAATCTTGTTGTGTTGAGGTAAAGATAGGAAGTTCGTATTTCAAGGTGGAAACATCAGTATTGCCAATATCAGAGTTCGATTTAATCTTTGGTATGGAATGGCTTTCAGAGCAGCATGCATGTATAGATTGCACTTCAAAAGAAGTTACACTGGGGCAGAATACCGAAAAAGAGACTAAGTTCAATGGCATGCAAGGGATGAGTAGGATATTGATATCTGCTCTCCAAGTCATTAAGACAGTTCGGAAGGGTGCGGAGTTATGTAGAGGCAGTGGAGCCGAAGGCAAGTTTGAGTGAGGTGCCGATTGTATCGAAATATGCTGATGTATTTCCAAAAGACCTTCCGGGGTTACCTCCCTAAAGGGAAATCAACTTCTCTATCGAGCTGGTGCCAGGTGTAAAACATGTGGCCCACTCGCCTTACCGGGTAGTGCCAAAGGAAATGGCGGAACTAAAAGTTCAGTTACAAGAATTACTAGAGCAAGGCAATATACGCCCAAGTCAGTCACATTGGTACACGCCGGTTCTCTTTGTGAAAAAGAAGGACGGTAGCTTGCATCTATGCATTGACTATAGAGAACTGAACAAGCTAACGGAAAAGAACAAGTATCAAATTCCACAGATTGACGACTTGTTTGATCAGTTAGTTGGCTCGACTGTATACTCCAAGTTGGATTTGAAGTCAGGTTATTATCAGTTGAGAGTTCGTGAAAGTGACATACCCAAAATAGCGTTAGGAATACGCTATGGTAACTATGAGTTCACGATAATGTCGTTTGGGCTGCCTAATGCGCCATCGGTATTTATGGACCTAATGCATCGGACGTTTAGGGAATACTTGGACCTCTTTGTAATCGTCTTTATTGAAGATATCCTCATATACTCCCAATATAAAGAAGATCATGCAAATCATTTGCGTATGGTGTTGCACACCCTGAGGAAGAACAACTCTATGCCAAGTTCTCTAAGTGTAAGTTTTGGCTGTCATCAGTGGCTTTCCTTGGCCATATGGTTAGTGGAGATTGCATTGTGGTGGATCCTTCCAAGATAGTTGCTATATGGAAGTGGTCTGTGAAAGTGTTCATTTGTCTACCTAAATTACCTAGAGGGGGTGAATAGGTGAGTTGTGCGTCTTTTTGCGGAATAAAAATTTAGAGATCTAAGCACACAATTATCAACCAAGCAATCACAGACGACAAAAGATTTATAGTGGTTCCCCAACCTTGGGTACATCCACTTTCCATCACCGATCTAGCAAACCACTAGACTCAGCTACTCCATTATCTTAGATTGAAAACCAATCCTACGCCTCGAAACAAAGTTCCTACAATCTCGATCCACAACACGTATCTACACTCCAAAGATAAAACTTCCTACAACTCGGAGACAAAAGCTCCTACACTCGGAGAGAAATATCCTACAAGAATAAATTGAAAAAATTTGAAATACAAAAAGAATATTTCTCAGATCTGGAAAATCTCGGCCAAGGTCTTCTTTCTATGAACTTGCGGCTTTATAAAAAAGTGTTGGAGAAGAAACTCGGCAAGATCTAGATCTGAAATTTCTTTGACTCACACGATCCGAGAGATGATGAGGAGTTGAAGAGCAATCTCGATCTGTAAGTCAACATTGATCTGAATCTTCCTGATCGCAAGCCCTAGGCAATTTGTGTTGGAACATGGTTTCACACTCCTTAGGTTTGAGAATATCAACTCCCTGCTTGTATTTGATGAGATTGGTTGTGTGATAGAGTGTGCAGGCTGACAGGTGAAAGGAAAGGAGAAGAGCTTCAAAAGGACGCTACCGCCCGGCGACAGGACGCTACAGCCGGCGGTATCCGGTCGACGTGCGTCAAGGGGTTGATCGTCGACGATGGTACCTACCGCTCAGGCGATAGTCTTATCGCAGGCGGTAGAATTA
This sequence comes from Platanthera zijinensis, assembly GCA_039513925.1. Lineage (NCBI taxonomy): Eukaryota > Viridiplantae > Streptophyta > Magnoliopsida > Asparagales > Orchidaceae > Platanthera > Platanthera zijinensis. Next base: position 97,997,021 of record CM077096.1, on the reverse strand, counting down.
TTTGGCGAAATGGCGCTATCGCTCTGACTGGGCGCGGTAACCATTACCGCCCGGCGATAGCTCTCTTGAAACCGTCAGGCGATAGCCGTGTCGCAGGCGGTAGAATTATTTGGCGAAATGGCGCTATCGCTCTGACTGGGCGCGGTAACCATTACCGCCCGGCGATAGCTTTCTTGAAACGGCAGTTTCCTTAATGAGCAGTCATAGTTGCCGTTTCGGGAGACGCGTGGAGACAGCTGGCAGGCATTACGCGCGAACCTACCGCCCGGCGATAGAGTTATCGCAGGCGGTAGTCTATTTTCTCCAAGACGTATAAAAAGCAGCGCCGTTTCTTCAAGACCTAAGCCTCCAGAGATTATTGACGAAGTGCTCCAGGAATACCAAGGTCGGTCGTCTTCCTACGTCCGTTCTACTCGTCTTCGTCAAAGAAAAAGCAAGGTTTCTTCCTCCCGTTCGAGATCGAAGAACTCCGGCGATCAAGGCTTCGCATCGTCTACGTCTAGCGACCGGGTGCTTTCCATCGAAGATCACAAGCACCGGCCGTAGATCCATCCAGAGAACTTCTCAAGAGGGAGAACCTAAACTTTAACGAATATATTTTGTAATCTCTTTTTGTATCTTTTTCTTCTTCTATTGTCGTAAGTGGTAAGAGAAATCGACCGGAGAAGGTCGTCGGAATCCGGGTTGGATTCCGTGGAAAATCGTCCCGGGATTTGGGGCGTCTAGATCGGGGATCTAGCGGTGCTCTAAGACCCTTCCGGGTGTGGAGGTGAAGAGCGGCTCTAAGACCTTTCGGGGAGAAAGTGAAGAGCCAACCGGTCCGGGTTTTGGGTCGGTATAGAAAACCCAAAGTTTTCTTCTCTTCGTCTTTGATCTTCGACGTCATGAAGATCGTACTGTAAAACATTCATCTTGTACTTGTATGAAATTGATTGTTATTGAATTTAATACTTGTGTTTTAAATCTTCACTTGTGGTGTGGTTTACGTCAAGATTTCGTTTATTCAAGCGAAATTTATAAAACCTTATTCACCCCCCCCCCTAAGGTTGGCCTCCGGATCCAACAAGTGGTATCAGAGCAGGTTTACTTCGAATAGGCTTAACCACCTGAAGTAAGATGGCCAACCCAGTGCATGCTTTCACTGAGGGACAAGGTGTGAGTCGCCCTCCACTCTTTATGGGTAGTGACTATAGTCACTGGAGGACAAGGATGAAAATCTTTCTGATGACGCACAGCATGGACGTATGGGCCATGATAGAGACTAAGTACACCACACCCACTACCACGGTTGGAGAAGTCGTTCTTGAAAAACCGCGCGATAAGTGGGACGATGCGGACAAGCTTAGATGTACTAATAATGCCAAGGCTATGAACTCTCTATTCTGTGCGTTAGATAAGACGGAATTTAATAGAATATGTAACTGCGAAACTGCTTTTGATATTTGGCGACTTCTTGAACTTACTCATGAGGGTACCTCGCAGGTGAAAGAATCAAAGCTGTTCCGGCTTGAATCCGAGTATGAACAGTTCCGGATGGAGATCGATGAAGATGTTGACAGCATGTACACAAGGTTCACCAAGATCGTCAACGCATCAAGATCTCTTGGAAAGAACTTCCCAAATGGTGATCTAGTGAGGAAAATACTGTGATCTCTACCTCCCCGCTTCAACCCCAAGGTGACTGCTATCGCTGAATCTCATGAAATCAGCGACTTAGAGATTGAGAGTCTTATCGGAAACCTGAAGACTCATGAAGTGGAACTGAAGATACAAGCCGAGGAATATCCCAAGGAAATGAAGAAAAAGGGATTGGCTTTGAAGGCTTCAAAAGAGAGGAAAACATCTGATTTCTCTGAAGAAGATGAAGAGGAAAGTCTCTATGTAAGGGAATTCAAAAAATTCATGAAGAACCCCAGAAAACAAGGGAAGTTCAAACGGTTTCTGAAGAAGGGAGTTGAAGAGGGTAGGAAGTGGAACAAGTCGGTAAAGGAGACCGATAGCGATGATGAAAAGTATCAGCCTGAATGCTTTCATTGTCACAAGCTGGGACATCTAAAAAGAGACTGTCCAAGACTCCAGAAGGAAGAGAAAGGAAAGGACAGCAAGTATAAAGGGAAGAAGAAAGTACTGAAGGCTCTGACCTGGGATGAGGATGGATCGGAAGATTCGAGTAGCACCGACTCGGGAAGTGACAACGAAGCAAATCTGTGCCTCATGGGAAAAGGTCAAGAGGAATCTGAATCTGATGCTGAGTCCAGTGTCCAAAGCGACACTGAGGTAACTCCTCCTACTTACTCTGAATTACTTGAGATTTATGATCATGTAGTTGGTAGGTTAGAAGAAGTAACATCTAAGAAAAATTCCTTAAGAGCTGAAAATAAACGTCTAAACAAGAGTTTAGAAAAGCTGAAGAAAGAAGTAATTAAAATTGGGAAAGAGAAGGTGGAATGCCCTGAATGTCCTCACTTGGTAGCATCCATCGAGGAGGGTAAAGCAAGTCACTCCAAGACATCCTTGAGACTAGTATCTCTCAAAAATGAGAAGAATGTCTTGGAGAAGAAGCTTCATATCTCCCTTGCTAAAGTTGAGGAAGGAAAGAAACAGTTTGCTAATCGATGTGTGATGTTAGTAACTGAGAACACCGCTCTAAAAGCGAGGATCCATGATCTCAACTGTGCGGTTCAAAAATTTGGTGTAGGCCAAAAATCTCTAAACATGCTATTGGGCGCACAGTGTCATGGGTCTGGAAAGTTTGGCATCGGCTATGTAAGTCCATCATCACCATTGGAGGACTATAGCACTCTGTCCACGCCTAAGTCAACAAATAAGATCAAAAATCTGAATACATTATCTCCTTCCTCTAGCAAGAGATCGAGTGAGATGATGAAAGTCATTTCCTCAGCTTATGCTCTATGTGCCAACTGTAATAAGTTCGGACATGCTTCAAGCTCTTGCGGGAGGAAAGGTGCTAAACAAAACGCGCAAGTCTGGCTACCAAAGTCTACTACCTACAAAATAGGTGGAACAACTTGGGTAACCAGATCTTTACTCTCATCTCCTTTTTAGGTATGTTGGCAGGCAAGGGACACAAAGAGCGTGTGGTACTTGGACTCTGGATGCTCCAAGCACATGACGGGTGATAAAGATAAGTTCCTTAGCCTGGAAAAGAAGAGAGGTGGAGTGGTCACGTTTGGAGATAATGGTAAAGGAAGAATTATGGGAATCGACACAATAGGTAACAAGTTTTTCTCTATTTCAAATGTGTTGTTTGTTGATGGTTTAAAACATAACCTTATTTCTGTAAGTCAACTAGGAGATAAAGGTATAGATGTTATTTTTGAATCATCATCGAACACGTGCAAACTCATTGATGCTAAAACCTCTAATGTATTGCTTGTAGCCCATAGAAATCACAATGTGTACACAGTTAATTTTGATGATTTCTCTTCGTCCAATCTAAAATGCCTAGTAACTAAGAATGAAGAACTAGACCTTTGGCATAGGAGATTAGGACACTCGGGTAGCAAGCTAATTATTAAGTTATCTAGAAAGAAGCTTGTTAGAGGAATTCCGTCTCTAAGCGGTAGTTTTAACGTTATGTGTGGGCCTTGTCAAAAGGGAAAATTTGTCAAAAACTCGTTTAAAAGTAAAACAGAGATTTCCACCTCTAGACCGTTAGAACTCTTGCACATGGACTTGTTTGGACCGATTTCCACATGTAGCCTAGGAGGAAAGCGATATACATTCGTCATCATAGACGACTTTTCTCGTTATTGTTGGACAATATTTCTTGCCAACAAATCTGACATGTTTAGGGAATTCTCTACCTTATGCACGCGTATTCAAAATGAGAAAGAACTAAACATTAAGTGTATCAGATCAGATCACGGTGGAGAGTTTGAGAATGAGGATTTTTCAAAGTTGTGTGAGACCTTAGGGATTAAGCACGAATTCTCCGCTCCTCGCACGCCCCAACAGAATGGAGTGGTAGAGAGAAAGAATCGCACACTTCAAGAGCTAGCACGTACGATGCTCGCAGAGTTCAGCTTACCTCGATCGTTTTGGGCCGAAGCGGTCAACACGGCAAGCTACGTGATGAACCGTGTCATGCTTCGCCCACTTCTTAAGCGAACCCCTTACGAGCTCTACTTTGATAGAAAACCCTCCGTCTCGTACTTTAGAGTTTTTGGGTGCCCATGCTATATTCTGAACACTAAGGATCACTTAGGAAAATTCGATGAAAAATCCGATCTAGCCATATTCTTAGGATATTCTAGCAAAAGTCGAGCCTATAGGATTTATAATAAGAGAACCTTAGTGGTTGAAGAATCGGCTCATGTGCATTTTGATGAGAGTCCACCATCTAGTGAGCCTAGAATGTCCGAAGAAGAGGTAGAGGAGAGTGTTCCGGTTGAGAGTAACGAGGAGAGTTCGCACGCATATGTGCCTCCTAAGGATCTAACGTTTACGAAACAACATCCTCGTGATCTAGTTATTGGAGAACCATCCCATGGAGTTAGAACTCGATCTGCTCTTCATGAGGCGTTCTCCAACTTATGCTTTCTATCGGATATTGAGCCCAAAAACGTGTCCGAGGCTCTTCAAGATGAATCATGGTTCCTTGCCATGAATGAGGAATTGAGCCAATTCGAGCGTAGCAAAGTTTGGATTCTAGTTGATCGTCCGGACAACCATCCCGTGATTGGTTTAAAATGGGTGTTCAAGAATAAACTTGATGGTGAGTCTAGGATCACGAGGAATAAAGCTCGGTTGGTAGCACAAGGATATTCACAAATTGAGGGTGTGGATTTTGAGGAGTCTTTTGCACCGGTTGCTCGTCTTGAGTCCATTCGAATGTTTTTGGCATTCGCAAGCCATAAGAAAATAAAGTTGTTTCAAATGGACGTTAAGAGTGCATTTTTAAATGGTTATATAAAAGAAGAAGTGTATGTCGAGCAACCACCCGGTTTCCTAAATGCCGCCCACCCTCATCATGTGTACAGATTAGTAAAGGCCTTGTATGGATTGAAACAAGCACCCCGTGCTTGGTATGATAGGCTAACTACGTTCCTCTTAGATCATGGGTTCAAGATGGGTAGTGCGGACACAACTCTCTTTGTACAAGCCAAAAATTCGGATCTAGTTATCCTCCAAATTTACGTTGATGATATTATTTTTGGAGCGACTAATGAGAGGTTGGTTGAAGAGATTGTGAGTTTAATGAAATCTGAATTTGAAATGAGCCTTGTGGGAGAACTCAATTATTTTTTAGGATTTCAAATCTCTCAACGACAAGACGGAATTTTCATAAATCAATCCAAATATATAAAAGATATGCTTGTACGTTTTGGTTTTGAGTCTTTAAAACAAGTCAAAACTCCGATGAGTGCGTCCCTTAAATTAGGAAAAGACGAGAGTGGAATCTCTGTGGATCAAACAATGTTTCGGGGCATGATTGGATCTTTGTTATACTTGAGTGCGTCACGGCCCGATATCACGTTTGCGGTGGGTATGTGTGCCCGTTATCAAGCTGACCCTAGGGAGTCTCACTTTAAAGCGGTAAAACATATTTTTCGTTATCTCCTTGGCACGCAACACCTCGGGTTGTGGTACCCTCACTCGGATGATTTTACCCTTCATGGATATTCTGACTCCGATTATGCCGGTTGCTCTCTTGACCGCAAGAGCACTAGCGGTACTTGTCATTTTTTAGGCCCGGCACTTGTCTCGTGGTCGAGTCGTAAGCAAAACTCGGTGGCTCTTTCGACCGCCGAAGCCGAGTATATCGCCTTAGGAAGTTGCTGTGCACAGGCACTTTGGATGTCGCAAACTTTAGAAGACTTTGGTCTTTCTTTTCGCAACATTACACTTAGGTGCGACAACAAGAGTGCGATAGACTTAACGTATAATCCGGTGCATCACTCTCGGTCCAAACACATAGACGTTCGACATCACTTTATTCGCGACCACATTAAGAAAGAGAATGTGAGTGTCGTCTTTATTGGGACCGATGATCAACTCGCGGACATTCTTACTAAACCGCTTCCGGATGCTCGTTTTTCACTTCTACGACTTGAACTTGGGATTCTTGATTTATCGTCCTAATTTTTGTTATATGTGTTTTTTTTTTGTTTGTAATTTTTTTTGGTTTCGTTTTTGTTCTGTTCAAAGTTGTAACACCAAAATCAAAAAAAAAAAAAAAATTTATGTACTGTTCGTTTTTTTTTCAATGCTCGTGTTGTTTTTGGTTGTTCCCTGTGTGTGGCTAAAATTGTTTTCAAGAATATTCAAAAAAAAAACTGTCAAGTTGGTTTGGGGCTCATATGACCGAGTCGTGGTATATTTTCAAGTATATACAATGTTTGCTATTCTTTTTGTCAACTTGTACGGCACATTGGTATCCGGTCATGATGAGCGAAGTTAAATTTTTGTCTTGCTATTGAGTGCGAAAATTAATGTGGGTGTACGTTGTCTACGCCTCTAAGTATGTGTGAGGATTTATTTACGATAATGATTACACCACTCACACACCACTTGATCATGCACTCAACCTGAGATAATAAGCTGACATGCTATAAATCGTGGCACTAAATTTAACATATCTGATATATCTTGAACAATCAATGTCATGAAATCAAATTGCGCGTGTCTATGCTAATTAAATTTTTGGGCCAAAACTAGAATCGCATATGTCCAATGTAAACAAGTTAAAGTGGATCTACCTATGTGGGTAGATTTCGATTGACTTGGGGTCTTGTCTTGCTTTGATTATGTATAAAATTGATGGCCTAACTCAAAATAAAATGATGGCCATCAAATCCCGCTTACAGACCCCCCAAGCACTACTCATCCCTCCTGATAAGTCTTCATAAGCGTTGTGAGGGTGAGCACCTTGGATTACAAAGTCGTTTCGATCTTGTGCATGGACTACACTTTATGATTTGTGCCCTTGATTTAATTTCTTTATGCCGCACTATGTCATGTGACGTGATTTTTCACTATATCTCTTTGGTGTTAGCATCGTTAGTTTGCTTGATATAAAACATGTCTGCATGATATCTCTTTTGGTTGTTTTGTCTCTTGGTGCTACACGTGCACATGTCATTATCTTATTTAAATCTTCCGCGCATAAGAATTGGACCTCAACTACATTCGATGCTTTTCGCACAATACGTACTGGCACATTTTTTCTCTCATGACGATATTTGTGTTTGCCTATTTTTCTCTCTATTTATCTAAACCTTGCAAACATTCATGTCATACTTGATGTGTGCTATGTCTCGTGCATATAGTCCAATTTCTTCTCTCTGATTAGCGTTTGCTCCTGTTTTTGACCCTGTTTTACAATTCTCTGGTTTCAAGTGCGTTGTGGGTCTATTTTACGTTATCTCTCGCCTACAATTTTCATCCTCCTTGGTCGGTTGGCCTCGCCCTTTCTTTTGATATTATCAAAGGGGGAGAAGGTATTGGAGGTAGTGTTCATGATAGGGGGAGCGTAGTGAGGTGTGTGTGTGCTCATAGATAGGGGGAGCGTCCCACCGATAGGGGGAGCGTAGTGAGGTGTGTGTGTGCTCATAGATAGGGGGAGCGTCCCACCGATAGGGGGAGTATGTAGTAGGATAGAACAGGATTGAACGGGATCGATATAGGTGTGTATTGCTTATTTGTTCAATATCATTCTACTGTTCTATGTTCATTTTACTCTGATACTCTACTTTATACTGTTCTACGTTGCTACATACATCTATTCTGGCACTCTATCTACTTGATTTTGGTTTATCATGAACGGGATTGATATTATCAAAAGGGGGAGTTTGTTGGAACATGGTTTCACACTCCTTAGGTTTGAGAATATCAACTCCCTGCTTGTATTTGATGAGATTGGTTGTGTGATAGAGTGTGCAGGCTGACAGGTGAAAGGAAAGGAGAAGAGCTTCAAAAGGACGCTACCGCCCGGCGACAGGACGCTACCGCCGGCGGTATCCGGTCGACGTGCGTCAAGGGGTTGATCGTCGACGATGGTACCTACCGCTCAGGCGATAGTCTTATCGCAGGCGGTAGAATTATTTGGCGAAATGGCGCTATCGCTCTGACTGGGCGCGGTAACCATTACCGCCCGGCGATAGCTCTCTTGAAACCGTCAGGCGATAGCCGTGTCGCAGGCGGTAGAATTATTTGGCGAAATGGCGCTATCGCTCTGACTGGGTGCGGTAACCATTACCGCCCGTTGATAGCTTTCTTGAAACGGCAGTTTCCTTAATGAGCAGTCATAGTTGCCGTTTCGGGAGACGCGTGGAGATAGCTGGCAGGCGTTACGCGCGAACCTACCGCCCGGCGATAGAGTTATCGCAGGCGGTAGTCTATTTTCTCCAAGACGTATAAAAAGCAGCGCCGTTTCTTCAAGACCTAAGCCTCTAGAGATTATTGACGAAGTGCTCCAGGAATACCAAGGTCGGCCGTCTTCCTACGTCCGTTCTACTCGTCTTCGTCAAAGAAAAAGCAAGGTTTCTTCCTCCCGTTCGAGATCGAAGAACTCCGGCGATCAAGGCTTCGCATCGTCTACGTCTAGCGACCGGGTGCTTTCCATCGAAGATCACAAGCACCGGCCGTAGATCCATCCAGAGAACTTCTCAAGAGGGAGAACCTAAACTTTAACGAATATATTTTGTAATCTCTTTTTGTATCTTTTTCTTCTTCTATTGTCGTAAGTGGTAAGAGAAATCGACCGGAGAAGGTCGTCGGAATCCGGGTTGGATTCCGTGGAAAATCGTCCCGGGATTTGGGGCGTCTAGATCGGGGATCTAGCGGTGCTCTAAGACCCTTCCGGGTGTGGAGGTGAAGAGCGGCTCTAAGACCTTTCGGGGAGAAAGTGAAGAGCCAACCGGTCCGGGTTTTGGGTCGGTATAGAAAACCCAAAGTTTTCTTCTCTTCGTCTTTGATCTTCGACGTCATGAAGATCGTACTGTAAAACATTCATCTTGTACTTGTATGAAATTGATTGTTATTGAATTTAATACTTGTGTTTTTAATCTTCACTTGTGGTGTGGTTTACGTCAAGCTTTCGTTTATTCAAGCGAAATTTATAAAACCTTATTCACCCCCCCCCCCCTCTAAGGTTGGCCTCCGGATCCAACAATTTGCACGATGAAGATCGGTGGCGGCTTCCATTTTTGGAAAGAGAAAATTGCGATTCAGAGACTTAGAATATTTCTTTTACAGCTTGTTGTTGTTTTAGGGTTAGTCGGTTTGAGAAGACCTTATATAAGATCTCCCCTAACGGTAATAATCTCCATTAATGATGGTCACGTGGACCAATCATATCACAGCATATGAGAATTAGATCTGAAAAGGACTTAGCGAATTTTCTGAAAAACTGGACTTCATTTCTCGAGTGAAGTTAAACTACTTGAGTGGTGAAACTGTTACTCAAGTGGATAGCAAAGATTACTCGAGAAGATGGAAATTTTGAAATCACTCGAGTGGAATGTAACATTACTCGAGTACTAAGCTGGCTCTCGAGAGATTGACTTGAACTACTCGAGAAGAGGTCTATCAGAAACATTCGAGACAGATCTTCTTATTACTCGAGTAGAGTATGATTATTTGAGTACTGGAAGTGCTACTCGAGAAGCAGAAGTAAACTTCTCGAGAAAAAGACTTAGAGAAAATTTCTGGAAGTTGAAGTTGATCACTCGAGAACTAAAAGACGATTACTCGAGTACAGATGAACTACTCGAGTACTAAGACTTGGATTACTCGAGTGGTCTGGAATTTTCTCGAGAACTACTCGAGTACTTAGCAGAACTACTCGAGAAGTGGACTTAGAACAAAATTCTGAGAGATAATTTATGTCACTCGAGATGAACTATCAACTACTCGAGTACAAGATTGACTACTCGAGTATTATACTTAGAAAATTTTCTGAGATAAAAAATCTGAACACTCGAGAGATCGACAAAGTCTACTCGAGTACTAGACTTAGTTACTCGAGAGCTAGAATAGTGCTACTCGAGAACCAGTTCTTGTACTCGAGTACTGGGCATGACTACTCGAGTGCTTCTAATTCTTCTACTCGAGTACTATCAATCCACTCGAGTAAAAGACTTAGAAAAATTCTGCTTTTTAGAGAACTTTGCTTCTTCGTTCCAAACATAACCAACTCTTCATCCATTAGAACAAGTGCTTGAAGATGAAGTGTATCCCAATAGAGAGGTTACACATGAGTCAACACCTTGGATCACACAATGAGGAATTACATTGTTTGGTCCGGTGTTTGATGACTCATTGTAGACTGACATTGGTCTACACTTGGCAATAAAACCTGCAAACACATAACTAAAATAGCAGATCAAATAAAACCTAATTTATCTTAGTTCAAGGGTGACTTCATACAAATCTGGGTTATTGTGGATGCAATACCCAACAATCTCCCCCTATTTGTAGAAGTCAGAACCCTTTACACTAAGGTGAATTATACCAAAATATAAAGAATTAGGTACGAAAAATAAGAGAAAAATAAAATGCATGAGATGAAGAAATAAACAGATAATCATCAAAACTAAAGATTATATAATCAGAATTGTTTCTAGATTTCATTTCTACATGAATCAATCCTCAATCTCAAAGACTTATATCCTTTCTTAGCTCCGATGTTGTTATTATTGTTGATGTTGCTTGTCCTTCTTCTCTTGTTGTCTTCTCTGGTAGCTGAATGGCTTTGGATAATACTTAGGAGGCTTTGGAGGAGCAGCAGGGTTGTTCCTTCCAAATTCTCGGTCATAAATCCTTCTCTTTGTTAGTGACTTTTCATACAATTCCCATTCCTTAGAGCTGTAATGATTATTCTTGTTTTCATTGTAGTCCATGACAAGCTTGAGAGTTTCTAGAATGAGGGACTTAGAAATTGGGGACCAGATCTCTACAAACTCTAAAGCTTTCCTCTTTTCTGCCTCAGGATTTGGAATGGATCTACTAGCAGAGGGACCCTCTCCTTATTTCCTTCTTTTGGGGATCTGAATTTCTGGTAAGTCTTTAGGAATGTCAGATTCCCATACTTGAGAATAGGATTCTGGAGGTTGAGTTTCATCATCAGGCCTGGGAGAGAAGGTTGGCATTTGAGCTGGCATCTGAGCTGTCCTTCAGCAAGTGGATTTAGATGGTGAGGAATGATATTTGGATCAGCCTGAAATTCTGGGAAAATTTGATTATGCATCCAAACAGTAGTGTCATAAGTATAGAATTTTACTGACTATATCTGAGCTAACACATCTTGATTAATTTCCTTTACTTTCTCAGTCCAGAGGGTCTGGACATTTGTGTCATATTTTTCAACTTGTTCTTTCGCTAAGTTCTCCCCCTTTCTTAATTGTACACAAAGTTTCTCTATAGTGTCATCCTTGAAGGTGACCACTTCTTCATAGATTATCATGACATGCTCTTGGGCTTTATTTTCAAGTTCAATTTGATTGTTAGCCAGTGTGACAGATTGGTTCATGACCTCACCAACACTAATAATAGTGTGGTCCAAGGCCTTGCCACCTATTCTGAAAAGATGCTTCAGCTGATCAGTATTGTGTTGTATCTCAGCAAATCCTCTGCTCATTTCTTTCTCTAAAGCAGTGACCTTATCTTGAACTATTTTCAGAGAGTCATCAAAGTAATTCCTTTGTTCTAACAACATCTGCTCAATATTACCAATAATATCTGAAGAGGCTGGGGTTGTAGTAGTAATAGTAGCGGCAGGAGGAGTAATAGAGGCTGGAGGAGGAGGTGCAAACCATGGAACAATTTCTTCAACAATTAATGAGCTCTGGGCTCTGGTAGATTGAATCAGCACATCTCCTTCCTCATCAGTGAAGGTGGGAAGGGAGAAGTCCAATTTCTCAAAGGAGCTTCAGCAGGCTCTGGAGATTTTTCATCCTTATCTGACAGTAGAATGGTCTCTTGTTGGTCTTGCTCAGCAGATGTAGAGTGATCAGTAGGTGACTTTGGGGAATGCACAAGTGATGGAGATGGTGATGGTGATGAGGATGATGATGGTGCTGGTGTGTCTTCCTTGACTGGCTCTTCAGCAGTTTCTTTCTGGAGTGGAGGTAGAGGCTCATCTGACCTGAGTTCCTCAATCATTTTGTCTATCTCTTCAGATATAAAGAGTATAGTTTCTAGAACTTGAGAATCTGATAAAATGTCCTTTGAAGTGGATGGAGGAATAGAGGTATCTGGTGGTGGAGTAGAAATTATGAGCTGTTGTTTTGAATGAGCAGGAGGAGAAGGTACCTTGTCTTGCTGAACAGAGAAGGTAGGCTCCCCCCTCAATTACTGCACCAGATGTGCCAACAGCATGATGGAGAGAGGGAGATAGAGTCATTTCCTCAGAAGTAGAAGTCTCTTAGAATTAGGTTGATCATGAGCTCTAGCAGCCTGGACTGGGTTTTGAAGCCTCAGCTCCCATCTCTGGATAGATGAAACAGAGACTTTCTTCATATGATGTATGATAGAGCCTTTGGAGAGATCAAAAACTGTATGATAAATTTCATGCAACATTAAGGAAATTATCCTGGCATAGCTTGAAGCCTTAATGCTCTCCCTAATTTTGTCCAGTATCAACATTCCAAACTGAAACCTTTTTCTATAGATGATTGTTATCATGATGTCAAAGAGGTCATTGGTTATAAAGCTGATGGAACTTTTCCTGCACAAGAGTATCTTTCCAATTATATCCACTAGTAACTTGTTTTCTGGGTTAAGATCTGGCCTTCTGATGGAAGTAACTTCAGTTGAGATGCCACAAAAATTACATGTTCTGTCATTGTCTTCATTGGTGATCTCATCTTCCTCATCTACTATAGGCATTTTGAGAAAGGTTTTCGAGCGAAAGAGGATTTGTACTCGAGTAGGTTTGAGAAATCAAAGATTTTCTATTTATATAACCCTAGTAATGATGATTAAGAGTCTAATTACACTAAATCATACCTTAGATAATGGCGGAAAGAACGCGGGTTGCGAAAATGAAAAAGTTGAAATAATTTGAAATCTGTCGGGTCACTTCTCGAGTGGATGTTCGGTACTCGAGAGAGGGAATTATTGTACTCGAGAGGTAGTATGGTAGTACTCGAGTGATGTATCTACTTCTCGAGATGAAGTTCATTACTTGAGTGATGGCACTCGAGTAATTTCACCTAGTTCTCGAGAAGTAAGACAAGTACTCGAGTGACTATATTCTGGTTCTCGAGTATTTATTCCATGTCTCGAGAATTGAAATCCACTTAGAGAAATTTCTAAACTTTTTTGACTTATGCTCAATTTCTGACGTTTAAAAAGATTCCACCTTGTCTATCCTTCTTTGTTGAGCATACCAAGCTCAGTTTATAAGAAATTGAACTTGGTCTCGTCCAGTGGCTTCGTGAAGATATCTGCAACTTGCCTATCTGTTGGAACATACTGCAAATCAATGTCCCCTTACTCCACATGCTCCCGGATGAAGTGATATCTCAACTCGATGTTCTTTGTCCGGGTGTGCGAGACTGGGTAATTGGCTATTTCTATTGCGTTGGAGGAGTCGCAAAACAAAGGGATGTCTTTGACCTTCATGTTGTAGTCTTCCAGCTGCTTCTTTAGCCAAAGCAATTGTGCACAACAACTACCGACAGAAATATATTCTGACTCAGCCATTGAGATTGCGACACAATTTTGCTTTTAGCTACTCTAGGAAATGAGCCTTCTTCCTAGGAATTGGCAAGTCCCGGAAGTGCTCTTCCTGTCGTATTTACTACCTACAAAATCTGAATCTAAAAAACCAATTAGTTCGCTATCATTACTTCTTGGGTACCATAAGCCAAGATTCAGAGTACCTTTAAGGTACCTCAAAATTCGCTTTGCAACAGCATAGTGAGATTCCTTACAGTTCACTTGGAATCTAGCACAGACACATGTAAAGAACAGTATGTCTGGTCTACTGGCAGTAAGGTAGAGAAAGGATCCAACTATGCTTCTGTACTTGGTTCCATCAAAAGGTTTCCATTTCTCATCCTTGTCCAGAGACACAGTTGAACCCATTGGAGTCTTCATAGAGGTTGCATTCTCCATTCCTAATTTCTTAATCAACTCCTTGGTGAACTTAGTCTATGAGATGAAAATTCCATCTTCAGATTGTTTCACCTGAAGTCCTAAGAAATACTTCAGCTCTCTCATACTGCTCACTTCAAACTTCCCTTGCATAAGTTTTGAAAACTTCTGGCAGAGGTTGATCATTAAAAGGTTAACACCTTGATCAGATCCTTCTCTAGTTGTCTCTTGAGATTATCCAAGCATGGACAAGGCTAAAGATTTTGTCAAGCTTCCATTGTGCACCAAGAATAACTTTTCTATGTGGAAAGAAAGAATCAGATTTTTCACGGAAGTTGTGGATCCTAGGATCTTCATGATCATTGAAGAAGGTCCTTACATTCCCATGACCGTCTCCATAATAGATCCAACAAAGAAAGTTCTAAAGAAATTAATGGATCTAGACAAAGACGAGATTGCACTTGTGTCTTTAGACAAGAAGGCCAAGAACATAATAGCAAGTGCAGTCGATGACTCCATGCTGCAGAACTTGATCCATTGCCAGTCTGCTAAGGAGATGTGGTAGTCCCTCATCACTTTGATGGAAGGCACAAAAGAAGTTAGGGATGATAGAAGATCCCTTCTGAATCAGAAATACGAAGCCTTCTGACAAGGACACAAGGACACCATTGCTGACACTTTTGAGAACTTCTTCAAGATATTCAACGGCCTAAGAGTATATGGTCGGGTCTTCACCAATGGAGAGCTAAATGATAAGTTTCTTTGATCCTTAACTAAGGAATGGGGCAACAAAGTCTGTGCCATCAGAGAATTTGGCAAACTAGCTGAGACTGATCCTCAGAACCTCTTCGGAAAGCTGATGTCCTACGAACTTCAACTCAATTCAAGAAAAGCTGAAGAAGAGAAGGGTCGGTTCACTCCAAAGGAGAAGTCTATCGCTCTGAAGGTAGACAGTTCAAGGAAGGGCAAAGCTGCTTCACCTGCCCCTGCTCTAGAAGAAAGTGAAGAGGAGTCATCTGAGCCAAGCACTTTAGGCTCAGAGCTATCTGAAGGAGAATTCTCACTACTCTCATGATAGTTCAAGAAATTCTTGAACAAAAAGAAGCACTAGAAAGGCAAGGATGCCTCCTACAAAAGATCACGACATGATAGTGATCGACACAAAAAAGGCTCAGGCAGCCATGACAGGTATAATCCTAAACCGAACAGACATATTTATATTGACATAATTTGTTATTATTGTAACAAGCCAGATCATGTCATTGTTAATTGCCCCCACAAGAAGAAGGAGGGTTGAAATAGAGAAGAAAAGAAGTCCTCATATAATAAGAAGAGGACAGAGAAGAGCCTAATAGCCAAGAAGGGCAAAACTCTTAGTGACTCCGACTCATCTGAGTCAAGTGAAGAAGAAGAAGCCTACTTTGGGCTTTTGGCTCAGATAGATAATGAACAAGAGCCCCAGTTCACTTGGAAGGTAAACGCTCACACTCCTCTTTCAGAATCTAAAGCTTCTGAGCACTATAATGAGGACAGCTCTTCTAACGATGAGTTTGAACTCATGGCTCAGTACAAGGAGTTAATCAAGGCTTACGACAAATGTCGACGAGCCGTAAAAACTCAAGCTAAAGAGATAAAGTTTCTAAAAGCTGAAGAGAGCACCTTGAGAGAGGAAGTTGCTAAGACTGGCTCACTCAAAGAGAACTTCAATACTGCTATTGAAGTATATAATAAGGCTCTAGAGCACCTTGACTTAAAGGAGAAAATCATCAAAGAGTTGGAAGAACAACTCGCCACTGAAAAGAAACTTGTTGAAAGTTTCTCAAAGCCCAAGATTGTCCTTCCATTCATTGCTGAATTCTCAGCTAAGGCTAAGGGTGTTGGACTAGGCCATGCAGAAGCTCCTAGTAAATCTTCTAGGAGGAATAAGGCTCAAAGAAAGAATAAGGCCGCCAAGAAGGCCTTGGCCAAAGAAAATGGGAAGGCCCCCCAAGATCAGACTTCCTTAAAGAAAGTCATATTTTCAACTAATGAGTTTGATCTTGACTCGTCCTATGGTCACTTGACTAGGCCTACTTATGTAGATACAAAGTCTCGTTACCAAGGATGTACTCGCCCCCAGAAACTTTGGTGAGTTTTTCTTTAAGGCACCTTATGAAGAAGTCATTCTTCAGAGCTATGGCCATTATGATCATGGTCATAACTTCAAGAAAGCACAAAAAGTAAAGTCCATTGTGGAAAACCCTATGAAGGAGAAGAAATCATGTGATTGCCTTCACCATAAAGCTTCTTCCTCCAAGAATGCTGCCCCTGCTAGACCACTATCTCAGAAGGTCAAGCAGGAGAACATAAGGCAAAGATACAACAGGTTTGACTGTTGGTGCTGTGGCAGAATTGGTCACGTTGTCATCGACTGCTAGTTTAATTCCAGAAATTTTGCAACTCCTCAAGTTGGCAATATGAGAAAGACCACTCATAATGTTAATCCTCGTAGGGGGAGTGTTCTAACATGTGACCAAGGACCCAAACTTGTTTGGGTTCCTAAGGCAAATTGATTATGATTGCAGGTATGTCCAAAGGCCACCAAAACGCTAATCTGGTATTTGGACAGTGGATGTTCTCGGCACATGACCGGGATAAGAAGCGTACTTCAGAACTATTCTCCAGTCTTGAATGGACCAAAGGTCATCTTTGGATTTTCAGACCGAGGAATCACTAAAGGCTATGGTATGATCACTAACGGTAGCGTATCCTTCTCAAATGTGGCTTATGTTGAAGGATTGGAACACAATCTTATTAGCATAAGTCAGCTCTGCGATAAAGGATACATTGTTGAATTTCATACTGATAAGTGCTTGATAAAGTCCGTTGACAATTTGGAAACGATTTTATCAGGTACTCGTAGTAGAAATATATTTTGTTTAAATTTCATTTGTATTGACTCTTCTACACCAGTGTGTATTTTGGCAAAAGATAGTGCGTCTCTTGGTGACCAATGGTGTAACGACCCTAGCCGATCAAACATGGCAATGTCACGGCTCCGCTCTAGGCGTCGTTACCAGGCTGCAGCCCAAGCACCCTAACCCCTCTCCCTCCACAGGAGGGTTGTTGGTGGCCACAGCCTCCCTTTGATGAGGTAAACTCGATAGTCAAGCCCGCACCACGGGGACTTCCTAGGAGGTCACCCATCCCAGTACTACTCTATCCCGAGCACACCAATAGTACTGGGATGGGTGACCTCCTGGGAAGTCCCCGTGGTGCGGGCTTGACTATCGAGTTTACCTCATCAAAGGGAGGCTGTGTCCACCAATAACCTGTCTATAGAGGGAGAGGGGTTGGGGTGCTTGGGCTGCAGCCCGGTAGCGACGCCTAGAGCGCAGCCGTGATATTGTCACGTATGATCGCCTAGGTTCATTACAATAAAAAGTGCATTTTTTTATTATAACACATCTCCACTACACCGGAGTGGTCTATTAACGAGCATGTTACAGGCTGCAGCCCAAGCACCCCAAACCCCTCTCCCTCCACGGGAGGGTTGTTGGTGGCCACAACCTCCCTTTGATGAGTCAACTCGATAGTTAAGTTAGGTTGTACGGGGACTTCCCAGGAGGTCACCCATCCTAGTACTACTCCAGCCCGAGTACGCTTAATTATGGTGGTTTTTCAACTCTCATCACCAATTAGTGATGAGAAGTGAAGGAACTCTATAGTTAAGCGTGCTTGGGCAAGAGTAGTATTGGGATGGGTGACCTCCTGGGAAGTTCTCGTACAGCCTAACTTAATTATCGAGTTCGCTCATCAAAGGGAGGTTGTGGGCACCAACAACCCGCCAGTGGGCTAGAGAGGGGTTGGGTGCTTGGGATGCAGCTCGGTAGCGATGCCATGGGGGGCTATGGGCCAAATCTCTGGTCATTATAATAAAAGTGCACTTTTATTGTAACGCCCCGGCCCAACCACCAAGCACAGGCACTAACCACGCTACTGGGCTGCAGCCCAAGCACCCCAACCCCTCTCCAGCCCACTGGCGGGTTGTTGGTGGCCACAGCCTCCCTTTGATGAGGCAAACTCGATAGTCAAGCCCGTACTACGGGGACTTCCCAGGAGATCACCCATCCCAGTACTACTCCTGTAACACCCCAAAACTTGGAAGGGGAATCGACGGCGTCGTTTTAGCCAAGTTTGGGTTTTGGAGCAGGCGACACGGGCGTGTCAAGGGCGTGACACGGGCGTGTCAGGGCGTGGTCGACCGCGGAGCCGTGGTCGACGTTTTGAGGGTCGACGTTCGTCGAGCTCAGGAATACGGCCTGGGACACGGGCGTGTCCCTGGCCGTGTCCTTCTCGGGCTGTTTGCAAGATTTATTCTGCTAGGCGTGACACGGGTCACGATATGGCCGTGTCGGGTCTGACACGGGCGTGTCGAAGGCCGTGTCTTTGGCCGTGTCCTTCTCTGACTGGAAAAATTGGTCGGTGGGGGGCGTGACACGGGTCTCGACACGGGCGTGTCAAAGGTGACACGGGCGTGTCGGAGGCCGTGTCAAAGGTCGTGTGCTGGTTTTCGAATCGGTCGAGACGGCGAATGGGTAACACGGCCTGGCACACGGCCGTGTTGCAACCCGTGTTCGGCCCAGTTTTTGTAATTTTAGGCCGAATCGTGGCCGTCTGTTTCTTTGGTATGAGATCCAACGGCTGGGGGCTAGATCTGAGGGATTAAACTCGGGAATAGGGTTTGAAACCCTCACTTTCCTCCTATCTTTATCTCTCTTGATTCTAGAGAGAAGGGAGAGCAAGGAGAAGGAAGAAGGCCAAGATCCGGCCGCCGGCGAAGCTTCGGAGGTCTGTTTCGCGAGCGGAGTTCAGATCCGCGAAGGTGGGAGCGTTGCGGTGGTTTTCAACCGAGCAAATCTTCTCCATGGCTAGGAAGAGGGGACGGAAGGTAACGACACTTCTCCTCTCGGTTTTTAGGATTTAGGATGCATGAATAGCATCCCCTTCCTTTCGTATTTTGAGCACTGAATCTTTCACATGAGAGGGATTCGTGTAGCCTAGGTTCAAGAGGGACCTCTGGGTTGAGTATGTTCATCCCGGCATGTTTTGCATTAGAGATCCGCTCCGTTAGCGGATTAGGCATTGTGGGTGAAGTCGTGGTCGCGACCGTTAGTCCGACCCGGTGATGTTGCATAGCGAGATGTGAGGTTTCGGTAGAAATCCGTTGCGGCAATACGTCGTTGTGTGTATGCGTTTCCCCCCTTTAATTGAGTGAGTACTCGTAGTCGGAACCAGACAAGGCTAGCTCCGCTTCTTGCGGTAGATGGTTTCCTTGGAGCACGGGAAAGATACGGTGCGAATGGTGATTGGGGTGGGGAAACCTTTGTTTGTGCTGTGCAAAGGCGCGGCTATGTCTCCGTGGTCGGCTGGCTATCCCGTGACGCGCAAGTCATGAGGGGAAAGTGTCCCGGCGAGACTAGCCCCTTGTGTGGGACTGACGAGAATGTCGAGCGGAGGGCAAGCCCGGGCAATGTGGCCATGAGCGGGTGGGGTCCAGCAAGGCTTCTTAGAATCGGTCGGTGTGAGACGGAACCCTGACGTGCGAAGTCAGAATGTGCGGGCAAGCCCGGGGTATATGACCCTTGTGCGGGTGGGGCCTTTACGAGGTTCCGTGTGACGGCGTGTGTGCCATTAGGGACATGGTGGTTCCCTTGTGTTTGCGGCTTTAAGCCAATGGGGAAACGGAAGTACAGCAGTGTTTGATGTTGTGCTAGATGCATACGAACTAGGGTGCCTTGGGTGAAACCCGGGTTGCATTCATGTTGCATAGTAGGCCCTTTCACTTTGTACAAAACATAGAGAACATGTATGCTGTATGAGACATCCAAGCATGTTTTACCGCTTTATTATATATACTCTTTTGGTATACGAAGTGCTAACTTGTAGGTGGAGTGGTACCCCGGGGTCCGTTAGGGACGGCCGGGAGGAGATGTGTTTGTTACACAGTAGAGGTCAGCCTTTGCTGACCCACGTTACTTCAAATCCATGCAGGGCAAGGATCGCATGCAGGAGCTAGCGCGCCGGGCGAAAAGCCCTAAGCCTCATGAAGTGTTGTTGTGCTTGACTATTTTCTTTTCCTTGTTTTGTTGTTGTTGTTTGACTATGTTCGGCTTGCATGTCGAGGTAGCCTAGGGGTGCTTGGCACTTTTATATTTGGACTTATATTGTGTAAGGCCTTAAGGCCATTTGATACTCTTCTGTTAGTGGATAACTTCTGCCTGTTAGTGTTCTTTTTTCCGCTGTGTTTGTCTGGAGTTTTGAGATTGGGCAGTTTTATATCATCTTTTAATATTAAAGCTGTGGCGTCCGTATGTTGTGGGGCCCCGGCCGAACCCATATTATATGGTCTTTACAGGGGAGGTGTTACAATTTGGTATCAGAGGGAGGTTCGCGTTCCAATGAGAAGTTTCGCGGTCGAAAGTATAAGTCGAGTCGCGTATAAGAAGTTATCCACATAGGAGTATCGCGGGACCATGAGTGTCCTTGTGTTCGAGTCTTGCAATTAGAGACTGATTTGCGTTTTCTTGCTTGTGTTTAGAGTGCAAGCAACGAGGCTGGGACCTCGAGGCCAAGAGAAGAGCTCTCGGCAAGTAGTGCGACTGCGCAAGGTCCGCTAGGGATGGGGGTCACACCGGCTGACTTCTGCTGTATGCTTGCAGAAGAGATGGTGGCGGCCCAAGCTGCAGCGACAGCACAAGTAGCAGCTCCCGTTGCTCAGGTAGTAACTCCTGCTACCCCGGTCACGGAAGCGACCGTGCCGGTTGAGGAGGCCAGGCGGGCGGAGCCGCAGGCCGAGAGAGTGGTTGTCGGGCAGGGGGACCGGCAAATGAAATACTTTCTGAGTTTCCACCCTCCAACCTTCAAGGGAATCGGCAGCCCACAGATGCAGAGGATTGGTGGGCTAGAATTCAGGAGCTTCTGAGGGCGGCAGAGGCACCAGAAGAGAAAAAGGCAGAGTTCGCAACCTTTATGTTGGAGGGAGATGCCAAGTTATGGTGGGTGAGCCACAGTGGCCGGCAATTTCTAGGACGCACACCGTCCATCGAGGAATTTGGGAATGCCTTCCTGAAGAAGTACATTCCCGCCTCAACGAGGCTAGCCCTCCAGAGGCAGTTTCTACATCTGGTGCAGCGAGACAAGTCAGTGGATGAGTATGTTCAGGAATTTACTTGCTTTGGTCGTTATGCAGGGACGACCATGGCAGACGATGAAGAGAGGGACAATCTCTTTTATCATGGATTGAGGGAGAATCTAAGACAACCCCTCATATCGATGAAACGTCCGGGTTTCAACGAATTGGTGGAGGCGGCCCGAATTTTGGAGAGTGACATGGAGCGATCCCAGCGTCGCAAGGGTTTCACACCCAAGTAGGGGGAGGAGAAGAAGCCTGCTCAGTCCCATGGAAAGACGAAAGGGAGCCGATGGAAGAAGAAGCCTTCCCCATATAAGTCGGGCGAGAAAAGTAATTGGATGTCCGGAGGGTCACTCTCTAAGAGACCGCAGACGTATTATAGTTGTGGCAAGCCAGGCCACATAGCAAGATTTTGTACCCAAGGGGGCGCTGAGCAAGAGCCAAGGCAGGAGCAGACCGTACGCTCCGGACCCAGTGCAGCAGAGAAGGGGAAAATGGCGAAGTCGAGTGCTTCCCGGTTTCAACCAGTGCAGCCAAGGGCCTACAACCTTGGGCAGCAGGAAGCAATCCGCCAAATCGATGTGGTGACAGGTATGAGAGTTCAACCTGCATCGTAGATTTCTTCCTTTCAAGCCTTTTTATGTTTGTTGCGTGTGTGTAGGCTTTGTAGTGGTATCTGGGTACCCCGCTAGAGTACTTTTTGATACAGGAGCGTCGCACTCCTTTCTTGCGAAAAGTTTCACCCGGAGGATTGGAGTTGAGTCCTTTGCAACGGACTCAGAGTTGAAAGTGCGCATGCCCAATGGGTCGTCTATGACAACCAGGGCTAAAGGGCGGATTTGTTGGAGTCTTGAGGGAGTCGACTTCATATTGGTAGTGGCGATCTTGCCGTTGTCCGAGTTCGATGTGATTTTGGGGATGGATTGGCTAGCGGAGCAGCGTGCCAGTATCGACTGTTTGTCCAAGGTGGTAACCCTGAGGGGCGTGGGGCAAGCAGAAGTCAAGTTTGAGGGCCTGCATGGAGTGGCCTGTTCCCTTGTTTCGGCACTTCAACTAGTGCGAGCTGTTAACCAGGGGGTGTAGCTCTAGTAGCGTTGTTGGAGGTTAGCCTTTCCAGGCTGTCTCTTGGAGAAGTGCCCGTGGTGGCGGAGTTTGGAGATGTTTTTCCTGAGGAGCTACCAGGAGCACCTCCTCGGAGGGAGATTGATTTCTCCATCGAGTTAGTGCCCGAGGCTAGACCGGTGTCATGACCACCCTTTAGGATGGCACCAAAGGAGTTGGCCGAGCTCAAGTTTCAGTTGCAGGAGCTTTTGGAGCAAGGGTATATCAGGCCCAGCTCTTCACCGTGGAGTGCGCCGGTGTTATTTGTAAAGAAGAAGGACGGTAGTATGCGTCTGTGCATAGACTACCGAGAGTTGAACAAATTGACTGTCAAGAATAAGTATCTGATTCCTCGGATAGACGATCTCTTCGACCAGTTGGTGGGATCGGTGGTGTACTCCAAGTTGGACTAGAAGTCCGGGTATTATCAGTTGCGGATTCGTGACGAAGACATACCCAAGACTGCGTTTGGTACGAGGTATGGTAATTTTGAGTTCTCGGTGATGCCGTTCAGGCTAACGAACGCGCCGTCCGTGTTCATGGACTTGATGAACCGAGTGTTTCGTGAATATTTGGACTGGTTCGTAGTCGTCTTTATCGATGACATATTGGTGTATTCCAAGTCGAAAGTGGAGCACGAGTCGCACTTGCGGACAGTGTTGCAAGTATTGAGAGAGAACCAGCTTTATGCAAAGTTCTCCAAGTGCGAGTTCTGGTTGGAGAAAGTGGCATTTCTAGGCCATGTGATTAGTGGGGATGGGGTGGCGGTAGATCCAACGAAAGTAGAAGCCATCAGAGAGTGGCCAGTTTTGAGGACCGTGGCGGAAGTCCGAAGTTTTCTTAGACTAGCCGGGTACTACCAAAGGTTTGTGGAAAACTTTTCTCGGATAGCTCTACCCCTCACTTCACTAACTCGCAAGGATCAGAAGTTTGTATGGACTCAAGAGTGCAATGAGGCGTTTGAAACCCTGAAGGAAAGGCTAATGACGGCACCGATCCTAAGTCTACCAAAGGGGACCGAAGGGTTCCAGATTTTCAGCGACGCATCCGGATGCGGTTAGTGTTGGTGCAGCATGGTAGTGTGATAGCTTTTGGGTCGAGGCAGCTGAAGCCTCATGAGAGAAATTACCCCGTCTATGATTTGGAGTTGGCGGCGGTAATTTTTGCTTTGAAGTTGTGGAGGCACTACGTTTATGGTGCAAAGGTGGAGATCTTCACGGACCACAAGAGTCTGAAGTATCTCCTAGATCAGAAGGACCTAAATATGCGGCAGCATACGTGGGTCGAGTTCCTTGGGGACTACGAGGTGGCGATTCAGTACATGCCAGGGAAAACCAATGTGGTGGCAGATGCTTTGAGTAGGAAATACTCGGGGCAAGGAAATTGGATTGAAGCTCACGATGAGCGGTTAAGGCGGGACTGGGAGTCCCTTGGTTTGGAATGTATGGCAAGAGGCGAGTCTAGCGTGGCTCGACTAAATTGGATTGAGATGCAGAGTGACTTATGCGATCGTATTCGGGAAGCGACCCGTGTAGATGCGGAGTTCCAACCTTTCGTGGAGGAAGCTCTAAAGGGCGAGGGTAGCGCCTGGGAGATGGTTGATGGGATTCTGAGGAAGGGCGGAAGGATTTGTGTACCGCAGTTCGGCAAGCTCCGCGAGGAGTTGATGTTTGAGGCCCACTTCACTAAGTACTCCATTCACTCGGGTAGTACAAAGATGTACTTGGACTTGAAGAAGTCCTATTGGTGGCCTGGGATGAAGCGGGACGTAGCTTTGTGTGTGAGTCGGTGTCAAACATGTGCCTTGGTGAAGGCCGAGTGTCAGAAGTCGGGCGGGTTCTTGAAGCCTCTTCCAATCCCCGAATGGAAATTTGATGACATCTCCATGGATTTTGTGCATGGGTTGCCTAGATCGCAGCAAGGTAATGATGCCATTTGGGTTATTGTGGACCGCTTGACCAAAGTGGCACATTTCATCCCAAACCGGAAGGAGGACGGTGTGGAAAAGTTGGTGGAGTTGTACGTCCGCAATATTGTACGACTCCATGGGATTCTGTTGGAACACCCTATTACTAATTTGGGCAAGGATCACTATGTCTCTTAGGAAGCCAGGTTGACCTAGTTGTATAGTGTAAAGGTCAACATTAGAATGAGTCTAGGGCTTAGAACTTAGGTTTGAAGCTGCCCCCAAGGACCATTCAAGCTCAGGATTTCAAGCTAAGTAAAGAGATAAAAATAGTCGAACGACGGTCGACTATCGTCGAGCTCAGGTCGACGATCGTCGAGCTCTGGTCGACTACTTATGTCCTCAGCCTTTTGCTTGTTGCTGGCTTCGGTCGACTATCGTCGAGCTTCAGTCCGATGATCGTCGAGCTTTGGTCGACGATCTCTGGCTGTGCTTGGGTCGACTATTTCTGGGAAAGTTTAGGTCGACGATCTCTGTTTGCTTCAGGTCGACATTTTTTGTTGAAGTCTAGGTCGACGATTTCTGTCTTAATCAGATCGACTATTTCTGCCAGACCAAGAACTTAGATAGTCGATCTCAGATCGAAGTTTTCTGTCTACTGCTTATCTTCAATATCTCTGAGCTCAGGTCGACGATCTTCGAGCTCAGATCGACGTTTTCTGTCAGAATGATATATTCCTTCTCTGAGCTCTGGTCGACGATCGTGGAGCTCAGATCGACGTTTATTTTGAGAGATCGACGTTCTTAAGGATTCAAATGCTGCCAGTCTTTGGAATGTTTTTGAATTCTCTCAGCATTTAATTTCAAGAAGATTTGCCAGCCGTTTTCATTTATTCTGGAACAAGTTTCAAAGGAATTATTCAGGAATGTTTCATTGGACTTTCCTCTAGAAGACAAATCATTTATGGAAGGCATTTAATGACTGATAACGGCTATCTTGGAAGAATTATATTCAGAGAATAAGATCGTCTTCTCTATCACTACTTTCAGAGAGAATTAATCCAGAGTCAATATACAATAGAATCAAGAGACACACTGATATAGAAGAACAAGAAGAATTAAGTTGAAAAAGATAACCATTCACTTGCTTACAGAAAAGTGATCAAAGCTTCATCTCAAAGAACTCCAGACACCTCATCTTTCAGCCTCTTTGCTGAATCAATTCTTTGCTGGAGATCTAAAGATCTGAAGACCTATCACTCTAGAGCAAAGCTTCCATTCCTGATTCATTCAACATCTCAGGGGGAGCTTTGACAACAAAAGATCCACTAGTCTTCTCTCATTTGATTTGAGAACATAGAAGACAATCTCACCTCTTTACCTTTTTCTTTTTCCTGCTGTAAAGGGTTTTTGAACTCCCTTCAAAAGTTTTGTCTGGTTCTGAGAGCCTTGTCAAAACTCAGTGGTGGCAAGACACCTTATCAAAAAATCCAGTTTTGGTTTTTGAGCACCTTGTCAAAAGCTCATTGGTGTCAGGACACCTGATCAACTCATCCTGAGTGAATTCCTACCAAGGGTGGTAGAAGAGTGGATGTACCCAGGTTTTTGGGGAACTACTATATTTCCTTGTGTCTTCTGGTTTGTTTGTGTGATTTGTTTGCTGTGTGCTGTGCTCTTTACTTCTTGGTTTTTAACTTCTTACTAGCACTCTACACTATATCATAAATTGAACTTTATATGTGATGTTTATTTTAACTGTGAAAAACTATTTTAAAATACTCTATTCACCCCCCTCTAGAGTTGAGATAGATCTTACCCTCACTTTCAATTGGTATCAGAGGGAGGTTGGTTGCTCATACAGGCTAACACCTGAACCAAAAGATCCTTGATAAGATCAATCTCTTAAGAGGATTATTTTCTATACATCTATCTATTTATTTAAAGACATGGCACAGAACAAAGATTATGCAAGCACCAGACCACCAGTGTGCAACCTTTCCAAGTTTGCACTCTGGAAGGCAAGGATTAGATTATACATGAATTCTATTGATGAGGATATTTTTAATTCTATCTTGACAGTGTGTCCAACTCCACCAGTAAGCTCAAGTACAAGTGCTGTTCCACCTCCTTCTGGAACAGATGCAGACATAAAGAAATGGAAAACTGCAGATGCAAAGGCCATGAACATCTTGGCTCAAACAATGTCGATGAGATATTTCAGAAAGTAGCTGACTGCAACTCAGCCAAAGGAATTTGGGACAAGCTCTCTGAAATTGTCTCAGGATCTGCTGATGAAAGGAAAGATAGAAGATATCATCTGATAAGCCAATATGAGAACTTCAAAAAGGGAGAAGCTGAATCAGTGGCTGACATGTACAATAGACTAAGTCTAATTGTCAATGAGTTAAAAACCCTAGACAAAGAAATCTCACTGACTGAGCTGAATGACAAAATCCTGATGTGCTTCCCCAGTACTTGGGATTCAAGAATCTGGCCAATCAAAGATGCCAGAAGTCTAAATGAGATCACCACTGAAGCTCTCCTGGGCAAGCTCAAATCCTATGAGCTGCTCATTAAAAATAGAGAAGAAGAACAAAAGGCTACTTCTCCAGCCACAAGGAAAGAAAAGACCATAGCCTTCAAAGCTGCAGAAGAAGAGCCTGAAAATAAAGCTACAGGAAATGATGAGCTCATAAGTCTACTGGCCAAAAGATTCTACAAGATGGCCAGAAAAGACTTTAGAAAGAGACCATACAAGGGTCATGATAAACTAAGGTATGATAAATCAAACAGCAATAAAGAAATTATATGCTTTGGTTGCAGGAAACCAGGCCACATTGTGCCTGACTGTCCAGAAAAAAAGAATAAGGACAAGAAGGAAAGAAGAGAAAGAAGAAAAGAAAAGGATTACAAGAAGAATAGCTCAGACAAAGCCTCCTCCAGCAAGAACAAACATACAAGGAAGGGCTTTGTTGCTGAGACATGGAGTGAGACTGAAGAGGAATCTGAAGCCTCATCCAGTTCCAGTGATGATGAGGATGAAAAAGAATTTTGCATGATGGCTATCAATGCCTCACAGCAAAACTCTGATGAAGAATCAGAATCAGATTCAGAAACTCAACCAGATGAAGATCAGGTAATCAACTCTTTTGATTTTAATTCTGAGGACTTCAAAGATGAATTTAAGACACTGTGCTTAGATCTATTAAAATCTGAGAAGGAGATAATCTCTCTCAGGAATCAATTATCTGAGCATAGTGTCCTAAACTCAAAGAACCTCAAACTCTCTGAGGAGTTAGAATGTTGTAGGGAGGAGATAGCTTCACTGAAAAGTGAACTATCAAAGGCCAAAAAGTTTGAAGAATCCCTAAATGGGAGAAGTATCAGACTGATGGACATCACAAGCACAGTGAACTCTAGATTTAATAGCACACTGGGCTTGGGTGCCTCATCCAGCCAACCTATAATATTGACAACTCCAATCAAGTTTGTCTCTGACAAAGGAAAGGGAGTAATAGAGGTACCCAGGAAGAATGCAGATCTGTCAGAGAAAAATTCAGTTCAACAGATGGCGTCGAGCAGAGCTCGACGATCGTCGAACAGAGCTCGACGATCTAACTACAGATCGTCGACCTCAGCTCGACGATATCCAAACCCTGAACTTCAGCATAATCGATCTTCGAACAGAGATCGACGATCTGACCCAAGATCGTCGACCTCAGTTCGACGATCGTCGAACAGAAATCAGCACTGTGAACATTCCCTCAATGGCACATCTAGATTCAATCCTAGAAGTCCCACATCCCAAGGCTTTAATCCCTATACTGAATGGATAGTACCTCCTAGGAGATACCATCCTGAAGGTTATAAGGATCAACCTGGGATTTATTTTGTTTCAGAATTTAAGGGATATCAACCTAGGCCCAAGGTTAACTGGGTCAAAAACAAATAAGCTGGTTTTGTGTAGGTGAAGACCTATCCAGCATCAAACCATCAATGGTATCTGGATAGTGGGTGCTCAAAGCACATGACAGGGGACAAGGACAACTTCACTTCCTTCAAAGCCAAACTTGGACCCAAAGTAATTTTTGGAGACTCAAGCTTTGGAACTACAAAAGGATATGGTGCAGTCCAAATTGGCTCAGTCATATTCAAGAAGGTGGCATATGTTGAAGGACTCAAGCACAACTTAATAAGTATCAGTCAACTGTGTGATGAAGGATATCAAGTGACATTCAACAAAGCCATATGCAAGGTCAAGTCAGAGGACAACACAACTGTGTTGACAGGTAACAGAAGAGGTAACATTTACTTAGTGGATTTTCATTCACCTATAGTAGATATTTGTCTGTTCAATTCCATTTCAAAATCTAATATTTTATGGCATAAGAGACTAGGGCATATTAACCTGAGAACCATTGCTAGGCTATCTAAAGACAACCTTGTTAGAGGACTACCTTCTGGTCCCTACAAGAAGGAAGGACCTTGCAAGGCTTGTCAATTAGGCAAGCAAACTAAAAGTAATTTTAAATCAATTAATAAGAGTGATTCACCTAGGATTTTGTACCTATTGCACATGGATCTTTTTGGACCCATATCTGTACAAAGCCTAGGAGGGAAATCCTATACTTTAGTGATTGTAGATGACTTCTCAAGATTCACTTGGGTATTCTTTCTGAGGAAGAAGTCTGATAACTTCAAGTGTTTGACAGATTTCCTCAAATGCATTCAGATTGAGTTCAACACTCACATTGCCCTGATCAGAAGTGATCATGGGATAGAGTTTGATTCTCTTCTCATGCAAGAGTTCTGTCAAAGTGAAGGGATCAGGCACACTTTCTCAGCTCCTAGAACTCCTCAACAAAATGGGGTAGCTGAAAGGAAAAATAGAACACTCATTGAATCTGCAACTACATTATTGGCAGATGCTCACCTACCTCTATCCTTTTGGGCTGAGGCAGTGAACACCTCCAACTATGTGTTGAACAGAAGCCTGATACACAAGCTGAAGGGCAAGACTCCCTATGAATTGCTCAAAGGGAAGAAACCTAAAATAGGCTATTTTAAAGTTTTTGGTTGCACTTGTTTTATTCATAATAATGACAAGAAATATCTAGCAAAATTCCAAGCTAAAGCTGATGAAGGAGTGTTTCTGGGATACTCCATGATCAGCAAGGCCTATAGTGTTTATAATAAATCTTCCTGTAAAATTGAAGAATCTGTTCATATTATTTTTGATGAAGCTAACATGTCTTTCAAGGAGAATAATGCTTCTACCATAGAACCTTTGCAGGTACATTCTCTAGCTGAAGACTTGAACAAATTGCAAGTTGCTGAAAAGAATGAGAGCAGTGATGATGAAGAAGAAGTTCAACATCTTGAAGAAAATCATCCTGAAGAGCCAGTTGCTGCTCCACTAGTGGAGACAACAACACAGGCTGGTGAACAATCAACACTCCCTGTTGATTTAGTAATAACAAGAGATCATCCAATCACCCAAGTAATTGGAGAGATCTCAGCTGGTGTGCAAACTAGAAATCAGGTCAACCAGAACCTGATGCACACTTGCTTCCTATCTCAAATTGAGCCTCAATCCATTCAATATGCAGAGCAAGATCCACACTGGATCATTGCAATGCAAGAGGAGTTGCATCAATTTGAAAGGAACAAGGTTTGGGAACTAGTGCCTAAGCCAAAGGATCATCCCATTGTTGGAACAAAGTGGGTATTCAGGAACAAGCTGGATGATCAAGGTGTCATAGTCAGAAACAAGGCAAGGCTAGTTGCTCAAGGATACTCTCAACAAGAAGGAATAGACTATGATCAGACCTTTGCACCAGTTGCAAGGTTAGAAGCCATCAGAATATTCCTAGCCTATGCTGCTCACAAAGGTTTCAAAGTGTACCAAATGGATGTAAAGAGTGCATTTCTCAATGGGGACATCAAAGAGGAAGTCTATGTTAGACAACCTCCAGGTTTTATCTCTCTAACTCACCCGGATTATGTTTACAAATTGCATAAAGCATTATATGGTCTCAAGCAAGCTCCTAGAGCATGGTATGAGACCCTAGCATGCTTTCTTCTGGAAAATGATTTTGTTAGGGGGAGAGTAGACCAAACTCTTTTTATTAGAACCCATAAGTCCCATACCCTACTAGTGCAAATTTATGTAGATGACATTATTTTTGGTTCTACTGATTCAAAATTGTGCAAAAAGTTTTCCAAGCTTATGCATTCTAAATTTGAAATGAGTAGCATGGGTGAGCTGTCCTTCTTCTTAGGACTGCAAGTCAAGCAACATGCTGAAGGCATATTTATTTCTCAAACTAAGTATGCAAAAGAATTGGTTAAGAAATTTGGTATGTCTGATGCATCATGTATGAAAACACCCATGCCCTCAAATGCTGTAATAGATGTTGATGAACATGGGAAACCTGTTGATCAGACAACATATAGAGCAATAATTGGCTCTTTATTGTACCTTACAGCTAGTAGGCCTGATATAATGTTTGCTACATGTATTTGTGCTAGATTCCAAGTTAGCCCTAGAGAGTCGCACTTAATCTTAGTTAAGAAGATTCTTAGGTATGTGAAAAGTTGTCCAAATCTAGGTCTCTGGTATCCAAAAGATTCAGCATTTGACTTAACTGGATTTTCAGATGCTGATTATGCTGGATGCAGAATAGACAGGAAAAGCACCAGTGGAACATGTCAGTTCCTTGGTGACAGACTTGTCTCCTGGTTTTGTAAGAAGCAAACATCTGTGTCAACCTCAACTGCTGAAGCTGAGTATATGGCTGCAGGCAGTTGCTGTTCACAAATATTGTGGATACAGAATCAGCTCTAAGACTATGGCTATAACTTAGAGAAGTCTAAAATTTTCTGTGATAATACTAGTGCTATCTCTATAGCACAAAATCCAGTCCTCCATAGTAGGACAAAATACATAGAAATTAGGCATCACTTTCTAAGAGATAATGTAGAGAAAAATAAAATTGAACTTCAATATATTCCTACTGATTTGCAAAGGGGAGATACTTTCACCAAACCCTTGGATGAAAAGAAACACAGTTTCTTCCTAAATCAGTTAGGCATGTTAGATGGAGGAAGCCTAAAATAAATTACAAGATTTTGTAAAGCTAAAACAGACCAAGACTAGGCTAAAAATTTCTTTCTTTTTGTGTCTGTAGGATAGTTTCTGTCCCTGAACTGAGCTCGACGTTTTCCCAGAAAACGTCGAACGGAGATCGACGATTTCCCACAAAATCGTCGACCGGAGATCGACGGTTCTTGAGACGTCGATCTGAGTTCAGCGCCGCCGTTGGATCTAGGCTTTCCTTCTGTCTGCTCCTTGATCGTCGAGCGGAGCTCGACGCTCTCAATAACGTCGAACGGAGTTCGACGCTATTGGCGTCTCTTCAAATTCCTTCTGCAGCCCAAATCGTCGAGTTGAGTTCGACGCTTCTTCGAACTGAGCTCCACGATTTTCCTTTTTCGCGTCGAACCCTAATATAAAATCATTTCTTGGCCGCCGCTCGTCGTTTACGCCTTCATACTCTCTGCAAATTATTTTTCCCTCCAAACCTTCTACACTTGGTCGCGTTTGTTCAATCTTTGCAGGTACAAATGGCTTCAACTGTTGCTGCCCTTTCGAAGATGAAATTTGATACCAATTTTGATATCGATATAAGCTCGTTTGATGGAAGCGATCAACGCTTCAAGGACATTCTCAGTTTGTTCAGAGATCAGCAGCTGTTGGAAATAATGTCTACCAGAATGAAAATTGCTTCAGATGAAATAAAAGAATGGTGCTATTCTGTGACAGATGAGAATGAGAATTCTATCATCGGCTTCATAAAAGGGACCCAGGTACAACTGTCCCCGGCTCTCTTAACTGAAGTGTTTCATCTCAGTACTGGAGAAGACTCTATCGAATTTTCTGGAGAAGAATATGATTCCATGCTTGATCGGATGGGTCACAATGCTGTGAATCCTAATAAACTGCTGAAGAAGAATCTGTCCGTGGAATTTCAGTTTTTGGCTGATGTAGTCGGGAAAGTGCTGCTGGCCAAGCACTCTGCCCATGATACAATATCAAGATATCAGTTTTGTCTGATGGGAGCTCTGCTGGATAAGAAACACCTGAACTGGGGATCAATTTTCTTCAATCTGATTAAGAAAAAGCTGAATAAGACTGCTGTCAGCTTTGGGAGAATTCTAGGGGTCTATCTGCATTTTAGATGCCCTGAGTTGCTGACCTCTTCTGGGATGTTCATTAATGCATCCAAGAGGCTCTCCTGTGCCCTTTTTTGGCAAATGGGACAGGCAGATCATCAATCCCTCCAGAGCTGCTGCATCGACTACTGCTTCAGGCACAAGGACTGTCTTAGTCACTCCACCCCTGGTCTCTGCACCAGCAGAAGGGTTGCCTGCTCCTCCTTCTCCTTCAACTGTCTCTACCCCAGCCATTTCATCCTCACCTCCAATCTCTACCATAGCCATATCTTCCCCAATTACCATCTCTTCACCAGTTTCATCCCCTCCAGCATCTACCTCTGAGGTATTCCTTCCTCTCTTCTCTTACCCATCCTTTACCACTCCATCATATTCTCTTTTAGATGAATCCTTCATGGATGATTCTCATCCTTCCTCTCCTCCTGAGCCTCCCTCTACCTCCTCATTCCAACAAATGATGGAAGACATTTTCTCTCAACCCATCTTCACTCCTTCTCTTACCCCTTCTATCTCCACCTCACTTCACTCAATCTCCCCCTTTCCTATATCAGAACCATCCATTCCCTTACCTCCTATCTCCTCTTTCCCCATGCCACCAGCTCCAGCCAACATCCCTTCAACAACCTTCTATCCTACCTCTGCTCAAGCCCCTCTTGAGCATGTAGATCTCTCAGCCCTGGCTGACAGGTTATATGAGCTGTTAGCTCCAAAGCTAACCTCATTACTGGAGACCTCTCTGGCTCCACTCCTGACCCATGTCAAGGAGCTGTCTTCCAAGCTATCATCTTTCATCTCCTCTCAGGCAACTTCATCTTCTGGGTGCCTTGATTCACTTATCTCTGAACCAAGGCAGGGGGAGATGCCATATGAAGTAGTTTTTGCAATGAACCTCCAGAGCCTGCTCTCCAAGTTTAATGCTGGATACTTCAGATTTCTGCCAGTTCCTCACACTGAAGATCTGTCTAAGGCCATTGTGCCTATTTCTGTCTGTAATCCAAGCCATATTGAAGCATATATAAATTCTTGGAAGGCTGTGGATGTTGTTTTGTCCATATCTGATGCTGTTACTAAGGCCATTGTGCCTCTTGTTGATGATGCTGCTACTGCTGTTGTAGATATTTCTGCTGATATTGCTGTTGACTCTGATATGCTTGTTGATGCTTATGCTGCTGCTTCTGTTTGCTCTACTGCTGCTCCCTCTCCTATTGCTCCTGCTGTTTCTGCAAAGCTTAAAGCTCAAGAAGAGTATATCAGAAGAATTGATGATCTGTATGATCAACCTCAGAGTTCTGAAAGTGATCAGTACAGGACAGATTCTGATGATTCTGCTAGCACTATTGCCAAGAAAAGGAAAGCTAGAAGCAAAGCAATGATGTCTGTTTCCCCAGCTCAAGCAAAGGACTCCAATGATATTCCCTACTATATTTTGCATGACTGCCCCTTATCTGAGCCTTGGATGCAGTACTCCAAGAATCAATTAAAGGCTATGAAGAAGAAGAGGAAGCTAGACAAGTATGAAAAAGGATCTTCTCAATATCAGCCTCCTCCTCCTCCTCCTCCATATTCTGGATCAGGCTCAGCCCCTCAAGCTCTAGTTTCCAGACACAGTTCTTCTCAGTCCTATCAGAAATCCTATCAAAGGGGACAGCATCAAAGGGGATATCAATCCAGAAGAGATCAATATAGAGGAAGCCAGAGAGGGCACAGACTTCATTCAAGGGAAGGACAAGGCCACTCTTACTCTTCTTCAGGTCCTTTCCCTTACAGGCTGAAAGACTCAATTGTTTCCAGGACCCCTCCTGATTCTGAAATCTTCAACAGATATGAACCTCCTTGAAAGTGCAGGATAAGATCACTCCTAACTCTAGAGGGGGGTGAATAGAGTTATTTAAAATAATTTTCCAAATAAAAACTTGTGTGTAGAGAAGGTTTGAATTTACTTAGTGTAAGGTGCTAGAGTAAATAATCAGAGTAAAAAGGTATTCACAGCACAAAGCAAAACACAAGGAGCATAAGCAATCCAGACGACACAAGGAGCTATAGTGGTTCCCCAAATCTGGGTACATCCACTCTTCTATCACCCTTGATAGGAATCCACTTCAAGATGAGTTGATCAGGTGTCTTGAGCACCAGAGAGTTTTTGATCAGGTTCTCACAAACCAACAGAGCTGATTTTGACCAGGTTTCAGCAAAACCAAAAGTAACTTTTGAAGGGAGTTAAAACCCTGTACAGAAAGAAAAAGAAAAAGAGATGATGTTGTCTTCTCTATTCAACAAGCAAAGAGAAGCAGAAGTGGATCTGAAGTTGTTGTCAAAGCTCCCCCTGAGATCAAGATGAGGTTCAGGAAGGAGAGCTCTGCACAAGGGTGACAGGTCTTCAAAGATCTGATTTGCTCCAGCAAAGGATGATCCAAGAGAGTTGGATGGAGGTGTCTGAAGCAATCAGATTTTCTATGAGTTAGCTTTTCAACACAATGTCACAGAGAGCAACTAAAGTCCTGTATTGTTATTCTGTATTCTGTATGCTGTTCTTGTTTTTGAATAAAAATGAATGAATATCTGAGTCTTCTTCTTCCTTTTACTTTGATAGCCGTTGGAAGACAGCATTAATTGCTTTCCTTAACTGTCCATGCCTCAAAGGAAATGACAGGCAGACATTCCTTAGAAAATTCCTTGAGCCAAGCACCAGATATGCTGTAACGGCCAATAAATCTTCAGCATTAATTGTCTGTCAGAAGGAATTTGAATTCCTATCCAAAATCGACGGAAGTCTGGAAGGCGTCGAGCTCACAGAAAAACGTCGATCTGAGCACGACACACGTCGGCCAGAGAGTGTTTTCTGTAAGCAGAACTGGGTTCGACGGAACGTCGAGCTGAGGTCGACTCCACGTCGAGCTGAGGTCGACTCTGCGTCGAGCTGAGGTCGACTCTGCGTCGAGCAGAGGTCGACTCTGCGTCGAGCTGAGATCGACTCTGCGTCGAGCTGAAGTCTACTCTAACTAGCCTATGTGACCTTTATAACAACATGGAGGTCACAGCACACAATCCCTATAGAAATATAGTCATCCTGGTCCAAATAGTAATAGGGTGTTCCAACAATCTCCCCCTATTTGGATTAGGATTACTATTTACATGAATTTTAGGGATTCAAAGAAAAAAAATAAAGCAGATACAACACAATATAATACAGCCAGACATGACAGAATAATAAGCAGCATATATAAAACACTATATAACAGCAGAATTGTTCAAATGTCCTGAGTCCAGTATATAGAAAGTGTTAGAGTACCTTACTTTACTTGTCCTTTGATGCTTTGTCTTGATCACTCTTTTTGAAGATGATTTCTCTGTTTGGATTGGAAGCTTCCTTTTTGGATCTGTAGTCATCAGCTGCACCTAAAGACTTTTGATCTCTAGCACTGGGTGGTACAGCTGCAGGGTGGAGTTCCATGTATCTGTCTGAATCAAAAAATTTCTTTGAGCTATACTTTTCCAATTCCTCTCTCCTTTGTTCTGACATAGTACTGATATGAGAGGTGTCCAGTCCTCTTTCTCTGGCTTTGTTAA
Source organism: Platanthera zijinensis (assembly GCA_039513925.1). Classification (NCBI taxonomy): domain Eukaryota; kingdom Viridiplantae; phylum Streptophyta; class Magnoliopsida; order Asparagales; family Orchidaceae; genus Platanthera; species Platanthera zijinensis. Next base: position 97,960,974 of record CM077096.1, on the reverse strand, counting down.
TTTCATTTAGAGCAGCCATCTCTGTCATCCTAGCTTTCCAGTAAGCAGGAGTTTTGGTGGGATCTTCAAAAGGTACTGCAGGTTCAAATTTGTTAGAGGATGTTTCTTGAGAAGTTCTTGGGGTGAGGTCAACTCTAGGCCTGTAAGGATAGGGCCCAGAGGTTGGATCAATGGATCTTCCCCTTTGATAAGGTTGAGAGCCTGATCTTCCTCTGGACTGCCTGCCTCTATAATTTCCTCTTTGTTGACCTCCCCTTTGCTGGCTATCTCCTTGATGTCTTCTGGCTTGATAAGTCTTTCCATGTAGAGCTGAAGGTGCTGAAGAGGAAGATAGACCAGTACCTGCACCTGCATCTGGAGGAGGTGGAGGTGGAGGCTGATGGACTGGTTTAGTTGGTCCCTCATTGAATTTTCTCTTCTGTTTCATAGCTTTTCTCTGATTCTGAGAGTACTGCATCCATGGCTCTGTGATTTCACAATTATATTTGATGTAATAGGGAATGTCATGATCTGTAGCTCTGGCAGGAGGTACTCTTTTCATGGCTTTTGATCTGGCTTTCCTCTTCCTTGCAATAGTTGCAGAGGAGTCATCAGAATCTGTAGCAAACTCATCTTCAGAACTTTGTGATTCTTCATATGGATCTATATACTTTCTTTTGGAGATGGGAAAGCTGATGGAGGCTGGAGCTGCTGAGGAGGAGACTGAAGGAAGCTCTGCTGTCAGTGGGGAGGAGGAAGCAACCACTGCAGGAGAGGGCACAGCCTCAGGAGCCATAGAGGCTGAAGAGGCTGGTTCCTGAAGGGCTTGGGAGATATGGGCCTCTGCAGCATCAGGTGTCTCAATCACTTCACCTGAAGTCTCAACAGGAGCTAACAAATCAATTTCAACACTAGCAGGAGCCACTGCTACCACTGCTATATCAGAAGTCAAGGCCTTCTGAAAAGGGACAATAGCCCTGGACAGATCTTCTTGAAGCTGTTCTTCTGTTTGAGGAGGAGCCTCAGGTGCCATGGGTAGGTCTTCTTGTATTGAAGCTGGAGGAGAGAAGCTCTGAACAGAAGCTGCCAAAGACTGAATGTCTAAGGCACTGCTGATTTGCTGAGCTGAAACTGTTTGATCTTCTGCAACAGACACTGTCTCTGAACAAGCAACTGATACTGTCTCTGAATAAGTCTGAGCAAGCTGAACTGAAGAAGGAGGCAGCTCTTCTTCTGCTGACATTCCCCCTACCTAGAATCAGTGGTAGCTGACTCTAGGCCCCCAGAAGAAGGGCATGCCAACTGAGAGGAAAGGGAGGAGACAGAGGCAGAAAGAGTTCTCAAGGAAAGAAGGAGAGGAGCCAGCTTGGCATCCAAAAGGGAGGAGAGCCTAGGGGCCAAGAGATCAAATATCTGATTGGCCAAGGGCAAGAGAGCTACTTGCTCAAGTGGAACTTGAGTAGAGGTAGAGGGAGTAGCAGAAACTGAGAATGTAGAGGAGGTGGAGGGTGGTGTAGACAGTGGAGGTGTAACTGGTTCCTGAATGGAGGAGAAGAGTAAGTCTGAAAAAGTAGAAGGATGGTGGAAGTCATGAGGAGAGGAGGTAGAGGCATCCATGAAGGAGTCTTCATGCATGTCAAAAGAAAAGAGATCCTCATGAGGGGTGGAATCCAAGTTTATGGGGAGGAAAGTAGTGTGAGGTGGAAGAGAGGAGGCAATGATAGATATGGAGGAGGGGAGAGTTTGAGTGGATGAGATAATTGTGGTTGAGGGGATGAAGGTGGATGGAAGGGTGAGAGAGGGGGCTGGCATGGTCCCTACTTCTGGACCAGTGGACTGAGGGTGAGAGACCTCTACAGTCCTGGTGTCTGCAGAGGATTTCATTGCTGCAGCAGCCCTGGGATTCACAATTCTCCTGTCCCATTTGCCAATTAGAGCACATGTGAGCCTCTTGGAAGCATTGATGTGCTTCTTTGAGGACACAAGCAGTTGGGGGCAGCAGTGGTTGAGAATCAACCCAAGAACTCTTCCAAAATGGACAGAGTTTTTATCCAACTTTTTCTTAAGCATTTCAAACACAATTAATCCCCAGTTGGGATGTTTCTTATCCATTAGTGCAGCCATAAGGCAAAACTAATGCCTTGTTATTGCATCATGTGCAGTCCTCTTTGCACAGATCACTTTTCCAGTTATATCTGCTAATAACCTATACTCAATTGCTAGGTTAATTTTAAGGAGTTTAGAGGGGTTACCAGCAGCATGCCCCATCCTGTCCAGCATCAAAGTATACTCTTCCACTGATAGTTCTATGTCATCATCTCCAGCAGCAAAGTTGAAAGCTTCTGTAATGACTTGAGGTGAGATGGCTACCTCATTTCCTGAAATCTTCCCAGTCAAAGAGTTGTTATCTGAAACGATTGCTGTAAGACACCATTCTTTAATTTCTGATTCTGGAAGGGGTATCCTGGTAGACATAAAGTGGACTAGTTGCTGCTCCTTGAAAAGATTCAGTATATCCAGAAAGTGTTGTGGAGATCCATCAAAAGAATCAAAGTCAATGTCGAAACCAGAGTCGAACTTCATGGCCGCCAGAGCTCCTGCTGTGATTGCCATTGTCCTGCGAAAGAAAGAATACCTTCCAAGATCAAAAGTATAGTATTTGGAGGGAGAAAGCTTGAGCAGAGAAATATGAATGCGCAACTGCGAACGATGGGGAAAAAATGATTTTATACTTAGGGTTCGACGCAGAAAAGGAAAGAACATCGAGCTCAGTTCGACGCTCAAGGGCTCTAGGAGAACTGAAACGACTCAACAGCGTCCAGCTTAGGTCGACGTTCGACGCTTGGGCTGATGCTATACGTCAAGCTCAGGTCGACATTGAACGAAGACGTCGACCGGGGAGAGAGAAACTCAAGAAGCCAGGGAGCTGTGAACTTAGTTCGACGCTAGAAGTTGAGTTTGACGTTCGACGCTTTGGAGTTCGACGGACCGTCGATCGCAGTTCGACGCAGCGTCGAGCTTAGTTCAGAGCTCAGAACAACCACTCAGACAGGAAATTTTGAAATGAAATTTTTCCTATTCCTGTTTGTTATGGTTTCAAAATCTTGGAGTTTTATTTTAAGCTGTCTCCATCTAGCATTCCCAACTGATTGAGGAAAAAGAAGTGCTTCTTTTCATCCAAGGGTTTGGTGAAAATATCTCCTCTCTGTAATTCAGTGGAAATGTATTCTAGTGCAATTTTCTTCTTTTCTACATTATCCCTTAAGAAGTGATGTCTGATTTCTATGTGCTTAGTCCTACTATGGAGAACTGGATTTTGTGCAATTGATATTGCACTGGTATTATCACAAAAGATTTTAGACATCTCTAAGTTGTAGCCATAGTCTAGGAGCTGGTTTTGAATCCACAAAATCTGTGAGCAACAACTGCCTGCAGCCATATACTCAGTTTCAGCAGTTGATGTGGACACAGAGGTTTGTTTCTTACAGAACCAGGAGACAAGTCTATCACTAAGGAATTGACAAGTTCCACTGGTGCTTTTCCTGTCTACTCTACATCCAGCATAATCAGAATCTGAAAATCCAGTTAGATCAAATCCTGAGTCATGTGAATACCAGAGACCTAGATTAGGACAACTTTTTACATACCTAAGAATCCTCTTAACTAATGTGAGGTGGGACTCTCTAGGGCTTACTTGGAATCTAGCACAAATGCATGTAGCAAACATTATATCTGGTCTAGTAGCTGTTAGATAAAGTAATGAGCCAATGATTGCTCTATAGTTTGTCTGATCAACTGGTTTTCCAGATTCATCAGCATCTAAAACAGCATTTGTAGGCATAGGTGTTTTCATGGAGGATGCTTCAGACATTCCAAATTTCTTAACCAGTTCTCTTGCATACTTGGTTTGAGAAATGAAAATGCCATCCACATGTTGTTTAACTTGCAATCCAAGAAAGAAAGCAAGCTCACCCATGCTACTCATTTCAAACTTTGAGTGCATAAGTTGTGAGAACTTTTTGCATAAGTTTGAATCAGTAGACCCAAATATGATGTCGTCTACATAAACTTGTACTAGTAGGGTGTGGGACCTATGGGTTCTAACAAAAAGAGTTTGGTCTACTCTACCCCTTTTAAAATCATTTTCCAACAGAAAACAAGCTAAGGTCTCATACCATGCTCTAGGAGCTTGCTTGAGACCATATAAAGCTTTATGCAGTTTGAATACATGATCAGGAAAAGTTGGAGAGATAAAACCTGGAGGTTGCTTTACATAGACTTCTTCCTTGATGTCTCCATTGAGGAATGCACTCTTGACATCCATCTGATATACCTTGAATCTCTTGTGAGCTGCATATGCAAGGAAGATTCTTATGGCCTCCAACCTTGCAACTGGTGCAAAGGTTTGGTCATAATCAATTCCTTCTTCTTGGCAATATCCTTGTGCAACAAGTCTTGCCTTGTTTCTCACAATTATTCCTTGATCATCCAATTTGTTCCTGAATACCCATTTTGTTCCAACAATTTGCTGGTTCCTTGGTCTTGGTACTAATTCCCAAACTTTATTTCTCTCAAATTGATTCAACTCTTCTTGCATTGCAATGATCCAGTTTGGATCTTGCTCTGCATCTTGTATGGTTTGAGGCTCAATTTGAGAAAGAAAGCAGGTGTGCATAATATTTTGATTGACTTGATTCCTTGTTTGCACACCCACTGAGATATCTCCAATTACTTGTGAGATTGGGTGATCTCTTGTTGTTGCTAGATCAACAAGGGGTGTTGATGATGCACCAACCTGTGTTGTTGTTTCCTCTTGTGGAATAACAACTGGTTCTTCACTCTGTTGGCCCTTTGAACTTTCCAGAACTTGAAATTCCTCTTCATTGTCACTAAGTTCAGTGACTTGTTGAATTGGTGAAGGTGATGACCCTTTGTCTGTGATGGTAAGCTGCCTCAGATTCTCTGAAATTGAGTGTTCCTGCAAATTGCTTATGGTAGAAGTCTCCTTCTCCTGTCAACACAGTTGTGTTGTCCACTGACTGGACTTTGCATATGGCTTTGTTAAAGGTTACTTGATATCCTTCATCACACAATTGACTGATACTTATCAGGTTGTGTTTGAGTCCTTCAACATATGCCACCTTTTTGAAAGTGACTGAGCCAATTTGGACTGCCCCATATCCTTTTGTAGTTCCAAAGCTTGAGTCTCCAAAGATTACTTTGGGTCCAAGCTTGGCTTTGAAGGAAGTGAGGTTGTCCTTGTCCCCTGTCATGTGCTTTGAGCACCCACTATCCAGATACCATTGATGGTTTGATGCTGGATAGGTCTTCACCTGCACAAAAACAGCTTATTTGTTTTTGACCCAGTTAACCTTGGGCCTAGGTTGATATCCCTTAAATTCTGAAATGAAGGACATCTCAGGTTGACTCTTATAGCCTACAGGATGATATCTCCTAGGAGGTATGATCCATTCAGCATAAGGATTAAAGTAATGAGATGTGGAGCTAGAATCGAAATTTGAATTAACCCTTGAGAACTGGGTTTTGCTCTGAACTCGGCTCGACGCACGTCGAGCTTCGGTCGACGGACTCAAGTGAGTGCGTCGAGCTCCGTTCGACGGCAAGGTCTTGCTTTGTTCAGAGGGTAGAGGGCGTCGACCTGAGTTCGACGTTTTCTTACGATTACGTCGAGCTCTGGTCGACGTCCGTCGAGCTCTGGTCGACGTCCGTCGAGCTTCGTTCGACGCTTTTTGTCCAGTTTCCTGGGTTAAGTCAGCATTCTTCCTAGCCACTATCAAGACTCCTTTACCTTTCTCACTGGTAAATTTGATTGGAGTTGTCAGCACTATGGGTTGGCTGGATGAAGCACCCAAGCCCAGTGAACCATTCAATCTTGAGTTCACTGTACTTGTGATGTCCATCAATTTGATACTTCTCCCATTAAGGGTTTCTTCAAATTGTTTGGCCTTAGATAGCTCACCTTTCAGTGAAGCTATCTCCTCCCCACACTGCTTCAACTCTTCTAAGAGTCTAAGATTATCTGAGTTAATGGATTTGCATTCAATTAATTGTTCTCTGAGAGTTTTAATCAACTTTTGAGATTCAATCAAGTCAATGCACATAGATTTGAACTCAGATTTAAATTCATCAGAAGTAAAATCAAATGAATCTATTACCTGATCCTCAGTAAGTTCCTGATCAGATAGGTAGTCAGCATCAGGCTCTGAATTAGTGTTCTTTTGAGATGCACTGATGGCCATCATGCAGAATCCTTTTTCTTCTGCATCATCCTCATCATCACTAGAGCTGGATGATGAATCAGACTCATCTGAGTCACTCCAGGATTCAGCCACAAATCCTTTTCTGGTGTGCTTGCTGTTGCTGGAGGAAGGATTGTCATGGTGCTTCCTTGACTCCTTATCCTTCCTTTTATCTTTTCTTTCCTTCTTGTCCCTTCTGTCCTTATCTTGATTTTCTGGACAGTTGGGGAAAATGTGTCCTGGTTTCCTGCAGCCAAAGCAGATAATATCTTTATTAGTAGATCTGTCATACCTTGGCTTGTCTTTGTCTTTGGATGACCATCTTCTGAAGTTCCTTTTATTCAGCTTATTGAACCTTTTGACCAGTAGGCTCATAAGCTCTTCATTTCCCAACACCTTTTCTTTAGGTTCTTCTTCCTGTGCTTTGAAGGCAATGGTTTTCTCAACCTTTTCTGTTGGTGTGGATGTCTTCTGCTCTTCTTCTCTCTTCTTAATGAATTGCTCATAACTCTTGAGCTTTCCTAGAAGAGCTTCTGTGGATAACTCACAGACATTTCTTCCATCTTTAATTGACCATATTCTTGAGTCCCAAGAGCTAGGGAAACAAGTCAGTATTTTGTCATTTATCTCAGTGAGAGATATGTCCTTCTCTAGTGATCTAAGCTCACTTATGATCAGACTCAGTCTGTTGTACATGTCAGCAACTGACTCAGACTCTGCCTTCTTGAAATTCTCATACTGGGTGATCAGGTAGGATCTCCTATCCTTTCTTTCATCTGCAGAACCTGATACAATTTCTGACAGCTTTTCCCAGATTGCTTTGGCAGTAGTGCATTCAACTACCTTCTGGAAAATGTCATCTGACATGGTTTGAGCCAAGATGTTCATGGCTTTAGCATCTGCTGCCTTCCACTTCTTTATGTCAGCATCAGTTCCTGAAGGAGGAGGAACAGCTGATGTGCTTGTTCCTGTGGGAGGTCTTGGACAATCTGTCAACACAGAGTTAAAAATGTCTTCATCAAAAGAGTTCATGTAAAGCCTAATCCTTGCCTTCCATAGTGCAAACTTAGATAGATTGCACATAGGAGGTCTGGTGCTAGCAAGGTCCTTGTTTTGTGCCATGAGTTTTAAAGAGAAGTAAAACTAAGGAAAATAATCCTTTGAGAGAAATGATCTTATCAGGGATCTTTTGATCCAGGGGTTAGCCTGTATAAATGATCAACCTCCCTCTGATACCAATTGAAAGTGCAAGATAAGATCACTCCTAACTCTAGAGGGGGGTGAATAGAGTTATTTAAAATAATTTTCCAAATAAAAACTTGTGTGTAGAGAAGGTTTGAATTTACTTAGTGTAAGGTGCTAGAGTAAATAATCAGAGTAAAAAGGTATTCACAGCACAAAGCAAAACACAAGGAGCATAAGCAATCCAGACGACACAAGGAGCTATAGTGGTTCCCCAAATCTGGGTACATCCACTCTTCTATCACCCTTGATAGGAATCCACTTCAAGATGAGTTGATCAGGTGTCTTGAGCACCAGAGAGTTTTTTATCAGGTTCTCACAAACCAACAGAGCTGATTTTGACCAGGTTTCAGCAAAACCAAAAGTAACTTTTGAAGGGAGTTAAAACCCTGTACAGAAAGAAAAAGAAAAAGAGATGATGTTGTCTTCTCTACTCAACAAGCAAAGAGAAGCAGAAGTGGATCTGAAGTTGTTGTCAAAGCTCCCCCTGAGATCAAGATGAGGTTCAGGAAGGAGAGCTCTGCACAAGGGTGACAGGTCTTCAAAGATCTGATTTGCTCCAGCAAAGGATGATCCAAGAGAGTTGGATGGAGGTGTCTGAAGCAATCAGATTTTCTGTGAGTTAGCTTTTCAACACAATGTCACAGAGAGCAACTAAAGTCCTGTATTGTTATTCTGTATTCTGTATGTTGTTCTTGTTTTTGAATAAAAATGAATGAATATCTGAGTCTTCTTCTTCCTTTTACTTTGATAGCCGTTGGAAGACAGCATTAATTGCTTTCCTTAACTGTCCATGCCTCAAAGGAAATGACAGGCAGACATTCCTTAGAAAATTCCTTGAGCCATGCACCAGATATGCTGTAACGGCCAATAAATCTTCAGCATTAATTGTCTGTCAGAAGGAATTTGAATTCCTATCCAAAATCGACGGAAGTCTGGAAGGCGTCGAGCTCACAGAAAAACGTCGATCTGAGCACGACACACGTCGGCCAGAGAGTGTTTTCTGTAAGCAGAACTGGGTTCGACGGAACGTCGAGCTGAGGTCGACTCCACGTCGAGCTGAGGTCGACTCTGCGTCGAGCTGAGGTCGACTCTGCGTCGAGCAGAGGTCGACTCTGCGTCGAGCTGAGATCGACTCTGCGTCGAGCTGAAGTCTACTCTAACTAGCCTATGTGACCTTTATAACAACATGGAGGTCACAGCACACAATCCCTATAGAAATATAGTCATCCTGGTCCAAATAGTAATAGGGTGTTCCAACACTCCTGTTCCTTTTGAGGATCCTGAGAACAACCCTGTGTCCTGGACAGCTAGAATGAAAGAATTGGCTGCCCTTGATCAAATGAAAAAGGCCAGAGAACAAGGCAAGGATACTTCCAACATAACTACTTTATCAGAACAGAGAAAGAAAGAACTAGAGAGATATGCATCAAGGAAATTCTTTAATCCAGAAGACTATATGAAGCTGCACCCTGAGGCTGTTATTCCAAGGCCCAAATCTCAAACTTCTCTAGGTGCAGAGGATAACAGAAGGTCAAAGAAAGAAAGTCAGAATCCTAACAGAGAAATTGTGTTTAAAAAGGGAACTGAAAAGAAGTGATCTGTGTAAGCTGAACATCATTCTCCCTTGGATATTTGCTGTCTTTTTATCTATGATCTGCATTACTGCTATATATCTCCTCTGCAGTATTGATTTAGCTTTTGTGTTGATGTATGCTTATTTATTTCCTATTTCTGTCTGTAAATAGTAATCCTAACCCAAATAGGGGGAGATTGTTGGAACACCCTATTACTAATTTGGGCAAGGATCACTATGTCTCTTAGGAAGCCAGGTTGACCTAGTTGTATAGTGTAAAGGTCAACATTAGAATGAGTCTAGGGCTTAGAACTTAGGTTTGAAGCTGCCCCCAAGGACCATTCAAGCTCAGGATTTCAAGCTAAGTAAAGAGATAAAAATAGTCGAACGACGGTCGACTATCGTCGAGCTCAGGTCGACGATCGTCGAGCTCTGGTCGACTACTTATGTCCTCAGCCTTCTGCTTGTTGCTGGCTTCGGTCGACTATCATCGAGCTTCAGTCCGACGATCGTCGAGCTTTGGTCGACGATCTCTGGCTGTGCTTGGGTCGACTATTTCTGGGAAAGTTTAGGTCGACGATCTCTGTTTGCTTCAGGTCGACGTTTTTTGTTGAAGTCTAGGTCGACGATTTCTGTCTTAATCAGATCGACTATTTCTGCCAGACCAAGAACTTAGATAGTCGATCTCAGATCGAAGTTTTCTGTCTACTGCTTATCTTCAATATCTCTGAGCTCAGGTCGACGATCTTCGAGCTCAGATCGACGTTTTCTGTCATAATGATATATTCCTTCTCTGAGCTCTGGTCGACGATCGTGGAGCTCAGATCGACGTTTATTTTGAGAGATCGACGTTCTTAAGGATTCAAATGCTGCCAGTCTTTGGAATGTTTTTGAATTCTCTCAGCATTTAATTTCAAGAAGATTTGCCAGCCGTTTTCATTTATTCTGGAACAAGTTTCAACGGAATTATTCAGGAATGTTTCATTGGACTTTCCTCTAGAAGACAAATCATTTATGGAAGGCATTTAATGACTGATAACGGCTATCTTGGAAGAATTATATTCAGAGAATAAGATCGTCTTCTCCATCACTACTTTCAGAGAGAATTAATCCAGAGTCAATATACAATAGAATCAAGAGACACACTGATATAGAAGAACAAGAAGAATTAAGTTGAAAAAGATAACCATTCACTTGCTTACAGAAAAGTGATCAAAGCTTCATCTCAAAGAACTCCAGACACCTCATCTTTCAGCCTCTTTGCTGAATCAATTCTTTGCTGGAGATCTAAAGATCTGAAGACCTATCACCCTAGAGCAAAGCTTCCATTCCTGATTCATTCAACATCTCAGGGGGAGCTTTGACAACAAAAGATCCACTAGTCTTCTCTCATTTGATTTGAGAACAGAGAAGACAATCTCACCTCTTTACCTTTTTCTTTTTCCTGCTGTAAAGGGTTTTTGAACTCCCTTCAAAAGTTTTGTCTGGTTCTGAGAGCCTTGTCAAAACTCAGTGGTGGCAAGACACCTTATCAAAAAATCCAGTTTTGGTTTTTGAGCACCTTGTCAAAAGCTCATTGGTGTTAGGACACCTGATCAACTCATCCTGAGTGGATTCCTACCAAGGGTGGTAGAAGAGTGGATGTACCCAGGTTTTTGGGGAACCACTATATTTCCTTGTGTCTTCTGGTTTATTTGTGTGATTTGTTTGCTGTGTGCTGTGCTCTTTACTTCTTGGTTTTTAACTTCTTACTAGCACTCTACACTATATCATAAATTGAACTTTATATGTGCTGTTTATTTCAACTGTGAAAAACTATTTTAAAATACTCTATTCACCCCCCCCCCCTCTAGAGTTGAGATAGATCTTACCCTCACTTTCAGATTCCGAAGAGTATAGTCAGCGACCGGGATGGACGTTTCACGTCTAAGGATTGGCGGTTGGTGCAGAAGAGCTTGGGCACAAAACTTAAGTTCAGTACGGCTTTTCATCCTCAAACCGATGGGCAAACTGAGAGAATGAACCATACTTTGGAAGATATGCTAAGGATGTGTACTCTCGACTTCGGCAAGAAGTGGGAGGATCACCTCTTCATGGTGGAGTTTGCTTATAACAATAGTTACCAAGCTAGTATCAAGATGGCGCCATACGAAGCTCTGTATGGGAGGCGGTGTCGAACACCGATGTCTTGGATAGAGGCGGGAGACACCAAGCTTTTGGGGAAAGAAGTGGTAGCCGACGCTAGTGAGCTAGTGCGGACCATCCAAGAGCGCATGAAGGTAGCTCAAGATCAGCAGTCGAAGTATTTCAATGCTCGCCACAGGCATGTGGAATTCGCTGTGAGCGACTGGGTGTATCTTAAGATCAAGCCGTTCAAAGGCATTTCGCGAATTCGCCGACTCAAGAAGCTGAGTCCGAGATTTTTGGGACCATTCAAGGTCATCGAGCGAGTGGGAGAGGCAGCGTACCGGTTGGCGTTGTCCACAGAGCTAAGTGGATTGCATGACGTTTTTCACGTCTCCGTCCTGAGGAAAGCGTTGTAGAAGCCAGCGTGGTGATTGAGCCGACGGTGGTGCCGGTAGAGGAAGACTTGAGGACGCGAGTTCGTCCAATCGGGATAGAAGACTCAGAGGTTCGGCAATTGTGGAACAAGGAGGTCAGACTCGTAAAGGTCCGTTGGGACAACTGTGGCTGCGACGAGCTCTCATGGGAGCGAGAGCAGGCCATGCTGGAGGAGTACCCCGAGCTCTTCTCCTCAGGTACCGTTTAGTTTTGTTTACCTTCCATGTTTTAAATTTCGGGACGAAATTCTTGTAAGGGGGGGAGAATTGTAACACCCCAAAACTTGGAAGGGGAATCGACGGCATCGTTTTAGCCAAGTTTGGGTTTTGGAGTAGGCGACACGGGCGTGTCAAGGGCGTGACACGGGCGTGTCAGGGCGTGGTCGACCGCGGAGCCGTGGTCGACGTTTTGAGGGTCGACGTTCGTCGAGCTCAGGAACACGGCCTGGGACACGGGCGTGTCCCTGGTCGTGTCCTTCTCGGGCTGTTTGCAGGATTTATTCTGCTAGGCGTGACACGGGTCACGACACGGCCATGTCGGGTCTGACACGGGCGTGTCGAAGGCCGTGTCTTTGGCCGTGTCCTTCTCTGACTGGAAAAATTGGTCGGTGGGGGGCGTGACACGGGTCTCGACACGGGCGTGTCAAAGGCGACACGGGCGTGTCGGAGGCCGTGTCAAAGGCCGTGTGCTGGTTTTCGAATCGGTCGAGACGGCGAATGGGTAACACGGCCTGGCACACGGCCGTGTTGCAACCCGTGTTCAGCCCAGTTTTTGTAATTTTAGGCCGAATCGTGGCCGTCCGTTTCTTTGGTATGAGATCCAACGGCTGGGGGCTAGATCTGAGGGATTAAACTCGGGAATAGGGTTTGAAACCCTCACTTTCCTCCTATCTTTATCTCTCTTGATTCTAGAGAGAAGGGAGAGCAAGGAGAAGGAAGAAGGCCAAGATCCGGCCGCCGGCGAAGCTTCGGAGGTCCGTTTCGCGAGCGGAGTTCAGATCCGCGAAGGTGGGAGCGTTGCGGTGGTTTTCAACCGAGCAAATCTTCTCCATGGCTAGGAAGAGGGGACGGAAGGTAACGACACTTCTCCTCTCGGTTTTTAGGATTTAGGATGCATGAATAGCATCCCCTTCCTTTCGTATTTTGAGCACCGAATCTCTCACAAGAGAGGGATTCGTGTAGCCTAGGTTCAAGAGGGACCTCCGGGTTGAGTATGTTCATCCCGGCATGCTTTGCATTAGAGATCCGCTCCGTTAGCGGATTAGGCATTGTGGGTGAAGCCGTGGTCGCGACCGTTAGTCCGACCCGGTGATGTTGCATAGCGAGATGTGAGGTTTCGGTAGAAATCCGTTGCGGCAATACGTCGTTGTGTGTATGCGTTTTCCCCCTTTAATTGAGTGAGTACTCGTAGTCAGAACCGGACAAGGCTAGCTCCGCTTCTTGCGGTAGATGGTTTCCTTGGAGCACGGGAAAGATACGGTGCAAATGGTGATTGGGGTGGGGAAACCTTTGTTTGTGCTATGCAAAGGCGCGGCTATGTCTCCGTGGTCGGCTGGCTATCTCGTGACGCGCAAGTCATGAGGGTAAAGTGTCCCGGCGAGACTAGCCCCTTGTGTGGGACTGACGAGAATGTCGAGCGGAGGGCAAGCCCGGGCAATGTGGCCATGAGCGGGTGGGGTCCAGCAAGGCTTCTTAGAATCGGTCGGTGTGAGACGGAACCCTGACATGTGAAGTCAGAATGTGCGGGCAAGCCCGGGGTATATGACCCTTGTGCGGGTGGGGCCTTTGCGAGGTTCCGTGTGATGGCGTGTGTGCCGTTAGGGACATGGTGGTTCCCTTGTGTTTGCGGCTTTAAGCCAATAGGGAAACGGAAGTACCCAGTGTTTGATGTTGTGCTAGATGCATACGAACTAGGGTGCCTTGGGTGAAACCCGGGTTGCATTCATGTTGCATAGTAGGCCCTTTCACTTTGTACAAAACATAGAGAACATGTATGCTGTATGAGACATCCAAGCCTGTTTTACCGCTTTATTATATATACTCTTTTGGTATACGAAGTGCTAACTTGCAGGTGGAGTGGTACCCCGGGGTCCGTTAGGGACGGCCGGGAGGAGATGTGTTTGTTACACAGTAGAGGTCAGCCTTTGCTGACCACGTTACTTCAAATCCATGCAGGGCAAGGATCGCATGCAGGAGCTAGCGCGCCGGGCGAAAAGCCCTAAGCCTCATGAAGTGTTGTTGTGCTTGACTATTTTCTTTTCCTTGTTTTGCTGCTGTTGTTTGACTATGTCCGGCTTGTATGTCGAGGTAGCCTAGGGGTGCTTGGCACTTTTATATTTGGACTTATATTGTGTAAGGCCTTAAGGCCATTTGATACTCTTCTGTTAGTGGATAACTTCTGCCTGTTAGTGTTCTTTTTTCCGCTGTGTTTGTCTGGAGTTTTGAGATTGGGCAGTTTTATATCATCTTTTAATACTAAAGCTGTGGCGTCCGTATGTTGTGGGGCCCCGGCCGGACCCATATTATATGGTCTTTACAAGGGAGGTGTTACAACTCCATCCTGAGCACGCTTAACTATGGAGTTCTTTCAACTCTCATCACCAATTGAGCTGCAACTCAATTGGTGATGAGAGTTGAAAGAACTCCATAGTTAAGCATGCTCGGGCTGGAGTAGTACTGGGATGGGTGACCTCCAGCTCAATTGATGATGAGAGTTGAAAGAACTCCATAGTTAAGCGTGCTTGGGCTGGAGTAGTACTGGGATTGGTGACCTCCTGGGAAGTCCCCGTAGTGCGGGCTTGACTATCGAGTTTGCCTCATCAAAGGGAGGCTGTGGCCACCAACAACCTGCTAGTGGCCTAGAGAGGGGTTGGGGTGCTTGGGCTGCAGCCCGGTAGCATGGTCGGTGCCTGTGCTTGGTGCTTGGGCCGGGGCGTTACAAATGGCACAAGAGATTAGCACGTATTAATTTTAAAACTATTAATAAATTATTTTCACTGAATTTGGTACGTGATGCCCAAAATGTCAAGTACGTCAAAGACAGACCTTGTCATGCATGCGTAAAAGGCAAGCAAACAAGGGCTACCTTTAAAAGCGTTATTGGCAAAGACTCTAATAGATGTCTACATCTACTTCATATGGACTTGTTCGGTCCACTGCAAGTTAGAAGTTTGGGAGGTAAAGATTATACGTTGGTTATTGTTGATGATTACTCGCGCTTTGCGTGGGTGTTCTTTCTGAAACACAAGTCAGATACCTTCGACATCTTTACTAATTTTGTCAGGCAGGTCCAGAATGAATATAACTGTTCCGTAGTCAAAATCAGAAGTGACAATGGAACAGAGTTCAAGTCTGGGGCCATGACAGGATTTTGTGAAAGTTTGGGTATCTTTCATGAGTTTTCCTCTCCTCGTACTCCTCAACAAAACGGAGTGGCTGAAAGAAGGAATAGAACACTCATAGAGCCTTGCAGGACCATGTTGAGTGATGCCTCACTTCCGGAATATTTCTGGGCTGAAGCCGTCAACACTGCATGCCATGTGCAAAATCGAGCACTCATAAATAAGAAGCATGATAAAATACCTTACGAACTTCTAAAAGGCAGGAAACCGACTATCTCTTATTTTAGAATCTTTGGTTATAAATGCTTTGTACTTAACAATGGCAAGTATCATACTACCAAGTTTAGCGAAAAGAGTTTTGAAGGTATTTTTGTAGGATATAGTAGTCATAGTAAGGCATACAGGATATTCAATAGAAAAACTCTGGTTGTAGAAGAATCAATACATGTTGTATTTGATGAGACGAGCTTGCTACAAGGCAACTCTTCTAGTGTTTTCATTGAAGATGCAGGTACAAAGTTAAAAGAACTTAGCTTGGATGAAGCAACTGAAGAGAAAGGTGAAAAGTTCATCAAGATCACCACTCCAATCCCAATTGGAGAGGTTGATGATCAAGATGAAGGAATCATTCAAGTTGATGAAGTCACTCCTGTGATTGAAGAAGCTCCAGATGCAAGGAACATAGAGCTCAGACATCTGAAGAGACCCAGTTGAACAAATCATCGGAGATCCCCGGGATGGTTTCAGAACTCATAGAGGTACTACTAATGAAAATCTATATTTGAGTTTTCTCTCGCAGGTTGAACCAAAGAAGTTTGAGGAAGCAAACTAGGACGCATCATGGATTATGGCCATGGAAGAAGAGTTAAATCAGTTCAAGCGCTGCAAAGTGTGGACACTTGTTCTAAGACCCAAAGGCAAGAACGTTATCGGAACAAAGTGGGTTTGCAGGAACAAGATGGATGAGGATGGAACGATCATAAAGAATAAGGCCAGACTCGTTGCCAAAGGATATCGTCAAGAAGAAGGAATCGAATTCGACCAAACTTATGCTCTAGTGGTAAAACTGGAGGCAATCAGGTTATTCCTAGCGTATGCTGCACTTAAGGGATTCATTGTCTATTAGATGGATGTGAAGTCCGCCTTCCTTAATGGTGATATAAAGGAAGAAGTGTATGTGGAACAACCCCAAAGTTTCATTGATTCTAACTTTCCTAATTATGTTTATCTTTTATCAAAAGCTCTATATGGTCTGAAACAAGCTCCTCAAGCCTGGTATGAGATGTTATCTAGCTTTCTTCTTGAGAACAAGTTCACAAGGGGAAAGATAGATAAAACATTATTTCTTAGGGAAATTAAAGGCAAGATTTTGCTAGTGCAAATCTATGTCGACGACATTATTTTTTGCTCTCCTGACGACAATCTCTACAAGAAGTTTTCAAAACTTATGCGAGGGAAGTTTGAAATGAGCAGTATGGGAGAGCTGAAGTATTTCTTAGGACTTCAGGTGAAGCAATCTAAAGCTGGAATTTTCATCTCACAGACTAAGTTCGCCAAGGAGTTGATTAAAAAATTCGTAATTGAGAATGCAACCTCTATGAGGACTCCAATTGGTTCAGCTGTGTCGTTCAAGAGTAACTTCATACAAATCTGGGTTATTGTGGATGCAATACCCAACAGCCTGTTCTATAGTAGTAGAAGTCAGGAGTTTCCTTGGGCTTGCGGGCTACTACAGCCACTTCGTAGAGAACTTCTCGAGGATAGCATTGCCTCTCACCACACTGATGAGGAAGGATCAGAAGTTTGTTTGGATGCCTGAGTGCGCACGAGCTTTCGAAGAGATAAAGATTTGTTTGACCATGGCACCAATCTTGACATCGCCATGTGTTCTTAACGGCTTTGAGGTTTACAGTGATGCGTCAGGGAGCAGCTTAGGCTGCATTCTTCTACAGTTCGGAAAGGTGATAGCATATGGCTCACGCCAGTTGAAGGTGCACGAACGGAATTACCCCGTCCATGATTTGGAGTTGGCGGAGGTGATATTCACACTTAAACTGTGGCGTCATTACCTATATGGCGTGAAAGTGGATATATTCACGGACCATAAGAGCCTGAAATATCTGTTGGACTAGAAGGATCTCAATATGCAATAGAGAAGGTGGATGGAGTTTCTTGGTGACTACAGCTTCCAGATTCATTATACTCCCGGTAAAGGGAATATAGTCGCGGATGTCTTGAGTCGTAGGACTTCGGCAAGGGCAAATTGGTTGCTAAGGCATGATGAAAGCCTAATTCGAGAACTAGAAGCATTAGATATTTCTTGTGTTGAAAAGAATTCCACTGCAAATGCATGCTTAAACTGGACAGAGGTACAGTGTAACCTGCGGATAGAGTTCGACAAGACCCAGCACTTGATGAAATTCTACAACGCTATGCAGCGGAAAGTGGGGATTCTTATTTTTCGTTTAATGACGGCCTTTTTCGAAAGTACAGTCGTTTGTGTGTTCTAGATAGGGGCCAAATTCGTGAAGAATTTATGTATGAAGCCCACTTCACAAAGTATTCGATTCACCCCAGGAGCACGAAGATGTATAAGGATCTGAAGAAAATTGGTGGCCTGGGATGAAGAAGGGCATAGCGCACTATGTTGCTAAATGTCAAACTTGTGCCTTAGTAAAGGCTGAATGCAAAAAATCGGGAGGTTTTCTGAAGTCGTTTTCTATCCCTGTGTGAAAATTTGATGACATTCCCATGGATTTCGTGCATGGGTTGTCGAGATCACAGCGTAGAAATGATGCAGTTTGGGTTATTGTGGACCGGTTAACTAAGGTGTCGCACTTCATCCTGAATCGGAAGGACGATTCAGTTGAAAAGTTGGAAAAGATGTATGTGGATACTATTGTATGATTGCATAGTGTTCCCCGTAGCATCATTAGTGATCGAGATGGGTGTTTCACTTCAGGTGATTGGAAATTAGTCCACCAACTATTGGGTACGAAATTACATTTCAGCACGGCCTTTCATTCTCAGACGGATGGTCAGACCGAAAGGACCAATAGGACGTTGGAGGATATGCTCCGAATGTGTGCGTTGGATTTTGGGAAGAGTTGGGAAGATCATCTCTTTATGATTGAGTTAGCCTACAATAATAACTACCAAGCTAGTATTCAGATGGTCCCTTTGAGGCTTTATACGGTAGGAAATGTCGTAAACCTTTGGCTTGGGCGGAGATTGGCAAAACAAAGTTGTACAAGCGGAAGGATATAGATGATGCCAACTCAACTATACGGTTGATACGAGAAAGGTTGTTGGTGGCTCAAGACAGGCAGGCTAAGTATTACAATGCCAAGCACCGAAACGTGGAGTTTGTTGTGGGCGATTGGGTATACTTGAAGATTAAACCCTTTAAAGGTGTGTCAAGGATACGGCATCTGAAAAAGCTGAGCCTGAGGTATTTGGGACCGTTTGAAGTGGTAGAGCGTGTTGGTGAAGCTGCCTATCCGTTAGCACTTCCGCTAGAGCTGAGTGGTTTACATGATGTGTTTCATGTCTCGGTGTTGCGAAAAGCGGTGAAAGAGCCATCACAGGTGGTTGTTGTAGATCAAGTATCAGTCGACAGTGGGCTAATGACGAAAGATAGGCCTATTCGGATCGAGGATACGGCAGTTAAATAGCTACGAAACAAACTATCAGGATGGTCAAGGTTCGGTGGGACAACTGTGGTCGTGAGGAGTTATCATGGGAGTAGGAACAAACCATGCGTACTGAATTTCCCGAGCTGTTTATATGAGGCTGTTGTAACCTTATGATTTGAACAAAGAGAATATTTTGTAAAATATTTTGTTTGCTGCGAACTACGTGCTTTAGCAATTTCTGGACGAAATTCTCTTATAGGGGAAGAGTTGTAATGCCCCAAAACCCAAATAAGGTCACACGTCTTGGGACACGGGCGCGTCAAGGGCCATGTCCTGCTCTGTGTTAGCCTGGCTGTGTCGAATGTGGTACACGGCAGAAAACACGGGTATGAATAGTGCTGACACGGGCATGTCGATTGGTGATATGGCCATTTCAAATACCCGTGTCTTACTCTGGTTGTGTCGGGCGGTGCCGACTGAAGTATACGACCTGGAGCACGAGCGTATACTGATCGACATGGGCATGTACTGAGTGGCACGGGCGTGTCAGGAGCTTGACACGGGCGTGTCTAAGCCTATGTCCTGGTCCGGTTTGAGTCGTTTGTGTGCTGCTTAAGGTACATGGCCTATGACACGGGCGTGTCACAAGCCATATTCGGCCCAGGAAAGTCATTTTCAGAGCAATTCTGAGTCGTTCGTTTCCTTTGATGAAGATTAAATGGCCCTGGGTATTTCCTGAAGGGTTAAATGCGGGAATTGATGAGTTATTTCTCATTCTTTCCTTAACATTCTCTTTCTAAGAAGAAGAGAGAGGAGAGCAAGGGAAGGAAGAAGAATAGAAATCCGGTCTCCAGTGGTGCTACGGTGGTCCAAATCGCGAGCTGAATCCAGATCTGCGAAGACAAGGCCGTTGCGGTGACTTTTATCCATCTAGTTTTTCTCCATGGCACCGAAACGTCTTCAAGGGGTAACGATTTCCTTCTTGGACAAGTGAAGTCCTTCTTTCCTACATATGCATGGAATCCTCCACCAAAAGGTGGAAAGTGATTCCCTTGGGATGTTGTGTTTCATCCCTTGTTATGTTTCATTAGAATCGGAAGTGAGTAGTACGGTTAGGCATGTTATGTGAAGCCCATCCAGACAAGTTGGTCTAGATTGGTGATGCTTTGTTTGCAAATCGGAGAAAACTCCGAGTAAATTGATTGTTTGTATGGAATCCTTGGTGGATACCTATGGCATGGTGCAACAGGAAGTACTGGAAAAAATCCAGGAAAAAACTTTGAGAGTTGGTACTTGGTGTTCAACTCTTGTGGTCATGAGTGTCATTCTGTATGAAGTGGAGCTGTTGGGCTGCAACTGTGGAATGTCTGTGTGGCGAACGAGAAAGATGAAGTCGTACCCGCGTCAGTCCAGGATTGAGTCTGACGAATTTGAGCAACGGGAAATGTGGATCTGTACTGGCATTATAGTTGTCTAATCGTGGGTGCTTAAGGCCCTGTTAGGATCACATAGCGAGAGTCTCTAGCCTGCGTGACATAAAGACTAGGAATGCTCATAATGGACCGTCATGTCTGGGACCTCTGAACGGTGGTGGAACCCTGGTTTTCCGATACACCAATAATGTGCCCTGAGTGCACGGAACGTCGGGCCGTCGGGCCGGCATTTGTGATATGTAATGACCTGTGCGGTTGTGCACGTCCTTGGTGGATTGTTATACATATATGTTGCGTGAATAAAATGCTTTGCAGGGAACGAATTCTTCTGCCCTGTGCCAGGGGCAGGGTCATTATAATTGGTCAGCTGAATGCTGACCATTTCCCTGTTTGCCACTGCTTGGTGGATTGTCATTTGGCAGGTAATGGAGGACCAAGCGGGAAATAGCGGGCTGATGCTCTGGTTGCGCTGCTGGCCCTCGAAGGCTTTGTTTTGTTTACTATTGTTCTTGTGTGGCCGGCTTGCGCACCGATGTTTGTAAACCACACTTTTGTTAAGAGAAACCAGTAAGGCCATAAGTCCAAGTACTTTGTGTATTTTGTATACATTCCTGTTTTCTTATTAGTGGACAATCTTTGTGATTCTTGAGTTCAACTTTTCAACCATGAAGCTTCCACTAGAATGCTCTGTGTTAGGGTTCGATGGTCTTTGATATTATTTAGTAACTTCTCCGCCTGTTTGTGGAATATAGTGTGGGGCCCCGACCGGACCCTCTATTATATTACACGTGACGGGTAGAGGTGTTGCAACTGGAGTCCGCCGACTCAAGGCATCTGTAACCACATTTCCCTTTCTGGGAGTATAGTGTATCTGGAAGGTGTAGTCCCCAAGGAACTCCATCCATCGCCACTGCCGCATATTTAGATCTTTCTGATCTATTAAGTACTTAAGGCTCTTATGCTCCATGAAGATATCAACTTTCTCGCCAAATAAATAATGAGACCACAGTTTAAGTGCAAAAATCATAGCCGCTAACTCCAAGTCGTGGACTAGATAATTTTGTGCGTGCATTTTCAACTAGCGTGAGCCATAAGCAATAACCTTTCTGAACTAAAGAAGAACATAGCCTAATCCGTTCTCTGAAGCATCATTATAGATCTCATAGTCGTCTATACCACATGGCGAACTCAAGATCGGCTTCTTGGTCAGATGACTTTTTAACTCCTAAAAATCTCGTGCACACTCAGGCGTCCAAACGAACATCTGATCTTTCCTCGTTAGTATAGTGATAGGTAAGGCTATCCGCGAAATGTTCTTTACGAAGCGCCTGTAGTAGTCAGCAAGTCTAAGGAAACTCCTGACCTCTACTACAGTGGACAACACAGTCCACTCCTGTATCGCAACTATCTTCGCTTGATCCACCGTAATACCTTCTCCACTAACCACATAGTCAAGAAAATTGTAAGATATAAGTTGTCTACCTAAATCACCTAGAGGGGCTGAATAGGTGAGATGTGCGTCTAAAGCGGAATAAAAAAATTTATCAACTAGCACAAATAAGTAAGCAAGCAATCACACAGACGACAAGAGATTTATAGTGGTTCCCCGGTCTTGGGTACGTCCACTTTCCTCACCAATCTAGAAAATCACTAGACTCGGCTACTCCACTATCTCAGACTACAAACCAATCCTACACCTCGGAACCACGTTCCTACAAAACTCGATCCCAAATGGATCTACACTCGGAAGATAGAACTTCCTACCACTCGGAGATAAATCTCCTACAAAGAAAATTGTTTGAGGAAAAATACAAACAAAATAACACCGATCTGGATCTTTGTCTTTGTCTTCTTTGTTGAGAGCTTTCAGCTTGGACAGAAAATATTGAAGAAGACTTGACAGAAATCAACGGATTTGAGATCTGGAATCACCACGATCAAATAAAAATATCAGAGATCGATGAATAATGAAGTGATCGGATGATTCTTATTGAGTCTGGATCGCTTGAGAATAAGAGATCGGCAGCAACGGCTATGAGAATGACGATCCAAAGTTCTTTCCGAAAACAGTAATGGCAGCCGAGAGAATAAGGTTTTCGGAATTTTTTTTCTTTCTTAATATTCTTTGTATTCTAAAAAAATTGTTAATAGGTCAAATCGGAAAGGACCTATTTATAGGCGAGCTGCAACGGTCATACTAATCTTTAATGACGATACATGGACCAATCAAAAAAGAGTAATTCAAAATACCCGTTGAATCTGGACTTAGAAATATTCCAGGAAATCTGAACCAATATACTCGAGAGAAATGATATACCCGAGTATAAGAGGTCTGCTACTCGAGTGGATAAGAGAGGAATATACTCGAGTTCAAGGAGAGAAACTACTCGAGTATCTTAGGAAAAACTACCCGAGTGACTAGAAAACTACTCGAGTCTGTAAACCAATCTACTCGAGTACTAAGTCACTTACTCGAGTATATCAGGGAAGTACTCGAGTATGTGGACTTGGAAAAGTTCAGACTGAATACAGAAAGCTCTACTCGAGTATAATACAAAACCTACTCAAGTAACTAACCATCTACTCGAGTATAAGATATCACCTACTCGAGTAAAAGAAAATCTACTCGAGTATAAGCTCATATACTCGAGTATACAGAGTCTTCTCGAGTATGTCCAAGGATCTACTCGAGTACTAAGTCATTCACTCGAGTATGTGAAGGATACTACTCGAGTATGTTGACTTAGAAAAATTCCAGACTGAAATAAACTTCAATACTCCATTGTCCATAAGTCCAAATGCATGTAGATGAAGTGTATCCAAATAGAGAGGCTATACGTGAGTCAACACCTTGGATCACACAATGAGGAATTACATTGTATGGTCCTGTGTTTGGTGACCCACTATAGACTGATATTGGTATACACTTGGCAATAAGGTCCTGCATACATACAACTCAAACACAATATCAATTACAACTTAATTCATCTTAGTTCAAGGTCTGACTTCCTACAAATCTGAGGTATTGTGGAGACAATTCCCAATAATCTCCCCCTATTTATAGAAGTCAGCACCCTCTACACTAAGGTGAATTACTTAGAGTAAAAAGAATAATGATAGTATATATCAATGATAAATAAAGCAGTAAACTACTTTAGCAAAGAAATAATAATTATAAGGATAACCATAATAAGAATTGTATATAATAGAAATTTCCATTTCCACATCATCATTCACTCAAGGATAAGATTCTCTATGCAATCTTTCTCTTTTTAGCTTTTGCCTCTCCAAGTAGCTGAAAGGTTTAGGAAAGTAAGTTCTGGGCCTTGGAGGAGCAGCTGGATTATTGTATTTCCATCGCTTGTCATGCAATCTGATTTTTATCTGGGATACGTCATAGGCTTTCCATTCAGAGTATTTGTAGAACTGATCTTTATTTTCTCAAAAATCTGTCACCAGCTTCAAGGAATCAAAAATCAGAGACTTGGAGGTAGGACTCCAGACTTCTGCATGCACTACTTCAGGTCTTTCCTCTAGAACTGAGGTTGGCTCTCTCCTAGGTACAGAACGGCTAGTAGAAGCGTCGTCACCATACTTTCTTTTCTTGATGGGAGCACCCTGATCAGCAGGTCTTCTAGAAGAGGAAGCACCTTGATCAAAGTGTCCCTGAGAGCTACAAGGAATATCATCTTTCCATACATCAGAATAAGATAGAGGAGGCTCAGACATCTCACCAGCAGGTCTGGGAGAGAAGATTGGCATAGCCTCTGAGATGTTAACATGAACCTGAGCATCTGAAGGAAGATTTTCCTAAAGAGGATCTAGACTTTTGGGGATGATGGTAGGATCAAGCTGGAAATTTGGAAAATTCTGATTGTGCACCCAGACTGCAGTATCATATATATAGAATTTAATTGACTAAAGTTGGGCTAGAATGTCTGCTTTCATTGCTTTAACTATTTCATCCAAAGTAGCTTGAGACTGGGCAGAGAACTGGGTTGAGATTTTTGTAACTTGTTCTTTCACTATTTTCTCCCCCTTGCTGATTTCTACAGATAGCTGAGAATAGCTTCATCTCTGAAAGTTGCAACTTCCTCACAAACCGTCATAACGTTTGCTTCAGCCCTTTTGTCCAACTGAATTTGATTGCATGCCATTGTTTCAGCTTGGTTCCTTACTTCACCCATACTAGTGATAGTATGGTTTATTGCTTTTCCACCCAACTGAAATAGTCTTCTTAACTCATCAGTATTGGCTTGAATTTCTACAAAGCCTCTACTCATCTCAGATTCAAGAGTAGAGACCATTTCTTTTACTGATTTCAGGGAATCATCAAAGTAACTTCTCTGTTCTAGGAGCATCTGCTCAATCTTACTTATAATATCAGAAGAACTGGAGGGAGCAGAGGCTGGAGCAGAGGATGAAGTAGGGGTTTGAGGAACAGGGGCTACCCATGGAGGAATTTCTTCAATCACAATTGAGCTTACAGCTCTCTTTGTAGGTACTATCTCAACTGAATCTTCAGGAGTTGTGAAAGAAGGGAGAGAGAAATTCAGCATTCTCAGAGGTGGATCAACATGCTCTGGGGACATGTCCTCATCATCGGACAGGAGGAAACTCTCATGCTGATATGGGTCTTCAGCAAGAGACTGAGCAGGGGAGGGAGAGGGAGATGGGTCCTTTGATAGCAATGGGTCCTTTGCAGGAAACTGATCTTCAGGTAGTTGATGCACAGGAGAGACAACAACTGATTCTTCTGGATGAAAGGGATCATTTGATCTTAGCTCTTCAATGAATCTGTCGATATCTGCAGCAGTTGAGAGGATGTCCTCTTGAACTTGTACATCTGAGAGAATATCTGCTAGAGGAGGGAATGGATCTCTGATCTGAGCTGGATGAGATGGAGATACTGAATTCTAATGATGAGGGCTAGATGAAGCAGGCTCCCCCTCAACTATTGCACCCAAGGTGTCAATAGTTTGATGTAAAGGAGGAGATGGAATCCTGTCATCTGAAACTCTGGGTTCTCTAGGGATATCTTCTTTGATAACAGGAGCTTTGTATGCTTGAGCAGTGTTCTGAAGTTTTATCTCATATCTCTGGATAGAATAAATGGAGACCTTTTTCATGTGGTGGAGGGGAGTTCCTTTGGATAAATTGAAAACCTCAGGATTAATCTCATGGAGGAGTAGAGAAATAATCCTTGCAAAATTAGGGTGTTTAACACTGTCCTTGATCATGTCCAGTAGCATCATTCCAAACTGGAACTTCTTTCGGTAGACGATAGCTTGCATAATGTCAAATATATTCCTGGATATCTCTCGGATCGAATAGGTTTTGCACAGAATTACTTTAGAAATTACATCCACCAGGAATTTACCTTCTTTATTGAAATCTGCTCTGTTAAAGGAATTGGCTTCAGGATCTGCTCCACAGAATAAGCTTGTTCTGTAGGAATCTTCAGGACCTAAGTCATCCTCTTCATCTACCACCGGCAGTCGTAACAGAGTTGCTATGGTGGTCTTCTCCAGATGGATTTTTACCCCTTGCACCTTAGATTTCAGTACTTTTCCATTTCTCTTTATCTTCAGATTTTTGTAAAATTCCTAAACAGCGGGAAGGAGAACCTTACAAGGAAACTACAGGAGGATGGTGAGTCCAGCGATATCGAACAGTATCAAGAGATGACGGAGGTCATCCGAGAGGTCGGTTATCCCTTCAGGAGCAAGCTCCGAGCCGATTCCAATCTTCGAGGAGGGAGCCATCACCGAATGTCTGTAAAACTGAAACGGGGAAGACGAAGCTCTGCGGGCTCTGGAAGACGAATCGTCGATGGCTTACTCGAGAGAATGGAAACCGTGGAAAGGATTTTCCGATTTTTCTATTTATATATAACCCTAATTAGGTTTAAGGAGGTATTTAAAATTTAAATCATACCTGCGAGGGAGCGGCAAAAGTCTCGGTGTGCGAATATAGAAAAATAACATTTTCAAAGTTCTGGAATTTCCATGTACTCGAGTATATTTCGTCATGCACGAGTATTTTTGGAACATACACGAGTGGGTCCAGGATATACATGAGTAGGTTTTAAAACTACTCGAATAGTTCATGAAGTACTCGAGTATGTTTCCATGTACTCGAGTATGTAAAATTTGTACTCGAGTATATTTTTTCTTACACGACTATGTTAGTCTAGTACTCGAGTATATTTTCATTTACTCAAGTATGTAAGTTTATCTACTCGGGTAAGTTACCAAGTACTCGAGTATGTGAATGCACTTACTCGAGTATATCACTTTGAAAATTATTTTTCTTGGAGAAAAATTTTTACCTTCACTGATTTCTTCAACTCTGAGCCTTTGAATGAATCCACCATCACTATTCTTCTTTGTTGAGCATCCCGAGTTCTGTTTTGAAGAACAAAAACTTAGTCTCATCCAGCGGTTTAGTGAATATATATGCAACTTTCCTGTCTGTGGAGACATATTGTAGATCTATGTCTCCATTCTCCACATGCTCCCGGATGAAATGATATCGAAGCTCTATGTGCTTTGTCCGGCTGTAGGAGACTGGGTTGTTGGTGATCGCTATTGCACTAGACGAGTCGCAAAACAGAGGAATGTTCTGGAACTTCATGTTGTAGTCTTCAAATTGATTCTTGATCCACAGAAGCTGTGCACAACAGCTGCCTGCAGTGATATATTCTGATTCAGCCGTTGAGATGGCTACATAGTTCTGCTTCTTAGTGCTCTAGGAAATAAGTCTCCTTCCTAGGAATTGGCAAGTACCGGAAGTACTTTTCCTGTCGTCTTTGCTTCCTGCAAAATCTACATCTGAAAATCAAATCAGTTCACTATCATTATTTCTTGGGTACCATAAGCCAAGATTTGGTGTACCTTTAAGGTATCTCAAAATTTGCTTTGCAGCAATATAGTGAGATTCCTTAGAGTTCACCTGGAATCTAGCGCATACACATGTTAAAAATATATATCTGGTCTACTTGCAGTAAGGTAGAGCAAGGACCCAATTATGCTTCTGTGTTTGGTTTCATCAAAAGGTTTCCCTTTATCATCCTTGTCCAGAGACATAGCTGAGGCCATTGGAGTCCTCATAGAGGTTGCATTCTCCATTCCGAATTTCTTAAGTAGCTCTTTGGTGAACTTGGTCTGTGAGATGAAAACTCCATCCTCATATTGTTTCACCTGAAGCCCTAAAAAATACTTCAGCTCTCCCATACTGCTCATTTCAAACTTCCCTTGCATATGTTTAGAAAACTTCTTGCAGAGGTTGTTATCCGTAGAGCGAAAAATAATGTCATCGACAGAGATTTGCACTAGAAAAATCTTGTCATTTATTTCCCTAAGAAATAATGTCTTGTCTATATTTCCTCTTGTGAACTTGTTTTCAAGAAGAAAGCTAGACAGCGTCTCATACCAAGCTTGAGGAGCTTGTTTAAGACCATATAATGCTTTCTGTAATAAATAAACATGATTAGGAAAAGTTGAGTCAACAAAACCTGGCGGTTGCTCTACATACACTTCTTACTTTATTTCAACATTCAGGAAGGCGGACTTTACATCCATCTAATAGACGGTAAAGCCCTTAAATGCAGCATAAGCAAGGAATAACCTGATCGCCTCCAGTCTTGCCACTGGAGCATACGTTTGATCGAAGTCGATTCCTTCTTCTTGACGATAGCCCTTGGCAACGAGTCTAGCTTTGTTCTTTATAATAGTTACATCTTCGTCCATCTTGTTCCGGTAGACCCATTTTGTCCCGATGACGTTCTTACTCTTGGGTCTAGGAATAAGTGTCCAAACTTTGCAATGTTTGAACTGATTTAACTCTTCTTCCATGGCTAGAATCTAGGATGCATCCGAGTTTGTTTCCTCGAACTTCTTAGGTTCAACCTGTGATAGAAAACTTAAGAATAAATTCTCGTTAGTTGTTCCTCTCTGAGTCCTGACACCATCCTGGGGATCTCCTATGATTTGTTTCAAGGGATGATCCTTCAGGTGTCTGAGCTCTAGAGTCCTTTCAACTGGGATCTCTTCAGCCACTGGAGTTGCATCTTCAGCTGGAATGAATTCTTCATCTCTATCATCTACCTCTCCAATTGGGGTTGTAGAGGTGATCTTGATGAACTTTTCATCTTTATCTTCAGTAGGTTCATCCAGGCTAAGTTCCTTTATCTTTGTACCTGCATCTTCAATGAGCACACTAGAAGAGTTACTTTGCAGCAAGCTCGTCTCATCAAATACAATGTGTATCGATTCTTTTACCACCAGAGTTTTTCTATTAAATACTTTATAGGCCTTACTATGGCTACTATAACCTACAAAAATACCTTCAAAGCTTTTCTCGCTAAACTTGGTAGTGTGATACTTGCCGTTGTTAAGTACGAAGCACTTACAGCCAAAGATTCTAAAATATTAAATGGTTGGTTTTTTGCCTTTTAGAAGTTCGTAAGGAGTCTTATCATGGTTCTTGTTGATGAGTGCTCGATTTTGGACGTGACAAGCGGTGTTGACGGCTTCAGCCCAGAAGTACTATGGAAGTGAGGCATCACTCAACTTAGTCCGGCAAGCCTCTATGAGTGTTCTGTTCCTTCTCTTAGCTACTCCATTTTGCTGTGGAGTGCGAGGAGAGAAAAACTCATGAAAGATACCTTGACTTTCACAGTATTCTGTCATGGCCCAAGACTTGAATTCCGTTCCATTGTCACTTCTGATTTTGACTACGGAGCAGTTGTATTCATTCTGGACTTGCCTAACAAAATTAGTGAAAATATTGAAGGTATCTGACTTATGTTTCAGAAAGAACACCCACGCAAAGCGTGAGTAATCATCCACAATAACCAACGTATATTCCTTACCTCCCAAACTTCTAACTTGCAGTGGACCGAACAAGTCCATATGAAGAAGCTGTAAGCTTCTATTAGAATCCTTGCATATAATGCTTTTAAATGAACTCCTTGTTTGCTTGCCTTTTATACATGCATGACAAGGGCTGTCCTTAACGCACTTGACATTAGGGGCATCACGTACTAAGTTCTAAGAGAATAGTTTATTAATAATTTTGAAATTAATATGTGCTAGTCTCTTATGCCATTGGTCAGCAAGAGATGCACTACTTTTTGCTAAAAGACATATTGGTGTAGAGGAGTCAATACAGATGAAATTTAAACAGAAAATATTTCTGCTTCGAGTGCCTGATAAAATTGTTTCCATGTTGTCAACCGATTTTTTCAAACACTTGTCAGCATGGAAATCAACCACGTATCCTTTGTCGCATAGTTGGCTTATGCTGATGAGATTGTGTTCCAATCCTTCAACATAGGCTACATCCGAAAAGGATACGTTACCGTTAGTAATCATACCATAGTCTTTGGTAATTCCTCGGTCTTAACCTCCAAAGATGACCTTTGGTCCGTTCAACACCGGTGAAAAGTTCTGGAGTAGGCTCCTTTTCCCGGTCATATGCCGAGAACATCCACTGTCCAAATACCAGATTGGCGTTTTAATGGCCTTTGGACGTACCTGCAATTATAATCACTTAGCCTTAGGAACCCAAACACGTTTGGGTCCTTGGTCTCGAGTTAGAATACTCCCCCTACGAGTATTAGCCTCATGAGTGATCATTCTCACATTGCTAACTTGAGGAGTTGCAGCATTTCTAGAATTGAACCAACAGTCTATGGCAAAGTGACCAACTCTACCACAGCACCAATAGTCGAATATGTTTTATCTTTGCCTTATAATCTCTGCTTTACCTTCTTGAGAGGAGGTCCAGCAGGGGTAGCATTCTTGGAGGAAGAAGATTCATGATGATGGCAATTACATGAAGTCTTCTCCTTCATAGGCTTTTGCACAATAGGTTTTACCTTTGGTGCCTTCTTGATGTTATGACCATGAGCATATGGTCCATAGCTCTGAAGTTGAATCTCTTCATAAGGTGACTTGAAGACACTCTCGCCAAAGTTACGAGATCGAGTCCAACCTTGTTACCTTGACTTAGGCTTCTCCGGGATCGGCCTAGTGAAGTGTCCATAGGTGGACTCATAGTCGAATTCGTTAACCGAAAAGATAACTTTCTTATACGAGACTGGCTCCTAAGGAGCTTTCCTTTTTTCCTCGGCCAAGGCCTTCTTGGCATCCTTATTCTTTCTATTGGTCTTGTTTCTCCTAGATGATTTACTAGGAGCACCTTTGTGGCCTAGACCAGCACCCTTGGCCTTAGCTGAGAATTCAGCAATCAGAGGAAGTACAGTCTTAGGCTTAGAGAAACCTTCTACAAGTTTCTTTTCAGCCGAGAGTTGTTCTTCCAACTCCTTGATGATTTTCTCCTTAAGGTCAAGGTGCTCAAGAGCCTTGTTATATTCTTCAATAAACTTATTGAAGTCTTCCTTGAGAGATTCAATCTTAGAGACTTCTTCTCTTAAGGTGCTCTCTATAGCTTGTAGATATTTTATCTCTTTAGCTTGAGTTTTCACGACTCGACGACATTTATCGTATGCCTTGAGTAACTCCTTATATTGTCCCATGTGTTCAGATTCATCCTAAGAGGGATAGCCCTCATGCTCATTATCATCATCAGATTCTGAAAAAGAGGTGTGAGATTTTACCTCCCCAATGAACTGGGGGACTTGTTCATCATCAGTTAGAGCCATTAGCCCAAAGTAGGCTTCTTCCTCTTCTGCACTCGACTCAGATGAGTCGGAGTCACTGAGGGTTTTGCCCTTCTTGGCTAACAGGCTCTTTTCTGTCCTCTTTTTATTGTAGGACTTCTTCTCTTCTCTTTTGCCACCCTCTTTCTTCTTGTGGGGGCAATCCGCAATGACGTGACCTGGCTTATTACAGCAATAACAAACAATGTCAGTCGAATAATGTTTATTCAGTTTAGAATCATACCTGTCGTGGCTGCTTGAGCCTTTTCTATGGCGATCACCATCATTGCGTGATCTTATATAGGAGGCATCTTTGTCTTTCCATTGCTTCTTGTTCAAGAATTTCTTGAACTGCCTTGAGAGTAGAGAGAACTCTCCATCAGATAGCTCTGAGCCAGAGGAGCTTGGCTCAGACGATTCTTCTTCATCAGCTTCAGGAGTTGGGGAAGGAGAGCTAGCATTTGTCTTCCTTGAGCTATCTGCCTTCAGAGCGACAGACTTCTCCTTGGATGCAGACCTGCTCATCTCTTCTTCAGCTTTTCTTGAGTTGATTTGGAGCTCGTAAGACATAAGCTTTCCGAATAGATTATGCGGGTCCGTCTCGGCAAACCTTCCGAACTCCCAAATGGCGCATACCTTATTATCCCATTCCTTGGTCAGGGATCTTAAGAATTTGTCATTCAGTTCCCCATTTGTGAAGACTCGGCCATAAACTCTTAGGTCATTGACTATCTTTAAGAAGTTCTCAAAGGTATCAGCTATGGCTTCCTTGTGACCTTGCCTGAAAGCTTCATACTTATGATTTAGAAGGGATCTCCGATCATCCCTAACTTATTCAGTGCCTTCCATCAGAGTCACCAGGGATTGCCACATCTCCTTGGCAGACTGGCAATGAATCAGATTTTGCAACATCGAATCATCGACTGCACTTGCTATAATATTTTTAATTTTCTTGTCCAGGGAGACAAGTGCAATCTCGTCCTTATCCAAGTCCATCAACTTCTTTGGGGCGAAAAAAACCGCGTCCCAACGAAAAATTCGCTCCCGGGCGAAAAAAACCTACCCCGGTGAAATAATTGAGCATTTTCCCCATGACGCACATTTTTACTAAAAAAAATTACCGCAACGGAGATTTGTCAAACGGTTAATAAAGTGCTTCTCCTTTTTGAAAAGCTCTGCAAAAGAAGTTCACCCAAACAGTTCTCCTTTTCTAATAGATATTTTCCAAAAACTCTTTTTCCTACCATCCTTTTGCCACCACTCCTTCTCCTTTCTGAAAAGTCTTCCCAAACAGGCCCTTAATTGAAGCATTGATTGCATTTAGAAGATATCTTATCCCTTAAAATGCCAAAAACATTATAAAGTACACTCCACAAATAGAAATACGATTAACTTCTAACAATGCATGATAACAAGTTAAAAAGGGAATTATGTTATGCTGTCAATTATTTGGCATAAAAATGGACATCTGAGTCTCATATATCAACCAAAGTTATTAATTTTACATGATTTTCATTTCAACGGAAATATGGTATTTTGTGTTTGGATTTTACTGAACTTCTTATTCAGCAATTTAAATAACGCACCATCATTTTCCTCCTGTTATACATATTTTCCACGAAGATTAACATAATATAAGCTTATTGGGATGGTAAGAGAAAAAAAATGGTTAATGTCTACGGATTATATCATAAAACTTGCTAACAATCATACAATTGCAAGTTACAGTTAAAATATGTTCGCTGTTTACAATTACCTGTACTCACGTTGGTTTACAGAAGAAAGTCATTTATATAATAAAACTTTTTCACCTGGCAAGATCTTCTAGTAAAGAATGCTGCCGATGAACCAAAACATGAAGATAACATAGTTTCAAACTCAAGCATACAAAATAGGATACAAAATCCAAAATATTATTCAGGAAACATCTGGTTCATGAGACGGCTACTACTACTACCACACAAAATCATAAAATAAGCTTATCAGCGTACAGAACACCAGTCCAAGCCTCCATTAGGCATCCGTCCATCTCCAGAGGCCCTTCATGCTGAAATCTCTCGCCCATTTAGATGAGCAACTTCTCAATTGCATCCTGAAAATAGCAGAAATTTATCAACATGGGAAGCTTTGACCGTTAGCAAAGCAATTGTTACAAGTTAGAGGAATGATAGGATGGACGATGGATCTCGTATGTTGTTATCACCTTCAGCTGCTGGATTTGTGATTTCAGCTGGCTGCCCTCGTTGCTCGTCACTGAGCAAGCAATTACAGGCCTCGTGACACCGCAAGCCCTTCCGAGAGCCTGCTTTGAAGGAACAAAGACGTATGGAACGTTCTGCCATTACAGAGTTAACGCAATAAAAAATCATGATTTTTCACAAGGTAAAAAAAACAAAGGATTTTAATAATTAAAAGCAAAACAATGTCAGCATCATCAGATTTCAAAAATAAAAATATTCTAGCATTGGATGTGAGGAATCCCTCCTGTGATTTCAGGAGAACTCAGAGGAATCCAATCCAACGTGGATGTGTCCAGTTTGTGAAATGGTTCCTGACAACATAAAAGAGTGTGTAAACATTTTTCGATTCAACTGGGCCCAACAATCAAAAATCTGTGTAGCCATTTGTAGTAATACCTACCAATTTGAAAATACAACTAATTTTAAGAAACAAATTGGAATAAAGATTGCAAAGATTTCGTTTAACTTTATCACATGAAGTTCAAAATTTTAGTTGTTTTGGTATTCATATTGATAAGAACGACCAAGAAATAATAACATAGAATGAGGTGGTGTCAAGTTGGTCATAAGATTTGCATCTTGTTCAAGCGATTCAGAGGAAAAGATTCAGAAGCAACTGGAGTACATGCGAGAATCTCATGTAAGTACCGAAGACTAGCTAATCAATCTCTTCATGTGCACACCTTTTTGAGGGAATTGTCTGGGAGACATATAAAGTTGCACTGTCTGCTCAGGAATTTTAGAAGGATGTAAAAGGGCTTATTGTACAAACATGGGATATGGAAATGTAGAGTCCATCACCCAACAGCTTTGAGTGTGAAACATCATCAGGTTGACACTGAGCATAAATGTGGCTAGAGATAGCGGTGAGATGACATGAAAAGAGATGCTGATAAAGGAAGGCGGGAGATCAAGAGAAGCAAGAGGACAACCATGGGCATTTATGAGGGAGCTCGTCTGGGAGACTGGTGTTGGTATTACCATGGTGATCTGGAAGTGGTTAAACAGATAGTTTCACTTCCAACGCGATATGAGCTTGTAGGGTCGCACATAAGAGCGTTTGGAGAAGTTGGAGGAATGGATTGTGTTGGACCTTACAAATATGTGATGAGTGAAGGATCAAGCACTTGACTGATTGGAATTCATCGAGACATCTCGTTGATTCGTCGAGAGCGTCGAGACCTCACAGCAAGGCATCGAGTTCGTCGAGACCTCATAGCTAAGGCGTTGAGTTCGTCGAGACCTCACAGCTAAGGCGTCGAGTTCATCGAGACCTCACAGCTAAGGCGTCGAGACCTCACAGCTAAGGCGTCGAGTGCGTCGAGGCATCAGCTGATTCGTCGAGACATCTCGTCGATTCGTCGAGTCATCTCTGTTAATGATTCGTCAAGTTAATTCCATTGGTTTTGGGTCTGCGGATAGCGACGGTTCAAGCCTGTTTATACTCCTGGGTATATATATATATATATATATATATATATATATATATATATATATATATATATATATATATCAGTTTCCTTAGGATTTTTCAGTGCGAGATAAGGCGAGACGGAAGGGTTTTCCCGAAGTGCAGATCCTGTCGCTCCCGTAAGCCCCAATTCTGGCGCCCGCCGCCACCGCCTCTCCTGGTGGATACCTAGCAGCCTGTGGAGACGCAAAGGGCTTTCCATTCTCCATCTTAGATCTTGTTTGACAAGGTGTCAATGTTCTCCCCATTCGTGTGGATTCCTGCAGAGTTGCAAATCCATTTTTGCATGAACTCATCCGCCGGCCAAGAACTGTTCTGGAGCATCTTGATTGAGTGTTGACTCAGTCCCACTCAAGTGTACTCCTATTTTATGTTATGCAAATTTCTTAATCAATGTTTATCGCAAGATCCAAGTTTCTCTTTAAGGTTTTCTTGAACTTTATTCCGCTGCGCAAATTTGATGTGTTATTAAGGAAAAACACTACAGTGGTATCAGAGGGAGGTTCCCGATGATCATTGTTTCAGAAGTTTACTCCATCAAGTGCGTGTATATATGGAGATTTAGAAGTGTTCTAAATGCCCAGATCTATTCTTGGAGCTGCCCCTTGAACCCCGTCAGGGGCTCTTCCCTTGAGACCCCGTCAGGGGCGCAGCCTCTTGGAACCCCGTCAAGAGCGAATGTGATTTTGTTGCAATTTTGTGAATGTGCGCAATGGTTAATTGTTAATCATGATTAAATATTAATCGATTATTATAAAATCCCTTATCCAATATTAAGTGTGTGGATGTCTTTCGCTGGATGACACTTTTCATGCCTCGATCGATGAAGTACGGGTTTGTCAAAGCAAGGTGCATTAATCTATCTTAGTAAGGGTGCGAGCGGATAATTGTGATATCTCACTGTCGACATCGGGTCCAACTTAACTGGGTGACCTCAAAGGTTGAGTGCCCAGAGGCATAGGGTTGGCATGCACCATATGATGGATGCGAGAAAAAAGAGTTATTCACTAACAATACAATAGTTGCATAATGATGCAATTGGCAAACGTTGCCTACCTAAATAACCACATTGTGAGAGAAAAGCCAAAGCTGACTCATGGTGTTGGTAAAATACGGATCTTATACACTATATAGTAGCTTGTATAAACTCTCCGAATTAATATTAAGAGTTATCAATTTGATAAAAATAATAAGAGTATTTAATTAAAGTCCACATTAAAATAAAGATGTATTTTGAAAAGTAGTGCTAAGTTTTTCTTTGCATAAATTCCTCCTTGTAAAATTTTCATGGCAAGTGAATCTCACTTCACCCTGTCTCTCAGAGCTATCCTTGAGAAGGACAAACTGAGCGGGACTAATTATCTAAACTGATATAAGAACCTGAGAATTGTTCTCAGGCAAGAGCGTAATCTCTATGTCTTAGAAATAGATCCCCCTGCTGAGCCAACCGTCTCTGCCCCCGGGCAGATAAAGATTATTATAAGAAGTATGGTGACG
The DNA here is from genome assembly GCA_039513925.1 of Platanthera zijinensis. Classification (NCBI taxonomy): domain Eukaryota; kingdom Viridiplantae; phylum Streptophyta; class Magnoliopsida; order Asparagales; family Orchidaceae; genus Platanthera; species Platanthera zijinensis. Next base: position 97,925,073 of record CM077096.1, on the reverse strand, counting down.
ACTCTTTGGATGTCGAATGTCTCATGCTTGCCACCATAAACTCTGAGCTTCAAAAACAATATGAGAACATGGGTTGTAAAAAGATTGGCGATCACCTTAAGAAAATGTTTCAAGGGCAAGCTCGGCAAAAAAGGTTTGACGCCACCAAAGCGTTGTTTCAGTGCAAGATGAGAGCTCGAGACCTAGTAGGTACTCACGTACTCAAGATGATTGGGTATATAGAGAACCTTGAAAGACTATGCTTTCCCTTGGGTCAAGAGTTGGCTACTGATCTGATCCTGCAATCGTTGTCGGACAGCTATAAGCAGTTTGTCTTGAACTACAACATGAATGTGATAGAGAAGACACTGCGCGAGCTCTTAGGCATGTTAAGAACTGCTGAGACCAATATGAAGAAAGTTAAGTCTGCTAGGCTCATGCTGATAGTGCATAAAGGCAATGACAAAGCCAAGGGGTTCAAGAAGACTAAGGTTGGACTTAAGTCATCTCTTGACCCATGGTTTTCAGCACTGAACAAGAAGAAGGGTGTGGTGAAGGAAGCAAAAATGCTACCACTGTAGCAATGCTGGTCATTGGAGGAGGAATTGTCCTTCTTACATTGAAGGTCTGCAGAAGATGAAGGGAGGTATAACTTCTGTTTCAAGTATTTATGTTATAGAGATAAACATTTCTGCTCTTTCATTTTGGAAATTGAATATCAGATGTAGTTCTCACATTTGTACAAATGTGCAGAAACTAGGAAGGAGGAGATTGTTGGGTAAAAAAGACGTGGACTTACGCGTTGGAAATGGAGCAAGAGTTGTTGTCGTTGGTGTTTACCGTCTTTCTTTGCCAACGGGGCTTGTAATAGAACTAGATAACTGTTATTTTGTTCCTTCCATAACTAAAAACATTATATCTGTTTCATGTTTAGACATGAAAGCTTTTCATTTATAATTACGAATAATTGTTGTTCAATTTTTATGAATGATGTTTGTTATGATATAACCCAAATGTTTAATGATTTGTATGTTTTGAACTTATACTACCTGATCTATAACATAGAAAATACTAAAAAACCAAAAATGAATGACTCAAATCTTACAAACTTTTGACATTGTCGTTTGGGCCATATAAATGAGAAATGCATATTCAAGCTCCATAAAGATAGACTACTGGACTCATTTGATTATGAATTATTTGAAAGATGTAAATCCTGTTTATTAGACAAGATGACTAAAGTCCATTTCACTGGTCATACTGAGAGGGCTGATGATCTCTTGAGTGTAATATATAATGATGTATATGGACTCATGAGTTCTATGGTTAGAGGTGGGTACTACTAATTCATTACATTTACTGATGATTTCAGTAGATACAGATATGTGTATCTTATGAAGTGCAAATTCGAAACCTTTGAAAAGTTTAAAGAGTTTAAGAGTGAAGTAGAGAACTAGTTGGGAAAAAAGGTTAAAGCAGTCTGATCTGATCGAGATGGCGAATACCTAAGTCATGAGTTTCGAGATCATCTAAAAGAGTGTGGTATTGTATCACAACTCACTCCACCGAGAACACCACAACATAATAGTGTGTCTGAGTGGAGGAATCGTACTCTGTTAGACATGGTGCGGTCGATAATGAATCATGCAGATTTACATGTTTCCTTTTGAGGTTTACTTTAGAGACTGCAGTTTTCACACTAAATCATGTTCCAACGAAAACGGTTCAAAAGAAATCATATGAGATGTGGACTAGGAAGCGTCCTGATATGTCCTTCAAGAAGATTTGGAGTTGTGAGGCATACGTGCAACGTCAAATGTCTGACAAGTTGGAACCCAAGTCAAATAAGTGTTATCTTGTGGGGTATCCTGGGGAAACCAAAGAGTACTACTTATAATTGTCGTCTGAGGGCAAAGTGTTTGTCCCAAGAACTGGTGTCTTTTTGGAAAAAAAGTTCTTATCCAGAAAGACTACAAAGGTGAAACTTGAAGTTCAGGAACCACAAACGATGAATGAACCGGAATTGGAACCTGAGCAAGAATTAAAAATTATTGTAGTTGGAGAGCCTGCTCACGAAACACAGGTCCCATGTAAATCTGGTAGACCTAAACTTGAGCCTGAGAGATATGGATTTCTCATGTCTCAAATAGGTAAAGTGTTGTTTATGGATCATGATGAGGAGCCTGCAACCTACCAAGAGACTATGAGTGGACCGGACTCCGAGAAGTGGCTTGAGGCCATAAAATCTGAAATGAACTTCATGTATGCAAACCAAGTTTGGGTCTTGGTGGAACCACCTGAAGGGGTACGACCCATAGGGTTCAAGTGGGTTTTCAAGAAGACGACCGACATGGATGGGAATATACAGACATTCAAAGGGAGATTAGTGGCTAAAGGTTTCAAGCAAATTAATGGTGTTGACTATGATGAGACCTTTTCCCATATTGCTATGGTAAAGTCCATCAGAATTCTGTTTGCTATTGCTGCGTATTATGACTACGAGATCTGGCACATGGATGTGAAAACGGCTTTCCTAAATGAAAACCTCCTTAAGTGTATATGACACAACCCGAGAGTTTTGTATCTCCAGGTGAAGCCACTAAAATATGCAAGCTGCAGAAATCTATTTATGAATTTAAACAAGCTTCTCGAAGTTGGAATCTACGTTTTGATGAGAAAATCAAAGAGTTTGGTTTTATCAAGAATGAAGATACACCTTGTGTTTATAAAAGTAGTGGGAACATTGTTGTATTCCTGATATTGTATGTGGATGACATACTACTGATCGGGAATGACATTCCGACCCTGCAAGTTGTTAAGAACAACCTAGAGGACTGTTTTTCTATAAAATACTTGGCTGAAACGACTTATATACTTGGTATTAAGATTTATAGAGATGGATCGAACAAGTTGTTGGATTTGATCAAAAGTACATACATTGAGAAAGTGTTGAAACGGTTCAACATGCTTGAGTCCAAGAAAGGATTCTTACCCATGTCTCATGGTGTGAGTGAGTTTTTATAAGGACCAGTCTCTGAAATTATTTGAAGATAAAGACCGTATGAAGTTGATTTCATATGCCTCGGCAATTGGATCAATCATATATGCAATGTTATGTACTCGTCTCAATGTCTCTTATGTTTTGAGCATGACTAGCACATATCAGTCTGATCCTGGTGATGGTCACTGGATTGTCGTCAAGAATATCCTAAAGTACTTGAGAAGGACAAATGATGTATTCTTGGTATTTGGTGGAGAGGAAGAGCTCGTTGTAAAAGGCTACACGGATGCTAACTTCTAAACTGATAGGGACGACTCAAAGTCTCAGTCAGGGTTTGTGTTTTGCCTGAATGGAAGAGTTGTTAGCTGGAAGAGTTCCAAACAAAAGACAGTTGTTGAGTCTACAACTGAGGCCGAGAATATGGTCACTGCAAATGCAGCGAAGGAGGTTGTATGGATTAAGAATTCATCTACGAGCTTGATGTAGTTCCTAACATTGTTGATCTTGTAGTTCTCTACTATGACAACAACGGTGCAATTGCACAAGCTAAGGAACATAGATCCCACAAGCGCTCCAAGCACATACTTTGTCAGTTCCATCTTATTCGAGAAATTGTCGATCGAGGAGATGTGAGCATATGCAGAGTACCGATTGAAAAAAATATTGCGGATCAACTGACGAAGCCTCTTGCACAGAGAAAGCATGATGGCTAGATCAATGAGTATTAGATACCTGAATGATCAACTCTAGTGCGAGTCTTGTGAATTGTATATTTTTCGGTTGTTGTAATTCATTTGATGAATAGAGTATTATGTATTTCATTTTATATTTATGACATTCTTTTATTATGTCAATTTATTTCTATGTGATAGAATAATTAACGTGATAAATGACTTTAGAATGTTTGCTTCCATAGAATTTAAGTTAATAACTTGAATGTGAGGACTTATGTTTCTTAGAGGATTCATTCTTAAATTGTCTCTGGTCGGCATATCATCTTAAAAGCCTAGGGCAATGATGATACATTAAGACTAGCATGTGTGTTGACTGATGATCGGTTCTCACAGGTCATGATATTGTGATATTAAGTCATCACATGAGTACTTGTTAGTGAACAAGTTGTACTGGACAGACCCATCACGAGACTGCTTTGTGGATTGTTATATGAACATGTCACAAGTAGGTCTCACGTGGCAATGGTGTTTGTGATTTTTTTGACCTGAAGTTACAACACTCATCAAGTGAGAAAGAGCTTACTTTGATGTCATCAAAAAAAAATTTGAGAATGGTTGATGATAACGATAGTTATTGGGTATGTTACGAGTCATTTGATTGTTTGTGTGTGGACAGAAATGAGATTTGTCCTCCTATTAAACAAGAGTTACATCAATTGCCCCTTGATGAAATGGGACTGAGAAATGCATTGTCATGCTTGGTTGAGTCAATATGTGATATTGAGCTCATCAATTTTAAGAAATTCATTCTAGATCAAGAAACTTGGATTGAACAATTATGAGGGTGACACGGTTCATGCCTCTAGTTCTATCCGGATGTAAGGGACACGACAACTGGTCATAAAAGCTTATTGAGTTTTGAACTCTTATTGCTTGGGGAGCAATGATATATTGCTAGATGTCGCTCATTGTTTGCGAGACTTTTGTTTGATACGTTCAAGATCAAGTGGGAGACTATTGGTGTTACTATGGTGATCTGTAAGTGGTCAGACAGGTAGTTTCACTGCCAACGCGATATGAGCATGTAGGGTCCCACATAGGAGCGTTTGGAGAAGTTGGAGGAATGGATTGTGTTGGTTTTACTCATATGTGATGCGTGAAGGACCAAGCACTTGACTGATTGGAATTCGTCGAGACATCTCGTTGATTCGTCGAGAGCGTCAAGACATCACAGTTGATTCGTCGAGACCTCACAACTAAGGCGTCGATTTCGTCGAGACCTCACAGTTAAGGCGTCGAGTTCGTCGATACCTCACAGTTAAGGCATCAAGTTCGTCGAGACCTCACAGCTAAGGCGTCGAGTTCGTCGAGAACTCACAGCTAAGGCGTCGAGTTCGTCGATACCTCACAGCTAAGGTGTCGAGTACGTCGAGACATCAGCTAATTCGTCGAGACATCTCGTTGATTCGTCGAGTCATCTCATCTGTTCGTCGAGTCATCTCTGTTAATGATTCGTCGAGTTAATTTTATTGGTTCTGGGTCTGCGAATAGCACGGTTAAAGCCTGTTTATACTTCTGGGTATATATATCAGTTTCCTTAGGGTTTTTCAGTGCGAGATAAGGCGAGACAGAAGGGTTTTCCTGAAGTGTTGACTCTCCTGGTGCAAACCTAGCAGTCTGTGGAGACGGAAAGGGTTTTTCATTCTCCATCCTGGATCTTGTTTGACAAGGTGTCGGTGTTCTCCCCATTCGTGTGAATTCTTATAGAGCCGCATATCCATTTTTGCGTAAACTCACCCGCCAGCAAAGAACTGTTCTGGAGCATCTTTATTGAGTATTGATTCAATCTCACTCAGGTATACTTCTATTTTATGTTATGCAAACTTCTTGATCAATGTTCATCGCAAAATCTAAGTTTCTCTTTAGGATTTTCTTGAACTTTATTCCGCTGCGCACATTTGATGTATTATTAAAGAAAAACTCTATAACTGGAAGTGGAAGAATACTTTGGTAAGTAAACCCATTAGGCTCTGTACTCTTGAGAAGACACAGAGAACTGAGTATGTTGTGAGCTTGATGGGACAAGTGGAGAGAGAGCTCAGCCATTAGTTAGGAAGTTGTGGCAAGTAATAGTTGGGGTAGCCACTGGCGAATCGGTGGGGATGGAGTTCGACGGCAAACCATGGAGGACCTCGGCAACAAGATGATGGCCTCCAGAGTTGGTCATCGCTTTTCCACCAACCTCCCTAGGGAGGAAGAAAGCTTCAACTCTATGAAGAACGGATACGACAATATTAGGCCCATACCCGTACCGGGTGTGTTTCTAGTACGGATACGCGTACCATACACGCGGATACGAGCTCCCGCTCCCACTGCCGTTGTCGCGGCCACTCCCGCTCCGACTGTCGTACATCCTCCTCGTCTCCTTCCTCCTCGTCGCCTTCCTCCTCGTCTTCTTCTTCGTTCAGAAATCTGTACATTGTTGTTATTTCATATTATTGCTCCTCTTCAAAAATCTGTACATATGGCTCTGCTTACAACCATTTTTTGGATATTGGTAATCTCGATCTCATCTTTCATTTTTTGAAGGGCTATGTGGACAATCACTTCTCCTTAATTTTTTCTGAAACAATTGGAATGAACACCCCGATTCTCCTCTTTGGTTCATAACAGTTGTTTTTCTGAAACATAAGTTTATAACAGTTGTTTTGTGTTAAGACTCTAGATGGATAGAGAGAAAGAGAGAGAGATTGAGAGAGAGGAACTAGAGAGGAAGAAGAGGCTAAGAGAAATTAGGGTTAGAAGGAGGAAGGAGATTACCTCAATACTTGCATGCTGAACCAAGAGGGGTTCCGGGATATAAATACCCGGAACCAAAGAGGGGCCGGCCAAAGGGGCCGGCCGGCCCCAATAGGGCTGAACCGAACCGGTTCAGCCCTATTTCGGCATCTTCAGAGAGAGGGGGCTGAACCGGATGGTTCAGCCCCGTTGTGTACGGCATCCTTGCGTCTGCGAACATATTGACGACCGGCAAAACGTTGCGGGGGCGTAACATTCCCCTCCCCATCAAGAACCAGCTTGTCCTCAAGGTGGTAGTCGGGGTAGAGTTCCTTGAAATCGAAGAAATCCACCCAGGAGTTTTGTGCCGGAGACAGGTTCTTCCACTTGACCAAGAGTTCGGGCCGGAATTCGGTGCCCCGGTGCTTCCATCTGCTTCGTAAAACATCCTCTGGAAGTGGCCTCAGCTCACCCGCTGCCGTAACGTCAGGCAAGAGAGCAGAAGGTTGGATATGCTGGCCCACCTTTCTCTTGAGCAATGAAACGTGAAAAGTGGGATGGATGCGGGAGCCCGGCGACAAAGCCAAGGTGTAAGCTACCGGCCCCACCCTGCTGATGATCTGAAAGGGGCCGTAGTAGCGCGGGGATAACTTCTGATTGCCACGGGCTGCAACAGATAATTGCCGATATGGTTGTAACTTGAGAAAAACCTCGTCACCGACGGCGAATTCCCGCTCAGTGCGGTGCTTGTCCGCTTGCACCTTCATACGATCCTGGGCCAAACGGAGGTTGGCCCGAAGAGTGACCATCATGCGATCGCGGTCCAGAAGAGCCCGATCAACCGCCGGTAGAGCGGTGCTACCCGGCTCATAAGTGCCCAAAGTCGGAGGTGGCCGACCGTAAACAACCTCAAATGGCGTCATCCTGCTGGCGGAGTGATAAGACGTGTTATAACAGTATTCGGCCCAATGTAACCACTCCGGCCAAGTGCGGGGCTCATCCATCACAAAGCACCGAAGATATGTCTCCACCCCTCGGTTAAGAACTTCTGTTTGGCCATCCGATTGCGGATGGTTGGCCGTGCTGAAATGTAAGCGAGTTCCTTGTAAGCGGAATAACTCCCTCCAAAAGCTACTAACGAAGGTCGGGTCACGATCAGAAATAATCGCGCGAGGAACGCCATGCAGACGCACAATCTCTCTAGCAAAGAGGGCGGCCACCGAGTCTCCAGTGTAAGGGTGGCTGAGGGCAATAAAGTGGCCATACTTGGAGAGTTTATCCACTACTACCAAAATGACCGACTTCCCCTTTGATTTAGGCAACCCGTCGATGAAGTCCATGGACACCGTGTCCCAAATAAGCTGCGGGATGTCCAACGGAACAAGCAGCCCCGCGGGTGAAGAAGTCTCATATTTCTGCCGCTGGCAGATCTCACACTGGCGAACAAACTGCTGAATGTCCCGTCGCATGCCCGCCCAAAAGACATTGGCCCGCGCCCGCTGAAGGGTTCGAAGTACTCCGGCATGTCCCCCCGTAGGCGACGAGTGAAACTCATGCATCAAAACTGTTCTCCAAGCTGATGCGGCCGGCACCACCACTCGGCCCCTAAAGTGAAGACGACCATTACATAAATGATAACCAGGCGTAACAGTCTCGCCCCGCTGCAAAGCCTCCACTAACGGCCGCAAGGTGTCCGAGCCCATGACTTCCTCGTGAATGTCGGCCAAAGAATCGAGCAAGGGTCCCGTAATGTGAGTGAGAGCTGCCTCCGGCAAGCGAGAGAGAGCATCAGCGACGACATTATCCTTGCCGCGCCGATAAACGATCTCATAATCATATCCCAAGAGCTTTGTAACCCACTTCTGTTGGAGAGGCGAGGAGACCCGTTGGTCCAGGAAATGTTTTAAGCTTTGATGATCCGTGCGCACCTTAAAGTGCCGCCCCAACAAGTACGGCCGCCAAACGCCCACCGCATGAATGATTGCTAACATTTCTTTTTCGTAAGCCGACAGGCCCAGAGTACGAGGGGCTAACGCCCTACTATAGAAAGCTATAGGTCGTCCCTCCTGCATCAAGACGGTGCCGATGCCCACCCCCGACGCATCCGTCTCGAGGACGAATTCCTTCGCAAAATCTGGTAAAGCAAGAACAGGCGTGGTCGTCATGGCCTGTTTGAGGGCCTGGAAGGCGCTCTCCGCCTCTTCTCCCCAAGAAAAAGAATCCTTCTGCAAAAGCTGAGTCAAAGGTCGTGCTATCTTGTCATAATCCCGGACGAACCGCCTGTAGTATCCCGTGAGACCCAAAAATCCGCGCAAGGCACGTACTGTAACTGGTCGCGGCCACGATTGCATACTCTGAATTTTTCGTGGGTCGGCCCGCACGCCCTGACCTGAGACCATGTGGCCCAAGTATTCCACCTCCTCCTGACCAAATGAGCACTTAGAACGGTTGGCGTAAAGACGGTGTTGCCGAAGTCGGCAGAGGACCTGTTCCACATGTCCCACATGATCCTCCCAACTAGCACTGTAAATGAGAATGTCGTCGAAGAATATCAGCACAAAAGTCCGCAAGAAATCCCGAAAAATCTCATTCATGTTGGCCTGGAATGTCGCAGGTCCGCCAGTCAAGCCATTGGCCATGACCAAGAACTCATAATGGCCGTCATGTGTTCGGAAAGCCGTCTTGTGGATATCTTCTTGGGCCATGAGAATCTGATAATATCCAGAGCGAAGATCTAACTTGGTAAAAAGTTGTGCTCCATGCAGTTCATCCAGCAGCTCCTCAATGTGAGGAATCGGAAAGTTATCCTTGATCGTGGCGCCATTCAAGGCGCGGTAGTCCACACAAAACCTCCAGGAACCGTCTTTTTTCTTGACCAGAATGATGGGAGCGGAGAAGGAACTAGTACTCGGCCGAATGATACCGGCCTCCAACATCTCCCGGACACTCCGCTCGATTTCCGCCTTCTGAATGTGTGGGTAGCGATATGGTCGCACATTAGTAGGCTCGGCGCCCGCCTTGAGCGGAATACGATGATCCCGGAATCGAGGCGGTGGCAGAGTACGGGGCTCCTGAAAAACGTCAGCGTAATCTGTCAAAATGGACTGTAAGTGAACTGGTACCTCAGAATTGCCGGAGTCGCCGGTCTGAACCTCCCGTAGAATGGCCATCACTTGCCCGTCTCCGCTCAACTGTTGCATGCTACGAAGAGATACCTCCTTAATAGGAGAAGACATAAGACCCCGCAGGCAAAACTGTTGCTCCCCGAGCACAAACTCCATGGTCATGTGCGCCCAATCAAAAGTTACCCGTTGTAATTGGCGTAACCACTGAACTCCCAAGACCATATCCGAGCCACGAATAGGTAGCAAGTAGACGTCCGTTCGTCCCGCATAGTCTCCTATCCGCAATTCCACTCCCTTCAGCACCCCTTCACATTGCAACTTACTGCCATCCGCTACCATAACATGGAAGGCAGCCCCCTTGTCGACCCTGTGTCCAACTCTCCCTGCCACATCGGGATGCACAAAGTTGTGGGTGCTCCCACTGTCCACCAAAATAGTAACCTTCTCCTGGGCGATCCGACCCGCCAGCCGCATTGTAAGCGGGGGAACGCACCCTTCCAAAGCATGCATAGAGACTCCAAACTCAATGTCTTCCAAGTCCACCTCCAATTCATCCTCGTCGACCGCCGGTGCTTCCTCAGCCTCCTGATATAACATGAAGGCTTGTGTCCTCTGGCATTTATGGCCCGGAGCAAACTTCTCATCACAATTGAAGCATAGACCCTTCTCTTTGCGAGCTTGCAACTCACTCCAAGACAAGCGAGTCACCGTCGGCTTGTTAGCCGTAGGTTGTTCCCGCCGTGCAACCGTAGTAGTAGTAGTGCTGGCCGAAGGCGGCCTATTCTGCATGCGGCCTCGCTGCCTGCTGAACCGCTCCTCCTGAATACGGGCCAAGGTAATGGCGTGGTTCAACGACTGAGGCATGAGTGCCTGCACCTCATCACGAATATAATCCTTGAGACCGGAGATGAAGCAACTGTATAACGTCCTTTCTGGCCATTGCACCCGATTCGCCAACTTCTCGAACTCCGTACGGTACTCCATCACCGAACCCTTCTGGCGGAGTTTCTGAAGCATGGCCTCATAGTTCTCGTACTCTAGCGGACCAAATCGAGCCGTAAAGCCCTCCACAAACTCCCCCCAAGGCACATACTCCCGTCCCCGCAGGAACCACTGTGTCCATTGGAAAGCGTCATCCTTTAGGTGAAAAGACGCCAACTGCACCCACTGGCCTTCAGGAACATCTTGATATTGAAAGAAAAGTTCGGCCTTCTGAATCCATTCCAAGGTGTCCCCACCCTCGAACTCCGGGAAATACATGCGAGACAATCCCGGAGTCAAGCGATGCGGACCATGACCTCCTTCTCGCCTTCCGATATCGCCTTGCTCAAATACACCATAACCCGGTGGTTGGCCACCCCATGGTGGTCCATAACCCGGCGCACCCTGCTGTCCAAACCCCCGAGGAGGAGGAAGAAGGCCTTCCCGCTGCTGTCCGGCCTGTTCCGGTGGCCGCCGCTGCCCTGCGGCCCCTTCCCAGCCCCGCGGCTGACCTGCGGCCTCATCCCAGCCCCGCCGAAACCCTGTCGGGTCGTCCCAGCCACGCCGGAAACCCGCGGCCTCACCCCAGCCCCGACGCCCCAGGTTGCGGCCTGCGACGGGCTCGCCGAAGCCGCCGCTGTTCAAGGATGCGGGCGGCATCAGCCCCGCACCGAGCCCCGACCCGCCAGCCCCGCCGTACGCCCCTGTTGCCGGAGGGGGAAAGCAGCGCGAGCCATCATCGCCGAGCCCTACCCGCGCGACTCCGCCATCCGTGGCCCCGCGCGCAACCATAGCCGGATCTTGTCCCGATCCGGCCGAATCATCCGTCGCCGTCGCTTTTCCTTTCAATAGGGTTTTCAACTCCTCCATACCGGCCGTCATGGCCGCCACCGAATCCGTGAGAGTGGACACCGTCCCCTCTAGGGTTTCGAGCCGTGCGGATTCCTCTTGCGTGCGCGTATTCACCATGTCGGAGACGAATCCTCTGATACCAAATGTTAAGACTCTAGATGGATAGAGAGAAAGAGAGAGAGATTGAGAGAGAGGAACTAGAGAGGAAGAAGAGGCTAAGAGAAATTAGGGTTAGAAGGAGGAAGGAGATTACCTCAATACTTGCATGCTGAACCAAGAGGGGTTCCGGGATATAAATACCCGGAACCAAAGAGGGGCCGGCCAAAGGGGCCGGCCGGCCCCAATAGGGCTGAACCGAACCGGTTCAGCCCTATTTCGGCATCTTCAGAGAGAGGGGGCTGAACCGGATGGTTCAGCCCCGTTGTGTACGGCATCCTTGCGTCTGCGAACATATTGACGACCGGCAAAACGTTGCGGGGGCGTAACATTTTGTCGTTTATATCCAGAAGGAAAATGTATCCCATGCATTTGTGTTATACACATGTATTTATTATATTTAATACAACATATATTGCCGTGCCCGTATGCTTGTTTTAAATTTTGTCGTACCGCCGTACCGGATACATATCGTACCCGGTACTCATACCCGTACATGTGCTTCCTAGCTTCAACTTCTATTTTCCCTCTACGGTCCAAAAGCCACCTTTTATTATTCCCTGGCTTTTTCCCCTCCTTTCTAATCCTGCCAACCTCCATCATCAGCCCATGCCTTCCAATTTTTTATTATATCACTCTTCCATGTCTTTTCCCAGTTCAGTCCCTCGGATTTTTTTCGCAGCTCGCTTCAATTAATTTATGTTGTCTGATCAAATTCTCTCTTGCAAGCTAGCTCTTCTAACATCACCTGGCAAGCATATTCTCACGGATAAGCCCTGCCAAAAATCTACCACATCACCTGTCATTAGTTTTCTAGCATGGAATGTCATCTCCAATTCAGCTCCTCATTAAGAAAACACGGTACGGCGGAATATTGTCCTGCGTATAAATGTTAGTTAGCAAAATATATCTGAGGCCTATTTTGTGTGTACAACTATCCAGCGTCTTGGCGTGATAGCTCTCAGGCGATCACGTGAAGATATATCTTACTTACATAAAAGGGGTGCAATATTATGCTGACCATGTCAACTTGCATGCAAGTATATATGATTAATAAGAATATAAATCCAGCTTGTATGAAACAAAGTAAGAAATATGCTTACTTTTAAGCAATAATCTGATTGTTTTGTGGCACATTTCGCGACTTAATTTTATGTTAATTTGTTAACGCTGATTTTAGAAAATAACTGCTTCATCCTTTTCAAATGTGTATGAAGCAGCTTTTACAATTATAAATACCTCGGGCTCACTTTTTTCTTAAATTCGGCCTCATCGATCAAAACAATATTAAACGCAAATAAATGATAATTGGCAAGTAAACAAAATGTGAAATGTTCATGGAGTTGATAAACACAAATACTTGACGGACAAAAGACACCTAGCCACAATCTTAGTGTATAAGCTCATGGTTATAATAACACCCATCAAGTGCAAAATCCTGGTATGGATTGCATTAACATTCAATTATGTGAAATCAAAGATTAATTGATATAAGAATCAAATCTAAGCTAAGTGCCAACATCAAACCTTGATATGTTGCAAATTGTCACTCGTCGCCACCTCCTGTTCTTGACTAAAAGGGCAACCACCACAACATTTTTTTTATATTTGTATACCAAGAAATATTTATAGTTCACAAATTGCTAGATATAAGAGATTGAAATTATTGCTCAATACTATATAAATGAGATCATTAGAGGCACCGGTTAGGCGTTGTGAGAGTCTAGTCACTAGGCATGTTAAACGAGGGAGGGGTAGACCAATAAAGACTTGGAATGAAACTGTAAGGAAAGACATGATGTACTTAGGCATTAATGAGATTATGACAAAAGATAGAGCACAATGGCGACAAAGGATCCATATAGCCGACCCCACTATAGTGGGCTAAAGGCTTGAGTGTTGTTGTTGTTGTACTATACATGTTTTCATAATGTCATCCCACTCAATGTTTCATACCAGCTATAAAGCTTACTAATTTTACAATCTTATTCTTGATATATGCTTGCACACAAATCAACAAAATGGGCATAACATTATCTCTCATTTTTTGGGTTTGTGATATCCTCTTCAAGTGATCACCCACACGTTAATCACGCAAAGAGAGGATAGTTGTATACACAAAATTCGCAGGATATCATTCTGGCATCTTAATCGTGCTCTATGTGAAGTGGGGAACATAAAATATGTCATATTAAAAGGTGTTAAACGGGAAAAAGGGAAAAATAGAATGATTGTATTGAAAACGAAAACCCCCTATATATATATATATACACACACACGAGTGACAGGGCACGGGGCGCCCCCCGTGCTCAGCGGGACAGTACCCATCTCGCCGCCCCCGGTGGTTCTTAATATTTTTCTTATCGTATAAGTTTCTTAATATAATTTTTTTATCTTTACATATTATTTGTATTTCAAAATTATTATTTTTTTATATTTAAAAAGTTAAAAATAAAAACAAAAATTTAAATATATATATAATAGTTCTTAGAACTAACACGTGAATTTTGGTGGCGTAATGGATAAAGCACCGTAGTTATTATAAGGTGATTGCGGGTTCAAATCCTACCGGCCCCAGCTTTTTTTTAAAATATTTCTGTGCGCGATTTCTTTAGTCCCACATCGCCAAACAGCAGAGGCTTCTTGTTTGTGAGAAGTAGCGAACAAATGACTAAAGTAGCGAACAAACGACTAGAAAACAAGCCGGAACTTTGAATAATTGAAAATTTTATTATCCAAAAAGATAAGATTTACAAAGGTATAGCCTCCCTTTTATAGAATGGAGGAGAGAGGATAGAGTACAAACTAACAATGTGGGACTAAAGCTATACAACAGGTCTGGGCGGCTAGAACAACAGACCGGAATAGGCCGCGCGGTTAGACAATGTTCTAACCGCTCGGCAATACCAGAAGCATGAGAGAGAGATGCGGTAGGAGACCGTTAGACCGCCCGGTTTCCAAGCCGCCGGAGATAAACCGCTAGACCGCCGGGCACCACACAGCAACAGCCTGGATATCAACCCGCCAGACTCAAACCGCCAGACCGCCCGGTCAACAATCCGCAAGGCTCAAACCGCCAGACCGCCCGGTCTCATACTTCGACACTCCCCCTCAAGCTGGAGCATAGATATCAATCATGCCCAGGTTGTCACAAATGTGGAAGAAGGAAGTAGAAACCGGCTTGGTGAAGATATCTGTCAACTCTTTGTCGGAGGTGACGAACGGAGTGCAAATCTGTCTCTTCAAGACCTCTTCTCGGATGAAATGGCAATCGACCTCTATATGTTTCGTTCTCTCATGGAAGACCGGATTTTTGGATATGTATATAGCGGTCTTGTTGTCACATAACATAGGCAGAGGATAGTCGTAGACCTCTCCAACGTCAAGCATGAGAGCCCGCAACCATTTTAACTCACACGTGGTTGACGTCATACTCCGGTATTCGGCTTCTGCACTGGACCTTGAGACAACAGACTGCTTCTTGCTCTTCCAGCTAACAAGATTACCTCCAACAAATGTGCAAAAACCCGATATAGATTTGCGGTCACCTTTATCATCCGCATAGCTTGAGTCTGAGTAGGCTTCAACTCTCAGATGACCATGCTTCTGAAAGAGTAGCCCTTTTCCTGGTGCTGCTTTGACATACTCTAGTATCTTCAAGGCAGACTGAAGATGACATTCCCTGGGAGCTTGCATGAACTGACTGACCTTGCCTACAGCATAGGCGATGTCGGGTCTGGTCACCGTGAGATAAATGAGTTTGCCCACCAAACGTCTATACCTCGTGGCATCAGATATAAGAGGTGAGTCATCTGTCCATGTTTTGTCCTCTCCAGTGGCCATGGGATACCGGGCCGGTTTGGCACCGGTCAATCCTGCCTCTTGTAGAAGATCAAGAGCATACTTCCGTTGGGAGAGAACCAACAAGTCGGGCTTTTGAGAGATTTCTATCCCCAAAAAATATTTCGGGGAGCCCATATCCTTCGTGACTAGGTGTTGACGGAGGTGTTTCTTTGTCAAGTCCACCCCAGCCTGGTCATCACCGGTAAGAAGAATATCATCCACATACACCGCCAAAACCACAAGGCCCGATGCGGTTTTGCGAATAAACAATGAGTGATCGGCCGAACTTCTTGTAAAGCCAATGGCAGCCACAATGCCACTAAACTTGTCGAACCATGCCCGAGGGCTCTGTTTTAGGCCGTAGATGGCCTTCTTCAACTGGCATACTCGTGTCTCCCCCTGAGCAACATACCCAGGAGGTTGCTCCATATAGACGTCCTCCTGAAGATCCCCATACAGAAAAGAATTCTTGACATCAAGCTGGGAAATAGCTCACTCCCTGTTGACGGCCACAGAAACAAGAACCCGGATGGTGCTGAGGCGAGCAACCGGGGAGAAAGTATCAAAATAGTCAACCCCATAAGTCTGAGTAAAGCCTTTGGCCGCCAGTCGGGCTTTGTAACGATCAACAGTGCCGTCTGGGCGAAACTTCACAACAAACACCCAGCGGCAGCCAACCACATCAGTACCTACTGGTGGAGGAACAAGGGTCCAGGTACCCCTTTCAGTAAGAGTGGTGATTTCCTCATCCATAGCAGATTTCCAATGAGGAATAACAAGAGCCTCCTGGTAAGTGCGGGGAGTGGTAGTAGCCGAGATAGCCAACGCAAAGCACCTGCGAGAGAGAGTAAGCCGATCATAGGAAACAACCGCCGCAAGCGGGTGTTTGGTACACGCCCGCACCCCTTTGCGAAGGGCAATGGGAAGATCCAGGTCGTCTTGTGCCTCAGGGACCGGAGCGTCCGTGGCGGAGAAAGCTGGTCCGGGACTAGAGAGAGATGGTTGCGGAGAAGGAGGGGGTATAATAGAGAGAGGAGGAGACGGAGGAGGAGATGATATAGGAAGGGAGACGTCGATATGCGTGGAAGGATCACAGAGAGATGGTGGAGAGTCAGAGACAGCAGGAGGAAGCGGGGATTGAGAAGAAAAGTAGGATGCATTTTCGAAAAAGGTGACGTCCGCGGAAACAAACTGTTTGCGCAGAACGGGGTCAAAGCAACAATAGCCTTTTTGAGTGGTCGAGTATCCCAAAAAGACACATTTTGTGGAACGGGGGGAAAGCTTGTCACGAGTAGCAGACGGAGCATGCACAAAAGCCGTACACCCAAAGATACGGAGAGGAAGAGGAAAGGGTTCATTGCCCGGGTAGAGAATGGAGAAGGGGGTTTTCCCGTGGAGAACCGAAGAGGGAATGCGATTGATGAGATAGCAGGCAAGAAGAACAACATAGCCCCAGTAGGAGCGAGACACATGCATCTGCGACATTAGAGTGCGAGTGATATCGAGGAGATGACGGTTTTTACGCTCCGCCACCCCATTTTGCTGGGAGGTGTACACACAGCTGGTCTGATGAATAAGACCATGTTGCATACAAAGGATGAAAACTCATGACTGAGATATTCCTTAGCATTATCAGAGTGTAACACTTTAATAGAAATAGCAAACTAAGTTTTAATCATATTATAAAAGGATTGCCATACAGATAACAGTTCAGAGCGATCTTTTAACAGATACACACAGGTACATCTAGAGAAATCATCAATAAAAGTGACAAAGTAAGAACTACCCCGACCAACGGTGAGAGTAGGAGCAGGACCCCAGACATCAGAATGAATAAGATCAAAAGGGCGGGAGGAACCACGGTCTTGCTTCGGCGGGAAGGAGGAGCGGTGATGTTTGTCAAGCTGACATGCATCACAGTTGAACGGAGGACTGGTCTGAGGTAAGTGGGGAAGAAGCTGACGAAGAATCTGAGGAGGAGGATGTCCAAGGCGAAGATGTCATTGAAGCAGATCGGTAGATGAGGAAGAGAAGGCGGACAGAGCGGAAACATTGTCGAGGAAGTAGAGGTCGCCGCTCTCAGTCCCAGTAGCAATCGTCCGTTGGGTTCTCGGGTCCTGAAAACAACAAGAAGTAGGAGTAAATAATACAGAGCACTGAAGTTGCTTGCATAAAGTAGTAACTGAGAGCAAATTGCAAGGGAACTTCGGGACATAGAGAGTGTCCGCTAAGCGAAGCGATAGGGTGACTTGAACTATGTCAGTCCCGTGAACCGGGGAAGGCGAACCATCCGCAACAAGAACCGGGGGTAACCGATCATGCGTCTCTAGGAGAGAGAAGCAGTGAGGGTTTCCGGTCATGTGATTTGTAGCACCAGAGTCAATCAGCCATTTACCTTGGGTAACGACATGTGCACTACCTGAGGTCGTTGCCACAGAAGCCGAATACCAGAGTATGGCATCAACCACGTGTAAGTTAAAATGGTTGCGGGCTCTCATGCTTGACCTAGGAGAGGTCTACGACTATCCTCTGCCTCTGATACCATGTGAGAAGTAGCGAACAAATGACTAAAGTAGCGAACAAACGACTAGAAAACAAGCCGGAACTTTGAATAATTGAAAATTTTATTATCCAAAAAGATAAGATTTACAAAGGTATGGCCTCCCTTTTATAGAATGGAGGAGAGAGGATAGAGTGCAAACTAACAATGTGGGACTAAAGCTATACAATAGGTCTGGGCGGCTAGAACAACAGATCGGAACAGGCCGCGCGGTTAGACAATTTTCTAACCGCTCGGCAATACCAGAAGCATGAGAGAGAGATGCGGTAGGAGACCGCTAGACCGCCGGGTTTCCAAGCCGCCGGAGATAAACCGCTAGACCGTCGGGCACCACACAGCAACAGCCTGGATATCAACCCCCGCCAGACTCAAACCGCCAGACTGCCCGGTCAACAACCCGCAAGGCTCAAACCGCCAGACCGCCCGGTCTCATACTTCGACATTGTTATATTTAAGGAGAATAAAGAGATTAGCTTTAGCTTTATTTTTGATAGCAGGATAGCCTAATCACGGGCTTCCTGTGTTCACGGGCCGACGTGCTCATGTGCCTCGCCAAGCATGATTTGTAGGCCCGGTGGGCCCTCTTTTTACCTGCCCAGAAAAAAACGGACGGTCAAGATTGATTTGGAGGGTCTCGGATGTTACACCGTGCAATCGCAATGCTTAACGATACTTCTTTGTATATATGTATACATATATAGGGTAATACAAATATTATTAGCTAACGCTCTCCCTCAAGTTGAGCATGTAATGTTCTTTATGCCTAACTTGCGTGTACAACCCAGTGTTCGCCGAGTGGGACCGCCAAGTAGGCGAGACAGACAAGCGAGCGGGCCAGGACAGATTTTATGTCACCACCTTCTAAGGCGTTGAGTGAAGCTCGCCCTATCGACGCCACCTTCTAAGGCGTTGAGTGAAGCTCGCCTTGTCGACGCCATCTTCTAAGGCGTTGACTGAGGCTCACCCTGTCGACGCCACCTTCTAAGGCGTTGAGTGAAGCTCGCCCTATCGACGCCACCTTCTAAGGCGTTGAGTGAAGCTCGCCCTGTCGACGTCATCTTCTAAGGCGTTGAGTGAAGCTCGCCCTGTCGACGTTTTTGAACTTAGCCAGATTTATCTTAGTTTCTCTAGCTTTGACAGCTCCTCTGGATCCGCCAGGCAGGCGAGCGAGCCGCGCGAGCCAGCTTAACCAGCTCGGCTCGCGCTCGCCTCAGGGACCATCCAGCCGAGATCGTCGATCCGCCTCCGCGTAAGGGGCAGGCGAGTCGCAGGATCCCGGCTCGCGCTCGCCTAAAAAGAGAGGCGAGTTGCGAGAGCCAGGCCGCGTCCGCCAAGTCGAGTGGAGAGCTGGCCCCGATTTTCCCCAATGAGTGGGGTGCAGGTATCATGTGGTTAAGCATAATTTGATCTGTCAAATGTGATTAGATCTGCATTTAGCTCCTCAGAACAGCAGAGTTTGGGTGTTGGCAGACCGCTTTTGGCTGCAAATAGCCATCCAGAACAGCGGAGTTACGCTATTTGCAGGTGTCATAACCCGCATTTTCTCAACGATTAAATCGTATCAGAGTAAGAGAAAATACGCGTCGTGATGACACGTCGTGCAGGGGATAACTGCACACGCTCAGGCAAAACTTCAGACTTTAGATTTAAGGAAAAATTTATAGTTTAATATGAAAGAAAACAAGTTATATCTTAATGGTCGTATCCCTCGGCACAATGGCTCTGCTAGTCCAAAATATATATTTATATGCAGCGGAAAATACTTTGGTTAAGTTGCTTAGTCACCCTGAATGAGCATAAGTGTCCCCGAGGGACGACTCATGGTATGCACGACTCTAGTGGTTAGTACAGTATATATAAAAAAATACAGTCTTTACGCTATTAAGAAAAATAGTGTCTGAGTTTTAGAAACATGACGTGCATGAGATACATATAGTAATGCTTTAGGATTTTAAAATACTTAACATGCAATCTAGCATAAATCATTCCCAGAAAACAAGTGAACAACCTCAAATAGGCAAAAGTAACAGTTTTAGTTCATACCCAGCATCATAAGTAAGCCACCAGTGGGCGTCAACAATCTGACACGAACCCACTGGTGAGTATGCATGTCTATACAGAAAGGAAGATAACTACCTCACAAGGATGAAGAACAACAACCTCAGCTACCTATGAGGCCACAAGCAAGCTCCACAAGAGTACTAGCCGTCTAACTGGCTACAACCTGAACCTGAGGCATTCAAAAAAAAGAACATCTCAGCAAGTAAAAAAAAGAAACAAAGGAAGTGGAGCGTTAGGTTCATAAGCAATAAAAGAAGGGGGTTTACCAACCCTGCAATAAAAAGCTATCAGTAGAAGAAAAGGCATGACAGTAAGAAGAAACACTGTCCAAAGAGCAGTAAAAGTACACCAAGTGTGAACATAAATAGCAACAATCTCTGCTAAATACCCGCAGCAGCACCAAGCCAAACATATGCCAAAAGAAATAGTCATGAGAAAGGAAAGGGACTAACAGTCCTAATCTTTATGAACTATTGGCCGTGGTGAAAACCTTGGGTCGGAGTGGGCGGCACAGCCCTCACCAACAACCAGACCCAAAAACACTCCAGGGTGAAAAAAACCGGTGACAGCTACAGGGTCCACACACCCAACCATACCAGCCCAACATGGCCTAGGTGGTGGTGGCCGCAGCTCAGCATACACAATTCACCCCTTACAGAGCCCACAAAACCACACCACCTGCCATAATACATGAGTCGGCATTCAAAAACTAGCCGAACACAAAACACCCCCCCCCCCTTCTAAGGGAAAAAGTCATACTAACAATCCTAAGGAAACACACCAAACCCAAGGCAAAAGCGTCGAGTCCACTCGACGCGGCGTTGAGTGAGCTCCACTAACTCAACGCCAAACCTGACACGGCGTTGAGTGAGCTTCACTCACTCAGCGCCGAACGATAGCCAGGAACGGCGTCGAGTCCACTCGACGCAGCGTTGAGTGAGCTCCACTCACTCAACGCCAAAAGACTTAGCCGCAAAACTTCCGCTGGTTGACGGAATCGAGTGAGCTCAACTCACTCAACGCTTTCAACATTTTTCTACTTAGCCGCAGAAACTAACCTCGGCGTTGAGTGAGTTCACCACACTCAACGCCAAACCTGACCGCCAAGGGGTTGAGTAAGGTCCACCCACTCAACGCTTTGGACTTAGAGCAAAAACAGGTTTTGGCGTTGAGTGAGTCCACCACACTCAACGTCGAAACAGTCATGGCGTTGAGTGAGGCCGACTCACTCAACGCCAAATGACTTAGCCGCTGGGAAAAGCTGCGGCGTTGAGTGAGTCCACCTCACTCAACGCCAAACAGCCACGGCGTTGAGTGAGGTCCACTCACTCAACGTCAAAACACTTAGCCAAAAAAACGACCATGGCGTTGAGTGAGGGCACCACACCCAACGCCAAAAGCCTAACAGTCTAGGCGTTGAGTGAGGTACACTCACTCAACGCTTTTGACTTAGCCTAAAATCAACTCGACGCCAACAACCCGAGAGCTCTAAAAAAAAGTCTCATAACCCTTCCACCCAGCTACAGCAGCTATCAGACTTGGACTACAAACCCTACCTCCAGCTACTGACCTAGACAACCCACAGCAACAAGTAGAGAGAAAACTTAAATCTGGACAAGGTTAAAATCAAGCCTGAAGCAGTCCTAGCTTCTAAGAAAAGAACAACTAAGCTACAGCTATACCAAAGAAAAAAACAACACACACATAAAAAAGGGAACAAGCTTGGCAAGGGCAAAGGGCTCCACTTGTCTCTACCTCCAGGAAACAGCAGTTAGTCCCAAGCTTGGCACCGGCAGCAAGATCGGCCACCTAAGAGAAATTCTGGAGCTTTTAGAGGGAAGAAGAGCAAACCCGAAAACCCTAGCTCCTAAAGACAATCCTAGAACAAGGGATACTTACCTAGAGAGGAAGATCTGGAGGAGAGCAAACCGAATCTGCTATCACACGAGAAAACCGAGCTGAAATCCTCCAGCAATCGCCGGCCAAAGCTCCAGGGCCTCCGCCTCCCGCTCCTTCCGCAAGAAGCTAGCTGACTTCTTTTTTGGGGGAAGATGAAACCAGCTAACTATTTTATAATATCTCCAGCCACTAAGCTAATATAATAATAGCATAATGGAGAAGCTCGGCCACCAAGCTGATAGAATATTATATAAGCTTGGAAAACTCCCCACTCAGCTAGTTAGTTAAATAAACTAATCCTAAAACTTGGCAAGCTCGGCCACTAGCAGCTAAGGAAGGTCTAATACATATAATATATATATATATAAATATCATAACAATATTATATAAACATATATATATACACTTATATATCTATAACAACATATACTTATATAATACATAAACTTATATGCCAACATAGCTACTTATATAAACTTAGTTATCCGCACCCAAGCCAAAATCCAAACATATATATATATATATATAAATAATTAGCTAAGCAACTTTGTCTAAAAAACGGGGCACCATCCCTACCAAGCTCGGTCACTCAAGGTCATGCACAACAAAAGCAATTACTACTAGCTAACAAGCAAACGTCGAAACGTCGCGAAAACAAAAGATCTCGGATTTCGACGAAACTCGCACCGTAGCTAAACACTCATGCTACGAAAACAACGGCGAAGTCGAAAACAACATCCGACGATCAAAACTCGGGCTAACACCTCCCGAAGCCAAAGCACAAGCATTCCCTGAGAGGCTCAGCCGAGTCACCAAAACAGACTCCGGCTAGCTGGAGAATATTGCAAACAGGCTACAAATAGGCCACTCAAGAAACCTAAAGAGCTAAGACCACGCTCTAACAATGGCAAAGGCCGACAACGCGTCATCGTAACGCAAAAAAATGATCAAACAAAACACAGAAAAAACGGGGGCGTTACAGCAGGCAAGGTTTTGAAAACTATAAATAGACTCAAGGGGATACCTCAGAAGGCAAGCTTTCTAGTTCTCTTGCTCTCTTGTCTTATAGTGTTTTCTGAGGTGCCCTTAGCTCAGCACAGGCTAAGGAGGGGAAGCGCTCTAAGATCTTCCGGGTGTGTGGTGGGACCTCCTTGCTAGTGCCGAATCAGTGAGGCGGAGGCGCGCGATCGCCCGGCTCACCTAGCATGGGATGGCAACCCCTTAAGTGAGTTGGTCTCATCCGTCCCAGTTCCAGAGGGGTTTCGTGAGCCGGAGATGTCCTACTACACCGGAAGGGACGACCCGGTTCAGCACATCCAATGGTTCGAGTATGTGGATTCGATCCAGCGGATGTCGGATGCGTTCAAGTGCAGGCTCTCTGTCATCACCCTCAAGGAGAAGGCGAGAGATTGGTTCCACCAGCTTCCGGTCAGTTCCATCTACTGCTTCGAGGACCTGCGTCGGGGGTTCTTGCTGAGGTTCACCACTTCCAAGAAGAGGAAGAGGGAGTTGAAGTCCCTGTTCCTCATCAAGCAGGGGGTAAACGAGACTCTGGGGAGCTATGTGGACAGGTACCAAGAGGAGGTCCTCCAGGTTCAGGAGATGCCAGGTCACACCCTCATGGTGGCCTTCACCCTGGGTTGCAGCAGGGGTTCTTCGGAATGGAGTTGAAGATGGTCCCTCCTCTCTCCTTTGAGGAGTTGATGGAGAGAGCAGCGAGGGGGGTCGACGGGGAGGCGTCGAACCCAGATTTCGCCAGGAAGTTGGCCGAGTGAGACACGGAGGAGGAGAAGGAGCCAGGAGGTGGATAGGGGCGTGAGGCCAGGAGGGTCGAGCCCAGGCAGAGGGAGCAGCAGCAGCCCAGGTGGGGCTGCCAGGAGCCAAACAATCGGCTAGGCTGGAGGCAGCAAGAGTGGCACGACCAAGGCCAGAGGCGAGGTTTCCACGGAGGGGATAACCTCCAAGGAGGGCAGGGTCAGTTCAACCCTCCAGGCTGGAGGCAGGGCCAGAGACCTCCTCTCCCCGATCAACATCAGGCTATGGCGATAGCCCTGGGGAGGAGGAGAAGAGGTTAGAGGAGAAGGCAGGAAGGCAGGGTGGAGTTGTCTTACTATGATTTCCATTAGGAGGAGGGCCACGCCACGGCCACGTGCCCGGAGTTCCTGGAGTTGAGGGGAAGCAGGGAGCAGCAGCAGCCTCGTCGGGAGGTGCGGATTGAAGAGGTCCTGCCCGGAGGGGAGGACAGGTGCGAGGATAGGGTCGATGTAGGGGGTCGAGGAGGGATCGGGGTAATCCATGGGGGGGTGGGAGTTGAGGTCACCCGCAAGGCAAGCCTTCATACCATGTACCATCGGAGCGTTGCTTCGACGTCTCTAACTCCACCCCCAGATGAGAAGATTACCTTCACAAGGAAGGATATGCAGGATCATGAGGATCCATTTTGCGACGCGCTGGTGATCCAGGCCGCGGTCGAAAATTTTACCGTCTCTCGGATCCTCATTGATAACGGGAGCTCGGTCAACGTCGTCTTCAAGAAGGCGTACGACGCAATGAAGGTGGAGGCCAGGAGGGTGTTGGCCTCGGCTGGTCCTCTCTTCGGATTCTCCGGGGAAAGGAAGGAGGTGGAAGGAGGAGTGGGACTCCATGTTACCGTAGGGGGCAGTCCAGAAATTGCAGGTTCGTCATTGTGGACGCTCCTAGCAGTTACAACGCGATCTTCGGACGGCCCCTCATCAGCGCCTTCCGCTGCGTACCCTCTTCCTTCCATCAGTGCCTAAAGTTTAATGTTGAAGGCATTAAGTCCGGGTCCGCGGAGACCCCAAGGTGGCAAGGGAATGCTACATCACGGCGGTCAACACCATCTCCTGGTAGGAGGGAGCCGAGGAGATGGAGAGGAGGATGGAGGAAGTGTCCAGGCAGGAGGTTGGAGAGGAAGAAGAGGAGATGGAGGTGGAGGAGGAGGAGGAGGAAGAGGTCCGCACCCGTGCGGAGGTGGCGGAGGAGGTGCTGCAGGAGCAGGCCGAGGTGATGGCCGTGGAGGAAGCCGAGGAGGAGGCTCCAGTCCCAGGCGAGAGGGCTGCTGGCGAGTGGGAGGAGCAGTCCCAGCTAGCGGCAGCAGAAGAGGTGGTGGAGATGGAGGTTCTCACCCGGGAAAGCAGGGTGGAGAAGGTGCGGATCAGCGGGGGGCTGAGTCCAGAGGATCAGGGGAGGATGCTGGAGTGCATCCGGAAGAACGTGGATGTCTTCGTATGGAGCGTGGCGGACATGCTAGGGATCGATGCGGACATGCTAGGGATCGATGCGGACATCGCCTGCCACCACCTCAACCTGGATCCTGAGGCTCGCCCCGTCCAGCAGAAGAAGAGGTCTATCGCGGACAAGCTGGTCGAGCCCATCAGAGAGGAGGTGGGTAAGCTCCTCAAGGCCGGATTTGTTTCAAAGATCCAGTATCCAGGTTGGGTCTCCAATGTTGTAATGGGTAAAAAAGGAGACGGCCGCTGGAAGATGTGTGTAAATTTCTCTCTTTTGAATAAATCATGTCCTAAGGATTTTTACCCCTTGCCTCGGATCGACGCGCTGGTTGACTCAGTCGTCGATTTCTCTCTAATGAGTTTCTTAGATATTTTTTCAGTTTATCATCAAATCAGGATGCACCCGTCCGACATAAAAGATATCTCCTTCATCACCGAGGACGGGTGCTACTGCTATAAA
Source organism: Platanthera zijinensis (assembly GCA_039513925.1). Classification (NCBI taxonomy): domain Eukaryota; kingdom Viridiplantae; phylum Streptophyta; class Magnoliopsida; order Asparagales; family Orchidaceae; genus Platanthera; species Platanthera zijinensis. The sequence goes on along the minus strand of CM077096.1, from coordinate 97,899,453 downwards.
ATGATGCATTTTGGACTAAAAAATGCAGGGGCAACGTATCAGAGGATGATGGACCGAGTCTTCCGGGAGTAGAATGGGAGGAACCTGGAGGTGTATATGGATGATCTCACGATCAAGAGTCGGGGTGTTGACTCTGACCTCCAGGACCTAGAAGAGACCTTCGGCACCTTGCGGAAATATAAAATAAGCTTGAACCCCTTGAAGTGTGTCTTCGGGGCGAGGAGGGGCAAGTTCCTAGGCCACCTCCTCACTCTCGTAGGAGTGGAGCCCAACCCTGACAAGATTAGGGTGATCATGGAGTTGGGGTCGCCTCGGAACGCCAAGGAAGTCCAGCGCCTCACAGGGAAGCTGGCGGGGCTAAGCAGGTTTCTCTCCCGGGCTGGAGAGAAGTGCTCACTTTTTTCAAAGCGTTGAGTGGGGGTCAAAAATTCGAATGGTCTGAAGAGTGCGAGGGAGCCTTCCAAGCCTTGAAGAGGCAGCTGACCCAGGCTCCGCTGCTCCAGGGACCGAAGGAGGGGGAAGATCTATCCCTATACCTTGGTGTTGGGGCCGAGGCCCTGAGCTCCGTTCTGGTCCGGGAAGAGGGCAAAAAACAACTATCGATCTACTACGTGAGCAGAATCTTGAGGAAGGCGGAGCTCCGATACCCGATTTTAGAGAAGTTGGCTTTTGCCTGGTTATCTCGGCTCGGAGGCTCCGGCCCTACTTCCAGACGCACTTTATTCGGGTGGTGACTGACCACCCCCTTCGCAACATCTTTGAGAGGGTGGAGGACTTGGGAAGGTTGGCAAAGTGGTCGCTGGAGTTGAGTGAATTTGATATATCTTTTTGTTCCCCGCCTCACGATCAAGGCTCAAGCGATGGCCTACTTCCTGGCTGATTATGTGGTCGAGGTGGCGGAGGCGGAGCTCACCCGCCCGGTTCCTTGGAATGTGAGGGTAGATGGCGCCTCGGGCAAGCATTCCTTGGGGGTGGGAGTGATCCTAGAGAGCCCCAGGGAACAAAGATCGAGCAGACGGTGGTCGTTCACTTCCCTATTACCAACAACCAGGCGGAGTATGAGGCGGTAATAACGGGGCTTCAGCTAGCAAGGGAGTTGGGGGTCAATAATGTGGAAGTGCTCACGGATTCCATGGTGGTGGCCTCTCAGATCAACGGGGAGTTTGAGGCCAGGGAGCCTACTCTCCAATTGTACCTAGCCAAGGTAAAGAGGGTTATCGGCATGTTCCAAACATTCTCCATTCGACACGTGTCGCGGGAGGAGAACGAGCAGGTAGATCAATTGGCCAAGCATGGACCTCGGGTGGGGGGAACCATCACCGATCTTTTTCACCCCTCTATCGAAGGAGAGCTGATGGAGGTAGACCAGTGCCCTTCGTGGATAGACCCCTTCGTCGCCTTCTTGTCCACAGGTGAGTTCCCGGAAGGCCTGGACAAGAAGCGTTTCAAGCACAAGATGACATACTATTTTATGCTCGACGGGAAGTTATATCGCAAGACCCTCTCAGGACTCCTAGCACGTTGTGTGGCCGAGGGGGAGGTCCGGAGGATCTTGGAAGAATTTCATGTTGGGGAATGTGGGAGTCACTCGGGGAGCAGGACCTTGGAGGGGAGGATAGTGAGGCAAGGGTATTTTTGGCCAAGCCTGGGTCGGGATGCCGCCGAGTTTGTAAAAAAGTGCCAGAAGTGTCAGCTGTTCGCCCCTCTCCAACTGCTACCAGCCCAGAGACTAAGGAGCATCACTGCGCCCTAGCCCTTTGCCATTCGGGGAATGAACCTGATAGGGCCCTTCCCTCAGGTCATTGGGCAGAGAAGGTTCTTATTGGTGATGATAGATTATTTCTCTAAGTGGTTGAAGGTGAAGGCGCTGGCCAAGGTGACCTCCCAGGTGGTTCAAAATTTTGTGTGGGGGGAGATCATCTGCCGGCACGGGTTGCCTTAGGCCATCGTCACGGACAATGTGTCGCAGTTCGCCAACGCCGAGTTTATCAGTTTCTGTAGACAGCTTGGCATTGATCTCAAGTTCGCGTCGATCCATCACCCCAGGAGCAACGGGCAGGTGGAGGCGAATAAGATCATTGTGAACTTGCTGAAAAAGAAGGTGGAGAACTTGAAGGGGAGCTGGGTGGAGCAGCTCCCTTCGGTCATGTGGGCCCTTAGAACTACCCCCAATACGGCCACAGGAGAGACCCCATTCAAGCTCTCCTGTGGCTGTGAGGTTGTGCTCCCAATAGAGTTCGAGGTACGGATACCTCGGGTAGTCGAAGCGGAAGGAAGAGAGGAATGGAGAGCCGAGAACGAGGACGAGCTGCAACTGCCCTTGGACCTAGCGGAGGAACTTCGAGATGAGGCCACTGTTAGGCAGGAAGAAATTAAGCGACGCATGGTCAAGTATTTTGACAAGCATGTCAGGGTCAAGCAGTTCACGGAAGGGGACTTGGTCCTCAAGAAGGTAGATGTCGCAGGAAGATCAGCAGTCGTGGGGAAACTCAACCCGAACTGGGAAGGTCCATACATTGTCAAAGAGGTATAGAGTCAGTGGGGTATCGCCTACAGAATGTGGAAGGAGAGGCCCTCAGTCACACCTGGAGCGGTGATGACTTGAAGCGCTTCTATCCATGAACAAAGTGTAACATCCTCTTTTGTAAATATGAGATATCGCGGCTTTTTAGATCTTTTTGCAATAGTTTGTGTGGCAGGTGATGTTCATGAAATAGACCCCGAGAAGATCTCGTTGTCAGGCTCCCACTAGCTGGCAGGGCTGGATGTCACTCGAGAGAGTCTGTCCCAGACACCGAGAAGATCCCGTTGTCAGGCTCCCACTAGCTGGCAGGGTTGGATGTCACTCGAGAGAGTCTGCCCCAGACCCGGAGAAGATCCCGCTGTCAGGCTCCCACTAGCTGGCAGGGCTGGATGTCACTCGTGAGAGTCTGCCCCAGAACCCGAGAAGATCTCGTTGTCAGGCTCCTACTAGCTGACAGGGTTGGATGTCACTCGAGAGAGTCTGCCCCAGACCCCAAGAAGATCCCGCTGTCAGGCTCCCACTAGCTGGCAGGGCTGGACGTCACTCTTGAGAGTCTCCCCAGACCCCGAGAAGATCCCGCTGCCAGGCTCCCACTAGCTGGCAAGGCTGGATGTCACTCGAGAGTCTCTCCAGACCCCGAGAAGATCCCGATGTCAGGCTCCCACTAGCTGGCAGGGTTGGATGTCACTCGAGAGAGTCTACCCAGACCCCGAGCAGATCTCGTTGTCAGGCTCCCACTAACTGGTAGGGTTGGATGTCACTCGATGGAGTCTTCCCTCTGGACAAAGATGGATCTCGTGTAGCCCTCCTGGCGAGCCAGGTCTAGCCCCTCCCGGCGAGCTAAGTCTCGCCACTCCCAATCCATAAATATCCTCAGTCCAAGCAGAGCAACCCGGGTTGGGAGGATCAATTGCGCGAGGCACTCGCAAGCCTCCAGGTCGCGCCAGATGGGTCCTGGTTCGCACAGGTCAAGCACTCAGGGGGCGGGCCGAGAGACTCCTAGACCTAAGTCTCGCAAGCACCGCGAGGAAGCTCTCTGAGCAAAGGCGGCGGATCGCCGCTCGCGGACCAATTACCTAAGGTGTGACCGATTTTCTAAACTGTCCTTAAGAACCGCACTATCTCACTAGCGAGTCGTGGGTCCGGAAGCGGCGAGCGGGGAGGCTGAGTCGGGTCGCAAGTACACAAAAGAGAGGAAAGACTACCAAAAGCAATAGAGTTCTTGAAAAAGGGCATGTATTATTATTCGCAAAAAGTTACAGGGGCTCAGCCCGCATTTACATTATAACAAGGAAAAAGAAAATACATGGACTGCAAAAAGAAAGAAGGAAGTGCGGCGCGGGGGTTCAGCAGGGCGAGCTCTCGGGCGGCGAGCTCTCTTAAAGGGGTTGGTAGGACTCGTCGCCCGGCTTCGGTACCGGAAGGAACAGCTCTGGTACCACATCGCTCGCCGAGAGCCCCGCGCCTTCGCTCGTCACTAGGTCGGCCCGCTGCATGGTCTGGAGAGTGTACATCGCGGCCTTGGTGGCGTTTGTCTGCATCATCTCTTCCAGATCGTAGTCAGAGTAGTGGGCGAGCCGACAGCTACTGCTGGAGGGCGGCGATGGAGCGGCAGCTACCAGCTCTCGCACCCGCGCCTGCAGCGCCTCATTCTCCTTGTGGAGGGTGGCGATTTGAAGGCTGAAGCATTGGGTCGTCACCGCTTCTAAAGAAAGGCATCTTGTTCGAGTTCCAGGACTTACCACCCCCCCCCCAAGTATCCGGCGAGAATAGCGTCGGCCTCATTTGCCGGCTTCCTTTGTTGCTCTGCCTCCTCCAGCGCGAGGCGGCGGGCCTCATCCTTGTCATTGGCGAGCTTCTAGAGCGAGGCGGAGTTCTTCTCCATCTGCATGCACCGGCGGCCCGCCATATAAGCCAGCTCCAGGTCGCGTAGCTGGTCTCACGCGCTCTCGTGAACGAGTGCCCGCGTGGACTCTTGGTCGTAGACCGCGGCGTCCTCCCGCGCGTATACGCCGAAAGAGAAGGCGTAGGCCTCCCCGCTGGTGGTTTCCTGCTCCAGCCAGCTCGGCAGCAGGGTTGAGCTCGGCAGCAACTCCAGCCAAATCAAGTACATGAAATGAGAACAAGTACATGAAATGAAAATGGAAACATGAAATGAAATACCAAAATAAATATATGAGTAGGCATTAGTCGCCAATGTGTCGTCAAGGAGACTCCAGGTTGTGTTGTTATAGGCAAGAGCCCGCAAGTTCGCCGCGGAGGCTATAGAGAATAAGTCCCCCGTAGGGACGGTCTCTATCTCTCTGTGGTCGGACGAACAACAGGTCGCCCCTGCGACCGCCAGTAGATGGAGTAATTTTTAGGTACACATGGGTATGTAGAGGTAGGTGCAATACATTTTTTGCCATTGGATTTGAGATCTAACCGCCAGCATTAAAGGGAGAAAAAAATATTTAAAAATAAGCATGACTTTTTGTTGATCGGACGGCTCCCAATACATCGCGGGCACCATCCTCCATATACCCGCATGTATGTAAAAAATTTCGCAGTAGATGACGGTGAACTCGCACGGTCTCCCTCCAGGAAGGCAGTTGGGTAGTGATCTTAACGAATTCAGGTCCTCAGATGACCGGCGACAGGCAGGATGATTAATTCAAAGCGCGGACTCAACTATAAAGGCAGGAGGTCGGACGTGTCGGCATCCGTTCTCTGGTGGGCGTGCTGCGTCTCAGCGGCTGACTTAATGTCACTGGGCAAAGTTTGTGGTTTAGAGCCCGGCACCATTAGAACAACTGCAAATTATGAAAGCTTAAGGCCAGGAACGCACGTGTATTTAAAATTTCTTGGAAAGACTAACATTCTTTGACAGGTGCGCTCTCTACTTCCTTCACCCGACGAACATAATATCGTGTGTCTAAATATTCCTTTTTCAAGTAGCGAGCGATCCGCGGGATAACGTCAGAAAGCGCAGGAGGATAAAAGACCTCTTTCGTGCGAAGGGTGGGCATGACGTTGAACTCGCCCTGGTTGCCTTTGAAGAAGGCAAATCGTGATTGCCAACACGCGGGGATACCCGCCATATACAGGATTTGCATTTTATTGGAGCTGAAGTACAGTTGACTGTTGACCGCACTTAAGAGATCGTGTGCGAAGTAGAGAGCGAAACACCTCCAGGGAGAAGGATATTCGCTGCAACCACAAGTAAATCATGAAAGACATTATGGTCGCGACGGAATTTGGCGACAACTGGGCAGGTACGATCCCGTAGTAATTCATTATCTCCGCCACCTCGAGGAAGACAGGAGAAGTCCATCCTACCTCAAAGTGATCGAGGGGAATCGCGAGTTCAACCTCGAACACCGAGTTCACCCTCACCTCTTTTTCTGGAATGTGCGCGGACAGACCCCTGCCTAGCAAGAATATCTATAGAAAGACCGCCAAGCTCGCACGATCCAGTGTCGGGCAGAGCGAACTATCTCTCAAGAAAACAATCGCGGACTGAGATTTGGGTAGAGCGGGAGCTCGCGCCATTTTAGAGAGATACTTATGTTTTTAGAATAAAGAAAAGGCAGTCCTCTATTTTTAGCATTAACAAAAAAAAGATGAAGTGATGCCAACAGACATCTTTTCGAGGGATGTTCGCACGCGTTCGCACTCCCAGAGACCCTTCGGTCGCACGAACATGTATCGTCCGACGATGATTCACAAATATCATTTATAGTAGGCAAAGAGACACCGAGAGGCAAGTAAAGTAAGTTTATTATTATAATGCTAACGGTTATAGTTGAAAGGAAAAAACAAAAGAAGCATAAGTGGACATGGTTATAATCGCATATCAAGACGATCGATCCTCGCCCTCAACTTGGTGAACTCCGCCTCCAGTCGGGTGATCCGTGTCTGAGCCCACGTCAAAACATCTCGCATGATGGGTAAGATCGCCGCGAGTACTTCCCCCTCAAAGGAAGGCACTCCGTGGGTAAGCAAAGAGTAAGTTTTTGGTTGCATTAATATCATGAAGTGCTTTACAGGGATATACTTTTCGTCGAGGACGACGGTTCCTCAGCTTCCGCATCCTCGCCTCTGAAAGCATCAATCAGAGTGGTCGCGAGCGTACGCAGACTGGACGTGTGGCCGCCGCCTCCGAAGGATCCAAAATCTTGGAAATCAATCCGCGGTGGGATTGATGCCCTCGTGGAGCCAAAGGTGAGGCACTTGGCCATCTAGGGGTATGTGTTCTTGAGGTAAGCCCTCCGCAGAAGCTCTCTGTGACTACGCGCAGCATGCAACTGCGCGTGGGTCTGTGGTTGCTCACCAGGACTCACCCCTACCAAAGGGGGAATGATGGCCGATTCACGGACATCCAACTGATAGGCAAGGGCGTCCGCGCGACCTCGCGTCGGTCGCCTCCCCGCCAAACTCTGGCCATCAGCGACCCCTACTAGCTTCGCCCGTTTCGATGGCGGTTCACCATCAGGTATGGTCCCTGGCACTTATCCCCTGCAGGTATCCAAGCGGCCTCTTCCTCCAGCTGCGTCATCCTAAGTCGAGCCTTCACCATGGCATCCTCTCGGCTCTTATCAGCTTCTTCAAATGTCACGCGGGAAATCATTCCCTCGGAATCGGAAAACGTCAGAGCCTGCGCCAAGCTGTCAGTTGTCGGCGTAGTCCCAGTAGCAGTCGTTTTTGCGGGCATTCGCAGGAGGGACGGAACTTTTGTCAGCACCTCTTTCCCAGCGGCATTTCGGATGACGGGCCCTCTCACCGGGTCCAATACCGCTCGGAGGTTTCCCTCATGCGCGACGGTCTTCGAGGTGGAGCTCTCATTGGTCGCGGGGATTCTAACGGGGCGGGCTTTCTTGGTCACTACTTTTCGCGAGTATTCCTACGGACCCGCTTCATTCAGCAAGTTTCCAGCAGGAGGTCGCGGCGAAGAAGTTTTGGCTAATTCGCTGGCCCTCACCATCCGCTTTAATTGGACATCCTGATTCCTGTCGGCCACTTTCACTGATAGACGGTTGCAGAGTCAAAATCAAAATGAGGGCTAGGGGGTGGGCCATCCTGCGTTACTTATAGGTCTCGAGCAGCACATGCTTGGGTCGCAGCCTTTGTGGTTACTAGTCTACTTTTTCAGAGCCCGTACGGTCTGCCAAAAAAGTGAGAGCATTATGTTAACTCAAACCCTGCGACAGTGGAGGCGAGCATCAGACAAGCAAGGACAACTTGTCAGGCATCCATTCCCGGTGTTCGCGGGCTCTTCAGGCGGTCACTCTGGATGTCCGCGGATGTTCTTCGGCTAGTGGCTTGAGCGCGACAGTGTTCGACACTAACACTCTTCAGGCAACCCTGACATGGGCATTTGGTAGGCGGACTCTCACAGAGCAGCTCGAAAGACCTAGTCAGAGGTCGCGGTGGGCGCTTCTCCTGGAGCCTGTGCGGACTCATCTCTTCGGCATCAACCTCGACGGCGTCGCGCGGTTACGTGCGGTCTCTTCTCTCAATCCCCGCTGAGCAACCTACCCTCAAGTATAAATAAGGACCATGGGTGGTGCTTAGATAGAACACGCAGACAGCCCAGCACCTGCCTAATTGTTGGTGCGGACAGTCCATTCAGTCTTTTCTTCTCCCTACCATTGTATGTGTGTGCACTCACAAGTAGTCGCACCCCTTTTGTAATTTTTGCCGGCATACTCAAAAAGCTCGTCGCAAGAGAGGCATTTGTCATAGCGGGCCAATCTGTTGTTCGTCACTGCCTGCGACACCCCTCCTTTTTCTCTCTCTCTCTCTCTGCCCGTCGCTACCCGCCAAGAGCTAAGTAACTGGCTAGTCGCAGTCTGTAATCTCTCCGCAGCGTCCCCAGGTAGCGATTGAGTTTGGAAGGACTAGGTGACAAATTTAAGAAAAGTATATTAACATTACACATTTGTTGGAAAATAATAATAATATTATCAATTTCTTAATGAATCCACATTTTGTTTTTTAGAATCATGTTTTTTTCACAGGGTATTGCCCACCATTTTTTTTATTTAGGTGACAAATTTTTTCATTTTTTTCATTTATGTTTTTCCACAGGGCCAACTATAAATCACTTTACGCTTGTAATGAAAACTTAGCAAGGTATAAAGTCGTCTGTTGAAGCCAAAAATGACCTCTCGTGGAGTTCGGGGTCCCAAAAGAGGGGTGACCTCACACCTACTACACTCGGGGGAACGACACGGGTCGAAGACTTCGGAAACTATGAACAGACCCTCGGCTCTAGCGTGGAGGTCCCACCACACACCCGGAAGGTCACAGGAACTCTTACCCTCCCACACCAAAGGGCTAGGCTGGGCGCCTTGGAGAGCTCTCTCTACTCTACCAAGAAGAAGCTAAGGGAGGAGGAGGTAAGGAAAACTCATCCTCTCCAAAGGAACCCAAGGGGGTCTATTTATAGTTTTTCCAAGTCATGGGGGTAAAATGACAAAAAAGCCCTTAGGACAAATAAGCCTCAAGTCAATAGGAAAACTCCACATCAGGGGGTAAAGAGGTAATCCCCCTCGAGGGCACAACGGTAAAAACAGGTCGGGCGAGCTGGCGGTTAGGCGAGAAGCGAGGGGCGGCCTGGGCGAACAGGCGTCTTGCGAGACGAGACAGTCTGCGGTCTGCCTGACGAGAGGGCCTGCCTGACGAGAGGGCCTGCCTGACGAGAGGGCCTGCCGGACGAGAGGGCCTGCCGGACGAGAGGGCCTGCCGGACGAGAGGGCCTGCCGGACGAGAGGGCCTGCCTGACGAGAGGGCCTGTCGGACGAGAGGGCCTGCCGGACGAGAGGGCCTGCCGGACGAGAGGGCCTGCCGGACGAGAGGGCCTGCCGGACGAGAGGGCCTGCCGGACGAGAGGGCCTGCCGGACGAGAGGGCCTGCCGGACGAGAGGGCCTGCCGGACGAGAGGGCCTGCCTGACGAGAGGGCCAGCCTGACGAGAGGGCCTGCCTGACGAGAGGGCCTGCCTGACGAGAGGGCCTGCCTGACGAGAGGGCCTGCCTGACGAGAGGGCCTGCCTGACGAGAGGACCTGCCGGACGAGAGGACCTGCCTGACGAGAGGGCCTGCCTGACGAGAGGGCCTGCCTGACGAGACGGCCTGCCTGACGAGACGGCCTGCCTGACGAGACGGCCTGCCTGACGAGACGGCCTGCCTGACGAGACGGCCTGACTGACGAGAGGGCCTGCCGGACGAGAGGGTCTGCCTGACGAGAGGGCCTGCCTGACAAGAGGGTCTGCCGGACGAGAGGGCCTGTCTGACAAGACGGCATGCGTGACTCTTTAAGGGGGCCCTGGGGAGATAAATATTTCCTCCTATTTCCAAGGTTAAGCCAAAATTGGCCACCAAGAGTGTAAGATCTCTCAAAAGCTTAAAAACCTACAATTGATTCCGCGCCTGCCGGGAGGGCCCTACTCGGCGAATACGGGGTTGTACATCGTCAAAAAAGAAGTTAAACAGACAGTAAGTAAAACAAGAAGTCAAGTTTATGAAGAATTTTATAAGCGACTATATACCAAGATGGAGCACGTGACATATATAAAATTGTTCGAGTTAGAAAAAGAAAAACAAGAGATTTAAATCAAGTAAAATGCGTAAAGGATGAGACAGATACAGTTTTGACGGATGATGTGGATATTAAAAAGCGATGAAAAAGATACTTTTATCAACTCTATAATGAACAACTGACAATGAATTGAACTTTGAAGAGTTAAGTAAATCAGAGAAGTATAAGAACATAACGTTTTATCGTAAAATTCAAGTATCAGAGGTACAAGATGCTCTAAATAAAATGAAAAATGGAAAGGTGGTTGGGTCAGACGATATACCCATCAAAGTATCGAAATGTCTAGGAAATGAAGGAATTTTGTGTCTTATATATTTTTTCAATAAAATACTGAAGTCAAAAAGGATGTCATATCAATGGAGAGAAAGTATCTTGCTGCATTTGTATAAAAATAAATGAGATATACAAAATTGTGTTAATTACAGAGGAATTAAATTGATGAGTCATATCATAAAACTATGGGAACGAGTAATAGAAAGAAAATTAAGACGAGAGACTGACATCTCGGAGAATCAATTTGGATGCATGCCAGGGAGGTCGACCATGGAAGCTATACATCTCTTGAGGAGACTCATTGACAATTATCGAGAAAGAAAACAAGATTTGCATATTCTATCTATTGATCTTGAGAAGGCTTATGATAGAGTTTCAAGAGAGATCTTACAGAGAGTCTTAGAAAAGAAAGGTGTAAATGTATCATATATTGATATAATCAAAGATATGTATACATCAAGGTTCAGCTTTAAGCCATTATCTCTTTACACTTATCTTAGATGAGCTCACTAGACATATCCAACAAGCAATACCTTGGTGTTTATTGTTTGCGGATGATATCGTTTTGGTCGATGAGCCGTGCGAGGGTGCAAACGCAAAACTTGAATCTTAACGAGATACTTTAGAAAAGAAGGGTTTTAGGTTGAGCAGGACAAAGACGGAGTATATGGAGCTTAAATTTAGCAGTACAAGAAGGACATATGACTTTGTTATTAAGTTGGATGATCAAGATATTTCCCGTAGTGAGTGTTTTAAATATCTTGGATCGATAGTTCAAAAAGATGGAGGTATTGATAAAGATGTGACACATAGAATCCAAGTGGGTTGGCTGAAGTGGAGAGGAGCGTCAGGGATCTTATGTGATCGTAATGTACCACTAAAACTTAAGGACAAGTTTTACCGTACTGCAATTAGACCCGTGATGCTTTATGGTTCTGAATGTTGGGCAGTGAATTGTGTACATGAGCAAAAAATGGGAGTTGTGGAGATGAGAATGCTTAGGTGGATGTGTGGGCACACGAGATTGGATAAAATTAGGAATGAAAATATCAGGGATAAGACATGAGTAGCACCAATTTCAGAGAAGATGTGAGAAGCTCGTCTAAGATGGTTTGGACACGTACAAAGGAGACCATTAGAGGCACTTGTTAGGCGTTGTGAGAATCTAGTCACTATGCATGTTAGATGAGGGAGGGGTAGACCAATAAAGACTTGGAATGAAACTATAAAGAAAGACATGATGTACTTACGCATTAGAGAGATTATAACAAAAGATAGGGCACAATGGCGACAAAGGATCCATATAGCCGACCCCATTATAATGGGATAAAGTCTTGAGTGTTGTTGTTATTGTTATGTTAGATAATGTTGCCTCATTGGATCAATAGCATACACAAATCTTGCACCTATTACTCCACCAAACTAATGAATTTATATCCCTACCTTACCCTATGAAGCAACCTTAACACTGCAAATCGTTTGTGGATCAAATTAAGTCATGTTCAAGTAGAAAGTTTACCTTTTTAAAATAGAAAGCTTCAACATTTTTAAGAATAAGGACAATATATATAAACGGAAAAAATATGAAACCCTTTGATCTATGAACATAACTAAGAATCCAGCATCCATCTATTATCTATGTTGTAATATTTAGACTACCCATTGTACCCTTCTATTTTGACTATTTTACACAAGATGGCGAGTTTTATAGTCAAAAAATCATCATTCCATATTTATTTTTAATTTTGATAGTTCATAATAAAATTTGATTTAAATTAGCCTAAAATTAATAAATATTTCAGTTATTTCCACATAACATTTTGAGAATTACAAGATTTTAATTAAAAATTTTATTAAATACATTCACAATGTTAAATTCTATGGATTGTGGTCTAAGGTACTGCTCAAAGAAAATCTAAAATTGTTGCAGAATTAACAAACATAAACATATAAGAATGAAAGATTCATATCAAGCAGTCATTTGGTAGGGCATCCATGAAAATTTCTAATGAATGACCGCTGCAATCTATAACTTGTATTATGATAGAAGATACCTTGTCCTCTGCCAGTAAAGGGAGATGGAGAAGGATTTCGAGTGGCTCAGTATCTGCAGCCATGACAACGAACTCTGATATTCCCCTGTTAAGGGTTTTAGTCGCTGCACACAGAAACATCTCAGCGACGCCAAAAAATGGTATTAACAAGGGTTATGGATCAAAACCTTCGTTAGCCCCCTTTTTGAGTTGTTTATAGTTTGCGGCTTGCTGGATTAGGTCGAGGATGGTAATTGATAGCTGGGCATCTGCCAAGGGATAAGCCTTGGGATTCACTTGCTCCATCTGAGAAATACAAAAAAAATGTTTTCAATTATAGGTGTAGAGACTAGAGAATAAAACATAAAAAATGGGAGGCTTTTTGGCACTTTGCACTCTCAATTATCCTATTTTGACATTTTGCACTCTCAATTATCCTATTTTGATATTTTGCACCTCAAATCATTAAAATTGACATTTTGCACCTCCAATTACAGATTTTGGCACTTTGCGCGGCAAGACTAAAATTTCAGAGGTATTTAGGTTTGGGCACCACCCAAAATGCTCATTTTGGCACTTTGCACCATGAAATTCCTTATTTTGGCTGTTTGCACACTAAATTAAAATTGTATTAGCCTTCTAACTAGTGACGTTATCTTACCTGTTGGTGTGATCATCTAATATCACATAATGCCTACGACCCAATATCAAGCAATGGTGTAGATAAAAAACTTCAAATAATCATAATATATCTATAATTATTGTCATTAATACTATCCACAATGAAATTTTGTTCTAGAGGAAGAGTAAGGCTGGCCAGGCCAAGTACGATGTAGGCTTGGAGCCAGATCCAGGTATGAGGGCGTGAGCAGAAGTCACTGCTTGGATCGGGAACTCTATTTGAATGGGAGTCGTGGAACAAAATTCTTGGCTCGGATTAGACCCTAGACATATGGAAGAAGGCTCACCTGCTTAAAGGTCGCAGGCTGCTCGAAGATTGACGGGATGGAGGCCGGAGACGGAAATCTTACACCGAATAAGGTATGGAAACCGAAGACGGGCGGCGTTCAGGTCGAAGCTTCCAGATCGAGGGGAGGCGTGAAGGTCGACGGGAGCCGGTGGGCTTCTAGGTCGAGTGGAGGTGTGCGGGCGAGAGACTGGAGAAAGCTGGGAGGAGATGCCGCCGTGGAGGAACTGGTCGCTGTGGAGGACTTCGCGCGGGGTTGATCGTCGTTGGAGGAGGAGAGGGGAATGAGAGGCGAGATCGAGAGAGGCGAAGATCAGTAATGAGATGGGCGTTAGGGTTACTGCTCTTTATTTTAAAATCAACGGTGGATTTGATGTACATGGAGGGTTGAGATTGACATGACCGAAGCTCCACGGACGATTTGATGTACATGGAGGCTCAGCTGAGAAACATGACCGAAACTCCATGTAACCAATTGATTTTCTATTTGGCTTATCAAATGAAAAGACCTGTTAAAGAATTAATAATGAAAAATTTACGTGTTGATCAAATATAATTTTTTCAATTAATTAATATTTCTCAAATATTATTTACCTTTTACTATCTTTATTATATACGAGCATCTTCCGTACTCGATGCTCTCGGGCGGCCTTCGGTCGCATCCAGGCGGGCTTCGCCCGCCTCCGCACGGGCTACGCCTGTGCGCGCCGTCTTACGTCCGTGCTCGATGCTCTCGGGCGGCCTTCGGCCGCATCCAGGCGGGCTTCGCCCGCCTCCGCATGGGCTTCGCCCGTGCTCGAAGTTTTCAGACGGCCACAGTACACAGACGGCGACGGCGGGCTTTGCCCGCCCCCCGGCGGGCCTCGCGACACGGGGCTCCACCCCTATGGCCAAACGCGACAGTACCTGGCTGGCGACAGCGAGCTTTGCCCGCCCCCGTCGGGTTGCGCCCGCTCTCTGGCGACATAAATAATTTAGATTATAAAATATTTAGTTATTTATATAGATTATAAAAATTATTTAGTTATAAATTATCTCTCTCCTCCTTCCCCTCTTCTCTCTTTCCCCACCCTCTCTCCTCTCTCTCTCCATCAGTTTCTCTCTCCCACCGCCCCTCTACAGAGTGAAAATTAACACTTGCAGCACTCTCTCTTCTCTCCTCTCTTTCCACTTAAATGTTGTGGGCCCACCGTTCTATCTCTCTTCCCACTCCTCCGTCTGGCCCCCCTCTCTACCTCCCCTTCATAGGTTTTTAACATAATAAACAACTTCATATATGACAAAAACATTAAACAAATCATCTCTCTCCACCCACAGCACTCTCTAATCTCTCTCTCTCCATGGAACCCCCTTTCTCCTCCCCTCTCTGGACGTCTGCTGCTCTGCCGCCTCCGCCTCCGCCTCCGCCTCCGGCGATCGTTCCCCGTCCTCGCTCTCATAGGGAGGCAGTTCGACTCCGCCGGAGTCGATTAGGTCAATGTCGTGGAGGAGGAGGTAGTGAAGGTGGACGTCTTCCGGCGCCTTGCCTGGGATCTGCGCCGCGATCTTCCACCATGCTCGGACAGCTCCAACGCCACCGCCGTGCTCGCCAGTCCGGCCACTTCAGTAGCTCCGGCCAACACCTCCTCCTCCTAGTAGCAGCTACATGGCCGGCGCATCTCCATGGCCGGCGCATCTCCATGGCCGGCAGATCCATGGCCGGCAGCTCCAGGCCGGCGCAGCTCCATGGCCGGCAACTCCACTTCCATTCTCTCTCTCTCTCTCTCTCTCTCTCTCTCTCTCCCGTTGCCCACTCTCTCTCAGTTTAGCTCCATGGCCGTAGCAGCTTCAGGCCGGTGCAGCTCCAGGCCGGCACAGCTCCAGTGTCGGCAGCTCCACCTCCATTCTCTCTCTCGGTCTCTCTCTCCCGCTGCCCACTCTCTCTCTCGGTTTATAAAAGCATTAAAGCGGCCTTTATTTATTATTTTTTCATAAGAGGAAGGCAGTGGAGGCGGTGGAGGCGTTGCTGTCAGCTGGATAGATAGAGAGAGAGCGGGAAAGACAGAGAGGAGATGAGGGTATAATGGGCAATTCAAAAGTCACGGACGGAGTTACAAAAAAATTCAAACATTCCAATATTAAAGACATTAAAGACAAAAAAACAAGCATTCCAATAGTAAACACCGATAAAAGCATCTCTTAAGGTCATTAAGCCCTAGAAATTAAACGCGAGAATGACGGCCATAGAATCAAGTCAACATTTCGGCAGAACCACGCCGCAGAGAATACGCCCCCTCAAACTATGCAATGGAAATTCCAAGCATCCATATATACCATTTTCCAACAGAAGTAGAGAAAAGCATGATAAAAAGTGCTCCACATGAAGTTCATTCAACATTAGAAGATTCTCAACATTCACTCCAGCTCACGCAAAACTAAGTTCATAAACATATTAAATAACAGGCTCTCTACCTAAACAATGAAAAAGACGACATCGGCTTTTGTCCCGTCTAAAGACCATTGGAAGTAACATAAATCCAGTTTAAGCGAAGTAGAATAACTTTTCGATGAGCATTGGAGAAGTTCATCCACTTTTCCAATGATACGAAAGTTTTAATTATATTGAAATTATTTTATAATTCATCAAACTAGCAGTTTCTCAGTGGGGTCAAACACCATTTTTTCTCTCAGGTATATGTCAGAAGCATTTATTTCTGTCTGTACCCAATATGTTTTGTTTTTAAAAATTTCCTACTCTCTCACTTTCTCTCTCCCCTCGCCCTCTCTCTCTTCGTGAACCACTTATTTCCTAGTGAAAACGTCGAACGACGCTTTTCTTGCGGGAGCTATTTCTCTGGCGGAAGGTGAAGATGAACAGGGCTTGGGGTCGACACTAAGATTGGCCGGCCAGCCGCTCCGGCCTCCACCACGAAGCTCCAGCAAGCACCATGTATGGAACCGGCAACAACCCTCGAGCTTCTCCACGTCAACTCCAGCAGCTCGGCCACCATGCTCGGGCAGCGCCAACGCCAACGCCGTGCTCGCCACTCCGGCCACTTCAGTAGCTCCGAGAAACACCTCCTACTCCTAGTAGCAGCTCCATGGCCGTAGCACCTCCATGGCCGTAGCAACTCCATGGCCGGCGCAGCTCCACGGCAGGCGAAGCTCCATGGCCGGCAGCTCCATGGCCGGCGCAGCTCCAGGCCGGCGCAGCTCCATGGCCGGCAACTCCACCTACATTCGCTCTCTCTCTCTCTCTCTCTCTCCCGCTGCACTCTCCCGCTGCCCACTCGTTCTCTCTCTCTCTCTCGCTCTCTCTCTCCCCCGCTGTAAGACCCCTTTTTTTTTTTTGAAACCCGGGGTCTTATGCCCAGAACCGCCGCTTTGCGGTGACACCTTCGCACCCGGGAAGGTTGTCACCACAACGCGCCGATTCTGCCGGCCTTTTTGATCACGATCAAGTAGCATATAGTAAAGAAAGAGAAATGCAGTCCACCATAATAAATCACATATATATAAACTCAAGGAAAGGGAGTGTTCATAGAAAGCATCAGAGTACAAAGATACTAGAAATATAGGGGCTCATGCCCGGTACATCAAGTCCTCACTACAAATCACTCAATGCGGAAGCAAAAAACTAAAACTCTACTAAAGGTCAGGACTCACGGTCCCTGCATTCTGGACTCCAGTGCTAAACTGCCCCATCTCCAAGCGTACCGGCCTCCTGGGCTGCTCCTCCGGGCTGGGCTCCACGATCCCCTAATATGATATGGTTCGAAAACCGTTAGTCTAAAAGACTAAGCCCTATCATCCCCCACCCCTTCCCCCACGCTCTAAGGCATCGGGCGGAGAGGAAGAAAGGGAGGACACGAAAGTGGAGATAAATTCCAAAACAGATGACGGTGGACCTATCTAGCAAGTTATAACAGGTGAACAATATAGGTGTTGTAATAGGTATAACAGAAAGGTAAGTAAGTAAGAAATTAAACCTTCGCTTATGTGAGTACACGTAAGCCAAAGGATCTTTTGCAAGGCTCCCATCGTATAACGCGTCCCATACCGCTTATACGTTGGGGTGTCGGTTATCAAGCAGCAGATATACGTATATCAAATTGACCTTAATTTATAAACTTGCCCACACAAGCTTATAGACCAAGGGGTCGTTTTGCAAGTCCTAAAGTATAAGCGTCCCATTCCACTTATATTTTAGGTGTCAAGGTTGTTATGAATGATTATGACATGCAGCTATATGGTGGGTTATGATGTTCAAGCAGTGCAACTCACACACCCAACTTTGTGTACACAAACCTTTAGTTCCCCCTTTCTGGAGATAACCCCCAGGTTACTCCCGTAGTGGCAAACGGAAGCGGTGGGTTGGGCCTCGCCCACCTCAAAACCAGTAAAAGCACCACTGGTCTGACCTATCGTACGCCCTCAACGCCTGGTGCACGAGGCGGACTCCTGCGTACTCTTGCCGACTGGTCCGCCGGACTTAACCTTGGCTAAGTGCTAGTCACCTTGCCGAGTCAACGATATCGGTGTCGGTGCAATCGAACTCCCCGATATCGAAAACCCACCACCTTAATCTTTCCTATTTTTATGCACATGCAGCAGTTTAATATTTAACACATAAAAGCCGAGCCGAAGCTCCCCGGACCAAAACGTCCGGCTCCAAACCAACCGAGCCGAAGCTCCCCGGACCATCCCGTCCGTCTCTTAACCATCCGAGCCGAAGCTCTCATCAACCTTCCTGTGCCAACAGTGTTTGTGAAGGGTGCAGCCCTAGTTACTAAGTTACTCTTGTCGGCTTGTTATTACTGTTTACGTTAGCCCAGGACTGCCGCCGCTATTCCCCGTGAAGGTCTCTCAAGGGGCACTAGGAACCAAGACGGCGGCATTACGGCCCGAAGTTCCCTTTCGCAAGGCACTTAATGTTATTGGTTGATCTCCCTTAACCCGATTCCCTTCTAATATTACGATAGACTATCCTAGGGTGATTTTAAACCTTCCACTTTTCGGGGAAGACGATCTATCGTCGAACCCGAGCACCCCTTAATTCTAACTATCACCACTTCCCACTACTCTTCATACCATCCTATCGTGATATCATCCACAATTGTCCACCCAGACAAAATAATTAACTCCAATAACTTTCTCGGATCATGTCTTATTTCAATTCACAAATTTGCTATATGCAGACCGACCTAGACTATATGACGAACTTGTTATGCAACGATCCCAAACTTATCCAAATGCCCTTAATTATTTACTGAAGACTTATCAGGATATAAATGGCCTAAATCTAGAATGTGATAATTTTCCTAATTTATCTGACATTTAATTAATTTTCCCAAAAATCCCAAGGGCTACCAGTTTGAACATGAACTACCCTAAGTTCTCATGCAAGATGCCCACAAAATTTTATATAAATATTATGTTATCCCAATATAGTAAATCCAAGATATCACAATTTTTCTATGATCAAAAGAGTACTGAAACTATTTTAGAAATAATCTCTATCTTTTGTTAGTTATGAATCAAGTACAAAAAATATCCATCCAAAAATTGTAAATTAATTATACTAAGCAGATAAGACATTCAAAATAACATTAGCCAGGTTTCATAATTTTCCAACAAGTATATCATCCATAATTAATTTTTAAACCATAAAACTCCTTTCTAACATCTGTGAATGAAGTACTAGAATTACTCAACTAAAAATCATACAAAATTTCAGGGGCAACTATTCTGACTTAAAACATTTACCTCGAAGATTTCATGAGGTTTCAATGAACAAAAATTTCTAAACAATTAAAACATAATTTAAGGACATAGCAAGTTTTACAAATGAAGTGCTAGCAATAATCAACATAAAATTCCAGAAAAATTGCTATAAGTTCTAACTGATCCAAAACTCACTCTACCCGAATTTCACACCTTTTAAGTAAGGTTAGTGACTGGTTTTACCTATTTTCTATTTTACCCTAAAAACTAAGGTTAGGGTTTTATGGTATCTACTTGTCTCCAAATTCTCCAAGATTCCATCCACACGAATCTTATCAGGCCTTTGTCAACTCTACAGAGTTTCAAGGTAATACAAGAGCAATTGCCCCCATGTCCTTCACAACCCTCAAAACCCTTCATTTAGGGTTTGAGCTTGGATCCTAGGGTAAACCAACCCTAAACCACACCATTTTCTCCAAGTGGGTTATAATAACCCTTACAAGTCAGTGGTCAAGATATCAGCCCCTGTTGAGGTGATTTGACCTTTCCAAACTCTTAGTGCACTTTTTACTAAAAGATGTCTCACTAATGCCTAGTTAAGGGTAGAAGGTTTCCTACTGTAACATCACATTTCTGGCTAGACCCTTAGGAGTCGGTTAGTTGTGACGGAACCCCAGGAAACACATAAAATTGAAATAAAGCGATCAATATTTCGGGTCACGGGTTGGTCACGCCCGTGACCGACCCGTCACGCCAGTGACCTGGGCGTGACTACTTCGACGATCGTCGATCTCCACGAGACGATCGTCGAACGCGCTGTCTGGGCATGTCACGCCCGTGACCAAGGTGTCACGCCCGTGACTATGGGCGTGACCCCATTGACGATCGTCGATCGCCGTGAGACGATCGTCGACCTTGCGGCCCGGGCATGTCACGCCCGTGACATGTGTGTCACGCCCGTGACCTAGGGCGTGACCAGCCTTCGACGATCGTCGATCTCAATTCGACGATCGTCGACCTCGAAATTTGCCGTTCGGGCATGTCACGCCCGTGACCTAGAGGTCACGCCCGTGACCTAAGGCGTGACCAGCCTTCGACGATCGTCAATCTCAATTCGACGATCGTCGAATTGAGATCGACGATCGGGCCTGTCACGCCCGTGGCCCAAGGTGTCACGCCCGTGACCATCCATCGACGATCGTCGATCTCAGTTCGACGATCGTCGAACCCAGAATTGGCTATCCGGGCCTGTCACGCCCGTGACCTATGTGTCACGCCCGTGACATTGGCCGAAACGACGGTTCAGGGCCGAAATTATTCTAACACGCGTGGTAATAAATGCTGGTGTGGGAAGTTACACCAGGAGTAATTTCAGGCCGTTTTCCTTCTGTAATTATATAATAAATGCGAAAGATATAGTCCAATAGGAAGCCGCCAGCTGGACACACCTGTTCAGTTTCCACCGTTTCTTATCCCTTCACTGTAACCAAAACGTTAAGGGGAGAACCGTCATGGCCATTAAGGCTTTACCCATTCACCTTCCCACTTTCTGACTTATAAAAGCCCACCTGGAACCAGAGGAGAAGGTTACACGCTCAAGCAAACGGATCAGACCTTTGTTCTTGCTGTAGGAAAAGTTCAGCAACGCCACCACCGCGCCATGGCACCCCGTCGTTCTTCTCGCCTCCAAACCGCGAACAAGGTCCTCCTCTACTCCTTCTCTTTCATGGGTAGATCTTAGGATTCTTAGAAAGGAGGTTCGCGCTCAACGGAGCCGGACCCATCTCTCGTTTTCATGGAAAAGCCATGAAAAAGATATTTTGAGTTCGCCGGAAACCGCCACCTCCGGCGGCCAAACCACCGCCGGCCGCTAGCCATCGCCTCAACGGAGGTGGTGGTGGTGGTGGCTGGCCAGGGAAGTGACCGAACGGCCGGCGACGGATCACGGAACGCTTACAGGAAAAAATGGTTTTCTGTCTGTTCGGGTTCATGAAGAAGATGAACAGTAGAATTAATATTATAATACATAGATTATTATATATTACTTAATGGAAAATAGAATATTTGAACATATTTTGTGGCTGCGAAACGAGGTACTTAGAGGCCGATTTAGGAAAAATGACCAGTCACAAAAGTTGTAGCCCTCTAGGTCTACTTTAATTTAAAATTGATTTTATTCAATTTGGGTGAGTGGTTTGACCACAGCACTCATTTTGGTGGGATCAAGACCTAGGCTAACCAGAAATTGAAATGGTTGCCCACGGTTCATAACATGTCCAAATGACTTGAAATTTGGACTGGAGATCTATAATATGTGTATCAAGAGGCTGTCCAAAAATGAGAATTTTTGGAGAACTTTTGCATAAAGTTTTTGTAAAATTTTAATAAACAATATAAAATAAATTAGGAGATGAAATTAAGTCCAAACTCCCCCAAATTTTGGGTGGTGGTCCCTGGCATCAATGTTAAGATCTGTACAAAATTTCAACTCGATTGGTCGAGTTTTGAATAGGGAAGTATCAAGTCCTAGATAGGTCTTGGTGAGGGGTACTTTGGGGAAAAGTACGATTGGAGATGGAGTGGACAAATCTCCTCAAAAGAGGCTGAAGTTGTTGGCCACTGATTTGTTGAGTCTATGTCTACCCTCTTGGGTAACATGGTGTGGCTTAGGGTGGATTTCACCCTAAGAGATTGGCTCAAATCCAACGGGTGGGAGTTTGAGGTTTGTGAAGGACATAGGAGCAAAAGCTCTTGTATGCCCTTGAAATTTGGAGGAGAGGGGGGGTGATATGATGAAAACCCTCTGGTTGAAATGGTGAAGGAATTGGAGGTAATTAGGTACCTCGGAAGTTGAGGTTTTGGATTAGGATAAAAATGTAATTTAGTTATTTTAAGCACTAAATCTAATCCAAAAATTATGAAACTCGGGAGGAGGGAGTTTTAGGATGTTTTAGACTTATGATAATTTTCCTGGAACCTTATGATTAATAAATGTTATACTTCATGTGTTAAAGGATTATTTGCCCGATTTATTATTTTAATTATTTGGAGGTTTTAAATTAATTATAACCAGTTGAAATTCTGGATTTAGATCTTGATTAGTAGCACATTGATCACTGGATTTTTATAGAATTTTATGTTGAGTAAATCTAGTACTTTATTCACAAATGATAGAAAGGGCTATTATGTTTAAAAAATTAATTATGGATAAAATACTTGCTGGAAAATTATGAAACTTGGCCAGTATTAATGTTAGGCCTTTATTTGCATGGCATAAATTATTTATAATTTTTGGAAGAATATTTTCTGTACTTGATTCATAAACAACAGAAGTTAGAGATTATTTCTAAAATAATTTTCATGCCCTTTTTAATGATAGAAAAATTATGATACTTAGGATTTAACCTATTGAGATAACCTAGTATTTATCATAAATTTGCTGGACATCTTGCATGAGAACTTAGGGTAGTTCATGTTCAAACCGGTAGTCCTTGGGATTTTCGAGGAATTTAATTAAATGCCAAATAAATTAGGAAAATTTTCATTTTCTGGACTTAGGTCATTTATATCATGGTAAGTCTCCAGTAAATAATTTAGGGCATTTGGATGAGTAATGGATCATTGCATAACCGGTTCGACATGTAGCCTAGGTCGGTCTGCATATAGCAATTGTGAATTGAAATAAGACATGATTTGAGGAAGACATTGGAGTTAAATAACTCATTTTGTTTGGATGGGCAATAGTGGAGGAAATCACTATAGGAAGATATACAGAATAGTGAGTAGTGGTGATAGCTAGAGTTAAGAGGTGCTCGGGTTCAACGAAAGATCGTCTTCCCCGAAGAGTGGAAGGTTTAAAAATCACCCTAGGATAGTCTATCGTAATGTGAGAAGGGAATGGGTTAAGGGAAATAAACCAATAATATTAAGTGCCTTGCGAAAGGGAACTTCGGGCCGTAATGCCGCCGTCTTGGTTCCTAGTGCCCCTTGAGAGCCCTTCACGGGGTATACCGGGGGCAGTCCTGGGCTAACGTAAACTGTAATAATAAACTGGTAAGAGTAAATTAGTAACTAGGATTACACTTTTCACAAACACTGTTGGCACAGGAAGATTGATGAGAGCTTCGGCTTGGGTGATTTGGAAACGGACGTTTGGGTCCGGGGAGCTTCGGCTCGGTTGGTTAAGAGACGGACGGGATGGTCCGGGGAGCTTCGGCTCGGTTGGTTAAGAGACGGACGGGATGGTCCGGGGAGCTTCGGCTCGGTTGGTTAAGAGACGGACGGGATGGTCCGGGGAGCTTCGGCTCGGTTGGTTGGAGACGGACGTTTGGTCCGGGGAGCTTCGGCTCGGTTTTTGTGTGTTTACGATTAAACATGCATGTGCATAAAATAGGAAAAGTTAAGGTGGTGGGTCTTTCGATATCGGGGAGTTCGATTGCACCGACACCGATATCGTTGACTCGGCGGGGTGGTTAGCACTTAGCCAACAGAAGTCCGGTGCGCCAGCCGGCAAGAGTACGCAGGCGTCCGCTTAGTGCACCAAGCATTGAGGCGTACGATAGGTCAGACCAGTGGTGCTTTTACTGGTTTTGAGGTGGGCGAGGCCCAACCCACCGCTTCCGTCTGCCACTACGGAGGTATCCTGGGAGGTAACGGCTCCGAAAGGGGGAACTAAAGGTCTGTGTGCACAGAGTCGGGTGTGTGAGTTGCACTTGCATGTTTCATCATACCCACTAGCATGTCATAGCATAATCGATTCATTTAACCCTGACACCTAAAGTATAAGTGGTATGGGACGCTTATACATTAGGACCTGCAAAACGACCCCTTGGTCTATAAGCTTGTGTGGGCAAGTTTATAAATCAAAGGTTAATTTCAATATATAACAACCATTGCTGTTTGATAACCGACACCCCAACGTATAAGTGGTATGGGACACTCTATACGATGGGAGCCTTGCAAAAGACCCCTTTTGCTTATGTGTTCTCGCATAAGTGAAGGTTTAAAATCATATATTTGTTTTTCTTATTGCTAGACCTATTATAACAATCATATTAACTGCTCACCGAATACATCTTGCTAGATTAAGTCCATAGTCACCTGTTTCTTGATTTATCTCTACCATCATGTCCTTCCCTTTCTTCCTCCCCGCTGGTACCTAGGAGCCATGGGGGAAGGGGTAGGGGATGATAGGGCTTAGTCTTTATGACTAACAGTTTTCGAACCGCATCATTTAGGGGATCGTGGAGCCCAGCATGGAGGAGCAGCCCCAGAGATCGGTGCGCCTAGAGATGGGGCAGTCTAGCTCCGGAGTTCACACAGCCGGGACTGTGAGTCTCGACCTTGAGTAGTTTTCTGTTTTCGCTTCCGCATGAGAGACTTGTAGTGAGGACATATTGTACCGGGCATAAGCCCGTATTTATAGTACTCTGATGATTTCTGTGGACACTCCCTTCGTGGAGATTTTATCTTATTTACATGTGATTTATTATTGTGGACTGTATTGTTCTTACTCCAATAATTGTGCTACTTTTCTGTGATCGAATTGGCCGGCAGAATCGGCGCCTTGTGGTGATGACCCTTCAGGACGTGAAGGTGTCACCGCAAAGCGGCGGTTCTGGGCCTAAGACCCCGGTAGTTGAAAAAAAGGGGGGGGGGGTCTTACAAGTGGTATCAGAGGAAACATCGATCAGACGGAAGTAGCAGTCCACAAACCCTGGGTTACCCCCGCTCGAGTTTAGATTGGGGACAAACTAAGCAGCGGAAGCAGTGGTGTGCCCATATGGGGATCACATATAAATTGTCCACCTTTATGTAATATTTGAACGTTTTCTCAGCGTGTGTTTTTGTTACGCAGCCTCCAGCACGGATTACGCCACAAGGTGGAGTTCAACAGGCTCAGGATGTTGCACCACCCCCACCGGCCCCCACTCCTTTCCTTCAGTCAGATATGGGACAGACCCTGACTGCCATTCTAGAGGCCTTCAGGGCCCAGCAGGTTCCGGCCCCGCAGCCAAATCCGGGGGCCAACTAGCTAAGCATCTTCCGAGGACTGGCTCACCCGTCCTATTTGGGGACAGAGTCGGCTGTTCGGACGGAAGAGTGGCTAGATATCATGTACGAGATGCTGACCGGGATTCGGTGTCCATGGGAGGAGAGGGTGGCTCTGGTTGTCTCCTGCCTGGAGTCTCATGCAAAGAGGTGGTGGAAGACGCTGTTGGACACGACATTTGCTGATAGGGAGGTTGCGGAGGTTACTTGGGAGGAGTTCAGGGCCGCACTGCTGGAGCATTTCGTTCCGCAGTCGGCTAGGGATGATTTGGAGGAGTGGTTCTTACAGCTGAAGCAGGGTACCCGGACCGTGGTGGAGTACCATCGAGAGTTTGACCATCTGGCTCGATACGCAGATTCCTACCAGCTGGACGAGGCAGGGTATATCAGGAGGTTCTATAAGGGCCTGCGGGAGGACTTGAGGGAGGCTCTGTTGTTTGTATCTGACGGGCCCATCTCCCGGATCTTGGAGATGGCCAAAAGGATTGAGGCTGACTGGCACACCACCCGGGGCCGAAAGCGGCCAGCAGAGGATCAGGGACGGAGAGGTAGAAATGACCAGCGGCGAGGTGCTGTACCAGAGGGGAGGAGGACGGAGGACCAGCCTCGTCAGGACGTGAGGCAGGAGCCGAGGGAACATGTGGTATTAGCCCCTCCCCCTCTCCGGATGCAGGAGATGCCGAGACCCGGGGGAATGGCGTATCCCCCACCAGAGTGTTTTCTTGGTCATCAGATTGGGCACATTCGGAGGAACTGCCCTATGAGGGGGGCACCACCTCCAGCACATCAGGGCGGCCCACCAGCTCAGCATTACGGAGGCCGAGGACGCGGCCGTGGTCGTGGATACCAGTGGGAAGATCGTAGACAAGGAAGAGAGCAGGTATATGCTTTGGACCTTGCGCAGCCTCGAAATCCGGAGCAGGTCATCGCAGGTACGCTGCAATGCTTCTTTATTTTCATAGAATCTCCCTTTAAGTTGTTAAAACTCAGAACCGCACTAGATAGATTAACAAGGAAAGAAAATTCTTTATAGAACCCTAAGATATTTAATCACCCCAGGTATAGTCTTCATCAGCGGCAAGCTTGCCCGCACGCTGTTCGATACTGGAGCTACTCACTCCTTTGTGTCGGAGTCATTCGTAGAAGGACTGGAAGGTGTGGAGCGGTTCACAGGCTCGAGGATGAGGGTGTGACTGCCAGATGGATCTGAGCTCCTTACCACGGATCACTGCAATATGGAGGCAGAAATTGGTGGAAAAGCGTTCGAGGCTCCAGCGACAATTTTGAAGCTGACGGACTACGACCTGATCCTGGGCATGGTATGGCTGCACTGGAACTATGCCCAGATTGACTGCCAGGCAAAGAGGATCACCGTGAGACACGGGGACTCTTTCATTACCATCGAAGGTATAAGACCTGTCTCTCGTATACTCTTATCTTCGGTACAGGCCGTTAAGGCCCATCTGCAGGGAGAGGAGGTCTATCAGATTCTTTTTGAGATGGCGGAAGTTAAGGAGTCGGTGACAGACATCCCGGTGGTGCGAGATTTCGCTGACATCTTTCCGGAGAAACTGCCAGGACTACCTCCACACCGAGAGCAGGATTTTCAGATACAGCTTGTGCCGGGAGCCAAGCCGGCGTCTAGGGCCCCTTATCGGATGGCCCCAAAGGAGTTGGCAGAGTTTCGGACTCAGTTGCAGGAATTAGTTGAGGCAGGTTTTGTTAGACCGAGTTCCTCGCCATGGGGAGCACCGGTCCTGTTCGTGAAGAAGAAGGATGGGACACTCCGCCTGTGCATCGATTATCGAGCACTAAACAGGCTGATCGTCCGGAATACCTATCCGCTCCCACGGATAGATGAATTATTCGACCAGCTGGAGGGGGCCCATTATTTCTCGAAGCTGGACTTGAGATCAGGATACTACCAGCTGCGGATCCAGGAGGAGGATATCCCGAAGACGGCCTTTAGTAGCAGATATGGCCTGTATGAGTTCACCGTGATGCCCTTTGGGCTCACGAATGCTCCGTCGACGTTCATGAGTCTCATGAACCGGGTTTTCGAGGCCTACTTGGATGTGTTCGTCATAGTATTCATAGACGACATCCTGATCTACTCTAGGACGGAGGAGGAGCACACTCGGCATCTGGCACTGACCTTGGAGAGGTTGCGGGAGCATCGCCTTTATGCAAAATTCAGCAAGTGTCAGTTCTGGTTGAAGGAGGTGGCCTTCCTAGGCCACATCATCAGCGGAGCCGGGTTAGCAGTAGATCCAGCAAAGATTCGGGCAGTTCGCGATTGGCCGCAGCTGAGGACAGCCACCGATGTACGCAGTTTCTTGGGACTTGCCGGTTACTACCGGAAGTTCGTGGAGGGGTTCTCTCGGATTGCCCTCCCCCTCACATCTTTGACAAAGAAGGAGGCACCTTTTGTTTGGACCCCGCAGTGCCAGGCGGCTTTCCAGGAGCTGAAGGACCGACTCATCTCGGCCCCTATTCTGGCCCTTCCATCCGGAAAGGAAGGATTCCAGGTGTATACCGACGCATCATACCAAGGGATGGGAGCGGTGCTGATGCAGAACGGACATGTCATAGCATATGCCTCCCGCCAGCTGAAGACCCATGAGAGGAACTACCCGGTTCACGACCTCGAGATGGGATCGGTCGTTTTTGCTCTGAAGGTCTGGCGCCATTATCTTTATGGAGTCCACTGCGATATCTTCTCCGATCACAAGAACCTGAAATACGTGGACACGCAGAAGGAGCTGAATATCAAGTAGAGGCATTGGGTGGAGTTCTTAGCAGATTATCAGTATGAGATGCACTACCATCCAGGGAAGGCAAACGTGGTGGCCGACGCGTTGAGCCGGAGAGCTGCCACTTCCGAAGCTGGGCCCCAGGTTATGTCCATGGAGCTAGTCCAGTCATTCAGAGATATGCAGATATCCCTAGTGTCCGAGGATGACCCAGTTCTGTATAGGGAGTATCTGGCATCGATAGTGGCCATTGACGATATTCGGGATCGCATTCGGGACGGATAGAGGACAGATGCGTGGGCGGAGCCGATGTTCCGAGCTTTGGAGGAAGGTTCGACAGGAGATTATTCCCTGAGAGATGGTTTGCTCCACTTCAGAGGCAGAGTATATATACCCGCAGGAGGCCAGATCCGAGAGGATATTATGATGTAGGCGCATTGCAGCCGGTACTCGGTACACCCGGGGATCACAAAGATGACCGCTGATTTGAAGAGGACGATGTTTTGGCCGGGCATGAAGAAGGACATTACGTACTTCGTGACCCATTGCGAGGCGTGTCAGTTGGTGAAGGCGGAGTGCAGGAACCCCGCAGGATTGTTACAGCCACTCCCGGTGCCGGAGTGGAAGTTTGACGATATAGCGATGGATTTTATACATGGTCTTCCCCGGTCTCGGACAGGGAACGACTCGATTTGGGTGATTGTCGATCGGTTGACGAAGGTGGCCCGCTTTGTACCGATCAGGAAGGATGACTCGGTGGGAGTGCTGGTACGGAAGTTTGTGGAGCAGTATGTCCGATATCATGGCGTTCCCCGGACGATAGTGTCGGACCGCGATGGACGGTTTACATCCAGGGAGTGGCGGTCAGTGCAGGCATATTTGGGCACCCGGTTGACTTTTAGCACGGCCTTCCACCCTCAGACGGACGGGCAGACCGAGCGCACCAACCGGACCTTGGAGGATCTACTACGATTGTGTATACTGGACCGAGGGGAGCCGTGGGAGAAGATGTTACCGTTGGTCGAGTTCTCCTACAATAATAGCTACCAGTCCAGCATCAGGATGGCGCCTTATGAAGCCTTGTATGGACGAAAATGTAGGACCCCGCTTTCTTGGGTTCAGGACGAGGATCCGAAGCTGCTGGGATCAGATTTCGTTGAAGACACCGAGGCTCAGGTGAGACTGATCAGAGATAGGATGTTGGAGGCGCAGAGCAGACAGGCTAAATACTATGACGCCCGGCATCGTCAGGTGGAGTTTTGGGTAGGGGAGCGAGTGTTCTTGAAGATCCGGCCCATGCACGGAGTCTCCCGGGTGCGCGGTCGGAGGAAGAAACTCAGCCCTAGGTATATGGGCCCTTACCGGATCCTGGAGCGGATCGGACCCCTAGCCTACAGGCTCGAGTTGCCACCGGAGCTGGCAGCTCTACACGACGTCTTCCACATCTCTTCGCTGAGAAGGGCTCTACTACGCCCGGAGCAGCGGATTTTGACCACCGAAGGGCCGGTAGCTTCAGACCGATCGGTTCACTTGGAGCCGGTTCGGATCGACGACAAAGGAGTGCGGATCTTGCGCCGCAAGAAGATCCCCTTAGTCAAGGTTCTGTGGAGAAACCACGGTCAGGAGGAGCACACCTGGGAACCGCAGGATCTGATGAGGCAAAGATACCCAGAGTTGTTCAGTCAGGTACATCTCACCACCTCTCGGTATACTATAGACTGCCTTCTTGTTTTGGAATGTTAAGACTAGATAAGGAAAATCCAGGACCTAGGCATGCGCACTTAATCAGAAAGGTAGGGGCTAATCTTTTGTTTATTGGGGAGATTGTCTTCGTTATCAAACGAACAGTCGCCTGAACCCAATAGAAAGATCGTATGGGATGTTACAAGTTTAATTTATTCCGATAGAAATCCCCGTAGGCTCAACCTCAATTTCGGGGACGAAATTTTTGTTTTGTTTATTGGGATTTGTAACATCCCATTTCCGGCTAGACCCCTAGGAGTCGGTTAGTTGTGACGGAACCCCAGGAAACACATAAAATTGAAATAAAGCGATCAATATTTCGGGTCACGGGTTGGTCACGCCCGTGACCGACCCGTCACGCCCGTGACCTGGGCGTGACTACTTCGACAGTCGTCGATCTCCACGAGACGATCGTCGAACGCGCTGTCTGGGCATGTCACGCCCGTGACCAAGGTGTCACGCCCGTGACTATGGGCGTGACCCCATTGACGATCGTCGATCGCCGTGAGACGATCGTCGACCTTGCGGCCCGGGCATGTCACGCCCGTGACATGTGTGTCACGCCCGTGACCTAGGGCGTGACCAGCCTTCGACGATCGTCGATCTCAATTCGACGATCGTCGACCTCGAAATTTGCCGTTCGGGCATGTCACGCCCGTGACCTAGAGGTCACGCCCGTGACCTAGGGCGTGACCAGCATTCGACGATCGTCGATCTCAATTCGACGATCGTCGACCCAAAATCTGCCGTTCGGGCCTGTCACGCCCG
This sequence comes from Platanthera zijinensis, assembly GCA_039513925.1. NCBI lineage: Eukaryota > Viridiplantae > Streptophyta > Magnoliopsida > Asparagales > Orchidaceae > Platanthera > Platanthera zijinensis. The sequence continues at coordinate 97,869,058 of CM077096.1, read as the reverse complement.
TGGCCCAAGGTGTCACGCCCGTGACCATCCATCGACGATCGTCGATCTCAGTTCGACGATCGTCGAACCCAGAATTGGCTATCCGGGCCTGTCACGCCCGTGACCTATGTGTCACGCCCGTGATATTGGCCGAAACGACGGTTCAGGGCCAAAATTATTCTAACACGCGTGGTAATAAATGCTGGTGTGGGAAGTTACACCAGGAGTAATTTCAGGCCGTTTTCCTTCTGTAATTATATAATAAATGCGGAAGATATGGTCCAATAGGAAGCTGCCAGCTGGACACACCTGTTCAGTTTCCACCGTTTCTTATCCCTTCACTGTAACCGAAACGTTAAGGGGAGAACCGTCATGGCCATTAAGGCTTTACCCATTCACCTTCCCACTTTCTGACTTATAAAAGCCCACCTGGAACCAGAGGAGAAGGTTACACGCTCAAGCAAATGGATCAGACCTTTGTTCTTGCTGTAGGAAAAGTTCAGCAACGCCACCACCGCGCCATGGCACCCCGTCGTTCTTCTCGCCTCCAAACCGCGAACAAGGTCCTCCTCTACTCCTTCTCTTTCATGGGTAGATCTTAGGATTCTTAGAAAGGAGGTTTGCGCTCAACGGAGCCGGACCCATCTCTCGTTTTCATGGAAAAGCCATGAAAAAGATATTTTGAGTTCGTCGGAAACCGCCACCTCCGGCGGCCAAACCACCGCCGACCGCTAGCCATCGCTTCAACGGAGGTGGTGGTGGTGGTGGCTGGCCAGGGAAGTGACCGAACGGCCGGCGACGGATCACGGAACGCTTACAGGAAAAAAATGGTTTTCTGTCTGTTCGGGTTCATGAAGAAGATGAACAGTAGAATTAATATTATAATACATAGATTATTATATATTACTTAATGGAAAATAGAATATTTGAACATATTTTGTGGCTGCGAAACGAGGTACTTGGAGGCCGATTTAGGAAAAATGACCAGTCACAAAAGTTGTAGCCCTCTGGGTCTACTTTAATTTAAAATTGATTTTATTCAATTTGGGTGAGTGGTTTGACCACAGCACTCATTTTGGTGGGATCAAGACCTAGGCTAACCAGAAATTGAAATGGTTGCCCACGGTTCATAACATGTCCAAATGACTTGAAATTTGGACTGGAGATCTATAATATGTGTATCGAGAGGCTGTCCAAAAATGAGAATTTTTGGAGAACTTTTGCATAAAGTTTTTGTAAAATTTTAATAAACAATATAAAATAAATTAGGAGATGAAATTAAGTCCAAACTCCCCCAAATTTTGGGTGGTGGTCCCTGGCATCAATGTTAAGATCTGTACAAAATTTCAACTCGATTGGTCGAGTTTTGAATAGGGAAGTATCAAGTCCTAGATAGGTCTTGGTGAGGGGTACTTTGGGGAAAAGTACGATTGGAGATGGAGTGGACAAATCTCCTCAAAAGAGGCTGAAGTTGTTGGCCACTGATTTGTTGAGTCTATGTCTACCCTCTTGGGTAACATGGTGTGGCTTAGGGTGGATTTCACCCTAAGAGATTGGCTCAAATCCAACGGGTGGGAGTTTGAGGTTTGTGAAGGACATAGGAGCAAAATCTCTTATATGCCCTTGAAATTTAAAGGAGAGGGGGATGATATGATGAAAACCCTCTGGTTGAAATGGTGAAGGAATTGGAGGTAATTAGGTACCTCGGAAGTTGAGGTTTTGGATTAGGATAAAAATGTAATTTAGTTATTTTAAGCACTAAATCTAATCCAAAAATTATGAAACTCGGGAGGAGGGAGTTTTAGGATGTTTTAGACTTATGATAATTTTCCTGGAACCTTATGATTAATAAATGTTATACTTCATGTGTTAAAGGATTATTTGCCCGATTTATTGTTTCAATTATTTGGAGGTTTTAAATTAATTATAACCAGTTGAAATTCTGGATTTAGATCTTGATTAGTAGCACATTGATCACTGGATTTTTATAGAATTTTATGTTGAGTAAATCTAGTACTTTATTCACAAATGATAGAAAGGGCTATTATGTTTAAAAAATTAATTATGGATAAAATACTTGCTGGAAAATTATGAAACTTGGCCAGTACTAATGTTAGGCCTTTATTTGCATGGCATAAATTATTTATAATTTTTGGAAGAATATTTTCTGTACTTGATTCATAAACAACAGAAGTTAGAGATTATTTCTAAAATAGTTTTCATGCCCTTTTTAATGATAGAAAAATTATGATACTTAGGATTTAACCTATTGAGATAACCTAGTATTTATCATAAATTTGCTGGACATCTTGCATGAGAACTTAGGGTAGTTCATGTTCAAACCGGTAGTCCTTGGGATTTTCGAGGAATTTAATTAAATGCCAAATAAATTAGGAAAATTTCCATTTTCTGGACTTAGGTCATTTATATCATGGTAAGTCTCCAGTAAATAATTTAGGGCATTTGGATGAGTAATGGATCATTGCATAACCGGTTCGACATGTAGCCTAGGTCGGTCTGCATATAGCAATTGTGAATTGAAATAAGACATGATTTGAGGAAGACATTGGAGTTAAATAACTCATTTTGTTTGGGTGGGCAATAGTGGAGGAAATCACTATAGGAAGATATACAGAATAGTGAGTAGTGGTGATAGCTAGAGTTAAGAGGTGCTCGGGTTCAACGAAAGATCGTCTTCCCCGAAGAGTGGAAGGTTTAAAAATCACCCTAGGATAGTCTATCGTAATGTGAGAAGGGAATGGGTTAAGGGAAATAAACCAATAATATTAAGTGCCTTGCGAAAGGGAACTTCGGGCCGTAATGCCGCCGTCTTGGTTCCTAGTGCCCCTTGAGAGCCCTTCACGGGGTATACCGGGGGCAGTCCTGGGCTAACGTAAACTGTAATAATAAACTGGTAAGAGTAAATTAGTAACTAGGATTACACTTTTCACAAACACTGTTGGCACAGGAAGATTGATGAGAGCTTCGGCTTGGGTGATTTGGAAACGGACGTTTGGGTCCGGGGAGCTTCGGCTCGGTTGGTTAAGAGACGGACGGGATGGTCCGGGGAGCTTCGGCTCGGTTGGTTAAGAGACGGACGGGATGGTCCGGGGAGCTTCGGCTCGGTTGGTTAAGAGACGGACGGGATGGTCCGGGGAGCTTCGGCTCGGTTGGTTGGAGACGGACGTTTGGTCCGGGGAGCTTCGGCTCGGTTTTTGTGTGTTTACGATTAAACATGCATGTGCATAAAATAGGAAAAGTTAAGGTGGTGGGTCTTTCGATATCGGGGAGTTCGATTGCACCGACACCGATATCGTTGACTCGGCGGGGTGGTTAGCACTTAGCCAACAGAAGTCCAGTGCGCCAGCCGGCAAGAGTACGCAGGCGTCCGCTTAGTGCACCAAGCATTGAGGCGTACGATAGGTCAGACCAGTGGTGCTTTTACTGGTTTTGAGGTGGGCGAGGCCCAACCCACCGCTTCCGTCTGCCACTACGGAGGTATCCTGGGAGGTAACGGCTCCGAAAGGGGAACTAAAGGTCTGTGTGCACAGAGTCGGGTGTGTGAGTTGCACTTGCATGTTTCATCATACCCACTAGCATGTCATAGCATAATCGATTCATTTAACCCTGACACCTAAAGTATAAGTGGTATGTGACGCTTATACATTAGGACCTGCAAAACGACCCCTTGGTCTATAAGCTTGTGTGGGCAAGTTTATAAATCAAAGGTTAATTTCAATATATAACAACCATTGCTGTTTGATAACCGACACCCCAACGTATAAGTGGTATGGGACACTCTATACGATGGGAGCCTTGCAAAAGACCCCTTTTGCTTATGTGTTCTCGCATAAGTGAAGGTTTAAAATCATATATTTGTTTTTCTTATTGCTAGACCTATTATAACAATCATATTAACTGCTCACCGAATACATCTTGCTAGATTAAGTCCATAGTCACCTGTTTCTTGATTTATCTCTACCATCATGTCCTTCCCTTTCTTCCTCCCCGCTGGTACCTAGGAGCCATGGGGGAAGGGGTAGGGGATGATAGGGCTTAGTCTTTATGACTAACAGTTTTCGAACCGCATCATTTAGGGGATCGTGGAGCCCAGCATGGAGGAGCAGCCCCAGAGATCGGTGCGCCTAGAGATGGGGCAGTCTAGCTCCGGAGTTCACACAGCCGGGACCGTGAGTCTCGACCTTGAGTAGTTTTTTGTTTTCGCTTCCGCATGAGAGACTTGTAGTGAGGACATATTGTACCGGGCATAAGCCCGTATTTATAGTACTATGATGATTTCTGTGGATACTCCCTTCGTGGAGATTTTATCTTATTTACATGTGATTTATTATTGTGGACTGTATTGTTCTTACTCCAATAATTGTGCTACTTTTCTGTGATCGAATTGGCCGGCAGAATCGGCGCCTTGTGGTGATGACCCTTCAGGACGTGAAGGTGTCACCGCAAAGCGGCGGTTCTGGGCCTAAGACCCCGGTGGTTGAAAAAAAAAGGGGTCTTACACCTACCCAAAACTCCTCCAAACTAGTTGGAATTTTGTACAGATCTAGGTTTTATAGCCAGGGACCACTCACCAAAATTTAGGAGGGTTTGGCGGTCATTTGACCACTTAAATAAATTTCTCTAACTTAATTAAATTGAAACAAAAACTTTAGGCAAAGTATCTTGAAAAATTCCCATTTTTGGTCTGCCTTTAGGTATAGCTAAGGTTAACCCCTGCCCAAATTTCAGGTCATTTGGACAAGGGACGAAGAGTGGGCATCCATTTTAATTTCTGCCCAACTCTTGGTATAGCCCCCACTAAAACGGGTGCTGCGGTCGAACCGCTTACCCAAACGGGTTGAAATCAATTTTAAATTAAACTAGACTCAAAGGGCTACAACTTTCGTGACTGGTTATTTTTCCTAAAACGGCCTCTAAGTGCCTCATTTTACAGCCTCAAAATATACTCAGATAATTTATCTTTCCATTATGTATTATATATTTAATTTATATAATATAAAATTGATTTTACTGTTCATCTTCTACCTGAAACCGAAAACAGAACTCAGAAAACCATTTTTTTCCTGTAACATTTTCGTGATCCGTCGCCGGCCGTCCGGTCACTTCCCTGGCCAGCCACCACCACCACCACCTCCATCGAGGCGATGGCTAGCGGTCGGCGGTGATTTGGCCGCCGGAGGTGGCGGTTTCCGGCGAACTCAAAAATACATTTTTCATGGTTTTCCATGAAAACGAGAGATAGGTCCGGCTCCGTTGAGCACGAACTTCCTTTCTAAGAATCCTAAGATCTACCATGAAAGAAGAAGCAGAGGAGGACCTTGTTCGTGGTTTGGAGGCGAGATGAACGACGGGGTGCCATGGCGCGGTGGTGGCGTTGCTGAACTTCTCCTGTAGCAAGGTACAAAGATCTGAGTCCGTTTGGTCAAGAGTGTAACCTTCTCATCTTGCTCTAAGGGGTCTTTTATAAGCCAGCAAGTGGGGAGGTGAAAGGGTAAAGCCTTAACGGTCATGAAGGCTCCTCTTAATAACTTTTCGATTACAGTGAAGGGATAAGAAACGGTGGAAGATGAATAGGTGTTTGCCAGGTGGCGATTCCTATTGGACAAACACTTCCCCCTTTTTTATATAATTACAGAAGGAAAAACGGCCCGTAATTACTCCTGGTGTAACTTCCCACACCAGCACTTATTATCACGCGTGTTAGAATAATTTCGGGCTTGAACCGTCGTTTCGGTCAATGTCACGGGCGTGACACATAAGTCACGGGCGTGACAGGCCCGGGTGGTCAATTTTGGGGTCGACGATCGTCGAACTGAGATCGACGGTCGTCGAAGGGTGGTCACTGAAAGTGAGGCTAAGATCTATCTCAACTCTAGAGGGGGGGGGGGGTGAATAGAGTATTTTAAAATAATTTTTCACAGTTGAAATAAACAGCACATATAAAATTTAATTTATGATATAGTGTAGAGTGCTAGTAAGAGGTTAAAAACCAAGAAGTAAAGAGCACAGCACACAACATACAAATCACACAAACAAACCAGAAGACACAAGGAATTATAGTGGTTCCCCAAAAACTTGGGTACATCCACTCTTCTACCACCCTTGGTAGGAATCCACTCAGGATGAGTTGATCAGGTGTCCTGACACCAATGAGCTTTTGATAAGATGCCCAAAAACCAAAACTAGATTTTTTGATAAGGTGTCTTGCCACCACTGAGTTTTGACAAGGCTCTCAGAACCAGACAGAACTTTTGAAGTGAGTTCAAGAACCCTTTTACAGCAGGAAAAGAAAAATAAGAGTGAAGGGTGTCTTCTCTGTTCTCAATCAAATGAGAGAAGCACAAGTGGATTGATGATGTCAAAGCTCCCCTTGAGATGTAGAAAGGTTCAGGAAGAGAAGCTTTGCTCTAGGGTGATAGGTCTTCAGAACTTTGATCTCCAGCACAGGATGGTTTCAGCAAGAAGGCTGAAAATAAGGTGTCTGGAGTTCTGAGATGAGATTGTGAGCACTTTTCAGTCAGCAAGAAGATTTTTGGAGTCACAGTTCTTCTGTTGTTCTTCTGCTATCAGTATTCTCTATTCTGTGTGTTCACTTTCTTTCTTGTCAATCTCTGTGTATCTTTTCTCTTGTGTATTCTGTATATCTTAATAACACAGAAGAAAGGAATTAAAATTTTCTGATGTTTCCTTGTCCAAAATTAGCCGTTGGGAGTCATAAATGTCTTCCAAAAATAGTCTTGTCTTCTAGAGGAAAGTCCAGCAAACATTCTCTGAATAATTCCTTGAAACTTGCTCCAGAATAAAGACAAACGGCTGGGAGATCTCTTGACATAAATGCTGATAATATTAAAAAAACATTCCAAAGAACAGCAGCATTTGAATTCCTGGAAGCGTCGTTCTCTCTAAAAAAACGTCGATCTGAGCTCTACGATCGTCGAACTGAGCTCAGAGATGAAATGGACAAGCAGACAGAAAACGTCGATCTGAGCTCGACGATCGTCGAACCGAGCTCAGAGACCTAAGAAATAACTTCAGGGAGGGATCGTCGAACTGAGCTAGAAGATAGTCGAGGGGAGTTCGACGACTAAGCAGAAGCTAGCCAAAAGCAGATAGTCGATCTGAGCTCAAAGATCGTCGACCGGAGCTCGACGATTTATTGAAGTTGAGCTCAGAGAGCGTCAAATGGAGTTCGACGATTCGTCAACCTGAGCTCGACGAAAATTGCCTTAGACTTAGCTCTTCAACCTTGATCTTGGAATGATCCTGGGGGCAGCTCCAAACCTAAGTTCTAAGCCCTAGACTCATTCTAATGTTGACCTTCTTAACTATACAACTAGGTCAACTGGGAATCCTAAGACAAGCATAGTGATCCTTACCCAAATTAGTAATAGGGTGTTCCAACAATCTCCCCCTATTTGAGTTAGGATTACTATTTACAGACAATCATAGGAAATGAAAAGCATACAACAATACATAAGCTAATACAAAATTACAGAGAAGATATATAGCAGCAAAGCAGATCATAGATAAATAGCAGCAGATATCCAAAGGTGGATGAAATGTTTAGCTTACACAGTTCACTTCATTTCAGATCCCTTTTTAAATAAAATTTCTCTATTTGGATTCTGACTTTCTTTCTTTGACCTTCTGTCATCCTCTGCACCTAGAGAAGTTTGAGATTTGGGCCTTGGAACAACAGCCTCAGGGTACAGCTTCATATAGTCTTCTGGATTGAACAATTTCCTTGATGCATATCTTTCCAGTTCTTTCTTTCTCTGCTCTGATAAGGTAGTTATGTTTGAAGTATCCTTGCCTTGTTCTCTAGCCTTTTTTATTTAATCAAGGGCAGCCAATTCTTTCATTCTGGCTGTCCAGGATACAGGATTGTTCTCAGGATCTTCAAAAGGAATAGGAGGTTCATATCTGTTGATGATTTCAGAAACAGTAGAAGGAGTCCTGGAGATAATTGTGTCTTTCAGCTTGTAAGGGAAAGGACCTGAAGAAGAGTCAGAGTGGCCTTGTCCTTCCCTTTGATAGGATCTTTGTCCTCTTTGATTTCCTCTGTAATTACCCCTTCTGGGTTGATATCCTCTTTGATGCTGTCCCCTTTGATATGATCTTTGATAATACTGGGAAGAACTGTGTCTGGAGATTGGAGCTTGAGGGGCTGAACCTGAGCCAGAATCTGGAGGAGGAGGAGGAGGCTGATATTGAGAAGATCCTTTTTCATATTTGTCAAGCTTCCTCTTCTTCTTCATAGCTTTCAGTTGATTTTTGGAATATTGCATCCAAGGCTCAGAGATGGGGCAGTCATGCAGGATGTAGTATGGAATATCATTGGAGTCTTTGGCTTTGGCAGGAGGGACTGACATCATTGCTTTACTTCTGGCTTTTCTCTTCTTGGCAATAGTGCTAGCAGAATCATCAGAATCAGTCCTGTATTGGTCACTCTCAGAACTTTGAGGTTGATCATACAGATCATCAATTCTTCTGATAAGCTCTTCTTGAGCTTTAAGTTTTGCAGAAACAGCAGGAGCAGGAGGAGAGAGAGCAGCAGCAGAACAGATAGAATCAGGAACAGACACTAGAGCAGGAGCAGCAATTTCATCAGCATCAGTTGCTGGAATCATTTCTATGTCAGCAGTAGCAGCAGCAGCAATTTCAACAGAAAGAGGCACAGTGGCCTTAGTAGCAGCATCAGAGATATCCACAGCCTTCCAGGACTTGATGTAGGAATCAATATGGCTGGGATCACAGGTAGATACAGGCACAATGGCCTTAGACAAATCTTCAGCAAGAGTTGCAGGCAGACAGCTGAAATGGACTGTATCAAATATAGATAGCAGCCTCTGCAGATTCAGTGCAAAAGCACATCCAAGAGCTGGAGCTGGAGCAGACATAATATCAGCAGCTGGCACATCCACTTCTTCATAAGGCATCTCCCCCTGCCTTGGTTCAGAGAAAGGTGAATCAAGGCACACAGAAGATGGGATAGCCAGGGAGGAGGAAAGGGAGGCAAGCTTGGTAGACAGCTCCTGTACTTGCTTCAGGAGTGGAGCCAGGGAAGACTCCAGTAGAGATGTCAGCTTGGGAGCTAGCAACTCATACAGCCTGTCTGCCAAACTAGGAAGATCCACATGCTCAAGTGGGGCTTGAGCAGAGGTAGAGGTAAAGGTGGATGGAGGGATGGTGGCTGAAACTGAAAATGTGGAGAAAGGTGGAGAGGGAATGGTTGGTTCAGAAGATGGAATTATGGAGATAGAGAAGGTTGAGGTGGAGATAGGGGAAGTAAGAGATGGTGTGAAGGAGGGTTGAGAGAGAATGTCATGGAGCATTTGTTGAAAGGAGGAAGTTGAGGGTGGCTCAGGAGGAGTAGAGGGTGAATCATCCATGAAGGAATCATCAATGAGTGAGAAGGATGGTAGGGAGAAGGTTGAATAGGAAAAGAGAGGATGGAATTCCTCTGAGGTGGATAGAGGAGGGGATGACATAGGTGAGGAAATGGTAATTGGGGATGAGATGATTATGGTTGTGACTGGTGGTGAGGAGGTGACGGCTTGGGTGGATATGGCTGGAGGAGGGGAAGAAGCAGGCATCTCTTCTGCTGGAGGAGTGACTGAGATAGTCCTTGTGCCTGAATGAAGTGGTGCAGCAGCCCTGGAGGGGTTTATGATCTGCCTGTCCCATTTACTGAAGAGGGCACAGGAAAGCCTCTTGGATGCATTGATAAACATGCCAGAGGAGGTTAATAGGTCAGGGCATCTGTTGTGCAGAAAGACCCCTAAGATTCTCCCATAACTAACTGCATTCTTGTTGATCTTCTTCTTAATCAGAGTGAAGAAGATGGAGCCCCAGTTCAGGTGTTTCTTATCTAATAAAGCTCCCATCAGGCAGAACTGATATCTGGAAATGGTGTCATGGGCTGAATGCTTGGCCAACAGCACCTTCCCAACTACATCAGCCAGGAATTGAAATTCTATAGCCAGATTTTTCTTCAGTAGCTTATTAGGGTTGACTGCATTGTGACCCATCCTATCCAGCATGGAGTCATACTCCTCTCCAGACAGTTCAATGGAGTCTTCTCCAGTACTGAGTTGAAAGACTTCTGTTAAAAGAGCCGGGGATAGAAATACCTGAGTCCCCTTAATGGTGCCGACAACAGAATTCTCAGTCTCGTCTGTTGCGGTAAAACACCACTCTTTAATTTCTTCTGAGGCGATCTTCATCCTTGTAGTCATTATTGGAGTCAGCTGTTGTTCTCTGAATAAGTTTAGGATGTCCTTGAAGCGCTGGTCGCTTCCGTCGAAGGAGTTTATGTCGATGTCAAAGCCTGTGTCGAACTTCATCTTAGCAATAGCAGCACTTGATTCAGCCATATTCACCTGCAACAGAAAACCAAAAACGACCAAGCGTAGAGAGTTTGGAGGGAAAAGAAAGAAAGTTGCAGAGTATGAAAGCGCAAAAGGAGAACGACGGCTGAAAGAAAGATTTTATATTAGGGTTCGACGGCGAAAAGGAAGATCGTTGAGCTCAGCTCGACGAAACGTCGAGCTTAGCTCGACGATTTGGGCTACAGAGGGAATCTGAAGAGTCTTCAAAATCGGCGATCTTAGTTCGACGATGTTGAAAAACGTCGAGCTCAGCTCGACGGCCTCTGATCAGAAAGAGAGAAAGCCTAGTTCTAGCGAGGGCTCTGAACTCAGATCGACGACTGCAAAAGCGTCGATCTCTGGTCGACAATTTTTGGAAAATCGTCGATCTCTGTTCGACGATTTTGGGGAAAACGTCGAGCGCAGTTTAGAGTCTAAACACATTCTACAGACACAAAAAGAAGGATTTTTTAGCCAAGTCTTGGTCTGTTTTAGCTTTTCAAAATCTTGTAATTTAATTAAGGCTTCCTCCATCTAACATGCCTAACTGATTTAGGAAGAAACTGTGTTTATTTTCATCCAAAGGTTTGGTGAAAATATCTCCCCTTTGCAAATCAGTAGGAATATATTGAAGTTCAATTTTATTTTTCTCTACATTATCTCTTAGAAAATGATTCCTAATTTCTATGTGTTTTGTCCTACTATGGAGGACTGGATTTTGAGCTATAGAGATAGCACTAGTATTATCACAGAAAATTTTAGACTTCTCTAAGTTGTAGCCATAGTCTAAGAGCTGATTCTGTATCCACAATATTTGTGAACAGCAACTGCCTGCAGCCATATACTCAGCTTCAGCAGTTGAGGTTGACACAGATGTTTGCTTCTTACAGAACCAGGAGACAAGTCTGTCACCAAGGAACTGACATGTTCCACTGGTGCTTTTCCTGTCTATTCTGCATCCAGCATAATCAGCATCTGAGAATCCAGTTAAATCAAATGCTGAATCTTTTGGATACCAGAGACCTAGATTTGGACAACTTTTTACATATCTAAGAATTCTCTTAACTAAGATTAAATGTGACTCTCTAGGGCTAACTTGGAATCTAGCGCAAATACATGTGGCAAACATTATATTAGGCCTACTAGCTGTAAGGTACAATAAAGAGCCAATTATTGCTCTATATGTTGTCTGATCAACAGATTTCCCATGTTCATCACCATCTACTACATCATTTGAGGGCATGGGTGTTTTCATATATGATGCATCAGACATACCAAATTTCTTAACCAGTTCTTTTGCATACTTGGTTTGAGAAATAAATATGCCTTCAGCATGTTGCTTGACTTGCAGTCCTAAGAAGAAGGACAGCTCACCCATGCTACTCATTTCAAATTTAGAGTGCATAAGCTTGGAAAACTTTTTGCACAATTTTGAATCAGTAGAACCAAAAATAATGTCATCCACATAAATTTGCACTAGTAGGGTGTGGGACTTATGGGTTCTAATAAAAAGAGTTTGGTCTACTCTCCCCCTAACAAAATCATTTTCCAGAAGAAAGCATGCTAGGGTCTCATACCATGCTCTAGGAGCTTGCTTGAGACCATATAATGCTTTATGCAATTTGTAAACATAATCAGGGTGAGTTAGAGAGATAAAACCTGGAGGTTGTCTAACATAGACTTCCTCTTTGATGTCCCCATTGAGAAATGCACTCTTTACATCCATTTGATACACTTTGAAGCCCTTGTGAGCAGCAAAGGCTAGGAATATTCTGATGGCTTCCAACCTTGCAACTGGTGCAAATGTCTGATCATAGTCTATTCCTTCTTGTTGAGAGTACCCTTGAGCAACTAGCCTTGCCTTGTTTCTGACTATAACTCCTTGATCATCCAGCTTGTTCCTGAATACCCACTTTGTTCCAACAATGGGATGATCCTTTGGCTTAGGCACTAGTTCCCAAACCTTATTCCTTTCAAATTGATGCAACTCCTCTTGCATTGCAATGATCCAGTGTGGATCTTGCTCTGCATCTTGAATGGATTGAGGCTCAATTTGAGATAGGAAGCAAGTGTGCATCAGGTTCTGGTTGACCTGACTTCTAGTTTGCACACCAGCTGAGATCTCTCCAATTACTTGGGTGATTGGATGATCTCTTGTTGTTACTAAGTCAACATGGAGTGTTGATTGTTCACCAGCCTGTGTTGTTGTCTCCCCTAGTAGAACAGCAACTGGCTCTTCAGGATGATTTTCTTCAAGATGTTGAACTTCTTCTTCATCATCACTGCTCTCATTCTTTTCAGCAACTTGCAGTTTGTTCAAGTCTTCAGCTAGAGAATGTACCTGCAGAGGTTCTATGGTAGAAGCATTCTTCTCCTTGAAAGACATGTTAGCTTCATCAAAAATAATATGAACAGATTCTTCAATTTTACAGGAAGATTTATTATAAACCCTATAGGCCTTGCTGATCATGGAGTATCCCAGAAACACTCCTTCATCAGCTTTAGCTTGGAATTTTGCTAGATATTTCTTGTCATTATTATGAATAAAACAAGTGCAACCAAAAACTTTGAAATAGCCTATTTTAGGTTTCTTCCCTTTGAGCAATTCATTAGGAGTCTTGCCCTTCAGCTTGTGTATCAGGCTTCTGTTCAATACATAGTTGGAGGTGTTCACTGCCTCAGCCCAAAAGGACAGAGGTAGGTGAGCATCTGCCAATAATGTAGTTGCAGATTCAATGAGTGTTCTATTTTTCCTTTCAGCTACCCCATTTTGTTGAGGAGTTCTAGGAGCTGAGAAAGTGTGCCTGATCCCTTCACTCTGACAGAACTCTTGCATGAGAAGAGAATCAAACTCTGTCCCATGATCACTTCTGATCAGGGCAATGTGAGTGTTGAACTCAATCTGAATGCATTTGAGAAAATCTGTCAAACACTTGAAGTTATCAGACTTCTTCCTCAGAAAGAATACCCAAGTGAATCTTGAGAAGTCATCTACAACCACTAAAGTATAGGACTTCCCTCCTAGGCTTTGCACTGATATGGGTCCAAAAAGATCCATGTGCAACAGGTACAAAATCTTAGGTGAATCACTCTTATTAATTGATTTAAAACTACTTTTAGTTTGCTTGCCTAATTGACAAGCCTTGCACAGTCCTTCCTTCTTGTAGGGACCAGAAGGTAGTCCTTTAACAAGGTTGTCTTTAGATAGCTTAGCAATGGTTCTAAGGTTAATATGCCCTAGTCTCTTATGCCATAAAATATTAGATTTTGAAATGGAGTTGAACAGGCAAATATCTACTATAGGTGAATGAAAATCCACTAAGTAAATGTTACCTCTTCTGTTACCTATCAACACAGTTGTGTTATCCTCTGTCTTGACCTTGCATATGGCTTTGTTGAATGTCACTTGATATCCTTCATCACACAGTTGACTGATACTTATCAAGTTGTGCTTGAGTCCTTCAACATATGCCACCTTCTTGAATGTGACTGGGCCAATTTTGACTGCACCATATCCTTTTGTAGTTCCAAAGCTTGAGTCTCCAAAAATTACTTTGGGTCCAAGCTTGCCTTTGAAGGAAGTGAAGTTGTCCTTGTCCCCTGTCATGTGCTTTGAGCACCCACTATCCAGATACCATTGATGGTTTGATGCTGGATAGGTCTTCACCTACACAAAAACAGCTTATTTGTTTTTGACCCAGTTAACCTTGGGCCTAGGTTGATATCCCTTGAATTCTGAAATAAAGGACATCCCAGGTTGATCCTTATAACCTTCAGGATGGTATCTCCTAGGAGGTACTATCCATTCAGTATAGGGATTAAAGCCTTGGGATGTGGGACTTCTAGGATTGAATCTAGATGTGTCATTGAAGGATTGTTCACAGTCCTGATTTCTGTTCGACGATCGTCGAACTGAGGTCGATGATCTTGGGTCAGATCGTCGATCTCTGTTCGAAGATCGATTATGCTGAAGTTCAGAATTTGGATATCGTCGAGCTGAGGTCGACGATCTGTAGTTAGATCGTCGAGCTCTGTTCGACGATCGTCGAGCTCTGCTCGACGCCATCTGTTGAACTGAGTTCTTCTCTGACAGATCTGCATTCTTCCTGGGTACCTCTATTACTCCCTTTCCTTTGTCAGAGACAAACTTGATTGGAGTTGTAAAAATTATAGGTTGGCTGGATGAGGCACCCAAGCCCAGTGTGCTATTAAATCTAGAGTTCACTGTGCTTGTGATGTCCATCAGTCTGATACTTCTCCCATTTAGGGATTCTTCAAACTTTTTGGCCTTTGATAGTTCACTTTTCAGTGAAGCTATCTCCTCCTTACAGCATTCTAACTCCTCAGAGAGTTTGAGGTTCTTTGAGTTTAGGACACTATGCTCAGATAATTGATTCCTGAGAGAGATTATCTCCTTCTCAGATTTTAATAGATCTAGACACAGTGTCTTAAATTCATCTTTGAAGTCCTCAGAATTAAAATCAAAAGAGTTGATTACCTGATCCTCATCTGGTTGACTTTCTGAATCTGAATCTGATTCTTCATCAGAGTTTTGCTGTGATGCATTGATAGCCATCATGCAAAATTCTTTTTCATCTGCATCATCCTCATCATCACTGGAGCTGGATGAGGCTTCAGATTCCTCTTCAGTCTCACTCCATGTCTCAGCAACAAAGCCCTTCCTTGTATGTTTGTTCTTGCTGGAGGAGGCTTTGTCTGAGCTATTCTTCTTGTAATCCTTTTCTTTTCTTCTTTCTCTTCTTTCCCTTTTGTCCTTATTCTTATTTTCTGGACAGTCAGGCACAATGTGGCCTGGTTTCCTGCAACCAAAGCATATGATTTCTTTATTATTATTTGATTTATCATACCTTGGTTTATCATGACCCTTGTATGGTCTCTTTCTGAAGTCTTTTCTGGCCATCTTGTAGAATCTTTTGTCCAGTAGACTTATGAGCTCATCATTTCCTGTAGCTTTATCTTCAGGCTCCTCTTCTACAGCTTTGAAGGCTATGGTCTTTTCTTTCCTTGTAGCTGGAGAGATAGCCTTTTGTTCTTCTTCTCTATTTTTAATGAGCAGCTCATAGGATTTGAGCTTGCCCAGGAGAGCTTCAGTAGTAATCTCATTTAAACTTCTGGCATCCTTGATTGGCCAGATTCTTGAATCCCAAGTGCTGGGGAAGCACATCAGGATTTTGTCATTCAGCTCAGTCAGTGAGATTTCTTTGTCTAGGGTTTTTAGCTCATTGACAATTAGACTTAGTCTATTGTACATGTCAGCCACTGATTCAGCTTCTCCCTTTTTGAAGTTCTCATATTGGCTTATCAGATGAGATCTTCTATCTTTCCTTTCATCAGCAGATCCTGAGACAATTTCAGAGAGTTTGTCCCAGATTTCTTTGGCTGAGTGGCATTCAGCTACCTTCTGAAAGATTTCATCAGACATTGTTTGGGCTAAGATGTTCATAGCCTTAGCATCTGCAGTCTTCCACTTCTTTATATCTGCATCTGTTCCAGAAGGAGGTGGAACAGCACTTGTACATGAGCTTGCTGGTGGAGTTGGACACACTATCAAGACAGAATTAAAAATATCCTCATCAATAGAATTCATGTATAATCTAATCCTTGCCTTTCAGAGTGCAAACTTGGAAAGGTTGCACACTGGTGGTCTGGTGCTTGCATAATCTTTGTTCTGTGCCATGTCTTTAAATAAATAGGTAGATGTATAGAAAATAATCCCATTAAGAGATTGATCTTATCAAGGATCTTTTGGTTCAGGTGTTAGCCTGTATGAGCAACCAAACCTGCCTCTGATACCAATTGAAAGTGAGGCTAAGATCTATCTCAACTCTAGAGGGGGGGTGAATAGAGTATTTTAAAATAATTTTTCACAGTTGAAATAAACAGCACATATAAAATTTAATTTATGATATAGTGTAGAGTGCTAGTAAGAGGTTAAAAACCAAGAAGTAAAGAGCACATCACACAGCATACAAATCATACAAACAAACCAGAAGACACAAGGAATTATAGTGGTTCCCCAAAAACCTGGGTACATCCACTCTTCTACCACCCTTGGTAGGAATCCACTCAGGATGAGTTGATCAGGTGTCCTGATACCAATGAGCTTTTGATAAGGTGACCAAAAACCAAAACTAGATTTTTTGATAAGGTGTCTTGCCACCACTGAGTTTTGACAAGGCTCTCAGAACCAGACAGAACTTTTGAAGGGAGTTCAAGAACCCTTTTACAGCAGGAAAAGAAAAATAAGAGTGAAGGGTGTCTTCTCTGTTCTCAATCAAATGAGAGAAGCACAAGTGGATTGATGATGTCAAAGCTCCCCCTGAGATGTAGAAAGGTTCAGGAAGAGAAGCTTTGCTCTAGGGTGATAGGTCTTCAGAACTTTGATCTCCAGCACAGGATGGTTTCAGCAAGAAGGCTGAAAATAAGGTGTCTGGAGTTCTGAGATGAGATTGTGAACACTTTTCAGTCAGCAAGAAGATTTTTGGAGTCACAGTTCTTCTGTTGTTCTTCTGCTATCAGTATTCTCTATTCTGTGTGTTCACTTTCTTTCTTGTCAATCTCTGTGTATCTTTTCTCTTGTGTATTCTGTATATCTTAATAACACAGAAGAAAGGAATTAAAATTTTCTGACGTTTCCTTGTCCAAAATTAGCCGTTGGGAGTCATAAATGTCTTCCAAAAATAGTCTTGTCTTCTAGAGGAAAGTCCAGCAAACATTCTCTGAATAATTCCTTGAAACTTGCTCCAGAATAAAGACAAACGGCTGGGAGATCTCTTGACATAAATGCTGATAATATTAAAAAAACATTCCAAAGAACAGCAGCATTTGAATTCCTGGAAGCGTCGTTCTCTCCAAAAAAAACGTCGATCTGAGCTCTACGATCGTCGAACTGAGCTCAGAGATGAAATGGACAAGCAGATAGAAAACGTCGATCTGAGCTCGACGATCGTCGAACCGAGCTCAGAGACCTGAGAAATAACTTCAGGGAGGGATTGTCGAACTGAGCTAGAAGATAGTCGAGGGGAGTTCGACGACTAAGCAGAAGCTAGCCAAAAGCAGATGTCGATCTGAGCTCGAAGATCGTCGACCGGAGCTCGACGATTTATTGAAGTTGAGCTCAGAGAGCGTCGAACGGAGTTCGACGATTCGTCAACCTGAGCTCGACGAAAATTGCCTTAGACTTAGCTCTTCAACCTTGATCTTGGAATGATCCTGGGGGCAGCTCCAAACCTAAGTTCTAAGCCCTAGACTCATTCTAATGTTGACCTTCTTAACTATACAACTAGGTCAACTGGGAATCCTAAGACAAGCATAGTGATCCTTACCCAAATTAGTAATAGGGTGTTCCAACAGTCACGCCCTAGGTCACGGGCGTGACACCTTGGTCACGGGCGTGACATGGCCGAATGGAAAAATATGAGGTCGACGATCGTCA
This sequence comes from Platanthera zijinensis, assembly GCA_039513925.1. Taxonomy (NCBI): domain Eukaryota; kingdom Viridiplantae; phylum Streptophyta; class Magnoliopsida; order Asparagales; family Orchidaceae; genus Platanthera; species Platanthera zijinensis. The sequence continues at coordinate 97,851,232 of CM077096.1, read as the reverse complement.
AACTGAGATCGACGGTCGTCGAAGGGTGGTCACGCCCTAGGTCACGGGCGTGACACCTTGGTCACGGGCATGACAGGCCCGAATGGCAAATTCTGAGGTCGACGATCGTCGAACTGAGATCGACGGTCGTCGAAGGGTGGTCACGCCCTAGGTCACGGGCGTGACACCTTGGTCACGGGCGTGACAGGGCCGGGTTGAAAATTCTGCGCCCGACGATCGTCTCCCTGAGATCGACGATCGTCGAAGGTGTAACACCCCTATCCGTCGCATAACATATAGCAGTAGGTCCGGCCGGGGCCCGACGCCATATACTACGGACAGACCGGTTGGTTACGCGTTGAAACCATTCAACCAATCACAACGTCCTACACAACATCGAGCGGAAGCAATTTATTAGAGTTGCAAAGAATAAAGAACCCTGCCAAACATGAATGTCCACTACTCAAACCCATAGGAATGTATAATACACAAAACGGAAAAAATAGCCTTAAGGCTTTACAAGAGTTTGCTTAAATACAAGTGTCTTCCAAACCTCGGCACGCAGGCCGGCCACACATGAGTACAAGAGGTAAAACACTCAAAACAAGGCCTTCGAGGGCCAGCACAGCAACTTGGGATTTAGCCCGCTTATTACCTCTTAACTCCGCAGCACCTGCAAGCAACAACCCACCACACGGTGGTAAACAAAGGCAACGGTCAGCAATGCTGACCAAATTATAACGATTCCGCCCCCAAACCGGGGCGGCAAAGCTTCTTCCCTGTACTTGTTAGCAAAACACGCAACACAGCAAAACAAGCATCTCAACATAGGTGCACGCTCTCACGGCCGTACACCCCGTGCTCTCAGGGCACTTACTCGGCGAAGCCAGTCCGAACCCCGTCCGGTCCTCGACTCCACCACCCCCCCAGGATGGCAATCTTTGTGATCATTTAGTCTTCTCAGCCGCAGCCTAGACTCGATCTCCAAATCTCGGTAAGTCCCACGTAAAACTTTAGGTCGCTTTAACCGAGCAGGTGGAGCGGGTAGGGGGCTACTAGTCCGTTGCTCACTCCGCCACTGCCATTCGGCCCTTTGGCGCGGACTAAGCTTTCCCCAGTCCCAATTAACGATCAAACACGGTACATAGCCCCGCTAAGTACCCGGTTGGCTCCTAGGCCACCGCTATGACAGAACTACATTTCCGTCCAAAATTTCCGGGCGCACCTCGGGTTTCATCCCTGTTGGGTACATTGGAAAATGTGTACCTGATTTGAAGAAGCCCAACTTAGCTCAATGATATACATCAAGGTGTATTTGATGTTATTTTAAGTTGACATGTGCAGGTGGAAAATTGATAAAGTATGCAGAAAAATTCTAAGTCCAAGTGTCGACACAAAGGAAGCAGTGTCGACACACAGAAGAAAATAGTCGACACAACACTGGGAAGCAGTGTCGACACATAGCAGTTAGTCTACAACTACACTGGGAAAAAGTGTCGACACAGAAGAAGTAAGTCGACACAACACTGGGAAATTGTGTCGACACAGAAGAAAAGAGTCGACACAATACTGGGAAATTGTGTCGACACAGAAGAAAAGCGTCGACCTCAAACATTGGGAGAATGTGTCGACACAGAAGAATATAGTCGATCTCAAGATTGTCGACATCATCTGAATGTGTCGACACAGAAGAAAATAGTCGACCTCAAGTTAGTCGACACCAGCAGAATGTGTCGACACATTGTGATTAAGTCGACACATAATAGCAGAGTTAAAAAATGAATGTGTCGACACCTGAAGGCTAAGTCGACACTTACTAAAGTTATGATTCTACAACAATTGTGTCGACACACAGGACTTGTGTCGACACACTGAAGAGTCAAGATCAAGTTATTTACAGAAGAAGCTGTGTCGACTCAAAGGCAACTTAGTCGACATCACTGAAGACTGTGTCGACACCAAAGTCAATTATGTCGACACAAATAGACAGATTGTCTCGACACTTTCTGACAGACTGTTTCAACAACTTGTGATTCAAGACTAAGGCACAGGACTTGTTTGAAGACTTGACAGCTGTGGGTTATCACCGGTTAACTGAAGTTGTCAGAGTTGTCAGAAAACGGTTAGAAACCGGATCAGCCGGTTACCATGAAGAGTGTCTATAAATAGACAGATTCAGAAGGAGAAAGAATTAATCAACAACATATAGAACTGACCTTTTGAAATACATTGGATCAGAAAGTGGAGAAGGATTACAATTCTACTCATTTCAAGAAAGTGCTAGGCACTTAAGAAGATCTTCTCCGGGAGATCTAAGAAGACTATCTAAGGATAGATCTAAGAAGAGTTCAAAACAGAATTCAGAAGAATCATTCAAAGTTCTGGATAGAGAGAGATCAAGTCAGAATTTGAAGAAGAAGAAAGAATCCACCAGTGGATTCTCAAGAAGCTGTTTGGAATCAACTCAGCTAAGTACATTTTCAAGAAGCTTTGAAGAAGGCTAAGAAACAGTTGATTGCATCAGCTGATCAAGAATTGTCATTGTCCTTTCTCTCTCAACTTTGGCAAGACAATTAAAACAATCTTTTCTATATTTCTGTAGGATTTGTTTATACAGATCTGAGTTGTAAGCCTATGTTATAAAGGCTGAGTGTAAGAGTGTTGAACTCTGAGTGGTAGGGCTGTTTGCCTGAGTGTAGGAGAAGGATATTCTCTGAGTTGTAGGCCTTGGGGCAAGGCTGAGGTAGGGCAGTTGTGCCTGAGTTGTAGGAACCAGTTGGGTTCTGAGTTGTAAGATCTATTGATCTGAGATAAGTGGAAGTTTGGCCGAATCTAGCATACTGCTAGATAGGTGAAGGGGGAAAGTGGATGTACCCAGACCTTGGGGAACCACTATAAAACATAGTGCAATCTGTGATGTGTTGTTTTCTGTGATTGCTGTGTTTATTATATTTGTTATTAAATTGAATTCTGTCTAGAAGTTTTAGAAAGAGAAGCAGAACCTATTCACCCCCCCTCTAGGTGTTTAGGCTGCCTTGAAAGTTAAACTATCAAGTGGTATCAGAGGGAGGTTCCTCAAAAAGGACTTAACAGTCTGAGGTAGATCTGATAGGCAGATTCAAGAATCAAGAAGATGGGTTCTGGAGAGAATCATAAGGAGCTAGGGTCAATGAAATTACCCATATGCAAGAAGGAAATCTTTGGGATCTGGAAAGAAAGAGTCAGATTGTTTATGGAAGCATCTGACCCAAGGATTTACATCACAGTACAGGAAGGCCCCTTCATACCAATGAAGATATCCGTTCTTTATGCAAATATCCAAACACCAAAGACTTATTCTGAAATGACCAAGGATGAAATCATCTTGGCAACCATGGACAAAAGGGCACAGAACATCATTGTCAGTGCCATAGATGATTCAACATTTCAGAATCTGATTCACTGCAAGACCTCCAAGGAGATGTGGGACACATTGATTGTCTACATGGAGGGATCAGAAGAAGTAAGGCTGGACAGAAAATCTATGCTAAATCAGGAGTATGAAAGTTTTAGACAAGGAAAATCTGATAGCATAACTGAGTGCTATAAGAAATTCTATAGAATTGTGAATGAGCTAATTTCCTATGGAAGAGTCTTCAGTACCTATGAACTGAATGACAAATTCTTAAGATCCTTATCAAAGGATTGGGATACAAAAATCTGTGCCATAAGAGAAGTGGCAAAATTGGCAGAGATATCTCCTCCAACTCTGTTTGGAAAGTTGCTATCCTATGAAATGCAACTTATGGTAAGGAAGGAGGAGGAAAGAAACTCAAGAGGAGAGCATAGAGAAAAGACTGTGGCATTTAATGCTGAAGCCACCAGAAAGAATAGGAGGAAATCACCATCTCCTCCTAAGGAAGATGAAGAAGGCAGTTCTGAAAATTCAGATAAGGGTTCAGTCAGCAGTGATTCAGATGCAGACTTTGCTGCATTCACTAGGCAATTTCAAAGGTTCTTGAAAAAGAAGCAATGGAAGTCTAGGCCTTCCTCATCACAGCAAGTAGATGACTATTATCAGAAAAGAAGGTCATCAAGGAAAGAGAAAAGCAGGTCAAAGCCCAGCAAAGCCACTACTTCAAAGATTGTCTGCTATTGTTGCAATAGGCCTGGACATGTAGTGGCTGATTGTCCTGACAAAAGGAAGGAATCTTCAGAAAAGAAGAAGACTTATCAGAAAGGCAAGAAGGAGAAATCCTTTGTAGCAAAGAAAGATAAAAGTCTGTCAGACCAGTCAACTTCAGAATCAGGATCTGAAGCTGAAGCATATATTGGATTATATGCTGCATCTGAGGAAGAGGAGTTTATGCAGTTGCTAGACTCCATCAATGAACATCAATGCATGGGTTTGATGACTAGATCAGAAGAGGACCTATGCCAGAATCAGTCTGGTTCTAATGAGGTAAACTGTCCTTCTTGTACATCTGTTTGTAATACAAGTGAAGAATCAGCTACATCTGCATCAAGTGATGAAGATGTATCTGGATCTGAAGGATATGTCTATCAATTGATAGACAAGTATGGGGACCTGTTGCAGGCCCTTAAGAAAAGCAAGAACCTGGTTAAATCACAGGCTCAGGAAATTGCTGATCTAAGGGTTGCAATAACTGAGTTAGAAAAAGTCCTTGATCAAAAGTTAGCTGAAATTGCCAAGCTGAAGAATATAACTATTATTCAGATGAGCACAATTAATTATACTAATGATCAAGTAAAGAGTCTGGAGGACAGACTTAGAATTGAAAGGGATTTAGTGGCTAGTTACTCTAAGCCAAAATCTGTCTTACCCTTGATAGATGAATTTGTCACTCAGAAGGGTAAGGCTGGATTAGGATTTAAGGGTAACTCCAGGGCTGGCAGATTCAAGAGGAAAGGCAAAGCCCCTATTCAGCCACAAAACCTTTCAGTCCCCATAAGGTTTGGTAAGGAGAAAGTGCCTTCTAACATATATGATCATGAAGACATTCAGGATCATATTAAGACAAATGTTCTGAAGAACAAGGGTGTTAAGGCAAGCAGGCCTACCTATGGTCATAAACCCTATGGTTTTAAGAAATCAGTAGGTGAAGTTGCAACAGCACCAGCAATGAACAGAAATGCTTCTGACAAGGATGTATCTAGATCTAGATACAATAAGTTTGAATGTTGGTGCTGTGGCAAGAGGGGTCATTTTGCATTGGACTGCTGGTATAACACAAGTGTTATAAAGAATAAGAGTCTACCTGTTAGAAGAGGTTATGATAACTTTATTAAGGCTAACCTGAACCAAGGACCCAAGACTTACTTGGGTTCTAAGGGTAAGTAATTCTGTATTGCAGGTGAATCCAAGTTACCATGCCCCTATATGGTACTTGGATAGTGGTTGTTCCAGGCACATGACTGGAACAAAGGGGCTGCTGAAGGAGTATTCATCTGTCAAAGATGGACATAAAGTGATCTTTGGTGGATCTGAAAAAGGAGTCATCAAAGGATTTGGTAACATCTCTTCAAACCTAATTACTATCACCAAAGTGGCCTATGTAAAAGGTTTGAAACATAATCTAATAAGCATAAGCCAGCTGAGTGATCTAGGATATGACATTTCATTTGGTAAGGATGGATGTCATATCAAAAGGTCAAGTGATCAAGAGATTATATTGACTGGGTATAGGAAGAGAAATGTGTATTGCCTTAATTTTGAATGTGAGAATAAGGCATCCCCCATTTGTCTTGTAGCTGATGACAATGCTTCTCATTGTGTTAAGTGGCACAAGAGATTGGCTCATCTAAACTACAAGATAATTGGCCAACTCTTTAGTAAAGAACTAGTGAGGAATGGGCCTCAAGTTAAGTGTATAAAGGAAGGGGTATGCTCAGCTTGTCAAAAGGGCAAGCAGACAAAAACCTCATTTCAAAGCCTTGAAAACAAGGATTCTGTGAGGTGCTTATACCTCTTGCATATGGATCTTTTTGGTCCTATGCCAGTTCACAGTCTAGGTAGGAAGGTCTACACTCTAGTGGTTGTAGATGACTATTCTAGATTTACATGGGTGTTCTTTCTGAGACAAAAATCTGAAACCCCAAGTGTATTATTTAATTTTGTAAAGCAAATTCAGAATGAACTGAATAGTACAGTGGTCAAAATTAGAAGTGACCATGGTACTGAGTTTCAATCTGAAAGCATAACAAATTTGTGTATAGACTTTGGGATTTTCCAAGAGTTCTCCTCACCTAGAACACCTCAGCAAAATGGTATTGCTGAAAGAAAGAATAGAACATTAATTGAAGCTGGTAGAACTCTATTGAGTGACACCTCTCTCCCAGAATATTTTTGGGCTGAGGCAGTTAACACTGCTTGTCATGTCATCAATAGGGCTTCTATCACCAAAGGTCACAGAAAGACTCCCTATGAGATTGTGAAAGGCAGAAAACCAAACCTATCCTATTTTAGGATCTTTGGTTGCAAATGCTATATACTTAACAATGGCAAGTCATATTTGACTAAGTTTGCTGCCAAATCCCAGGATGGGATATTTGTTGGGTACAGCACAAATAGTAAGGCCTATAGAGTCTTCAACTTAACTACTCAAGTTGTTGAAGAATCTGTGCATGTTGTATTTGATGAAACAAGATTAATCAATTGTGAGTTGTCTTGTAGATCAAATGACTCAACAGGTATAAGCAAGAAGATGGACAAGCTCTCCATTGCTGAAGCTTCAAAGGAAGAGGGAGCATTGGAAAATGAAGGCTGCTGTCCAGGGGGAGTACAAGAGATAATGGAAGCTGATGAAAACCAAGAGGAACAGCAGAATGAAGAAGCTGGAGATGCACAACCTGAAGGGAATCTACCTCCAGCTATAAGATATCTAAGAGATCATCCTACTGATCAGATAATTGGTGATCCAAGACAAGGAGTGCAAACTAGAAGCAGAAATCAAAGCACAGTTTTGCATTCTAGTTTCTTGTCCCAAATGGAACCTAAAAAGTTTGAAGAAGCTATCCAAGACCAGCACTGGATTGATGCTATGCAAGAGGAGCTGAATCAATTTAGAAGGTGCAAAGTCTGGGAGCTTGTTCCTAAACCAAGAGGCCACAACATAATTGGAACTAAGTGGATCTATAGGAACAAGCTAGATGAAAGTGGAATAATAGTAAAGAATAAAGCAAGATTGGTTGCAAAAGGATACAGGCAGGAAGAAGGGATTGACTTTGATCAAACATTTGCTCCAGTAGCAAGGCTGGAGGCAATCAGAATGTTCCTTGCCTATGCAGCCTACCAAGACTTCAAAGTATACCAGATGGATGTGAAGTCAGCATTTCTGAATGGTGATCTTAAAGAAGAAGTATATGTAGAGCAGCCATCAGGTTTTGTAGATCCTCTTAAACCTGATTCAGTGTATAAGCTTAGGAAAGCTTTGTATGGGTTAAAACAAGCTCCAAGGGCTTGGTATGAAACCCTGTCTACCTTCCTCATTGAGAATAAATTCTCAAGAGGAAAGATAGACAAAACTCTATTCCTTAGGGAATCCAAAGGAAAGATCATCTTAGTCCAGATCTATGTTGATGACATAATCTTTGGATCTACTGAAAACAACCTTTGTAAAAAGTTTGCCAAACTTATGCAAGGGAAGTTTGAGATGAGCAGTATGGGAGAACTTAAGTTCTTCTTGGGACTCCAAGTAAGACAGACTGATGATGGATTGTCCATATCCCAGTCTAAGTTCACCAAGGAATTAATTAAAAAATATGGTATGGAGTCATCCTCCTCCATGAGAACTCCTATGGGCACAAGTATGCCAATATGCAAAGATGAGGCAGGTAAACCTGTTGATGAATCATTGTATAGAGGAATAGTTGGGTCTCTACTATATCTCACTGCTAGTAGACCTGACATTATGTATGCAACATGTGTCTGTGCTAGGTACCAAGCCTGCCCTAAAGAATCTCATTATACTGCAGTCAAAAGGATTCTGAGATATCTAAAGGGCACTCCTACTCTAGGTCTTTGGTACCCTAGGAATAGAGATTTTCAACTAACAGGCTATTCAGATGCAGATTTTGCAGGATGTAGAGAGGATAGAAAGAGTACTACAGGTACTTGTCAATTCCTGGGAGGAAGACTAATATCTTGGAGTAGTAAAAAACAGACTAGTGTGGCAATTTCCACAGCTGAGTCAGAGTATATTGCTGCAGGAAGCTGCTGTGCACAGCTATTATGGATGCAGCATCAGCTTAAAGATTATGGTATTCAGGTAAGTAGAACACCCCTTTTATGTGATTCTAAGAGTGCTATTTCTATTGCTAATAATCCAGTTTCTCATAGTAGAACTAAGCATATAGAAATCAAATATCATTTTCTTAGAGAACATGTAGAAAAAGGTGACATCTCATTGGAATTTGTAAAAACAGATTATCAAATAGCAGATGTATTTACTAAGCCTTTAGATGAAACCAAATTCAATAAATTCAAAATTGAATTAGGTATGTTAACCATTGATTAATGTATTAAACAAAAAATCATTAACAATGCTATTGCAATGGTTTATAAGTAAGTAAAAGTAGTAAAACATAATCAAGTGTTAAAAAGGACACATTGAAGTTACAGAAATTGGCTAAGTAAGAATGTGTCGACACATTCAGTAATAATGTGTCGACTCAGAGAAATTATGTCGACAAGTCAGAAACATTGTGTCGACACAGAGAATATGTGTCGACACTTAAGAGTTTTATTGTCGACTTAACCAGAAATGTAATGTCGACTCAACCAGAATTATGGTGTCGACACTTACAGAATATGTGTCGACACTTGTCCTTAGTGTCGACACAGAATTTCTGTCTTTCTACTATGTATCCAAGGTGTCGACATAACCACAAATTGGTGTCGACACATAGTAGGCTGAAGAAATGTCGAGTTAATAGAAGCTTGTGTCGACACATTCCGTCTGTGTCGACACATTTAGACTGTTTTTGGCGCCTTTTGAACTTCTTTCAACAGAAGCTATAAATAGGTCAAAAGATCTTTGTGTCGACACGCTTTCAAGGTTTTCGAGACTCAAACCCTGTGTCGACAGTCTTTCTTTCTCTCTTCTCTCAAGCTTTCTCGACACAACGATGGCGCCAAGGATTGAAGATAACATCAATGAAGGATATGAGTTAGTGCGCCAGGCCTTTGCAGAGGCGCCGCCTGATGTTCAAGGAGTTATCACCCTTCTCTCTGCATCAGGGTTAGAATTTCTCATTTCCGAACCAACTAAGATCTGGAAGAAGGAGGTGCACGAGTTCTTTATCTCTGCATCAGTCCATTCTACTGGCCTTAAGATTAAGTCCACTGTTCAAGGGACGAAGGTAAAGATTAATCAAAGAAGTTTACGAAAGATCTTCCAACTGCAATTGGTTGAAAATGAAGAGGAAGTTCCTATATCTAAGACAAGGGAAGCCCTTCAATGGTGTGGCCTGGATTCAGGATTGAAGATAGGAGCTGCATTCAACAGAAAGGGAATGAATCAGCAAGGGAAGTTCTTGTCGGAAGTAGTTGGAAAGGTAATCCTCTGCAAGACAGGTGGACATGATAGGATTTCTGCCTATATGTTCAGCCTGATGACCAGGATAGTTTTTACTATTCCTACTGATTGGTCAGGAGTGCTCTTTGACAAGATCAAAGAGGGAATCAAGAAGCCTAACATGGCTAGGATCATGAGCCTGTACTTCACTGGCGTGATTCCTGATGTGATGCAGCAGCTGCAAGGGAGTAAGATTAACCATATGAGAAGAATGGATATGAGACTATTCTCCAGGTGGGATAGGGTGCTGTCCAAAGATGTGCCTGAAGAGAGCAGGCCAGACACCCCTGTGCAATCCCCTACACCAAATCAAGAATCTGACCAAGTACAAGAAGGGACACAGCTTGCTTCACCTGTGGTCCAGGAAGTATCCACACCTGCACAGATGCAGGGGGAGCCAGTTTCCACTTCTGCTCCAAAGGTATCTACTCCTGCTTAGGTATAGGGGGAGCTAATGTATTTTACTTTAAAAGACATTGCTCATATTCTTATTACTGCACAGGTTCATGGGGAGCTAGTGTCCACACCTACTCCTGCCACTACAAATATTGAGGTGCAAGTCCAAGAGGAAGCACAGTTAAACATATCTCAAGATTTAACTGCTGCAGAAGTGACCACTCAACTGGAATTTACTATGGAGGAGTTATTCCCAGATGTTGACACTGCTGCTGATAAAGAAGGAGGTGGACAGGATATTGAGAAGTCCATAGGAATGGACATTGATCAAGAAGCTGCTGTGGAAACACAGGTTGAGGATGAGCCTGTGGATTTTGAAGCTGAGCAACAATCCCCTGGGACAGATACAATTCCTCATCCACAAGAAAGAATTCATGTAGATACTTCCTCTGACACAGAAACTGAAGAAGCCAGGGTGGCAAAGAAAAGAAAACTTGTTGTCTTTAAGAGAAGAAGCAAAAACTATAAGCAGGCATTACAGACCACAACTCCACAAGTTTCTCCAGCCTTTGATTACAATAAATTTATGGTAGATCTTCAAGTAAAATTGGATGACCAAAGGATGGCTCTGGAGAAATATGTTGATGAAAATAGCAAGTCAGTTCAGTTTGACTTAGCTCAGGATATCAAGTCCATCCAATTTCAAGTCAACTTGCATAAAACTGAAATGACAGATTGCTTCCACAAGGGTGGCAATGCTGTAGTTTATCTGGCTAAACAACAGGAGGCTATCTCTACAAAAGTGGATGATATTGCTTTGAAGCAAAGTTATGTTCTGGAAAATCAAATAAGAATGAATGACAATTTAACTGAATCTCATAATGCGATCATTCAAGAAGTGCAGAAGATTGTTCCAGGGATGCCTACAGATAGAGCCAAAGAAATGGAAGAATTTGATAAGAATTTTCAGGCTGCTATTGCATCTGTTAAGACTGCCATCACAACCTCTCAAAAGGACATATCTGAAAAGCTTCAAAAGTTAAGACCATTTTTCAAGGAGGGAGTGAATTATTTGGATGGCCAAATTCGATTTCAAAAAGAAGATCTTAGAGATCATGTCTCAAGAGAAGCCATAAAGGGGGAGAGGATGCTAATTCATGCAGGCTCTGAGCACACCAAGTGGGTGACCAATAGCATACGAGCCACTTTGGGATATCCCCCATTGTGTGATGATGCTATGGTAGCTGAGTCAGGAATACAATCTAATCTACTTGAAGGCAATCAACCTGAGGTTGCCCAAGTCATATACCCCCCTCCAGATTTTGACTTGATTGATCAGAAAGTTCAAGGAATGTATAGTCCTCCAAAGGAGGTTACTAATATTGTTTTTGGAAAAGTTGATAAGCCTGAGGCTACTCTGAAAGAACAGCAGGATGCTCTACTGGCAAAGAAGAAATTCAGAGAGCAGGCTGTACTGAAGCCAGATTATGAGCAGTGGAGTCCTACCTCAAGGAACATCATACTCACTGCATGGAAAGCTGTACAAGATAAAGTTCATGAAAGAGGAAAGTGGTACAATGAAATTGAATGGCAGAAGTATGAGGCAAGGCAAGAGGCAATTGTACAATTCAGAAGGAAAGCCAAGCTGGGAAGACTGCCATCAGATGCTAAGGAGCCAAGCAAATACTTCCCAAAGCCTTTTCATTATTTTGAAAGGCAAAGGATCAAGGAAGAAGCTCAGAAAAAGGCTGATCTTAAAGGAAAGAAGTTAGCTGAAGAATCAGAGCTCCTGTGACAGCTACAATTCAGTCTGGCAAAGGGATTATGATTAGAGAGCCTGATCAATCCTGATTTTGTTTTAAATATTTTGTAATGTTGTGATGTACTCATCAAATGTAAAACTTTGTAATCAAACATTACCCTGTTATAAACAAAATGTTGTTTGACATATTATAATGTGCATTCTGTGATGAATTATTCTATGTTATGTTTTGTTTATATTTAAAGTATTTCTGCTATGTCATCATTTAGTACTGTTTATAAATGGTGTATATCATTGGCTATAGGGGTTATGACTTCTCCAAATAGGGGGAGATTATTGGGTACATTGGAAAATGTGTACCTGATTTGAAGAAGCCCAACTTAGCTCAATGATATACATCAAGGTGTATTTGATGTTATTTTAAGTTGACATGTGCAGGTGGAAAATTGATAAAGTATGCAGAAAAATTCTAAGTCCAAGTGTCGACACAAAGGAAGCAGTGTCGACACACAGAAGAAAATAGTCGACACAACACTGGGAAGCAGTGTCGACACATAGCAGTTAGTCTACAACTACACTGGGAAAAAGTGTCGACACAGAAGAAGTAAGTCGACACAACACTGGGAAATTGTGTCGACACAGAAGAAAAGAGTCGACACAATACTGGGAAATTGTGTCGACACAGAAGAAAAGCGTCGACCTCAAACATTGGGAGAATGTGTCGACACAGAAGAATATAGTCGATCTCAAGATTGTCGACATCATCTGAATGTGTCGACACAGAAGAAAATAGTCGACCTCAAGTTAGTCGACACCAGCAGAATGTGTCGACACATTGTGATTAAGTCGACACATAATAGCAGAGTTAAAAAATGAATGTGTCGACACCTGAAGGCTAAGTCGACACTTACTAAAGTTATGATTCTACAACAATTGTGTCGACACACAGGACTTGTGTCGACACACTGAAGAGTCAAGATCAAGTTATTTACAGAAGAAGCTGTGTCGACTCAAAGGCAACTTAGTCGACATCACTGAAGACTGTGTCGACACCAAAGTCAATTATGTCGACACAAATAGACAGATTGTCTCGACACTTTCTGACAGACTGTTTCAACAACTTGTGATTCAAGACTAAGGCACAGGACTTGTTTGAAGACTTGACAGCTGTGGGTTATCACCGGTTAACTGAAGTTGTCAGAGTTGTCAGAAAACGGTTAGAAACCGGATCAGCCGGTTACCATGAAGAGTGTCTATAAATAGACAGATTCAGAAGGAGAAAGAATTAATCAACAACATATAGAACTGACCTTTTGAAATACATTGGATCAGAAAGTGGAGAAGGATTACAATTCTACTCATTTCAAGAAAGTGCTAGGCACTTAAGAAGATCTTCTCCGGGAGATCTAAGAAGACTATCTAAGGATAGATCTAAGAAGAGTTCAAAACAGAATTCAGAAGAATCATTCAAAGTTCTGGATAGAGAGAGATCAAGTCAGAATTTGAAGAAGAAGAAAGAATCCACCAGTGGATTCTCAAGAAGCTGTTTGGAATCAACTCAGCTAAGTACATTTTCAAGAAGCTTTGAAGAAGGCTAAGAAACAGTTGATTGCATCAGCTGATCAAGAATTGTCATTGTCCTTTCTCTCTCAACTTTGGCAAGACAATTAAAACAATCTTTTCTATATTTCTGTAGGATTTGTTTATACAGATCTGAGTTGTAAGCCTATGTTATAAAGGCTGAGTGTAAGAGTGTTGAACTCGGAGTGGTAGGGCTGTTTGCCTGAGTGTAGGAGAAGGATATTCTCTGAGTTGTAGGCCTTGGGGCAAGGCTGAGGTAGGGCAGTTGTGCCTGAGTTGTAGGAACCAGTTGGGTTCTGAGTTGTAAGATCTATTGATCTGAGATAAGTGGAAGTTTGGCCGAATCTAGCATACTGCTAGATAGGTGAAGGGGGAAAGTGGATGTACCCAGACCTTGGGGAACCACTATAAAACATAGTGCAATCTGTGATGTGTTGTTTTCTGTGATTGCTGTGTTTATTATATTTGTTATTAAATTGAATTCTGTCTAGAAGTTTTAGAAAGAGAAGCAGAACCTATTCACCTCCCCCTCTAGGTGTTTAGGCTGCCTTGAAAGTTAAACTATCAATCCCCAAGGCTCCCTGCTGCAAACACAACATGATACATAGACCCGCTATGTTCCCGGCTGGCACCCAGGCCACCGAGATGGCAGAACTTCGTTTCCGCCCAGATTTCCGAGTGCACCTCGGGGTTAATCCCCAAGATTCCCTGATGCATTCTACCGCATAGCAACCCGAAAACAACCACAATGCTCGGAGTCTTCTCCGGCTAAAATATGCATAGCAAAAACATCACCGATCCGGAAAACACGTCCGGGTAGGCTTCACACACCATGCCTATGTCCGTACTACGATTCCGGACTCTAACAAGGGGGACTTTACATATCTACCCCAAGGAATACCGCGATCTCGCCGCACACTCGCGGGAGAGGGGTTTTCCCATGCAAAGGAAGAAGAGCTTCACATGCTTAAGAAGAGAATCGTTACCCTTGCGTTCTTCCGCGGCGCCATCGAAAACTATGCGGTTGAAAAGCACCGTAACGGTGTTACCTCCGCGGATCCGGACTCGGATCGCGATTCGGAGCTCCGAAGCTCCTCCGGCGGCCGGATCTTGGACTCCTCCTCCAAACTTGCTCTCCCCTCTCTCTAAAACTTAGAGAGAGATTACCCAAGTGAAATAAGGGTTTCAAAACCCTATTCCCGGCTAAAAACCACCCAGGAGCAGCCCCCCACCGTCGGATCCAAAGCCAAGGAAACGGACGGCCAGGATTAGATCTGAAATCCCAAAAACTGGGCCGAACACGGGTTCACACACGGCCGTGTGCCTGGCCGTGTAGCTCATTTGCCGTCTCGACCAAAATTGAAAACCAGCACACGACCTTTGACACGGCCTCCGAAACGCCCGTGTCGCCTGCGACACGCCCGTGTCGGGACCCGTGTCACGCCCCCGTGTGCAAATTATCAACACTACGCAGTCAGAGAGGTACACGGCTTGGTGACACGGCATCAGACACGCCCGTGTCAAGCTAGACACGCCCGTGTTCGTGCCCGTGTCATTACCCGTGTACTCAACCGCACAGCACAGGTGTGATATGGCCTGGGACACGCCCGTGTCCTAGGCCGTGTTCCACCATACGACCATCGTCGACCTGCACTGGTCGACGACACGGCCAGCTCGACGGCTCGAGCTCGACATGCCCGACACGGCCTCCGACACGCCCGTGTCGGGGCCCGTGTCACCTGCACCAAAAATCTGACTTGGCCAAATTCGATCCCCGTCGCTCCTACAACAATTTGGGGTGTTACAATTCTACCCCCCCTTAAAGAATTTCGCCCACGAAATTAATAAAGGAAAAAAGGGCTTAACGTAAAACAGTACCTGAGCGGAACAATTCCGGGTACTCCTCGAGCATAGTCTGCTCCCGTTCCCAAGAGAGCTCCTCACGCCCGCAATTAACCCACCGGACCTTAACCATCCGGATCTCCTTGTTACGGAGTCTCTTGACCTCAACATCTTCGGTACGAATGGGCTTGACCCTAGTCGTCAACCCCTCGTCTACCGGCACTTGGTCAACTGCGATCACCTGCGAAGGCTCTTGCACCGCCTTCCACAACACAGAAATGTGGAACACATCATGTAATCCACTTAATTTCTCCGATAACCTCAAACGGTAAGCCGCTTCGCTGACTCGCTCCAGAACCTCCAAAAGGTCCAAGGTATCTTGGGCTCAGCTTCTTCAAGCGTCTCACCCGCGAAACCCCCCTTGAACGGCTTTACTTTAAGGTATACCCAATCGCCTACCGCGAACTCCACGTTCCGGTGCTTGGCATTGTAATACTTCGCCTGCCGGTCCTGAGCGATCAACAAGCGCTCCCGAAGCCTAGAACACACATGCGGAGCATGTCCTCCATTGTTCTATTGACTCTCTCGGTCTGCTCATCCGTCCGCGGTTGCAAGACTGGACTAAACTTCATCTTAACCTCCAGCACTTTCTGCAACCACTTCCAATCATTTGACGTGCACCGCCCATCGCGATCACTCACAATGCTACGGGGCACACCATGCAGCCTAACGATATTGTAAACATACAACTTTGCCAACTTCTCCACCGAGTCATCCTTCCTATGCGGAATGAAGTGCGACACTAGTGTCAACACAACTACGATCACCCAAACGGCGTCGTTAATTCACTGTGACTTTGGCAGACCATGCCCACAGTCTAGTCGAACTTCTATTCCAAACTAGGGATGGATTCAAGAATCCCCCGGCACTTGGCACTCTGCCTTCACTAAGGCGCAAGGCTGGCACTTTGCCATATATGGTGCCACGACCTTCTAAAGTTCTGGCCACCAGAGCACTTCTTCAGATAACGGCACAACTTCGTGCCTCTTAAGCGAGTTGAGTACTTGATATGATGTATCACAACTCCACCAATAGATTACCCAAGCTTGGGCCGCACAAACAATGGCCTTTCCTTGGTAGCCCACCTACAACCGTCGATTCGGGATTTCGACCCAACGAGCCGCACTCATGATTTCCTTCATGCAGCTACACAAACCATAGTTTGCCAACTACGATCAGCCAGGTCATACTGGACTTCCGTCCAGTTCAACAATGCTTCGGCGCTAGTCTGTTTGTCAACGCAACGGATCTCTAACGCTTCCACTTCCTGAACTAGCCTCTCAACATGTACCAACAACCATTTGGCTTAGGTGGGAGCCCTGCGACTCAACGCCTCCACACTGCGTTGCCCTCGCCGGGTGCATGATAAATCTTGAACGTATAGTCCCCCAAGAACTCCTTTCATCTCCGCTGCCTCAAGTTCAGGTCCTATTGATCCAACAGATAATTCAGGCTCTTAAGGTCGGTATGAATATCGACCTAACGTCGTACGAGTAGCGCCTCCACAGCTTAAGCGCAAATATCACGGCCGCCAACTCCCAGTCGCAGACCGAATAATTCCTTTCATGCACTTTTAGCTGACGCGAACCATAGGCTATCAAGTTCCCACGCTGCACCAGCACGCAGCCCAAACCACTACCCGAAGCGTCACAAAAAACCTCGAAGCCCTCGGTCCCACTCGGCGAACTAAGCATTGGCGCCGTGGTCAACCGACTCTTCAGCTCTTCAAAAGCTTGCGCAAACTCAAGCGCCCACACAAAACTCTGATCTTTCCTTGTCAAAGTCGTGAGAGGTAGCGCTATCCGCGAGAAGTTCTCCACGAAGTGCCTGTAAAAGCCGGCAAGCCCCAGCAAACTCCGGACTTCCGCTATCGAAGAAGACACAGGCCACTTTCGTATTGTAACAGTCTACGCCGGATCCACCGCAACTCTTCCCTACTGACTAAGTGACCAAGGAACGTCACTGAAGATAACCAAGGCTCGCCTTTGGAGAACTTTGCGTATAGCTCATTCCTCCTTAGCGTCCCCAAAACCAAACGCAGATGCTTGAAGAGATCTTCTTCGCACTGCGAGCACACCGATAGGTTGTCTATAAAGACGATCACAACACGGGCTAAGTACTCCCTGAACGTTCTGTTCATCAGGTCCATGAACACCGATGGCGCATTAGTCAGTCCGAACGACATGACCGTAAACTCGAAATGCCCATATCTTGTGTTGAACGCTATCTTTGGGATAACACTTTCCTTGATTCTCATCTGATAGTAACCAGACTTAAGTTCCAACTTTAAGTACACCGATGACCCACCCAACTGATCAAACAGATCGTCAATACTTGGGATCGGGTACTTGATCTCTTGTAACGACTTGCTCAGTTTTTCATAAACGATTCAGAGCCGCAAACTCCCGTCCTTCTTCTACACGAAGAGGGCCGGTGTGCTCAAAGACGACAAACTTGGACGCACAAGACCTTGATCCATACGCTCTTCAAATTGAACTTTCAGTTCTACCAACTCATTAGGCGTTAGCCTATAAGGAGAGCATGACCCAGATTTGGCACCTGGCGCCAGGTCACTCGCGAAATCGATCGCTCGCTACGGAGGGACTCCAGGGAAACACATCAGGATATTCGGATACACCCGAGATACTACCCAATGTAGGCTTAGGCTTCAAAGCCTCCCATGATGGCAGTAACGACGCTTGCACGTCGAATCCCTGACCCCTAAACCATAACCTTGCAACACAGAATTCTCTTTTCGCGCGCATTGAACATCCGTAAAGCCACAAAGCATCCAATTTGTCCTTTGCCATCGAAGAAGGTACTTCAATACATGATATAAACCCCTTGGACAAAAGGTGCGCTAAGCTCCCGTATCGAACAATGCTCTCGCCGGATTGCCAATAATCCAAACAAAGCCTAGAACCTCCAGTCCTAAGCTAACACGCAAAAGGTAGCAGGTATCAGAAGCTAAATTGCTATCAATTAAACCATACATGTCTTCCCGACAGTCGGTCACAAGGCCTCCTGCTGGCCAAGGATGTTCACTTCCGGTTGGGCCGGAGTAATCAGCGATGCGGCGGACGCCACCGCCTTGTCTTTCTCCTCAAAACTTTGCCCCCGACTTCTTTTTGGACATTGGGCGTCCAAACCAACAATCCCGGGAATAGTGCCCCGACTTTCCACAAACAAAGCATTCATCCAGGGTTTGGACTGTAGTCGCTCTGGATGTGCTAGAGGAAGGGACTAGACCTGACCTCCTAGCCTTCTTGTACCCCCTACGGTACCCAGATATTGAGGTTGTCCGTTTGACCACCGAATCTTTTGCCACAGAATCTCCGACTGTTCCTGCCAAAACTTTCCTTGTCTTCTGAGCACTCTCCCAACACTCTCTGGCGAGGTGCCCTTTCTTGCCACAAGAATAACATTTGACGGTAGTTTGGGTAGTAGATGACCCAGCCTCTTCTCTCGGCATCTTTCGATAAGCAGTCCTTATAGGATCTGTAAGGTTTGGTACCCTATTCATCGGTACTCGGTGAGTTTCCCCCAACTCCCCTTCCAACGCTCTGGCCGATTCCACCAAAGCTCGGAATCCCAATAACTTTGGTCCTAGCAGTAGGATACGCAACTCGCTGCGCAGACCGTTATAAAATCTATCCACTATAGATTGCTCGCTTTCCCATTCAAAGCCTGGGTAGCGCCTTACCCTAAGGAACGTCTGCAAATATGCGTCCACCGAATGCGCTCCCTGCGCCACAGTCATGCTCCTCTGCTGCTCTACTTGACCCCCAAATGCCCTTTGCTCCAACATACCACCCGATGTTGGGGCCAACTCAGGGACAAATGGTTGCACATTACTCTCATGATGTGCGTTGCTCACAGCGAACACCACTTCAACCACCCTTCTTATGGTTTCCAAAGACGTAGGGGTCTCCAGCACGTCGCTGGGTGCATTACTTTTCTCAGAAAGTGCGCATTCAGACTGCCATGCGCCACTCTCGGACACCTACAATCGTACAGAACACCAATAAGGGGCCAAACAAAATTGCAAAAAGCAATTATAGGAACACGCAGGATCCCCAAACATGTGTATTTTCATTCCTAAGTGGACATTCATGGGTTCTTTTCATGTTATAACGATGACGCACATACATGTGCTCACCACCCCTTAAAGTGAATTCGCCCACGAATTCATTTAAGCTTGACCGAAACCAGTAGTCTGATACCAATTTGTAACACCCCTATCCGTCGCATAACATATAGCAGTAGGTCCGGCCGGGGCCCGACGCCATATACTACGGACAGACCGGTTGGTTACGCGTTGAAACCATTCAACCAATCACAACGTCCTACACAACATCTAGCGGAAGCAATTTATTAGAGTTGCAAAGAATAAAGAACCCTGCCAAGCATGAATGTCCACTACTCAAACCCATAGGAATGTATAATACACAAAACAGAAAAAATAGCCTTAAGGATTTACAAGAGTTTGCTTAAATACAAGTGTCTTCCAAACCTCGGCACGCAGGCCAGCCACACATGAGTACAAGAGGTAAAACACTCAAAACAAGGCCTTCGAGGGCCAGCACAGCAACTTGGGCTTTAGCCCGCTTATTACCTCTCAACTCTGCAGCACCTGCAAGCAACAACCCACCGCACGGTGGTAAACAAAGGCAACGGTCAGCAATGCTGACCAAATTATAACGATTCCGCCCCCAAATCGGGGCGGCAAAGCTTCTTCCCTGCACTTGTTAGCAAAACACGCAACACAGCAAAACAAGCATCTCAACATAGGTGCACGCTCTCACGGCCGTACACCCCGTGCTCTCAGGGCACTTACTCGGCGAAGCCAGTCCGAACCCCGTCCGGTCCTCGACTCCACCACCACCCCCAGGATGACAATCTTTGTGAGCATTTAGTCTTCTCAACCGCAGCCTAGACTCGATCTACAAATCTCGGTAAGTCCCACGTAAAACTTTAGGTCGCTTTAACCGAGCAGGTGGAGCGGGTAGGGGGCTACTAGTCCGTTGCTCACTCCGCCACTGCCATTCGGCCCTTTGGCGCGGACTAAGCTTTCCCCAGTCCCAATTAACGATCAAACACGGTATATAGCCCCGCTAAGTACCCGGTTGGCTCCCAGGCCACCGCTATGACAGAACTACATTTCCGTCCAAAATTTCCGGGCGCACCTCGGGTTTCATCCCCAAGGCTCCCTGCTGCAAACACAACATGATACATAGCCCCGCTATGTTCCCGACTGGCACCCAGGCCACCGAGATTGCAGAACTTCGTTTCCGCCCAGATTTCCGGGTGCACCTCGGGGTTAATCCCCAAGATTCCCTGATGCATTCTACCGCATAGCAACCCGAAAACAACCACAACGCTCGGAGTCTTATCCGGCTAAAATATGCATAGCAAAAACATCACCGATCCGGAAAACACGTCCGGGTAGGCTTCACACACCATGCCTATGTCCATACTACGATTCAAGACTCTAATAAGGGGGACTTTACATATCTACCCCAAGGAATACCGCGATCTCGCCGCACACTCGCGGGAGAGGGGTTTTCCCATGCAAAGGAAGAAGAGCTTCACATGCTCAAGAAGAGAATCGTTACCCTTGCGTTCTTCCATGGCGCCATCGAAAACTATGCGGTTGAAAAGCACCGCAACGACGTCACCTCCGCGGATCCGGACTCGGATCGCGATTCGGAGCTCCGAAGCTCCTCTGGCGGCCGGATCTTGGACTCCTCCTCCAAACTTGCTCTCCCCTCTCTCTAAAACTTAGAGAGAGATTACCCAAGTGAAATAAGGGTTTCAAAACCCTATTCCCGGCTAAAAACCACCCAGGAGCAGCCCCCCACCGTCGGATCCAAAGCCAAGGAAACGGACGGCCAGGATTAGATCTGAAATCCCAAAAACTAGGCCGAACACGGGTTCACACACGGCCGTGTAGCTCATTCGCCGTCTCGACCAAAATTGAAAACCAGCACACGGCCTTTGACACGGCCTCCGACATGCCCGTGTCGCCTGCGACACGCCCGTGTCGGGACCCGTGTCACGCCCCCGTGTGCAAATTATCAACACTACGCAGTCAGAGAGGTACACGGCTTGGTGACACGGCATCAGACACGCCCGTGTCAAGCTAGACACGCCCGTGTTCGTGCCCGTGTCATTACCTGTGTACCCAACCGCACAGCACAGGTGTGACACGGCCTGGGACACGCCCGTGTCCTAGGCCGTGTTCCACCACACGACCATCGTCGACCTGCACTGGTCGACGACACGGCCAACTCGACGGCTCGAGCTCGACACGCCCGACACGGCCTCCGACACGCCCGTGTCGGGGCCCGTGTCACCTGCACCAAAAATCTGACTTGGCCAAATTCGATCCCCGTCGCTCCTACAACAATTTGGGGTGTTACAGAAGGAGTCACGCCCTAGGTCACGGGCTTGACGGGTCGGTCACGGGTGTGACCAACCCGTGACCCGAAATCTCGGTCGATTTATTTCAATTTTTGGGCTTCCTAGGGTTCTGTTACGACCAACCGACTCCTAGGGGTCTAGCCGGAAATAGGATGTTACAAATCCCAATAAACAAAACAAAAATTTCGTCCCCGAAATTAAGGTTAAGTCTACTGGGATTTCTACCGGGATAGCCTAAGCTTGTAACATCTCATGAAGGGTGGAAGCGTCTACTAAGTTGAACAAAACAAGCGCTAGCCCCAATAAACAAGGATTAACCTCTACCTTTTTAAATATTTTACTAGCACAAGAAAATAAGGAAAAACACTAATACACCGGAGGAGTTGCGAGATATACCTGACTAAAAAGCTCCGGATATTTTTCCTGCATCAGGTCCCGAGGCTCCCAAGTATGCTCCTCTCGTCCGTGGTTCCTCCACAAGACCTTGACTAGCGGAATCTTCTTGCGGCGCAAGACTCGTATCCCCTGGTCATCGATCCGTATCGGTTCCAAATGCACAGACCGATCCGAGGCTACCGGCCCATCAGTGGTCGTAATCTGCAACTCCGGGCGTAGTAGAGCCCTCCTGAGTGAAGATATGTGAAAAACGTCGTGCAAGCCGGCCAGCTCCGGTAGCAGCTCCAGCCGGTAAGCTAGAGGACCGATCCGCTCCAGGATCCTGAATGGTCCCATGAAACTCGGGCTGAGCTTCTTCCGATGACCCCGCACCCGTGAAACTCCATGCATCGGCCGGATCTTCAAGAACACCCGGTCCTCGATCTGAAACTCCACCTGACGATGCCGAGCGTCATAATACTTTGCTTGCCTGCTCTGCGCCTCTAACATCCGGTCCCGGATCAGTCTCACCTGAGCCTCGGTGTCTTCCACAAACTCTGAGTCTAGAACCTTCGGATCCATGTCCTGCAGCCAAGATAACGGTGTCCTACACCTTCTCCCATACAAGGCCTCGTAAGGAGCCATCCGTATGCTGGACTGGTAACTGTTGTTATACGAGAACTCCACCAATGGCAGCATCTTCTCCCAGGGCTCTCTGCGGTCTACAATACATAGTCTCAGAAGGTCTTCCAGCGTCCGATTGGTACGCTCCGTCTGCCCGTCAGTCTGGGGGTGGAAGGCCGTACTGAAAGTCAGTCGGGAGCCAAGGTAAGCCTGCACCGATCTCCACTCTCTGGACGTAAACCGCCCATCTCGATCTGATACGATCGTCCTTGGCACGCCGTGATAACGAATATACTGCTCCACGAACTTCCGAACCAACACTCCAACAGAGTCGTCCTTCCTGATCGGGACGAACCTAGCCACCTTCGTCAGACGGTCCACGATCACCCAGATCGAATCGTTTCCCGTCCGTGATCGAGGTAGGCCATGGATGAAGTCCATCGCGATGTCCTCAAATTTCCACTCCGGCACCGAGAGTGGCTGCAATAAACCAGCGGGATGTCTACACTCTGCCTTCACTAACTGGCACGTCTCGCAGTGGGTCACGAAGTACGTAATGTCCTTCTTCATCCCTGGCCAAAACATCATCTTCTTCAAATCTGCCGTCATCTTCGTGATCCCCAGGTGTATAGAATATCTACTACAATGCGCCTCCACCATGATGTCCTCCCGAACCCGGCCTCCTGCGGGTATATAAACCCTGCCTCTGAAATGTAGCAATCCGTCTCTTAGGGAATAATCTCCTGTCGAACCCTCCTCCAAGGCTCGGAATATCGACTCTGCCCATGCATCTGTCCTCTGTTCCTCCCGGATGCGGTCCCGAATATCATCTATGGCCACCATCGATGCCAGATACTCCCTATATAGCTCTGGATCATCCTCGGACACTAGGGATATCTGCATATCTCTAAAGGACTGAACTAGCTCCATGGACATAACCTGGGGCCCGTCTTCGGAAGTGGCCGCTCTCCGACTCAATGCGTCGGCCACCACGTTTGCCTTCCCTGGATGGTAGTGCATCTCATACTGATAATCTGCTAAGAACTCCACCCAGCGCCTCTGCCTGATATTCAGCTCCTTCTGCGTGTCCACGTATTTCAAGTTCTTGTGATCGGAGAAGATATCGCAGTGGACTCCATAAAGATAATGGCGCCAGACCTTCAGAGCAAAAACGACCGCTCCCATCTCGAGGTCATGCACCGGGTAGTTCCTCTCATGGGTCTTCAGCTGGCGGGAGGCATATGCTATGACATGTCCGTTCTGCATCAGCACCGCTCCCATCCCTTGGTATGATGCGTCGGTATACACCTGGAATCCTTCCTTTCCAGATGGAAGGGCCAGAATCGGGGCTGAGATGAGTCGGTCCTTTAGCTCCTGGAAAGCCGCCTGACACTGCACGGTCCAAACGAAAGGCGCCTCCTTCCTTGTTAAAGATGTGAGGGGGAGGGCAATTTGAGAGAACCCTTCCACGAACTTCCGGTAATAATCGGCAAGTCCCAAGAAACTTCGTACATCGGTGGCTGTCTTCAACGACGGCCAATCTCGAACTGCCTGAATCTTTGCCGGATCCACTGCCAACCCGGCTCCGCTGATAATATGGCCTAGGAAAGCCACCTCCTTCAACCAAAACTGACACTTGCTGAATTTCGCATAAAGGTGATGCTCCCGCAACCTCTGTAGAGTCAGTGCCAGATGCCGAGTGTGCTCCTCCTCCATCCTAGAGTAGATCAGGATGTCGTCTATGAATATTATAACGAACACGTCCAAGTAGGCCTAAAAAACCCGGTTCATAAGGCTCATGAACGCCGACGACGCATTTGTGAGCCCGAAAGGCATCACAGTGAACTCATACAAGCCATATCTGCTACTGAAGGCCGTCTTCGGAATATCCTCCTCCTGGATCCGCAGCTGGTAGTATCCTGACCTCAAGTCTAGCTTCGAGAAATAGTGGGATCCCTCCAGCTGGTCGAACAACTCGTCTATCCGGGGGAGTGGATAGGTATTCCGGACGGTCAGTCTGTTTAGTGCTCGATAATCGATGCACAGGCGAAGTGTCCCATCCTTCTTCTTCACGAATAGGACCGGAGCTCCCCATGGCGAAGAACTCGGTCTAACAAATCCCACCTCCACCAACTCTTACAACTGAGTCCGAAACTCCGCCAACTCCTTCGGGGCCATCCGATAGGGAGCCCTGGATATCGGCTTAGCCCCTGGCACCAACTGAATCTGGAAATCCTTCTCCCTGTGCGGAGGCAATCCTGGCAGCTTCTCTGGAAACACATCGGCGTAATCACAAACCACCGGTATATTGGCAATCCGGTCCTTCTCCTCGGTCATCTCGAACAGCACCTGATATACCATATCTCCTTGCAGATGGGCCTTGACGGCCTGAATAGAAGATAAGAAAATATAGGACGCAGGTCTAATACCTTCCATCACGATGAGAGAATCCCCATATCTAAGGGTAACCTTCTTGGCCAAGCAGTCAATCTGGGCATGGTTCCAGTGGAGCCATGACATACCCAGAATCAGATCATAATCTGGTAGTGGCAAGATCGTCGCTGACGCTTCGAAAGTTTTCCCGCCTATCCATGCCTCCATATTGCAATGGGATGAGGTGAACAGCTCCGACCCGTCAGGTAGCCGTATCTTCATCATCGACCCCGTGAATTTCTCCACGCCATCCAACCCTTGGATAAAGGTCTCCGACACAAACGAGTGCGAAACACCCGTGTCGAAGAGAGTATGTGCGGGTTTGCCGCAAATGAAGACAATGCCTAAGATTGTGACTTATCTTAGAGTTCTGTTCTTGGTTTTTACTACCTAATGCTAAAGACAATAGTTTCCTAGGAAAGGATGGAAAAAGAATTAAAATAAAGCAAACAAAACATTATCGTACCTGTGATCACTTGCTCAGGATGCCGGGGTTGGGCCAGGTCCAGTGCATATACCTGCTCCCTTTCCTGCCTACGGTCTCTGCCCTAGTATCCTTGTCCTTGACCGCGTCCTCGGCCTCCATAGTGCTGAGCAGGTGGGGCAATCTACGGCGCTAGAGGGGGCCCCCTTCTCATAGGGCAGTTCCTCTTGATATGCCCCACCTGTCGGCAGTGAAAACACTCTGGTGGAGGGTAAGCCCTCCCTCCTGGTCTCTGCACATCCTGCATATGTGGCCTTGGTATCTCCCGCATCTGGAGAGGCTGGGGAGCCAGAGTCACCTGCTCCCTCGGCTCCTGTCTTACCTCCTGACGAGGCTGATCCTCCATCCTGCCTACATCTGTAGCACGGCCTCGTCCCTGCTCATTTCTTGCTCCACGATTCTGATCCTCCATTGGCCGCTTTCGGCCTCGGGTAGCGTGCCAGTTTGCCTCAATCCTCTTGGCCATCTCTAGAATCCGAGGAATAGGCCCATCAGACACGAACAATAGAGCCTCCCTCAGATCCTCCTTCAAGCCCTTGTAAAACCTCTTGGTGTACCCGGCTTCGTCCAGCTGATAAGAATCTGCATACCGAGCCAGATGATCAAACTCCCGATGGTATTCCACCACTGACCTGGTTCCCTGCTTCAGCTGTAAGAACCGGTCTTCAAGCTCATCCCTGGCCGACTGCGGAACAAAATGTTCCAACAGCGCGACCCTGAATTCTCCCCAAGTGACCTCCGCAACCTCCCTGTCGGCATAAGTCTTGTCCAGGAGCGTCTTCCACCACCTCTTGGCATGGGACTCTAGGCAAGAGACCACCAATGCCACCCTCTCCTCCACCGGGCATCGTATCCCAGTCAGCATCTCATGCATGATGTCCAACCACTCCTCTGTCCGAACTACCGTCTCTGTCCCTAAGTAGGACCGGGGAGAAAGTCCTCGGAATATACTCAGCCAGTTGGCTCCCGGAATCAACTGCGGAGCCGGAGCCTGTTGAGCCCTGAAGGCTTCTAGGATGGCTGTCAAAGTCTGCCCCATGTCCGTCTGTAGGAAAGGAGCGGGAACAGGTGGAGGTGGTGCAGCATCCGGAGTCTGCAGAACCTCACCCTGTGGAGTAGGCTGTGATGAAGGCTGCGAAAAGAAAATTTTCTATGAGAAATCGGTTCATAAGAACTTAAAGGTGGACAATTATTTGTGATTCCCCATATGGGCACACCACTGCTTCCGCTGCTTAGTTTGTCCGCAAACTAAACTCGCGCAGGGGTGACCCAGGGTTTGTGGACTGCTACTTTCTTCTGATCGATGTTTGCCTCTGATACCACTTTGTAAGACCCCATTTTTTTTGAAACCCGGGGTCTTATGCCCAGAACCGCCGCTTTGCGGTGACACCTTCGCACCCGGGAAGGTCGTCACCACAACGCGCCGATTCTGCCGGCCTTTTTGATCACGATCAAGTAGCATATAGTAAAGAAAGAGAAATGCAGTCCACCATAATAAATCACATATATATAAACTCCATGAAGGGAGTGTCCACAGAAAGCATCAGAGTACAAAGATACTAGAAATATAGGGGCTCATGCCCGGTACATCAAGTCCTCACTACAAATCACTCAATGCGGAAACAAAAACTAAAACTCTACTAAAGGTCAGGACTCACGGTCCCTGCAGTCTGGACTCCAGTGCTAGACTGCCCCATCCCCAAGCGTACCGGCCTCCTGGGCTGCTCCTCCGGGCTGGGCTCCACGATCCCCTAATATGATATGGTTCGAAAACCGTTAGTCTAAAAGACTAAGCCCTATCATCCCCCACCCATTCCCCCACGCTCTAAGACACCGGGCGGAGAGGAAGAAAGGGAGGACACGAAAGTGGAGATAAATTCCAAAACAGATGACGGTGGACCTATCTAGCAAGTTATAACAGGTGAACAATATAGGTGTTGTAATAGGTATAACAGAAAGGTAAGTAAGTAAGAAATTAAACCTTCGCTTATGTGAGTACACGTAAGCCAAGGGATCTTTTGCAAGGCTCCCATCATAAAACGCGTCCCATACCGCTTATACGTTGGGGTGTCGGTTATCAAGCAGCAGATATACGTATATCAAATTGACCTTAATTTATAAACTTGCCCACACAAGCTTATAGACCAAGGGGTCGTTTTGTAAGTCCTAAAGTATAAGCGTCCCATTCCACTTATATTTTAGGTGTCAAGGTTGTTATGAATGATTATGACATGCAGCTATATGGTGGGTTATGATGTTCAAGCAGTGCAACTCACACACCCAATTTTGTGTACACAAACCTTTAGTTTCCCCTTTCTGGAGATAACTCCCAGGTTACTCCCGTAGTGGCAAACGGAAGCGGTGGGTTGGGCCTTGCCCACCTCAAAACCAGTAAAAGCACCACTGGTCTGACCTATCGTACGCCCTCAATGCCTGGTGCACGAGGCGGACTCCTGCGTACTCTTGCCGACTGGTCCGCCGGACTTAACCTTGGCTAAGTGCTAGTCACCTTGCCGAGTCAACGATATCGGTGTCGGTGCAATCGAACTCCCCGATATCGAAAACCCACCACCTTAATCTTTCCTATTTTTATGCACATGCAGCAGTTTAATATTTAACACATAAAAGCCGAGCCGAAGCTCCCTGGACCAAAACATCCGTCTCCAAACCAACTGAGCCGAAGCTCCCCGGACCATCCCGTCCGTCTCTTAACCATCCGAGCCGAAGCTCTCATCAACCTTCCTGTGCCAACAGTGTTTGTGAAGGGTGCAGCCCTAGTTACTAAGTTACTCTTGTCGGTTTGTTATTACAGTTTACGTTAGCCCAGGACTGCCGCCGCTATTCCCCGTGAAGGTCTCTCAAGGGGCACTAGGAACCAAGACGGCGACATTACGGCCCGAAGTTCCCTTTCGCAAGGCACTTAATGTTATTGGTTGATCTCCCTTAACCCGATTCCCTTCTCATATTACGATAGACTATCCTAGGGTGATTTTAAACCTTCCACTCTTCGGGGAAGACGATCTATCGTCGAACCCGAGCACCCCTTAATTTTAACTATCACCACTTCCCACTACTCGTCATACCATCCTATCGTGATATCATCCATAATTGTCCACCCAGACAAAATGATTAACTCCAATGACTTTCTCGGATCATGTCTTATTTCAATTCACAAATTTGCTATATGCAGACCGACCTAGACTATATGACGAACTGGTTATGCAACGATCCCAAACTTATCCAAATGCCCTTAATTATTTACTGGAGACTTATCAGGATATAAATGGCCTAAATCCAGAATGTGGTAATTTTCCTAATTTATCTGACATTTAATTAATTTTCCCAAAAATCCCAAGGGCTACCAGTTTGAACATGAACTACCCTAAGTTCTCATGCAAGATGTCCAACAAATTTTATATAAATATTATGTTATCCCAATATGGTAAATCCAAGATATCACAATTTTTCTATGATCAAAAGGGCACTGAAACTATTTTAGAAATAATCTCTATCTTTTGTTAGTTATGAATCAAGTACAGAAAATATCCATCCAAAAATTGTAAATTAATTATACTAAGCAGATAAGATATTCAAAATAACATTGGCCAGGTTTCATAATTTTCCAACAAGTATATCATCCATAATTAATTTTTAAACCATAAAACCCCTTTCTAACATCTGTGAATGAAGTACTAGAATTACTCAACTAAAAATCATACAAAATTTCAGGGGCAACTATTCTGACTTAAAACATTTATCTCGAAGATTTCATGAGGTTTCAATGAACAGAAATTTCTAAACAATTAAAACATCATTTAAGGCCATAGCAAGTTTTACAAATGAAGTGCTAGCAATAATCAACATAAAATTCCAGAAAAATTGCTATAAGTTCTACCTGATCCAAAACCCACTCTACCCGAATTTCACAGCTTTTAAGTAAGGTTAGTGACTGGTTTTACCTATTTTCTATTTTACCCTAAAAACTAAGGTTAGAGTTTTAAGGTATCTACTTGTCTCCAAATTCTCCAAGATTCCATCCAGACGAATCTTATCAGGCCTTTGTCAACTCTACAGAGTTTCAAGGTAATACAAGAGCAATTGCCCCCAATGTCCTTCACAACCCTCAAAACCCTTCATTTAGGGTTTGAGCTTGGATCATAGGGTAAACCAACCCTAAACCACACCATTTTCTCCAAGTGGGTTATAATAACCCTTAAAAGTCAGTGGTCAAGATATCAGCCCCTGTTGAGGTGATTTGACCTTTCCAAACTCTTAGTGCACTTTTTACTAAAAGATGTCTCACTAATGCCTAGTTAAGGGTAGAAGGTTTCCTACCCAAAACTCCTCCAAACTAGTTGGAATTTTGTACAGATCTAGGTTTTATAGCCAGGGACCACTCACCAAAATTTGGGAGGGTTTGACGGTCATTTGACCACTTAAATAAATTTCTCTAACTTAATTAAATTGAAACAAAAACTTTAGGCAAAGTATCTCGAAAAATTCCCATTTTTGGTCTGCCTTTAGGTATAGCTAAGATTAACCCCCTGCCCAAATTTCAGGTCATTTGGACAAGGGACGAAGAGTGGGCATCCATTTTAATTTCTGCCCAACTCTTAGTACATCCCCCACTAAAATGGGTGCAGCGGTAGAACCGCTTACCCAAACGGGTTGAAATAAATTTTAAATTAAACTAGATTCAAAGGGATACAACTTTCGTGACTGGTCATTTTTCCTAAAACGGCCTCTAAGTGCCTCATTTTACAGCCTCAAAATATACTCAGATAATTTATCTTTCCATTATGTATTATATATTTAATTTATATAATATAAAATTGATTTTACTGTTCATCTTCTACCTGAAACCGAAAACAGAACTCAGAAAACCATTTTTTTCCTGTAACATTTCCGTGATCCGTCGCCGGCCGTCCGGTCACTTCCCTGGCCAGCCACCACCACCTCCGTCGAGGCGATGGCTAGCGGTCGCGGTGGTTTGGCCGCCGGAGGTGGCGGTTTCCAGCGAACTCAAAAATACATTTTTCATGGTTTTCCATGAAAATGAGAGATAGGTCCGGCTCCGTTGAGCACGAACTTCCTTTCTAAGAATCCTAAAATCTACCATGAAAGAAGAAGCAGAGGAGGACCTTGTTCGCGGTTTGGAGGCGAGATGAACGACGGGGTGCCATGGCGCGGTGGTGGCGTTGCTGAACTTCTCCTGTAGCAAGGTACAAAGATCTGAGTCCATTTGGTCAAGAGTGTAACCTTCTCATCTTGCTCTAAGAGGTCTTTTATAAGCCAGCAAGTGGGGAGGTGAAAGGGTAAAGCCTTAACGGTCATGAAGGCTTCTCTTAATAACTTTTCGGTTACAGTGAAGTGATAAGAAACGGTGGAAGATGAATAGGTGTTTGCCAGGTGGCGATTCCTATTGGACCAACACTTCCCCCTTTATTATATAATTACAGTAGGAAAAACGGCCCGTAATTACTCCTGGTGTAACTTCCCACACCAGCACTTATTACCACGCGTGTTAGAATAATTTCGGGCTTGAACCGTCGTTTCGGTCAATGTCACGGGCGTGACACATAAGTCACGGGCATGACAGGCCCGGGTGGTCAATTCTGGGGTCGACGATCGTCGAACTGAGATCGACGGTCGTCGAAGGGTGGTCACGCCCTAGGTCACGGGCGTGACACCTTGGTCACGGGCGTGACATGGCCGAATGGCAAAATCTGAGGTCGACGATCGTCGAACTGAGATCGACGGTCGTCGAAGGGTGGTCACGCCCTAGGTCACGGGCGTGACACCTTGGTCACGGGCGTGACAGGCCCGAATGGCAAATTCTGAGGTCGACGATCGTCGAACTGAGATCGACGGTCGTCGAAGGGTGGTCACGCCCTAGGTCACGGGCGTGACACCTTGGTCACGGGCGTGACAGGGCCGGGTTGAAAATTCTGTGCCCGACGATCGTCTCCCTGAGATCGACGATCGTCGAAGGAGTCACGCCCTAGGTCACGGGCGTGACGGGTCGGTCAGGGGCGTGACCAACCCGTGACCCGAAATCTCGGTCGATTTATTTCAATTTTTGGGCTTCCTAGGGTTCTGTCACGACCAACTGACTCCTAGGGGTCTAGCCGGAAATGAGATGTTACACCCGCTGACCTCTCTCACGCTGCACACTCGCTCTCTCATCTTATACAAACAGTAAAGCGGCGTATAATTATTAATGTTAGCAGAAGAGAAAGGCGGTGGAGATGGTGATGTCAGCTGCATAGATAGAGAGAGAGAGCGGGATAGAGAGAGAGGAGCGGTGGGTTAATTAATGTTATCAGAAGAGAGAGCGGGATAGAGAGAGAGGAGGTGGTGGTAAAACTGGCAAATCGGAGGGCAAAAAGGAGATTTCAAAAGTCACGTGAAAAAAATCAAGTCAAGGGGATTGAAAGCAAAACCCGCGGTCTAAAAGCAGGCCCGCCCGCTCTATATTTTGTCAAACAATTTCAGTCGAGTCAACTCTACATAACTCGCCCATTCTATGTCAAATTTCAAATGATAATCTCCACTACTATTATTTAAACCCAAAGAAGCCTTTGAAACCCATGATGTGGGACTAAAAATTAGAAAGGAAAAAACAATAAAAAACAAATTAAAAAGGCAAACCAGGCCGGAATCAAACCGCCAACCTCTGTTTGGAAATCAGGCGCCTTATCCGTTGGACCATGTGCGCATTTAAGTGTCTAATAAAAATATATATTCTATAACACATACAATCTCCATCAAATTTTATTTTATTTATAACGCGCAATATATAAAAAGACATGCAACACAAATAAGTACTCATATGTAAATATTCTAATTTTGTGGTTTTTCAAATAACTTTTTAAGTATAAAAAATAAATTAATAATTCAAAAAAAATTATAATGATAAAAAATTATTATGAACAACCGTGGGCAGTTGAAGCCTGTCGCTGGGGCCTGGGTACTATCGTGCGGGTCGCGGGGGCCTCATGCACTGTCACTCGTCAATTGTATTAAATAACTATTATAAAAAATGTAATAAATTTTTGTGTGTGTGATATGCATGATGCAATAATTGTACTATCGGCGTCTTACGTTGTCATCCCCACGACTTCATCTCCTTAAGAGCTTTTCATGGTCAATAATGAATCTTTGGTCAAATAACTTTTCGATGTGATTAGGGTCTATTTGGAACAGCATTTGCGGATGTAAGAGTTGCAATGGAACATCATACTCAGTTTTAAGTTGTTTGTTTCGATAGCTTTTTTAATATGCCTTTTTTAATATGCTCCTAATTCCGGACAGCAAAGCGATGCTCGCTATTAGAGCTGCGGAGTTCAAAAATAAAAAATACTGAGCGAGCGGTGAAAGTGTTAAGTTGTCTTCCTAAATCACCTAGAGGGGTGAATAGGTGAATTGTGTGTCTATTTGCGGAATAAAAAATTTAACGAACTTGCACAAAAACAATCAAGCAATCACAGACGACAAGAAGATTTATAGTGATTCCCCAACCTTGGGTACGTCCACTTTCCCTCACCGATCTAGTTAATCACTAGACTCGGCTACTCCACTATCTCGGATTGAAAACCAATCCTACGTCTCGGAACCAAGTTCCTACAATCTTGATCCAAAGGGATCTACACTCGGAAGATGAAAACTTCCTACAACTCGGAGAATAACGCTCCTACACTCGGAGAATAATCTCCTACAAAATTACAAAGAGACTTGAAATACAAACAGAGATTTGTCTCAGATCTGGAAAAATTTATCTCTAGGTCTTCTTCTGAACTTTGCGGCTTTTTCAGGAATGTTGAAGAAGACTCTCTGTAGATCTGACCTGAGAAACTTAGGACCTACTCGATCAAGGAGAAGATGAAGATTCCTTGAACAGTAAGTCTAACTTGATCGAAAACAGTCGTGTAGATCTTCAAACTGAGCGGCGGCAGTGGCTTCTGTAAATTCATTCTTGGAGAGAGACGGCCGATCAGAATTTTAGAAAGTGTACGGTTCACCGTTTAGGGTTAGTCTTAATGAAAAGACATTATATAGGATTTCTCCTAACGGTTAGAATTGACATTAATGACGACACACAGACCAATCACATCAAGTCATTTGAAAATCCCGTCGATCTGGACTTAA
Source organism: Platanthera zijinensis (assembly GCA_039513925.1). Lineage (NCBI taxonomy): Eukaryota > Viridiplantae > Streptophyta > Magnoliopsida > Asparagales > Orchidaceae > Platanthera > Platanthera zijinensis. The sequence continues at coordinate 97,817,550 of CM077096.1, read as the reverse complement.
GTAATTTTTCTGAAAAACTGGACTGCTGTTCTCAAGAAGTATAAATAAGTTCTCGAGAACAAGGTTGATTTCTCGAGAGCTATACTTTCTAGACTTAAGTTAGTACTCGAAAAATAAGCGTTGAGTCAACTCAAGAACTAAATTACGCTTCTCGAGAATTAAAATAACATTACTCGAGAGCTAAAACTTGTACTCGAAAACTAATCTGACTTCTAAAGAACTAAAAGCTAAGTTCTCGAGAACTATAACCAGCTTCTCGAGAGATGGATTTAGAAAAATTTTCACGGCTGTCTCTGGCTACTCGAGAAATATAAGAAGTGACTTCTCGAGTCTGCTAACTCTACTTCTCGAGAACTATACCAGACTTCTCGAGAAGTGGACTTAGAAAAAAATTTTGAACTTAGAAACATTTTCTCTTCAAGAATCCAATCTTCATTCCATGGTCCAAGTGCTTGAATATGAAGTGTGTCACAATAGAGAGGCTACACATGAATCAACACCTTGGATCACACAGTGAGGGATTACACTGTATGGTCATGTGTTCATGACCCACTGTAGACTGACATTGGTCTACACTTAGCAATGATGGTCTGCAAACACACAACTAAACAAATATATTAAATACAACTTAATTCATCTTAGTTCAAGGGTGACTTCATGCAAATCTGGGTTATTGTAGATGCAATACCCAACAATCTCCCCCTATTTGTAGAAGTCAGAACCCTCTACACTAAGGTGAATTATACCAATAAAGAAAGAACTGTATATGAAGAATAGATTCAAATGCAAGAAATGAAAAATTAAACACAGAATTAGCAAAACTAGAAATTATATATATATAATGTTTTAGATTTCCAATCAACATCCATTTCATCCATAATCTCAAAAACAGTTATCAACAAAAAGTCATTCGTTGCTCTGATGTTGCCTGTCATACTTTTCTTGTTGTCTTCTCTGGTAGCTGAAAGGCTTTGGGTAGTACCTTTGAGGTTTTGGAGGAGCCTTAGGATTGTTCTTGTTATACTCTCTGTCATAGATTCTCCTTTTAGTCATGGACTTCTCATAGATTTCCCACTCAGAAGAGCTGTAGTGGAGATTCATGTTTTTATTGTAGTCCATTACTAATTTTAGAGTATCAAGAATTAATGCTTTAGAGGTAGGACTCCAGACTTCAGCAAATTCCTGTGCTTTTCTTTTCTCTGTGTCTGGCTTAGGAATACTTTTGCTTGCAGAGGGGCCTTCCCCATACTTCCTCTTCTTAAAAGTGTTGATTTTAGGTAGATCTTGAGGAATCACATCATCCCAAACTTGATCATAGGAAGCAGGAGGAGGATTTTGATCTTCTGGCCTTGGAGAGAAGCATGACATCTGAGGTTGCATCCGAGCAGGAATATGACTTGATTGACCTTCAACAAGAGGGTTCAGGTGGTGAGGAATGACATTAGGATCAACTTGAAATTCAGGGAATATTTGGTTATGCATCCGGACTGCAGTGTCATAGTTATGGAACTTAACAGACTGGATTTGTTCTAAAACATTCTTATTAATTTCAGTTATCTTGTCAGACTAAACTGTGTTTGTAGCAGCAGTAAACTTGTCCACAGGCTTGTCCACATGTTCTTTCACCAAGCTCTCCCACTTTCTGAATTCTACAGATAGTATAGTTATAGCATCCTCTTTGAAGGTACCAACCTCTTCACAGATTTTCATGAGGTTTTCCTGGGCTTTCTTCTCCAAAAAGATTTGATTATTAGAAAGAGTTACTGTTTGATCCACGACCTTACCAACACTAGTGATAGTGTGGTCTATAGCTTTACCACCAATCTGAAACAGCTCTTTGAGAGATTCAGTATTGTGCTGAATTTCTCCAAATCCTCTGCTCGTCCCTTTCTCTAGAGCAGTTACTTTGTCTTGGACTACTTTGAGGGATTCATCAAAATATTTCCTTTGCTCAGCAAACATAACTTCAATCTTACTTAGTATATCAGAACTTGCAGGGGCAACAGCAGCAAGAACAACAAGAGTCGTAGCAATATGAGGTGGAGGAGGGACTTCCCATGGAGGGATTTCTTCAACAACTACAGAGCTTTTAGCTCTGGTAGTATGAATGACTATATCTCCTTCTTCATCAAGGAAGGTGGGAATAGGGAAATCAAGTCTCCTTAGAGGAGCTTCAACTGCCTCAGGTTCTGGCTCATCCTCTTCTGATAGAAGGATGATATCTGGTTGAGGTGAGTCTTTTCTTGGAGAAGGAGAAGGAGAAGGAGTTGCTTTGGGAGAAGGTATTAGAGATGGAGAAGGAGCTGGAGATGGATCCTTTGAAGGCTCTTCAGCAGTTTCTATGTGGAGGGGAGGAAGAGGTTCATCATAGATGAGCTCTTTTATTATGTTTTCTATATCTTCTGCAGTATAGTTGAGGGTTTTCTGAGCTTGCTCATCTGAGAATGTCTCATCTGATATATCTGTCACTGGGGACCTAACTGAAGATTTGATAAGACTCCTGATTGGACTTCTCACTGGTGATCTAGCTGGTATCCTGGCTGGTGAACTGACTGGACTTCTGACTAGACTTGTGACTGGAGATCTAGCTGGAGGAGGAGAGGGAATTCTGTCAACTAGAATAGAGGAAGTAGGCTCCCCCTCAGTTGCTGCACCAGATGGTTCAACAACTTCATGAGAGGAGGGAGATGGGGTCCTGACCTCTGAAGCAGGGGCTGCAAGCTCTTTAATTATCTGCTTTGGATTCTTCAGTTTTAACTCCCACCTTTGAATGGAGCAAAGGAGATCTTTTTTAAGTGATGAATTGGTGTACCTTATATAGTCTTGAAGACCACTAGATCAATCTCATGCAACATCAAGGAGATTATCCTGGCAAACTTTGGTTCTTTAATGCTATCCCTAATCATGTCAAAAATCATCATACCATATGGAAATATCTTCCTGCAGACTATGGTTGTCATGACATTGAATAGGTCATTTGTTATGAAACCTATAGACCCTGTACATTGAATAGGTCATTTGTTATGAAACCTATAGACCCTGTCCTGCACCAAATAATTTTCCCAACTATATCCACCAAAAGTTTGTTAACATCATTCAGAGCAGTCATCCTTAGAGAGGTAATGTCCACTGGAATTCCACAGAAATAACAGGTTCTGTCATTGTCATCTTCTGTCAGTTCATCCTCATCATCCACAATAGGCAATCTTAGAAGTCTGGACACTATGGTCGGGCTTAACTTAATCTTAACTCCCTTGACCTTGGATTTCAGTACAGTGCTATTCCTCCTTATCTTGACATTTCTATAGAACTCTTCTACTTTTGGAAATAGAATCTTACAAGGTTCTGAAAGAACAAAGTTCAAACCTACGATTTCTAGCAAAAGAAGAAGATTCTTGAAATCGTCTGAAATATCTACAATCCCCGCGACCACAAGTTCACTGCCGACTCCGATTCTGGACTGTTGTGCCATTGAGACTGATGACAACGATGGACGGAGCGCGAGAAAGCGGCGGTGTCGAAGCTCTGGTCGGCGGAAGGCGAAGAGTTTTCGAGAGAATGGATTTTGAAATGTCGGTTGATTTGAGATTTCTAAAGTTTTTTATATATATATAACCCTAGTAATGTTGATTATGTGTCTAATTAATCTAAAATAACCCTTGGATTAAAGCAGAAATCGATCGGTTTTCTAAATTGAAGAAATGAACAAAAATCGAAAATAGACGGGGCATTTCTCGAGAGGTAGGGTTAGTTCTCGAGAGACATGGTTATAGTTCTCGAGAAGTATATTTCTTGTTTTCGAGAACTTATTGTACTTCTCGAGAGACAGATCTTTAGTTCTCGAGAAGTGGACTTAAGTTTTCGAGAACTAGTTATGTACTTTTCGAGAAGTAACTGTATTTCTCGAGAACTACCTTCCACTTGAGAAATTTCTGACCTTTTTGTAGTATCCTTGATTCTTGAGCTTTGAAATGATCTCTTTTGTTCTATCCTTCTCTGTTCAACATCCCAAGTTCAATTTTGAAGAAATTGAACTTGGTCTCGTCCAGCGGCTTTGTGAAAATATCTACAACTTGCCGATCTGTTGGCACGTACTGTAGATCCACATCCCCTTGCTCCACATGCTCCCAGATGAAGTGATATCTTAGCTCGATGTGCTTTGTCCGGCTGTGCGAGACTGGGTTGTTGGCAATTGCTATTGCGCTGGAGGAGTCGCAAAACAATGGAATGTTTTTAACCTTCATGTTGTAATCTTCTAGCTGGTTCTTTAGCCAAAGCAATTGTGCAAAACAACTGCCGACAGAAATATATTTTGACTCGACCATTGAGATTGCGACACAATTTTGCTTTTTGCTACTCCATAAGATAAGCTGTATTCCAAGGAACTAACACATCCTGGAAGTGATTTTTCTGTCATCTTTGCTACCTGGAAAGTCTGCATCTGAAAAACCAATTAGTTCGTTGTCATTACTTCTTGGGTACCATAAGCTAAGATTCGGTGTACCTTTAAGGTATCTCAAGATCCTCTTTGTAGTAGCATAGTGAGATTCCTTACAGTTCACTTGGAATCTAGCACAGACACATGTAGAGAACATTATGTCTAGTCTACTGGCAGTAAGGTAGAGTAATGATCTAACTATGCTTCTGTACTTGGTTTCATCAAAAGGTTTCCCTTTCTCATCCTTGTCCAGAGACATAGCTGAGGCCATTGGAGTCCTCATAGAGGTTGCACTCTCCATTCCAAATTTCTTAATCAACTCTTTGGTGAACTTCGTCTGTGAGATGAAAATTCCATCTTCAGATTATTTCACCTGAAGTCCTAAGAAATACTTCAGCTCTCCCATACTACTCATTTCAAACTTTCCTTGCATAAGTTTAGAAAACTTTCCTTGCATAAGTTTAGAAAACTTTTTGCAGAGGTTGTCGTCTGTAGAACCAAAAATAATGTCGTCGACATAGATTTGCACTAGCAAAATCTTGCCTTTAATTTCCCTAAGAAATAATGTCTTGTCTATCTTTCCCCTTGTGAACTTGTTCTCGAGGAGAAAGCTAGATAACATTTCGCACCAAGCTCGAGGAGCTTGTTTCAAACCGTACAACGCTTTCGATAATGAATAAACATAGTCAGGAAAGTTAGGATCAACAAAACCTGGGGGCTGTTCCATGTACACTTCTTCTTTTATGTCACCATTAAGGAAGGAGGATTTCACGTCCATTTGATAGACAGTAAAGCCCTTCAGTGCAGCATAAGCCAGGAACAGTCTGATGGCCTCCAGCCTTGCCACTTGAGCGTATGTTTGGTTGAAGTCGATTCCTTCTTCTTGACGGTATCCTTTGGCGATGAGTCTGACCTTGTTCTTTATGATTCTTCCATTCTCGTCCAACTTGTTTCTGTAGACCCACTTCGTCCCGATGACATTCTTACCTTTGGGTCTTGGAACTAGCTTCCAAACTTTGCAGCGCTTGAACTGATTCAGTTTTTCTTCCATGGCTAAGATCCATGATGCGTCTGAGTTTATTTCCTCAAACTTCTTTGGTTCAATCCGTGAGAGAAAACTTAAATATAGATTCTCGTTAGTTGTACCTCGACGAGTTCTGACACCATCCCGGGGATCTCCTATGATTTGGTACAATGGATGATCCTTCAGATGTCTGAGCTCTAGATTCCTAGCATCCAGAACTTCTTCAGCCACTGGAGTGACTTCATCAACTTGGATGGTTTCTTCATCTTGATCGTCTTCCTCTTCAATGGGGGTTGGAGTAGTGATCTTGATTAACTTTTCTCTTTCACCTTCAGTAGGTTCATCCAAGCTGATTTCTTTCAGCCATGTACCTGCATCTTCAACAAGCACACTAGACGATTTGATTTGCAGCAAGCTCGTCTCATCAAATACAACATGTATGGATTCCTCTACAACCAAAGTTTTTCTATTAAAAATCTTGTATGCCTTACTATGGCTACTATAACCTACAAAAATACCTTCAAAACTTTTCTCACTAAACATGGTAGTATGATACTTACCATTGTTAAGCACGAAGCATTTACAGCCAAAAATTCTAAAATATGAAATAGTTGGTTTCCTGTCTTTTAGAAGTTCGTAAGGTGTCTTATCATGATTCTTATTGATGAGTGCTCGATTTTGCATGTGACATGTAGTATTTACGGCTTCAACCCAAAAATACTCCGGTAGTGAAGCATCACTCAACATAGTTCTGCAGACCTCTATGAGTGTTCTGTTCCTTCTCTCAGCTACTCCACTTTGCTGTGTAGTGCGAGGAGAGGAAAACTCATGAAAGATACCTAGGCTTTCACAGAATTCTGTCATGGCCCCAGACTTGAACTCTGTTCCATTCTCACTTCTGATTTTGACTACGGAACAGTTGTATTCATTCTGGACATGCCTGACAAAATTAGTAAAGATGTCGAAGGTATCTGACTTGTGTTTCAGAAAGAACACCCATGCAAAGCGCGAGTAGTCATCAACAATAACCAATGTATATTCCTTACCTCTCAAGCTTCTAATTTGTAGTGGACCGAACAACTCCATATGAAGTAGATGGAGATATCTACTTGAATTTTTGTCAATAATGCTTTTAAAGGTAACCCTTGTTTGCTTGCCTTTTACGCATGCATGACAAGGTCTATCTTTGATGTACTTGACATTCGGGGCATCACGTACTAAGTTCTGGGAGAATAATTTATTAATAGTTTTAAAATTAATATGTGCTAACCTCTTGTGCCATTGGTCACCAAGAGACGCACTATCTTTTGCTAAAAAGCACACTAGTGTAGAAGAATCTATACAAATGAAATTTAAAAAAATATATTCCTGCTTCGAGTGCCAGATAGAATCATTTCCATATTGTCAACAGACTTTATTAGACACTTGTCAGCGTGGAATTCAACTATGTATCCTTTGTCGTATAGTTGGCTTATGCTTATAAGATTGTGTTCCAATCCCTCCACATAAGCTACATCCGAAAAGGATACACTACCGTCAGTAATCATACCGTAGCCTTTAGTTATCCCTCGGTCTGAACCTCCAAAGATGACCTTTGGTCCGTTCAACTCTAGAGAATAATATTGAAGTAGGCTTCTTATCCCGGTCATGTGCCGAGAGCATCCACTGTCCAAATACCAGATTGGTGTTTTAGTGGCCTTTGGACATCCCTACAATCATAATCAGTTTGCCTTAGGAACCCAAACATGTTTTGGTCCTTGGTCTCGTGTTAGAACACTCCCCCTATGAGGATTAACATCATGAGTGGTCATTCTCATGTTGCCAACTTGAGGAGTTGCAACATTTCTTGGATTAAACCAACAATCGATGGCAAAATGACCAATTTTGCCACATCACCAACAGTCGAACCTGTTGTATCTTTGCCTTAGGTACTCCTGCTTGACCTTCTGGGATACTGGTCCAGCAGGGGTAGCATTCTTAGAGGAAGAATCTTCATGATGATGACAATCACATGATTTCTTCTCCATCACAAGCTTTTCTACAATGGTTTTTTACTTTTGGTTCTTTATTGAAGTTATGACTATGATCATAAGGGCCATAGTCCTGAAGAATGATTTCTTCATAAGGTGCCTTGAAGACACTCTCACCAAAGTTTCTGGGGCGAGTCCATCCTTAGTAATGAGACTTTGGCTCTACATAAGTAGGTCTAGTCAAGTGACTGTAGGATGAGTCAAGATCAAACTCATTTGTTGGAAATATTACTTTCTTAAATACAGTCTGACCTTGAGGGGCTTTCCCCTTTGCTTTGGACAAGGCCTTCTTGGCGGCCTTATTCCTTCTCTGAGCCTTATTCCTCCTAGAAGATTTACTAGGAGCTCCTACATGGCCTAGCCCAGCACCATTGGCCTGAGTAGAGAACTCAGCAACAAGAGGAAGAACAACCTTTGGCTTAGAGAAACCTTCAACAAGTTTCTTTTTGGCTTCCAGTAAGTCTTCCAACCCTTTGATGTTTTCATCCTTCAGATCAAGGTGCTTGATAGCCTTGTTGAACTCGTCAACAGCATTATCTAAGTCTTTTCTGAGTGAGTCCATCTTAACGACTTCTTTTCTCAGAGATCTTTCTATGGCCATAAGAGACTTAATCTCTTTTTCCTGAGTTTTCACGACCTTTCGACATTTGTCTTAAGCCATGATCAACTCCTTATACTAGGCCATGAGTTCAGACTCATCGTCAGAGGAGCTGTCCTCATGATCATGCTCAGAAACTTAAGATTCTGAAAGAGGGGTGGTAGATTTTACCTCCCCAGTGAACTGGGGCTCTTGTTCATCATCTGATTGAGACATAAGTCCAAAGTAGGCTTCCTCTTCTTCACTTGACTCAGATGAGTCAGAGTCACTAAGAGTATTTCCCTTTTTGGCTATCAGGCTCTTCTCTGCCCTCTTCTTATTGTATGAGGATTTCTTTTCTTCTCTCCTGCCACCCTCCTTCTTCTTGTGGGGGAAGTTAGCTATGATGTGACCTAGCTTGTTACAATAGTAGTAAACTATGTCAGTCAAAATATGTTAGTTCTGTTTAGAACTATACCTGTCGTGGCTGCTTGAGCCTTTTCTGTGTCGATCACCGTCATGTCGTGATCTTCTGTGAGGGGCATCCTTGTCCTTCCAATGCTTTTTCTTGTTCAAGAATTTCTTGAACTGCCGTGAGAGTAAGGAGAACTCTCCTTCAGATAGCTCAGATCCCGAGGTACTTGGCTCTGAGTTTTATTCTTCACTCACTTCTTGTGCTGGGGCTTGAGAGGTAGCCTTTGACTTCCTGGAGGTGTCTTCGTTTAAAGCAACAGACTCCTCTTTGGATGCAGACCTGCTCTTCTCTTCTTCAGCTTTTCTCGTGTTGAGTTGAAGCTCATACGACATCAGCTTCCCAAAGTGATTCTGAGGATCTGTCTCAGCTAGCTTTCAAAATTCCCTGATAGCACAGACCTTGTTGTCCCATTCCTTGGTTAAGGATCTTAGGAACTTATCGTTCAGTTCTCTGTTGGTGAAGACTCTGCCATATACTCTGAGACCGTTGACTATCTTGAAGAAGTTCTCAAATGTATCTGCAATAGTATCCTTTGGCCCTTGCTTGAAATCTTTGTACTTCGGATTCAATAGGAATCTTCTATCATCCCTCACTTCTTCTGTACCTTCCATCAGAGTGATGAGATACTACCACATCTCCTTAGCAGATTGACAGTGAATCAGATTTTGCAGCATAGAGTCATCCACTGCACGCGCTATTATATTTTTAGCTTTCTTATCCAGAGAGACAAGTGTAATCTCATCCTTATCTAGATCCATCAACTTCTTTGGAAACTTCTTGGTTGGATCTATAGTGGAGATGGTCATGGGCACGTAAGGACCTTCTTCAACACTCATGAAGATTCGGGGATCTACAGCTTCCATGAAAAACTTAATTCTCTCTTTCCACATGGAAAAGTTGTTCTTTGTGCACAGGGGAAGCTTGGCAAAATCTTTAGCCTTGTCCATTGCTTGAAAATTATCAAGAGACAACTTAGAGAGGAAATTGATCAAGATGTTAACCTTTTAACGACCAACCTCCCTCTGATACCAATTGAAAGTGTTAAGTTGTCAACCTAAATCACCTAGAGGGGGGTGAATAGGTGAATTGTGCGTCTATTTACGGAATAGAAATTTTAAAGAACTTGCACAAATAATCAAGCAATCACAGACGACAAGAAGATTTATAGTGGTTCCCCAACCTTGGGTACGTCCACTTTCCCTCACTGATCTAGTAAATAACAAGACTCGGCTACTCCACTATCTCGGATTGAAAACCAATCCTACGCCTCAGAACCAAGTTCCTACAATCTCAATCCAAAAGGATCTACACTCGGAAGATGAAAACTTCCTACAACTCACAGAATAACGCTCCTACACTTGGAGAATAATCTCCTACAAAATTACAAAGAGATTTGAAAATACAAACAAAGATTTGTCTTAGATCTAGAAAAATTCAACTCTAGATCTTCTTCTTGAACTTTGCGGCTTTTTCAGAAATTTATTGAAGAAGACTTGGTAGATCTGATATGAGAGAACTTTGACCTAATTGATCAAGGAGAAGATGAAGATTCCTTGAACAGCAAGCCTAACTTGATCGAGAACAGAAATGTCGATCTTCACGTTGAGCAGCGGCGGAGGCTTTTGGAAATTCATTCTTGGAGAGAGATAGCAGATTCAGAAATAATAGACAGTACGGATTTTCACGTAGGGTTGGTCTTGTTGACAAGACCTTATATAAGATTTCCCCTAACGGTTAGAAATAATATTAATTAGGACACGCGGACCAATCACGATAGTCTTGAAGAATGACTTCTTCATAAGGTGCCTTAAAGACACTCTCACCAAAGTTTCTGTGACGAGTCCATCCTTGGTAACGATACTTTGGCTCTACATAAGTAGGCCTAGTCAAGTGGCCGTAGGATGAGTCAAGATCAAACTCATTAGTTGGAAATATGACTTTCTTAAAGACAGTCTGATCTTGATGGGCTTTCCCCTTTGCTTTGGCCAAGGCCTTCTTAGCGGCCTTATTCCTTCTCTAAGCCTTATTCCTCCTAGAAGATTTACTAGGAGCTTCTACATGGCCTAGCCCAGTGTTGAAAATGAAAAATCGGTCCCTTAGGAGTTCGACCCTTGGGGAAGGGGTGGTCGCACACTTACTTCTCTCCTCACGAGCCCAAGTGACAAGGGAAAAGGACCAGGGACAGACCCAAGGCTCCAGCACGGAGGTCCCACCACACACCCAGAAGATCTTAGAGCGCTTCCCCTCCTTAGCAAAGTGCTGAAGCTAGGGTACCTCAGAAAGCGCTGGAAGACCAGGCACAAGAAAGCGTGCCTTCTGAGGTACCCCTTGGATCCTATTTATAGGAAAAGACGGTCTGCAAATATCCAACCTTCACTGTTTTCGAGGACTATAGGCAGTCCAAAAGGGGTGACATGGTAAAAATACACCACATTTGAAGGGCGAGCCGGCCCTGAGAAGAATGTCCATTGAGCGGGGGCGGCGAGTACGGGCGCGGGAAAGCTTCACCCCACGCCGAGGTGAAAGGCGGTGAGGGTGCTCACCTTACTCAACGCCACAGGAGAAGGCATTGAGTGAGCTCGCCTCTCTCAACGCCACAGCCTAGCTTGCCTTACTCAATGCTACGGGAGAAGGCGTTGAGTGAGCTCGCCTCTCTCAACGCCACAGCCTGGCTCGCCTCGCCTCGGGCCTGGGCGAGTTGGCTCTAAAGCCCCTTATCGCGGGCGTTCTGTCATTCGCCCACCCCTTGGCTATGACGAGCACGTCCCAGGCCGGATCTTCTTGGCTCCACGAACTCCGAGCTCGGCCCGACGATTGCCGAGCCCGTACTCGTCGCGCTGGGATCTACATGCTCTGCTGAACTCGCCTGGGGCTCTGGGGCGGTCTGAGCCGGCCGGTTTGGCTCCTGTTAGCCCACTCGCTGGATATGGGGTTGTACACAATCCCCGCTCTTTGCGAGGTTGGCATAAACTCAGAAAGAAACATCCAACCCCCTAGGATCCTGCGAGTGCGACAGGAGCCAAAAGGAATCTCTTGGTAGGTCCCACCGACGGCTATATATACATACCCAGCATGCCCGACTGACCTCCGCCCTTCCCTTTACTTAAGCCCTGCCAAGATGCCACTCCCCAAAGAGGTCATGGAGCGACTCGCGAAATCTCGCGAGGAAACTGCCCTTCGTGCTGCGGCCCTAACAGATCTGAACGCCCCGGCTCGCCGCTTCACTGAATTTGGCTCGGTCAAGAGGGCGAGGCCCTTTCCTCCCGAGGCCGAGCACATATTCGCTGACTTAAAAAACACCCTGGTCAATGGATCCGACTCCTCCAACCATTCTTCTCTGGCCCCCCATGGTAAAGACTTTGTGGACCTTACCGCCGAACAAGACCATGACGGCGAGGTCTCCACACCGAGGGTCGAGAATCTTCCTGCCAAGGCGCCTGAGACATCCTCTGACCCACGTCCATGAGACTCGCTCCTTGCCACCGAAACCATGGAGCTGGATTTGTGCAAGCTGGGGTCGCCGGCTCGCATCCCTTCATAACAACCCTCTTCCGCTCCCGCAGCTACTAGGGTGGACGCCGAGAACACATCCGCTCCTGATTCCCCCCGAAATTCTGAAGTTATGTCCCTGATCCCCTCACATTGCGTCCGATTCTAATTGGTGCTCACTCCTCCCACTCGCTATCCTGACTCCCCTGTGTGGGCCTTCCTAACCAATCTGGGGCCGACGACTCAGCCGAACGGGCCGGCTACTCGCCTCTTCCATCGCCGCTCGCTTTAGACATCTTCCTGGACTCGGAGGTGGATAGCCCCGAACGGTCGAGGCGAAGCCAACTGGTCCTCAAAAAGTTAGTGTGCGAGCTCCACGAGCCGAAGAAAGACAATTCCAGGCTGCAGGAGGAGTGCGCGCAGCTTGCTGGCTAGGCGAGGGTCAGCTCGGCGTATGCGGCGACGTCTTCCTCCATACTCTTCGATGAGATTGATGAGAACTTGCGAGCGGCAAACAGGAACCTGGGGCAGCTTCGACAACTCTTCGCGCAGCGGCTGGCGACATCGGGTCGGCGAGAACGAGGTAATTAAGGACGGCTCCCTTGCGAGTCGACCCGTACTCGCCCCTGCTGTCGCCTGGTCCATGCGTGTGCTTTTTTTAATTTTTCTTATTCTGGACAATTTGCTCTCTTCATGCTAATAAATTGTATAAGTTTTCGTTATGCGAGCGTATCTTATTTATTTTGAGCAGTGCGTGCCTTTTCGAATTCCTCATCCGGGCTCGTCGAGGTAGGCGAGCAGAGGGTGGCGAGACGGAGTAAGCGAGCCGGGCTGGTCAGTCAGCTCTGGTTCTCTTTCCCCTTTTTCTATAAATAGAGATCCCCACCTACCCCCCGGCTATGCCTTTATTGCCTTCTTATCTCTCCTCCTCCTTGCTTTCCTCGCCTTCAGCTCGCGTGTTCCCCTTCCCTCGGCGAGCATGGGAAAAGGAAACCCTGATTCTGATGGCCGCGCCAAGTGCGCCCAGAACTTCGCCGACCATTGCTTCTTCGAGGGCAATACCACGGCGGGCGAGCTCGTCGAGTTTGTGGCGGACTATGTCCCTGCCGGCTTCGTGGCCCGCCTCCCGGCGAAGCATGAGGCCATAAACTCCTTCAAGGACGAGCTCGCCTTCCCCATCTCGCACTTTGAGGTGGGGTTGCGCCTGCCGCTCTGGCCTGAGGTCCGCCAGGTCGTTAAGTATTACGGCGCCGTGCCCGCGCAGCTCAACCCCAATGCCATCGCTACGGTAGTGGGATTTGCCTGCTACCTCCGCCGAGAGCGGATCGAGTTCAACCTCAACGTCTTCCGCAAACTCTTTTCTTACAAGGCCAACGCCGACGGGGTCGCCTTCTTCGGCGGTACGTCCATAAAGATCTGTGAGGTCGCCAACAAGAATCACAATTGGATGTCGAAGATCATCTTCATCCGGGGCAACCTTGGCAACATTCCCTTCTCGCCCCTGCAAAAAAGTGAGGAGGTGTACTGACCACCGTCCGTGTCCGGCAATGACGTCGAGCTTCCTAAGTTCTTCCTGTACAAGGACTTTGAAGTCGCCTTCCTTCGCCGCGGCCTCGAGTCCCTGCCGTCTGTCCTTCTTGGCGAAGGTTTGTCTCGCCCACCTTCTGCTTGCCATTCGGCCTGATCAGTCAAAACCTTATTTTCCGGCTAATTTTTTTTACAGTGGAGCGACTGATCCCGGTAAACCCTCCCTTCGCCGACCCGGGAGTGTTTTCGGACCCGCTCGAGCTAGCTCGGGCTGTGGCTGAGGCGTGCCGAGAAGAGAAGGTTAGAGGCAAGCCTTCCAGCAAGAGGAGGCTGGAGATTGGAGGGCCGAGCTCGCTCCACCGCCCCCTAGGCCCCTAAAAAGGCGAGGGTGATCTCGCAAGGCCGGCCACAGCAACCCTTGTCTCCCGTCAGGTTTATGAGCTCGCCGGAGGTTTTTTCTGACGAAGCCCCGACGATCCCACTAAAGAAGGCGTCATCCCCTCGCAGGAAGAAGCGCGGATCCTCCTCCCCTCCTTCCGTGGAGGAGGTTGCTCCCTGCGATCCGGGAATTCCAAAGGACCACCCCCACTTCGGCAAGGGGGGAAGAAGCAAGGACGCGGCCGACGAGCCGATGCTGAGCTAGGATGAGGGGGCCCACCGAGTTTCCGTCTCTACTCGCTCCCCCTCCTGGGGAGCTCGCCGGCCTCCTACGGGCCACGCGTTCACCCTTGGTTTCGGCCTATACGGCCGGGATGGCGCCGAGGCCTACAAAAACATGACTCCTCGGCAGATAGACCACGAGGGTCTGCAGGTCCATCTGAGGGCCTTCGAACTCCATCATATGATGGTTCCTCGTGGCTTTCAGCTCAGCCAGCTTTTGCTAAAGGCCGAGCAAGAGCGTGACCTGGCGACGGAGAAAGCTGCCGATGCGGAGCGGCGGTTCGGCGTTGCCGAGCGCTTACTCGAAGAAGCCTCAGGCAGGCTGGTAAGGACCCACCAACTCTCATTTTAACTTGGAAAAATATTCCACCGAGAATCTGACCTCTTTGCCTTTCAGGATGTCGAGTCTGCCAAGGTGCTACAGGCCCGCGCTAGCGAGTTGGAGGGCGAGGTCGCCCAGCTGCGGGTCCGCCTCGCGGGTATGGAGGCCAGTTCGCGCGAGCAGGAGGCCCTTGTTGCTCGGTCGGTGGCCGAGGTGGAGGTGCTAAAGGAACAGAACCGCGGTCTCTAAGGCAAGGTCCGTCGGCTGACTGAAGCCCTTTTCCCCCCGGACGGCGCCGAGCCCCCTTTTCCCTGTAAGCGGCCTCAGATTTTCGGCGAGGGGGAGGTCATGGAGCGATTGCGAGTCAACTCGATCGAGTCTGCCGAATGCCTCCTGGGCGCCATGAGGGGATCGGGGGTCCTGGCCGAGGGCTGCGAGGAGGTGGCGGTCTGAGACCTTCTGCCGAGCCTATTCCCGCCGTCACCGCCTAACGGAAAAGAGGAGAGCTTTGGCTCCCTTTTCGATGAGGCGAAGGACAAGGAGCTGCTTCTCGGAGGCGAGGAGGAGGACCATCCTTCGGGGGAGGAGGGCGAGAGCTGACTGGATCTTCTTCCCCACTTTCCACATTCTTTGTGTAATTTGTTTTCCCCCCTTTGTAATCTCGCCGAGGCGAGCTCCCCCCCTTTTGAAATTATAATGATAAGAAATTCTCTATCTTCTTTTTACCTTCAGTGCTAGAATGCACGTGAGTTAGAATTCGCGCTCGCCGAGGGGGCCCTGAGCGTCGGCAGCGGCCAGACTCGCGAACACTCCGCTTACCTGCGAGCCGCTCCTCGCCCCTTTTTTGTCGAAGATCCACAATGCGCCTGGGGTCAGGCCGCCGCCGGCGCCCTCCTATCATACCGAGAAGTACCCTTTGCCGAGCAGACCTTTGCGAGAATGGGCTCGCCTGGGAGGTGCACTCTTCCCTCAATTAAAGATGGGATAAAAAATCCCCTTAATAGAAAACCAAGGGGGACAGGGCCCCTTGAGCTCGCCTTTCCGACTGGTGGGTTTGCATGTACATGCTTGCCATGTGTCAATTTTCAGGTCCACCCCCCGGGTTGTAACAACGTCCATTGTGACCCCTGCCCCTACCAGCTTGGAGGGAGCCTGACCGCGGGAGAATCGAGACCTAACCACAGAGCGAGAAGACTTAGAACATTCGCCTCTCCCGGGTGCTACCACCAGGCAAGTCAGCTAGATGGGAGCCTGAGGGAGGGTGTTGAACATCCTCCGGGCTCAGCCCTAGGGTCATAACGACGTCCATCGAGACCCCTGCCCTGTCAGCTTGGAGGGAGCCTGACAGCGGGAGAATCGAGACCTAACCCCAGAGCGAGACGACTTAGAACATTTGCCTCTCCCGGGTGCTATCACCAGGCCAGTCAGCTAGATGGGAGCCTGAGGGCCGGTGTTGAACATCCTCCGGGCTCAGCCCTAGGGTCATAACGACGTCCATCGAGACCCCTGCCCTGCCAGATTGAAGGGAGCCTGACAGCGGGAGAATCGAGACCTAACCCTAGAGCGAGAAGACTTAGAACATTTGCCTCTACCGGGTGCTACCACCAGGCTAGTCAACTAGATGGGAGCCTGAGGGCGGGTGTTGAAAATCCTCCGGGCTCAGCCCCAGGGTCATAACGACGTCCATCGAGACCCCTGCCCTGCCAGCTTGGAGGGAGCCTGACAGCGGGAGAATCGATATCTAACCCCAAGGCGAGAAGACTTAGAACATTTGCCTCTCCCGGGTGCTACCACCAGAGCAGTCAGCTAGATGGGAGCCTGAGGGCGGGTGTTGAACATCCTCCGGGCTCAGCCCCAGGGTCATAACGACGTCCATCGAGACCCCTGCCCTGCCAGCTTAGAGGGAGCCTGACAGTGGGAGAATCGAGACCTAACCCTAGAGCGAGAAGACTTAGAACATTTGCCTCTCCCGGGTGCTACCACCAGACCAGTTAGCTAGATGGGAGCCTGAGGGCGGGTGTTGAACATCCTCCGGGCTCAGCCCCAGGGTCATAACGACGTCCATCGAGACCCCTGCCCTGCCAGCTTGGAGGGAGCCTGACAGCGGGAGAATCGAGACCTAACCCCAGAGCGAGAAGACTTAGACCATTTCTTGAGGGTTTATGATATTATGCTATGAAAGTTCCGCAATGTCTTAAGTCACCGTTAAGATTACCATGCAAAAAGGGCTCAAATGATTGATATAAATTGTATTGAAAAAGCTAAGGCACATACAAATATTTAGGGATAGAAGCATTTCAGGTCGTCGCCGCTCCAGGTGTGGCTTAAGGTCTCGCCCTCCACATTTTGGAGGCGGTACCCTCCCGATATTAGTGCCTCTTTCACGATGTATGGCCCCTCCCAGTTTGGATGGAGTTTGCCCATGACAGCCGATCTTCCTACCGCATCTATCTTCTTTAGGACCAAGTCACCTTCCGCAAACTGTTTGACCCGAACGTGTTTGTCAAAATACTTAGCCATTCTCCGCTTGACTTCCTCTTGTCGAACCGCTGAGAGGTCGCGCAGTTCTTCTATCAGGTCTAAGGAGAGCCGCTGTTCTCCCTCATTCTAAACTCTCCACTCCTCTCTTCCAACTTCCGCCTCAGCGACCCTGGGAGTACGTACCTCGAGTTCGATGGGGAGCACCGCCTTGCTTCCATGAGATAGTTTAAAGGGCATCTCTCTCATGGCGGTATTGGGAGTACTCCTCAGGGCCCAAAGAACGGAGGGGAGTTGCTCCACCCAACTCCCTTTCAAATTTTGAACCTTCTTTTTCAGGAGGTTCACAATAACCTTGTTGGCCGCCTCCACCTGTCCGTTGCTCCTTGGGTGATGGACAGAGGCGAACCTAAGGTCAATCCCGAGCTCTCCAAAGAATTTGATGAATTCGTTGCTGGCGAACTGCGGTACGTTGTCGGTGACGATGGCTTGGGGCAACCCATTCCTACAGATGATTTCCCCCCATACAAAATTTCGGATGATCTGCGAGGTCACCTTGGCCAACGCCTTCACCTCCATCCATTTGGAGAAATAATCAATCATTACCAACAAGAATCTTCTTTGTCCGCTTGCCTGGGGGAAGGGCCCTACCAGATCCATTCCCCAAATTGCGAAAGGCCAGGGGGCCGTGATACTCCTGAATCGCTGAGCCGGTTGTAGTTGGAGGGGGGCGAACAGTTGGCACTTATGACATTTTTTGACAAACTCTAAGGCATCATGCCCCAGGGTAGGCCAGAAGTAGCCCTTCCTGATAATTCTCCCCTCCAGGGTCTGACCTCCCGAGTGACTCCCACACTCCCCGGAGTGGACCTCTTCCAAAATCCTCGACACCTCCCCCTCCGCCACACAACGAGCCAACAGCCCCGAGAGAGTTTTTCGGTAGAGTTGCCCGTCAAACAAGAGGTAGTATGCTGACTTGTACTTGAGTTTCTTTCTATCCATCCCTTCTGGATACTCTCTAGTGGACAAAAAGGTGGTGAAGGGGTCCATCCATGTGGGTCGCTGATCTATCTCCATCAACTCTCCTTCCTCTAAGGATAGGTGGAAGAGGTCTGTGATGGTGCCCCCCACCCGAGGGCCGTGCTTGGCAAGATGGTCGACCTGTTCATTTTCCTCCCGTGACACATGTTGAATAGAGAAGGTTTGGAACACCCCAATGATTCCCTTGACCCTTGCAAGATACCGTTGCAGGGTAGGCTCCCTCGCTTCGAACTCCCCGTTGACCTGGGAGGCTACTACCATAGAGTTAGTGAGGACCTTCACGTCATGCACTCCCAATTCCCTGACCAGGCGCAGCCCTGCGATCACCGCCTCGTACTCGGCCTGATTGTTGGTTATGGAAAAATGTATTACCACTGTCTGGTAAATCCGGGTCCCTTGGTGGCTTTCCAAGACGACTCCAACCCCTAAGGAGTGTTTCCCTGAAGCCCCATCAACCATCACCTTCCAAGGGACGGGGTAAGTGAGTTTGTCCTCTGCTACCTCGACCACATAGTCAGCCAGGAAGTCAGCCATCGCTTGTGCCTTGATCGCGAGTCGAGGGACAAAGGAGATGTCGAACTCGCTCAATTCCACCGACCACTTGGCGAGTCTTCCTGAGTGCTCAACCCCCTCGAAGATGTTGCGGAGGGGGTGGTCGGTCACCACCTGGATGGAGTGTGCCTGGAATTAGGGCTTTAGTCTCTGGGCCGAGATGATTAGAGCGAAGGCCAACTTCTCTAAGATGGGGTAGCAGAGTTCCACCTTCCTCAAAACCCTACTCACGTAATAAATGGGCAGCTGTTTCCTCCCATCTTCCCGAACAAAGACAGAACTCACGGTCTCCTCCCCGACCCCCAAATACAAGAATAAGTCCTCCCCCTCCTTCGGCCCCTGGAGCAAGGGGGCCTGAGTCAACTGCCTCTTCAAGGTCTGGAATGCCTCCTCGCATTCCGAGGTCCATTCGAACTTCCGACCTCCTCTCAAGGTCTTGAAGAAGGGAGAGCACTTTTCCCCGGCCCGGGAGAGGAACCTACTCAGCCCTGCCAGCTTCCCCGTCAGTCGCTGTACCTCCTTTGCATCCCGAGGTGACCCCAACTCCATAATCGCCCGGACCTTGTCGGGGTTGGGTTCGAATCCAGCGGGGGTGAGGAGGTGGCCAAGAAATTTGCCCCTGCTCGCCCCGAAGATGCACTTCAAGGGATTCAGCCTCATCTTGTACTTGCGCAAGGTGGAGAAGGTCTCCTCTAGGTCCCGGAGGTGGGATCCGACCTCCTGACTTTTTATCATCAAATCATCCACGTATACTTCCAGGTTCCTCCCCTTCTGTCCCTGGAATACATGGTCCATCATCTTCTGGTATGTTGCCCCTGCATTCTTCAACCCAAAAGACATCATCTTGTAACAGTAGCATCCATCTCCTGTGATGAATGAGACATTCTTTATGTCAGGAGGGTGCATCCTGATCTGATGATAACCTGAAAAGGCATTTAAAAAACTCATTACAGAAAAACCAACGGCTGAATCTACCAACACGTCGATTCTAGGCAAGGGGTAACAATCTTTTGGGCATGATTTATTAAGAAGTGAAAAGTCTACACACATCCTCCACCGGCCGTTCCCTTTTTTCACCATTACAACATTTGATACCCAGCCGGGGTATTGAATTTCGGAAATGAAACCGGCCTTGAGGAGCTTGGCGACTTCCTCCCTGATTGGTTCAGCCAGCTTGTCCGTGATGGACCTCCTCTTCTGCTGGATGGGGCGAGCCTCCAGGTCTAGGTTGAGGCGGTGGCAGACGACGTCAGCATCGATCCCAGGCATCTCGGCCGCGCTCCAAGCAAAGACGTCCACATTCTTTTGGATGCACTCCAGCATCCTACCTTGATCCTCCGGGGTCAACCCTCCGCTGATGCGGACCTTCTCCATCCTGCCATCCTGGGTGAGAACCTTCATCTATCCACTTCCTCGGCGGCCTCCAATTGGGACTACTCCTCCCACTCTGCAATATCCTCCCCTCTTGGAGTAAGGACCTCCCCTCCTTCTACGGTCATCGCCTCGACCGACTCCTCAGGGAGTACCTCCTCGCGGGCTTCCCCCTCCATCCCTCCTTCCTCCCTGATTTCTTCTCCGACCTCCTGCCCATCCACCTATGCCATCCTTCTCCCCATTTCTTCGGCCTCCTCCTGCCAAGAAATGGAGTTCACTGCCATCACGTAACATTCCCGAGCTGCCTTGGGGTCTCCGTGGACTCGGACCTGGATCCCCTGTACGTTGAACTTAAGGCATTGATGGAAGGAGGAGGGGACGCAGCGAAAGGCGCTGATGAGGGGCCGTCCGAAAATGGCGTTGTAGCTGCTGGGGGCCTCCACTATGACGAACCGGCAGTTCCTGGATTGCCCCCTTAAGCTGACATAGAGTCCTACTCCCCCTCTACTTCTTTCCTCTCCCCCTAAAAACCGAAGAGAGGCCCATCGGAGGCAAGCACCCTCTTGGCTTCTACCTGCATGACATCGAAGGGCTTCTTGAAGATGATGTTGACGGAACTCCCATTTTTAATGGGGATCCGGGAGACTGTGAAATTCTCGATGGCCGTCTGGATGACTAGCGCATCGCAGAAGGGGTCCTCATGACCCGGCATGTCCTCCCTTGAGAAGGTGATCCTCTCCTCTAGGGGTGGAGTCTGGGATGTGGAGCCGATGCTCCTTCAGTACATGGTGTGGAGGCTTGCTTTCCAGGAAGCTTCGACCCCCACCCCCATGGATCACCCCGATCCCTCCTCGGGTCCCTACATCGGCCCGGTCTTCGTAACGATCCCACTCCGCCTGAGGCCGGACTTCCTCAATCCGCACTTCCTGGCGGTTCTGCTGCTGCTGTTCCCTGTTCCCCCGTATCTCGAGGAACTCCGGACACGTGATCGTCGTGTGCCCCTCCTCTTGATGGTAGTCACAGTAGGGAAGGTCTACCCTGACCTCCCTCCTCCTCCTTGGCTGTCCTCTCCTTCTTCCCCCCAGGGCGATAGCCATGGCCTCCTCTTGATCGGGAAGGGGGGGGGGGTCTCTGACCCTTCCTCCCCCTGGAGGTAAAACTGGCCGCGCCCACCTTGGCGGTTATCTCCTCCCTGATAACCCCTTCGTGGCCCTTGATCCTGCCACTCCGGCCTCCAACCCAATCGGTTATTTAGTTCCTGACGCCCCCACCTGGGCTGCTGCGGCTGCTGCTCTCTCTGCCGAGGCTCGGCCCTTCTCTCCTCCTGGGCTCGGCCACCCCTTGGCTTCTCCTCCTCTACGACCCACCTGGCCAACCTCCGAGCAAACTCTGGGTGTGTTGCTTCCATGTCGGCCTCCCTTGCCTCCCTCTCCAGGAGCACCTCAAAAGACACTGGAGGCATCCTATTCAACTCCATGGCGAAGAACCAGGGCTGGAGACCCAGGGTGTAGGCCACCATCATGGTATGCCCTGTCATCTCTTGTATCTTGGACAGTTCTTCCTGAAACCTGTCCAGGTAACTTCCCAGGGTCTCCCCTACTCTTTGTTTGATACGGAACAAGGACTCGGCCTCCCTCTTCCTTTTCTTTAAGGTGGTGAATCTCAACATGAACCCTCTGCGCAGGTCCTCGAAGCAGTAGATGGAGCCGGTCGGGAGCTGATGAAACCACTCTCTCGCTTTCTCCCTAAGGGTGATGGCGAAGAGCCTACACTTGAAGCCATCCGACATCTTTCGGATTGAGACCACGTCTTCAAACCACTGGACGTGCTGGACCGGATCTCCCTTCCCTGAGTAGTAGGACATCTCCGGCTCTCGGAACCCCTCTGGAACTGGGGCAGAAGAAACGAACTCGCTGAAGGGGCTTCCTTCCTCAGCCGGGCAAGTTCGGAACTCCCTCTGTAAGACCCCCCCCCTTTTTTTTCGACACCGGGGTCTTAGGCCCAGAACCGCCGCCTTGTGGTGATACCTTCTCACCCGGAAAGGTCGTCACTACAAGACGCCGATTCTGCCGGCCAAATCGATCTCTACTGTAGCATAAGTATAAAAGCAAGTCCACAGAAATCACATATATAGAAAAATAAACTCCACGAAGGGAGTGTCCACAGATAGTACATATAATGAAAATCTCGGGCTAATGCCCGGTACATCAAGTCCTCACTACAAATCACTCATCGCGGAAGCAAACTAATACAACTACTAGTGTTCGGGACTCACAGTCCCTACTGTCTGGACTCCGGTACTAGACTGTCCGATCTCCAAGCGTGCTGACCTCCGGGGCTGCTCCTCCATGCTGGGCTCCGTGGTCCCCTAAATGATGTGGTTCGAAAACCGTTAGTCTAAAAGACTAAGTCCTATCATCCCCCACCCCTTCCCCCATGGCTCCTAAGTACCGAGCGGGGAGAAGGAAAGGGAAGGACTTGAAGGTGGAGAATAGTCAAATTACAGATGGCAGCGGAACTAAACTAACAGTGTAAGCATGATAATATACAAAATTAAATAAGTAACCTTAACTTATGTGAAAACACATAAGCTAAGGGATCTCTTGCAGGGCTCCTATCGTATAAAAAGTCCCATACCGATTTATACGATAGGGTGTCGGTTTTACTAGCAGGCATAACATATAAATAATACTGAAAGAGAACCTTGACTTATAAGCACGCTCGCACGAACTTATAGGCCAAGGGGTCGTTTTGCAAGGCCTAATGTATAGAGCGTCCCATACCGCTTATACATTAGGTGTCAGTGATAGTTTAACTTTCAAGGCAGCCTAAACACCTAGAGGGAGGGGGGGGGGTGAATAGGTTCTGCTTTTTTATAAAAACTTCTAGGCAGAATTCAATTCAATGGCTAACACAATAAGCACAGCAATCACAGAAAATAAAACATCACAGATTGCACAATGTTTTATAGTGGTTTCCCAAGGTCTGGGTACATCCACTTTCCCCCTTCACCTATCTAGCAGTATGCTAGATTCGGCCAAACTTCCACTAATCTCAGATCAACAGATCCTACAACTCAGAACCCAACTGGTTCCTACAACTCAGGCACAACTGCCCTACCTCAGCCTTTCCCCAAGGCCTACAACTCAGAGAAGATCCTTTTCCTACACTCAAGCAAACAACCCTACCACTCAGAGTTCAACACTTCTACACTCAGCCTTTATAACACAGGCTTACAACTCAGATCTGTGTAAACAGATCCTACAGAAATATAGAAAAGGTTATTTAACTGTCTTGCCAAAATTGAGAGAGAAAAGGCCAAGACAATTCTTGATCAGCTGATGCAATCAACTGTATCTGAGCCTTCTTCAAAGCTTCTTGAATATGAACTTAGCTGAGTTGATTTCCAAACAACTTCTTGAGAATCCACTGGTGGTTTCTTTCTTCTTCTTCAAATTCTGGCTTGATCTCTCTCTATCCAGCACTTTGAATGATATTTCTGAATTCTGATTAGAACTCTTCTTTGATCTATCCTTAGATAGTCTTCTTTGATCTTCCGGAGAAGATCTTCTTAAGTGCCTAGCACTTTCTTGAAATGAATTGGATTGTAATCCTTCTCAACTTTTTGATTCTTATCAATGTTTTTTTTAAAAAAAATTCTTTTCTCCTTCTGAATCTGTCTATTTATAGACTTTCTTCATGGTAACTGACTGATCCGGTTTCTAACCGTTTTCTGACAAGTCTGACAGCTTCAGTTAACCGGTGGCAACCCACAGCTGTCAAGTCTTCAAACAAGTCCTGTGCCTTAGTCTTGAACCATAAGTTGTCGAGACAGTCTGTCAGAAAGTGTCGAGACCATCTGTCTATCTGTGTCGACACAATTGACTTTGGTGTCGACACAGTCTTTAGTGATGTCGAATAAGCTGCCTTTGAGTCGACACAGCTTCTTCAGAAAATAACCTGGTCTTGACTCTTCAGTGTGTCGACACAAGTCCTGTGTGTCGACACAGTTGTTGTAGAATCATAACTTAGTAAGTGTCGACTTAGCCTTCAGGTGTCGACACAGTCTTCTTTTAACTCTGCTATAATGTATCGACTCAATCACAATGTGTCGACATATTCTGCTGGTGTAGACAAACTTGAGGTCGACTATATTCTTCTGTGTCGACACATTTTCCCAATGTTGAGGTCGACGCTTTTCTTCTGTGTCGACACTAATTCCCAGTGTTGTGTCGACTTACTTCTTCTGTGTCGACACTTTTTCCCAGTGTAGTTGTAGATCAACTGCTATGTGTCGACACTACTTCCTCTGTGTCGACACTTTTTCCCAGTGTTGTGTCGACTTACTTCTTCTGTGTCGACACTTTTTCCCAGTGTAGTTGTAGACTAACTGCTATGTGTCGACACTGCTTCCCAGTGTTGTGTCGACTATTTTCTTCTATGTGTCGACACTTCTTCCTCTGTGTCGACACTTGGACTTAGAATTTTTTCTGCATACTTTATCAATTCTTCACCTGCACATGTCAACTCAAAAACAACATCAAATACACCTTGATGTATATCATTGAGCTAGATTGAGCTTCTTCAAATCAGGTACACATTTTCCAATGTACCCAACAATCTCCCCCTATTTGGAGAAGTCATAACCCTTATAGCCAATGATATACACCATTTTATAAACAGTACTAAATGATGATATATGACATGACAGGAATACTTAATATAAACAAAACATAAAAACAATCCATCACAGAATGAACATTATAATATGCCAAACAACATTTTGTTTATAACTGGGTAATGTTTGATTACATTGTTTTACATTTAATGATTACATCACAACATTACAAAACACTATGAAGGAACTTAAAACATAATCAGGATTGATCAGGCTCTCTAATTATAATCCCTTTGCCAGATTGAATTGTAGCTGTCACAGGAGCTTCTGATTCTTCAGCTATCTTCTTTCCTTTTAGATCAGCTTTCTTCTGAGCTTCTTCCTTGATCCTTTGCCTTTCAAAATAGTGAAAAGGCTTTGGGAAGTACTTTCTTGGCTCCTTAGCATCTGATGGCAGCCTTCCCAGCTTAGCTTTCCTTCTGAATTGTACTATTGCTTCCTGTCTTGCCTCATACTTCTGCCATTCTATCTCATTGTACCACTTCCCTCTCTCATGAACTTTGTCTTGTACAGCTTTCCATGCAGTGAGTATTATGTTCCTTGAAGTAGGACTCCACTGCTCATAATCTGGCTTGAGTGCAGCCTGCTCTCTGAATCTCTTCTTTGCTAATAGAGCACCTTGCTGTTCTTTCAGAGTAGGCTCAGGTTTATCAACCTTCCCAATGACAATATTAGTAACCTCCTTTGGAGGACTATACATTCCTTGAACCTGCTGATCAATCATGTCAAAATCTGGAGGGGGGTAAATGACTTGGGCAACCTCAGGTTGATTGCCTTCAAGTAGATTTGTTTGTATTCCTGACTCAGCTACCATAGCATCATCACACAATGGGGGATATCCCAATATGGCTCGGATACTATTGGTCACCCATTTGGAGTGCTCTGAGCCTGCATGAATTAGCATCATCTCCCCCTTTATGGCTTCTCTAGAGACATGATCTCTTAGATCTTCCTTTTGAAATCTGATTTGGCCATCCAAATAATTCACACCCTCTTTAAAAAATGGTTTTAACTTTTGAAGCTTTTCAGATATTTCTTTTTGAGAGGTTGTGATGACAGTCTTAACAGAAGCAATGGCAGCTTGAAAATTCTTATCAAATTCTTCCCTTTCTTTGGCTCTATCTGCAGGCAGACCTGGAACAATCTTCTTGACTTCCTCAATGATCGCATTATGAGATTCAGTTAAATTATCATTCATTCTAAACTGATTTTCCAATACATAGCTTTGCTTCAGGGCAATATCATCTACCTTTTTAGTAATAGCCTCTTGTTGTTTAGCTAGATAAACCACAGCATTGCCACCCTTGTGGAAGCAATCTGTCATTTCCTTTTTATGCATGTTGACTTGAAACTGGATGGACTTTATATCATGAGCTAAGTCAAACTGAAGTGACTTGCTATTTTCATCAACATACTTTTCCAGAGCCATTCTTTGTTCATCCAATTTTACCTGTAGATCTACCATAAACTTGTTATAATCAAAGGCTGGAGATACTTGTAGAGGTGTTGTCTGTAGAGCCTGCTTATAATTCTTGCTTCTTCTCTTAAATATAACAAGTTTTCTTTTCTTTGCCATCCTGGCATCTTCAGTTTCAGTTTCAGATGAAGTATCTAAATGAATTCTTTCTTGAGGAGGATGAATTGTATCTGTCCCAGTGACCTATTGCTCAGCTTCAACAGCCACTGGCTCCCCCTCAACTTGTGCCTCAACTGCAGCTTCCTGATCAATTTCCATACCTATTGACTTCTCAATTTCTTGTCCACCTCCTACTTTATCAGTAGTAGTATCATCATCAGGGAATAACTCCTCCAGAGTAAATTCCAGTTGAGCTGTAACTTCTGCAGCAGTTAAATCTTGAGATAAGTTTAACTGTGCTTCCTCTTGCACTTGTACTTCAGTATTTGTAGTATCTAGAGGAGGAGTGGACACTAGCTCCCCCTGAACCTGTGCAGTAACAAAAATATGAGCAATGTCTTTTATAGTAAAATACATTAGCTCCCCCTATACTTGTACCTTATCAGGAGTAGATACCTTTTGAGCAGAAGTGGAAACTGGCTCCTCCTGCATCTGTGCAGGTATTGACACTTGCTGGACTATAGTTGAGTCAAGCTGTTCTTCAACCTGTGTCCTCAGTGGGTCTTCTTGTAGTTGTTCAGTTTCTTGATTTTGAGTAGGGGATTTCACAGGGGTGTCTGGCCTGCTCTCTTCAGGCACATCCTTGGACAACACCCTATCCCACCTTGAGAACAGTCTCATATCCATTCTTCTCATATGATTAATCTTAGTCCCTGGCAGTTGCTGCATCACTTCAGGGATCACTCCAATGAGATATAAGCTCATGATCCTGGCCATGTTAGGCTTCTTGATTCCTTCTTTGATCTTGTCAAAGAGTACTCCTGACCAATCAGTAGGAATTGTAAAAACAATCCTGGTCATAAGGCTGAACATATAGGCAGAAATCCTATCATGTCCACCTGTCTTGCAGAGGATCACTTTCCCAACTATTTCAGACAAGAACTTCCCTTGCTGATTCATACCCTTCCTGTTGAATGCAGCTCCAATCTTCAAGCCTGAGTCCAGTCCACACCATTGAAGGGCTTCCCTTGTCTTAGAACTAGGAACTTCCTCTTCATTCTCAACTACTTGCAATTGAAAGATCTTTCTTAAACTTCTTTGAGTAATCTTCACCTTAGTCCCTTGTACATTGGACTTAATCTTGAGGCCAGTCGAGTGGACTGATACAGAGATAAAGAACTCGTGCACCTCCTTCTTCCAGATTTTAGTTGGTTCTGAGATGAGAAATTCTAACCCTGACTCAGAGAGGAGGGTGATAACCCCTTAAACATCTGGCGGCGCCTCTGCAAAGGCCTGGCGCACCAACTCATACCCTTCATTAATGTTGTCTTCAATCCTTGGCGCCATCGATTCGTCGAGAAAGCTTGAGAGAAGAGAGAAAGATAGACTGTCGACACAGGGTTTTAGTCTCGAAAACCTTGGAAGCGTGTCGACAGAAAGAGTTTTTGACCTATTTATAGCTTCAGTTGAAAGAAGTTCAAAAGGCGCCAAAAACAGTCTAAATGTGTCGACACAGACGGAATGTGTCGACACAAACTTCTATTGACTCGACATTACTTCAGCCTACTATGTGTCGACACCAATTTGTGGTTATGTCGACACCTTGGATACATAATAGAAAGACAGAAATTCTGTGTCGACTCTAAGGATAAGTGTCGACACATATTCTGTAAGTGTCGACACCATTATCCTGGTTGAGTCGACATTACATTTCTGGTTAAGTCGACAATATAACTCTTAAGTGTAGACACATATTCTCTGTGTCGACACAATATTTCTGACTTGTCGACATTATTTCTCTGAGTCGACACATTATTACTGAATGTGTCGACACATTCTTACTTAGCCAATTTCTGTTGTTATTACTTTAACTTACTTACATAGCATCTCCACCAACCACTTCACTTGCATTGTTAATGATTTTGTTAATACATTAATCAATGGTTAACATACCTAATTCAATTTTGAATTTATTGAATTTGGTTTCATCTAAAGGCTTAGTAAATACATCTGCTATTTGATAATCTGTTTTTACAAATTCCAATGAGATGTCTCCTTTTTCTACATGTTCTCTAAGAAAATGGTATTTGATTTCTATATGCTTAGTTCTACTATGAGAAACTAGATTATTAGCAATAGAAATAGCACTCTTAGAATCACATAAAAGGGGTGTTCTACTTACCTGAATACCATAATCCTTAAGCTGATGCTGCATCCATAATAGCTGTGCACAGCAGCTTCCAGCAGCAACATACTCTGACTCAGCTGTGGAAATTGCCACACTGGTCTGCTTCTTACTACTCCATGATATTAGTCTTCCTCCCAGGAATTGACAAGTACCTGTAGTACTTTTCCTGTCCTCTCTACATCCTGCAAAATCTGCATCTGAATAGCCTGTTAGTAGAAAATCTCTATTCCTAGGGTACCAAAGGCCTAGAGTAGGAGTGCCCTTTAGATATCTCAGAATCCTTTTGACTGCAGTGTAATGAGATTCTTTAGGGCAGGCTTGGTACCTAGCACAGACACATGTTGCATACATAATGTCAGGTCTACTAGCAGTGAGATATAGTAGAGACCCAACTATTCCTCTATACAAAGATTCATCAACAGGTTTACTTGCCTCATCTTTGCATATAGGCATACTTGTTCCCATAGGAGTTCTCATGGTGGAGGATGACTCCATACCATATTTCTTAATTAATTCTTTGGTGAACTTAGACTGGGATATGGACAATCCATCATCAGTCTGTCTTACTTGGAGTCCCAAGAAGAACTTAAGTTCTCCCATACTGCTCATCTCAAACTTCCCTTGCATAAGTTTGGCAAACTTTTTACAAAGGTTGTTTTCAGTAGATCCAAAGATTATGTCATCAACATAGATCTGGACTAAGATGATCTTTCCTTTGGATTCTCTAAGGAATAGAGTTTTGTCTATCTTTCCTCTTGAGAATTTATTCTCAATGAGGAAGGTAGACAGGGTTTCATACCAAGACCTTGGAGCTTGTTTTAACCCATACAAAGCTTTCCTAAGCTTATACACATAATCAGGTTTAAGAGGATCTACAAAACCTGATGGCTGCTCTACATATACTTCTTCTTTAAGATCACCATTCAGAAATGCTGACTTCACATCCATCTGGTATACTTTGAAGTCTTGGTAGGCTGCATAGGCAAGGAACATTCTGATTGCCTCCAGCCTTGCTACTGGAGCAAAGGTTTGATCAAAGTCAATCCCTTCTTCCTGCCTGTATCCTTTTGCAACTAACCTTGCTTTATTCTTCACTATTATCCCACTTTCATCTAGCTTGTTCCTATAGATCCACTTAGTGCCAATTATGTTGTGGCCTCTTGGTTTAGGAACAAGCTCCCAGACTTTGCACCTTCTGAATTGATTCAGCTCCTCTTGCATAGCATCAATCCAGTGCTGGTCTTGGATAGCTTCTTCAAACTTCTTAGGTTCCATTTGGGACAAGAAACTAGAATGCAAAACTGTGCTTTGATTTCTGCTTCTAGTTTGCACTCCTTATCTTGGATCACCAATTATCTGATCAGTAGGATGATCTCTTAGATATCTCATAGCTGGAGGAAGATTCCCTTCAGGTTGAGCATCTCCAGCTTCTTCATTCTGCTGAACCTCTTGGTTTTCATCAGCTTCCATTATCTCTTGTACTCCCCCCTGGACAGCAGCCTTCATTTTCCAATGCTCCATCTTCCTTTGAAGCTTCAGCAATGGAGAGCTTGTCCATCCTCTTGCTTATACCTGTTGAGTCATTTGATCTACAAGACAACTCACAACTGATTAATCTTGTTTCATCAAATACAACATGCACAGATTCCTCAACAACTTGAGTAGTTAAGTTGAAGACTCCATAGGCCTTACTATTTGTGCTGTACCCAACAAATATCCCATCCTGGGATTTGGCAGCAAACTTAGTCAAATATGACTTGCCATTGTTAAGTATATAGCACTTGCAACCAAAGATCCTAAAATAGGATAGATTTGGTTTTCTGCCTTTCACTATCTCATAGGGAGTCTTTCTGTGGCTTTTGGTGATAGAAGCCCTATTGATGACATGACAAGCAGTGTTTACTGTCTCAGCCCAGAAATATTCTGGGAGAGAGGTGTCACTCAATAGAGTTCTACCAGCTTCAATTAATGTCCTATTCTTTCTTTCAGCAATTCCATTTTGCTGAGGTGTTCTAGGTGAGGAGAACTCTTGGAAAATCCCAAAGTCTTTACACAAGTTTGTAATGCTTTCAGATTGAAACTCAGTACCATGGTCACTTCTGATTTTGACCACTGTACTATTTAGTTCATTCTGAATTTGCTTTACAAAATTAAGTAATACACTTGGGGTTTCAGATTTTTGTCTCAGAAAGAACACCCATGTAAATCTAGAATAGTCATCTACAACCACAAAAGTGTAGACCTTCCTACCTAGACTATGAACTGGCATAGGACCAAAAAGATCCATATGCAAGAGGTATAAGCACCTCACAGAATCCTTGTTTTCAAGGCTTTGAAATGAGGATTTTGTCTGCTTGCCCTTTTGACAAGCTGAGCATACCCCTTCCTTTATACACTTAACTTGAGGCCCATTCCTCACTAGTTCTTTACTAAAGAGTTGGCCAATTGTCTTGTAGTTTAGATGAGCCAATCTCTTGTGCCACTTAACACAATGAGAAGCATTGTCATCAGCTACAAGACAAATGGGGGAAGCCTTATTCTCACATTCAAAATTAAGGCAATACACATTTCTCTTCCTATACCCAGTCAATATGATCTCTTGATCACTTGACCTTTTGATATGACATCCATCCTTACTAAATGAAATGTCATATCCTAGATCACTCAGCTGGCTTATGCTTATTAGATTATGTTTCAAACCTTTTACATAGGCCACTTGGGTGATAGTAATTAGGTTAGAAGAAATGTTACCAAACCCTTTGATGACTCCCTTCTCAGATCCACCAAAGATCACTTTAGGTCCATCTTTGACAGATGAATACTCCTTCAGCAGCCCCTTTGTTCCAGTCATGTGCCTGGAACAACCACTATCCAAGTACCATATAGGGGCATGGTTACTTGGATTTACCTGCAATACAGAATTACTTACCCTTAGAACCCAAGTAAGTCTTGGGTCCTTGGTTCAGGTTAGCATTAATAAAGCTATCATAACCTCTTCTAACAGGTAGACTCTTATTCTTTATAACACTTGTGTTATACCAGCAGTCTAATGCAAAATGACCTCTTTTGCCACAGCACCAACATTCAAACTTATTGTATCTAGATCTAGATACATCCTTGTCAGAAGAATTTCTGTTTATTGCTGGTGCTGTTGCAACTTCACCTACTGATTTCTTAAAACCATTGGGTTTATGACCATAGGTAGGCCTGCTTGCATTTACACCCTTGTTCTTCAGAACATTAGTCTTAATATGACCTTGAATGTCTTCATGATCATATATGTTAGAAGGCACTTTCACCTTACTAAACTTTATGGGGACTGAAAGGTTTAGTGGCTGAATAGGGGCTTTGCCTTTCCTCTTGAATCTGCCAGCCCTGGAGTTACCTTTAAATTCTAATCCAGCCTTACCCTTCTGAGTGATAAATTCATCTATCAAGGGTAAGACAGATTTTGGCTTAGAGTAACTAGCCACTAAATCCCTTTCAATTCTAAGTCTAGCCTCCAGACTCTTCACTTGATCATTAGTATAATTAATTGTGCCCATCTGAATAATAGTTATATTCTTCAGCTTGGCAATTTCATTTAATTTTTGATCAAGGACTTTTTCTAATTCAGTTGTTGCTAACCTTAGTTCAGCAATTTCCTGAGCCTGAGTTTTAACCAGGTTCTTGCTTTTCTTAAGGGCCTGCAACAAGTCCCCATACTTGTCTATCAATTGATAGACATCTCCTTCAGATCCAGATGCATCTTCATCACTTGATGCAGATGTAGCTGATTCTTCACTTGTACTACAAACAGATGTACTGGAAGGACATTTTACCTCATTAGGACCAGACTGATTCTGGCATATGTCCTCTTCTGATCTTGTCATCAACCCCATACATTGATGTTCATTTATGGAGTCTAGCAACTGCATAAACTCCTCTTCCTCAGATGCAGCATATAGTCCAATATATGCTTCAGCTTCAGATCCTGATTCTGAAGTTGACTGGTCTGACAGACTTTTATCTTTCTTTGCTACAAAGGATTTCTCCTTCTTGCCTTTCTGATAAGTCTTCTCCTTTTCTGAAGATTCCTTCCTCTTGTCAGGACAATCAGCCACTACATGTCCAGGCCTATTGCAACAATAGCAGACAATCTTTGAAGTAGTGGCTTTGCTGGGCTTTGATCTGCTTTTCTCTTTCCTTGATGACCTTCTCTTCTGATAATAGTCATCAACTTGCTGTGATGTGGAAGGCCTAGACTTCCATTGCTTCTTTTTCAAGAACCTTTGGAATTGCCTTGTGAATGCAGCAAAGTCTGCATCTGAATCACAGCTTTCTGAACCCTTATCTGAATTTTCAGAACTATCTTCTTCAACTTCTTTAGGAGGAGATGGTGATTTCCTCCTATTCTTTCTAGTGGCTTCAGCATTAAATGCCACAGTCTTTTCTCTGTGATCTTCTCTTGAGTTTCTTTCCTCCTCCTTCCTTACCATAAGTTGCATTTCATAGGATAGCAACTTTCGAAATAGGGTTGGAGGAGATATCTCTGCCAATTTAGCCACTTCTCTTATGACACAGATCTTTGTATCCCAATCCTTTGATAAGGATCTTAAGAATTTGTCATTCAGTTCATAGGTACTGAAGACTCTTCCATAGGATATTAGCTCATTCACAATCTTATAGAATTTCTTATAGCACTCAGTTATGCTATCAGATTTTCCTTGTCTAAAGCTTTCATACTCCTGATTTAGCATAGACTTTCTGTCCAGCCTTACTTCTTCAGATCCCTCCATGTAGACAATCAATGTGTCCCACATCTCCTTGGAGGTCTTGCAGTGAATCAGATTCTGAAATGTTGAACCATCTATGGCACTAACAATGATGTTCTGTGCCCTTTTGTCCATGGTTGCCAAGATGATTTCATCCTTGGTCATTTCTGAATAAGTCTTTGGTATTTGGATATTTGCATCAAGAACAGATATCTTCATTGGAATGAAGGGGCCTTCCTGTACTGTGATGTAAATCCTTGGGTCAGATGCCTCCATAAACAATCTGACTCTTTCTTTCCAGATCCCAAAGATTTCCTTCTTGCATATGGGTAATTTCATAGACCCTAGCTCCTTAAGATTCTCTCCAGAACCCATCTTCTTGAATCTTGAATCTGCCTTTCAGATCTACCTCAGACTGTTAAGTCCTTTTTGAGGAACCTCCCTCTGATACCACTTGATAGTTTAACTTTCAAGGCAGCCTAAACACCTAGAGGGGGGGGGGGGTGAATAGGTTCTGCTTTTTTATAAAAACTTCTAGGCAGAATTCAATTCAATGGCTAACACAATAAGCACAGCAATCACAGAAAATAAAACATCACAGATTGCACAATGTTTTATAGTGGTTCCCCAAGGTCTGGGTACATCCACTTTCCCCCTTCACCTATCTAGCAGTATGCTAGATTCGGCCAAACTTCCACTAATCTCAGATCAATAGATCCTACAACTCAGAACCCAACTAGTTCCTACAACTCAGGCACAACTGCCCTACCTCAGCCTTGCCCCAAGGCCTACAACTCAGAGAAGATCCTTCTCCTACACTCAGGCAAACAGCCCTACCACTCAGAGTTCAACACTCCTACACTCAGCCTTTATAACACAGGCTTACAACTCAGATCTGTGTAAACAGATCCTACAGAAATATAGAAAAGGTTATTTAACTGTCTTGCCAAAATTGAGAGAGAAAAGGCCAAGACAATTCTTGATCAGCTGATGCAATCAACTGTATCTGAGCCTTCTTCAAAGCTTCTTGAATATGAACTTAGCTGAGTTGATTTCCAAACAGCTTCTTGAGAATCCACTGGTGGTTTCTTTCTTCTTCTTCAAATTCTGGCTTGATCTCTCTCTATCCAGCACTTTGAATGATACTTCTGAATTCTGATTAGAACTCTTCTTTGATCTATCCTTAGATAGTCTTCTTTGATCTTCCGGAGAAGATCTTCTTAAGTGCCTAGCACTTTCTTGAAATGAATTGGATTGTAATCCTTCTCAACTTTTTGATTCTTATCAATGTTTTTTTTTAAAAAAAATTCTTTTCTCCTTCTGAATCTGTCTATTTATAGACTTTCTTCATGGTAACCGACTGATCCGGTTTCTAACCGTTTTCTGACAAGTCTGACAGCTTCAGTTAACCGGTGGCAACCCACAGCTGTCAAGTCTTCAAACAAGTCCTGTGCCTTAGTCTTGAACCATAAGTTGTCGAAACAGTCTGTCAGAAAGTGTCGAGACCATCTGTCTATCTGTGTCGACACAATTGACTTTGGTGTCGACACAGTCTTTAGTGATGTCGACTAAGCTGCCTTTGAGTCGACACAGCTTCTTCAGAAAATAACCTGGTCTTGACTCTTCAGTGTGTCGACACAAGTCCTGTGTGTCGACACAGTTGTTGTAGAATCATAACTTAGTAAGTGTCGACTTAGCCTTCAGGTGTCGACACAGTCTTCTTTTAACTCTGCTATAATGTGTCGACTCAATCACAATGTGTCGACATATTCTGCTGGTGTAGACAAACTTGAGGTCGACTATATTCTTCTATGTCGACACATTTTCCCAATGTTGAGGTCGACGCTTTTCTTCTGTGTCGACACTAATTCCCAGTGTTGTGTCGACTTACTTCTTCTGTGTCGACACTTTTTCCCAGTGTAGTTGTAGACCAACTGCTATGTGTCGACACTGCTTCCTCTGTGTCGACACTTTTTCCCAGTGTTGTGTCGACTTACTTCTTCTGTGTCGACACTTTTTCCCAGTGTAGTTGTAGACTAACTGCTATGTGTCGACACTGCTTCCCAGTGTTGTGTCGACTATTTTCTTCTATGTGTCGACACTTCTTCCTCTGTGTCGACACTTGGACTTAGAATTTTTTCTGCATACTTTATCAATTCTTCACCTGCACATGTCAACTCAAAAACAACATCAAATACACCTTGATGTATATCATTGAGCTAGATTGGACTTCTTCAAATCAGGTACACATTTTCCAATGTACCCAACAGTCAGGTTATATGCAATGGTTATGCTATGAAATGCAAATATGCTATGACGTGAACATGCAAGTGCAACTCACCCACTCGACTCTGTGTACACAGACCTTTAGTTCCCCCTTTCGGAGCCGTTACCTCCCAGGATACCTCCGTAGTGGCGGACGGAAGCGGTGGGTTGGGCCTCGCCCACCTCAAAACCAGTATTTGCACTACTGGTCTGACCTATCGTACGCCTCAACACTGGGTGCACTAAGCGGACGCCTGCGTACTCTTGCCGGCTGGCGCACCGGACTTCTGTTGGCAAAGTGTAGAACCACACTTGCCGAGTCAACGATATTGGTGTCGGTGCAACGAACTCCCCAATATCGAAGACCCACCACCTTATAACCTTTATGCACATGCAATAATTATGAGTCCAACAAATAACCGAGCCGAATCTTCCCGGACTATCCTGTCCGTCATAATCAACCATCGAGCCGAAGCTCCCCAGACTAACCCGTCCGTCGTAAACTACAACCGAGCCGAAGCTTCCCGGACTAACCCGTCCGTCATAATCTAACAACCGAGCCGAAGCTCGCCGGGCTACCATGCCATTACTTTAACCACTGGGCTTATTGCCCGAGTAACCCAAACTATCTCTCGGGACACAGGGGTTTGAGAGTGTGAAATCCTAAGTTTACTACCTACTCCTCAATTTACTTTATGCCTACAACTTAGGTTTTACCCATTTCATTTTCATATTACAATAAACTATACCTAAGGTGATTTTGACCCTCTACTCCACGGGGAAGACGATCTTTCGTCGATCCCAAACATTACTCAACAGTACCGACTCATGTCCCACTACTTAACCTAAACTTCTAGGATGACCCATCCACATCTACAACATCCAGCAAGATGGCTAACTCCAACTATGCCAAATCATTTCCTTTCAACAATTTACTAAATGCAGACCACAAAGTTAAATGCCATGTATAATGGGGAGTACATTAAATAATCTTCCAATACTCCTATAATAATTAATGGAGGTCCATTATGACCTTTAAGCCCTAAATCCAAAGACCCAAAATTTTCCTTATTTATTTAATAATTTATATAATTATTCTAATGACTAAAATTTCCGATAATGAACATGAAGTACCATTTTCATTCAAGATATCATTCTACATATTTTATATGTTATTCAAAATAAGGATATAACTCATCTTCCAAAATATATAAATTTTTCAGCAAGGTTTTATCTCCAAATCATTATTTCATTTTAATCCTTGAAAATTCATTTAAAGAAATATAAAATACTATATTGCTTCCAAAAATTCAGAGAAAATTCAAGTATGAATCTAATGGCATGTAAATGGTTTGGGCCAAATTTCATAATTTATTTATCAGTATATGGACTAAATTAAATTATTGAATAATTCCATCATTTATCAAGCTTGTGAAGTAAGTACCTTAAATAAGTATCCAACAATTTTCATATAATTTATATAAG
This sequence comes from Platanthera zijinensis, assembly GCA_039513925.1. Taxonomy (NCBI): domain Eukaryota; kingdom Viridiplantae; phylum Streptophyta; class Magnoliopsida; order Asparagales; family Orchidaceae; genus Platanthera; species Platanthera zijinensis. The sequence continues at coordinate 97,780,617 of CM077096.1, read as the reverse complement.
CTTATAATGATTCAAAACATCCTCTGCCAAACTTTCATGACCTCCCAAGGGTCAGAGGGAGCATAGTAATTAATTTATTAAAATTGAGGCATCCTTTGTGTTTCAAATGAAGTACCATAAATATTATTCCAAAATTCCCAAATAAATTACCAGAGACTAATAATATCCTTATTACCATTATACCAAAATTTCACCTTATTTGGAAGAGTTTAACTAGCCTATTCTAATCCTAAAAAGTTTGTGCCCTAAACTAGGGTTAGGGTTTTGTGGGTCCCAAACTTTCCAAAACACCCTAAGACTTTTACCAGAGGGTTATAGTTACCCTAAAACCATCTCTACAAAGTTTCATAGTCATACAAGGTGTTATGGCCATATGTCCTTCACAAGGTACAAAAGCCCTTCCTTAGGGTTTGACCTAGGATCTTGGGCCAAATCAACTCCAATTCCCCCAAGTTTTCTTTGGAAGGTGTATAATGTCATGCCAAACCAGTGTAACAAATTTGAACCTCTGTTGAGGTGAATTGGACACTATAAGCCAAAATTACATTTTGGACCAAAATGCCCTTCTTAGGGCAAGGCTAGGGTTGCTTGATTATCATTCAAATCAACTCCAAACTTAATGAAATTTTAGCCAGAGGTCTATATTGACCTCATATACATCCCACCAAAATTTGGATGAATTTGGACTTCATTTGACCCATAATTTAATTTACCCTATCATAATTAAATTATTTACAAAACTATAGGGAAATTATTCCCAAAAATTCCCATTTTTGGGCAGGGTCTAGATATAGGTTAGGGAAACTCCCTGCCAAAATTGCAGACCATTTGGACCAAGGATGAAGTGTGGGCAACTAGTTTAATGACTTCCTATTTATTTGTATAGACCCCACCAAAATGAGTGCCCTGGTCAAACCAGTCACCCAAATTGGTTCATACTAATTTTGTTTAAAAGTAGACCCATAGGGCTACCTTTCATTTGTTGACCATTTTCTCTGAAAATGGCTCTAGCTATTTTTAATAATTAAATTAAATAATACAAAATCTGTGACAGATAATGAAATGATTCAATATTTAACCTATAGTTTAATATCATTATTGCACGAATCTTGGCGCAATCCTGGACGGCATCCCATCATCATCCCCGCGCGCTAATGGCCAGGATTGCTCCTGCCTGGGCCAACTTCCAGCGGCTGCCGCCGGCGCTCCGGCCACCTCCCCGACCGGCCACCTCCGCCGACACCTTCGTGGTGGTCGGGGCTATCTCCAGGCGGTGGCTAGGCCGCCGGGGAGCACTATTCCGGCGAACCCGACAAGCTCAAAACCATGGAAAAATCACGATTTTTCTTAATTGGATCGGGCTCAATTGAGCCCGAACCTTGGACCTAATGATTTCTAAGGTCTGCCCATAGGTTAAGGAGTAGAGGAGGACCTGTGGTGGCGGCTGTAGCCGTGCCGATCGCCGGATTGACATGGTGGTGGCCGGTGGTGGTCGGATTGTTCAAAAGTGGAGGAAAGAGCTCGTCTTCTTCAGGAAAAGGGTGGGAAATACTCCTTGGACCTCACTGGAGCTTTTAAAGAGGGAGAGGAGGGAGTTAGGTGGCTGAATTGCCATGTGCCATTTTTGGCCATGGTCAATCTTGGCGGCTAGGTTGGTAGGGGGGGGGGGGGTGGAGCTTGCTCTAATCAGTCCACAATGGCTGTTGCACTCCCCCTTGTCCTTCTGAAATGAATGGGAGGTTGGGGAGAGGGAAGGAGGAGTACAAAGTCCTCCTTCCTTCTTCTTTCTTCTCTTTCTCTCTCCTCCATGGGTGACTTTCTCTCTCCTAGTCACCAAGCCTGAATTTTTGGCTCCTACATGTCCCATGGCAGCCCACAAGTCCATTTGGTCACTTAAGTCATGGTTAGCCCAATTGAAATGAGCTTGAGCTTGAGTTAGCCCATTTGGGCTAACTTGACCAAAAGTTGGACTAGGGCCCACCTAGGTCAATTTGGTCCTTGAGATCTCTTTAATGGGTCCTTGGTGACCCATTAGCCTCCCCTAGGGTCAAGGTGGGGTTGGATTGGCCCTTGGAGGTCACTTGGCCCTTAACTAGGGCACTTTGACCACTTTAGGTCAAGAGTTGACTTTGGTCAACCTAGCCTTTATGATTGGTCCCAATGAGTCCTTGGTGAACTATTGGCCTCTCCCTAGGCCTATGAGGGTAGGGGTGGGGTCCATTTGGCTAAGGGACTGCAATTGACCCTTGTGTAGGTCAATTTGACCTATTTAGGGTTAGAGTTGACTTTGGTCAACTTAGCTCCCTTGACTACCCTCCATGGGTCCTTAGTGACCCATTGACCCCTACCTAGGGTTATGGAGTTATGGGTGGGGTATATTTGGCTAATAGACTGCAATGGACCCTTGTGTAGGTTAATTTGACCTAGCTAGGGTTATAGTTGACTTTGGTCAACTTAGGTCCTTTGATTGCTCTCCATAGGTCCTTAGTGACCCATTGACCCCCTTCTAGGGTTATAAGGGTATGGGTGGGGTCTTGGAGTCTTGGTGAAGCCCCATGATCACCTTAAGCCAAGGTTTAGAAATCTGCTAAGTGCAGACCATAGTGGCCCTATCCACACCACCAGGTCCACTTGACTCCTTCTTGGGCTTCCTAGGGTTTTGTCATGACAAAACCACTCTTAGGGGTCTAGTTGGAAATGGGATGTTACAAATCCCAATAAACAAAACAAAGATTTCATCCCCGAAATCAAGGTTAAGCCTACGGGGACTCCTATCGGGAAGGAAGAAACTTGTAACATCCCATGAGAGTTGAAAGGTTTACGTCACGATACCATGTTTGATTATATGAGGTTTAAAGGTGATAGTCAAATTTAAGACCAAATCCCCCAATTGGCAAAGTCTAGACCCCAATAAACAGAAGTTTAGCCCATATCTTGAAATTTCAGTCCTACTAGTTTAAAATAGGAAGGTAAATTGAACATCTTGAGTGGTTGTGAGGAATACCTGACTGAAGAGTTCCGGGTGTCTTTGTCGCATCAAGTCCTGGGGCTCCCATGTGTGCTCCTCTCTTCCGTGATTTCTCCACAGGACCTTGACTAACGGAACCTTCTTGTGGTGTAAAACTCGTACCCCCTTGTCGTCAATCCGGACTGGTTCTAGGTGAACTGACCGATCAGATGCTATCGGTCCATCTGTGGTCGTAACTTGCTGCTTTGGGCGTAGTAGAGCTCTCCTAAGAGAGGATATATGGAATACGTCGTGCAGACTCGCCAGCTCCGGTGGCAGCTCCAGTCTGTATGCCAAGGGACCGATCCGCTCCTGGATCCTATAAGGCCCCATGTATCTTGGACTAAGCTTCTTCTTCTGTCCGCGTACCCGAGTAACTCCACGCATTGGTCGGATCTTCAAGAACACCTGATCTCCCACCTGGAATTCCACCCGACGGTGCCGAGCGTCGTAATACTTAGCCTGCCGGCTCTGTGCTTCTAGCATCCTGTCCCGTATCAATCTCACCCGAGCCTCGGTGTCCTCGACAAACTCCGAATCCAATGCCTTAGGGTCCTCATCCTGTATCCATGACAGCGGAGTCCTGCACTTTCGTCCATACAACGCCTCATAAGGAGCCATTTTTATACTGGATTGGTAGCTGTTATTATACGAGAACTCGATCAGTGGTAATAACTTCTCCCATGGTTCACCGCGATCTAATATGCAGAGTCGTAGTAAGTCCTCTAGAGTCCGGTTGGTCCGTTCTGTCTGTCCATCCGTCTGGGGATGAAAAGCCGTACTGAAGGTTAGTCGAGTGCCTAAGTAAGTTTGCACTGACCTCCACTCCCTGGATGTAAATCGTCCGTCCCGGTCTGACACAATCGACTTGGGGATGCCATGATAACGGATGAACTGTTCAACAAACTTCCGGACTAACGCACCCACCGAGTCATCCTTCCTGATTGGAATAAACCTTGCCACCTTTGTCAGTCGGTCGATGATCACCCATATCGAATCGTTCCCTGTCCTGGATCGAGGAAGTCCATGTATAAAGTCCATGGCGATATCATCGAACTTCCACTCTGGTACCGGGAGTGGCTGTAATAATCCTACGGGGTTTCTGTATTCCGCCTTCACTAACTGGCATGCCTTGCAATGGGTCACGAAGTAGGTGATATCCTTCTTCATGCCGGGCCAGAACATAGTCTTCTTCAGATCTGAAGTCATCTTCGTAATCCCCGGGTGTACCGAATATCAACTGCAATGAGCCTCCATCATGATATCCTCCCGGACCTGGCCTCCCTCTGGTATGTAGACCCGTCCTCTAAAGCATACTAAGTCATCCCTCAGTGTGTAATCTCCCGCAGTGCTTGCTTCTAAGGTCCGGAATATCTGCTCTAGCTGGGTATCCTGCCTCTGTCCATCCTTGACCCTTTCTTGAATGTCATCAGTGGTGATTAATGATGAAAGGTACTCTTGGTATAACTCAGGGTGATCCTCGGACACCAGGGATATTTGCATTTTATCTAACATCTGAATTAACTCCAAAGCCATCAACTGCGTTCCTACTCCGGCGTTTGCGATCTTTTGGCTCAGTGCATCCGCTACCACATTCGCCTTTCCCGGGTGGTAGTGCATCTCATACTGGTAGTCTGCCAAAAATTCCACCCATCGTCTCTGTCTGATGTTCAGCTCTTTTTGCGTGTCCACATACCTCAAATTTTTATGGTCGGAGTATATGTCGCAGTGGACACCGTACAGATAGTGACACCAGACTTTTAGTGCAAAGATGACAGCTCCCATCTCTAAGTCATGGACTGGGTAATTTTGCTCGTGCTTCTTCAGCTGCCGAGAAGCGTAAGCTATCACATGGCCATTCTGCATAAGCACTGCACCTATGCCCTGGTAGGAGGCATTGGTGTAGACCTGAAATCCTTCTTTCCCTGAAGGGAGAGCAAGTATAGGGGCCGAAGTGAGTCGCCCCTTTAGCTCTTGAAAGGCCGCCTCACACTGTGGGGTCCAGATAAAGGGCACCTCCTTCCTTGTCAGAGATGTGAGTGGAAGGGCGATACGAGAGAATCCCTCTACGAACTTCCGGTAGTAACCGGCGAGTCCTAGGAAACTTCGTACATCTGTGGCCGTCTTCAACTGTGGCCAGTCCCGGACTGCTTGGATCTTGGTCGGGTCCACTGCCAACCCAGCACCACTGATGATATGGCCTAGGAAGGCCACCTCCTTCAACCAAAACTGGCATTTGCTGATCTTCGCATAGAGCTTGTGCTCCCGTAGTCTCTCCAGAGTCAGCGTCAGATGCCGAGTGTGCTCCTCTTCCGTCCTAGAGTAGAGCAGGATGTCGTCTATGAATACTATGACGAACACTTCCAAATAGGCCTCAAAAACCCAGTTCATGAGGCTCATGAATGCCGACGGAGCATTTGTGAGCCCGAAGGGCATCACTGTAAACTCATATAGCCCATATCTGCTACTGAAAGCAGTATTTGGAATGTCCTCCTCCTGGATTCGTAACTGGTAGTAGCCCGACCTTAGATCCAATTTGGAAAAGAAATGCGCACCTTCTAGCTGGTCAAACAGCTCATCTATCCTTGGCAGTGGATATGTATTTCGGACTGTCAATCGGTTTAGTGCTCGGTAGTCGATGCACAGTCTCAGAGTTCTGTCTTTCTTTTTAACGAACAAGACCGGGGCTCCCCAAGGCGAAGAGCTTGGTCGGACAAATCCAGCCTCCACCAGTTCCTGGAGTTGGCTTCGAAACTCTGTCAACTCTTTCGGGGCCATCCGGTAAGGGGCTCTAGCTTCCGGCTTAGCCCCCGGCACCAGCTGTATCCGGAAATCTTGCTCCCGGTGCGGGGGTAGCCCAGACAGTTTCTCTGGAAATACGTCGGCAAAATCTCGCACCACCGGAATACCCGAGGTGGAGACCATGGCCTCAGTCATTTCAAATATTACCTCATACACTTCTTCCCCCTGTAAGTGAGCCTTGACGGCCTGCACAGATGACAGCATGAGAGGGGGAATAGATCTAGTACCTTCAATGACGAGGTAGGAATCTCCATGTCTCACGGTAACTCTCTTGGACGTGCAGTCAATTTGAGCATGATTCCAGTTCAACCACGTCATTCCTAGGATCAAATCAAAGATTGGCATCTTTATGATCATTGCTGGAGCTTCAAATATCTTTCCGCCGATCTTCGCCTCCATATCGCAGTGGGCCGAGGTGAACAACTCTGATCCGTCGGGTAATCGTATCCTCATCATCAGACCCGTGAATCGCTCCACGCCTTCCAACCCTTCTACGAAGGCTTCCGATACAAACGAGTGTGAAGCACCCGTATCAAATAGCGTATAAGCGGGTTTGCCGCTGATGAAAACTATTCCTGGGGGTGGGGAAAGTTAAATGTCTTAGAATCTAGCTATGATTTTCTTCCCTAGATTATCACTTCTATATAAACTTAAAGGTCATGAGGAAATAAGTTTACAATTTTTCTGACGTACCAGTGATTACTTGCTCCGGGTTCCGGGGTTGAGCCAAATACAGTGCATAAATTTGCTCCCTCTGCTGCCTGCGATCTGCACCCTGGAAACCACGTCCTCGACCACGTCCTCGTCCTCCAAACTGTTGGGCATGCGGGGCATCCTGGGGTGCTGGTAAAGGTGCTCCCCTCATGGGGCAGTTTCTCCGAATGTGTCCTATCTGATTGCAGTTGTAGCACTCCGGTGGGGGAAATGCCATACCCCAGGGTCTCGGTGCCTCCCTCATCTGAAGAGGCTGAGGGCCAATATCACCTGCTCCCTCGGCTCCTGCCTCACTTCCTGTCGAGGCTGGTCCTCTGTCCTTCTCCCACCTGGTATATCACCTTGCCGCTGATCATTTCTGGCTCTCCGGCCCTGATCCTCCGCTTGCCGCTTCCGGCCCCGAGTGGTGTGCCAATCGGCCTCGATCCTCTTTGCCATTTCCAAAATCCGGGAGATAGGCCCGTCAGATACAAACAACAAAGCCTCCCTCAAGTCCTCCCGCAGGCCCTTATAGAATCTCTTGATGTATCCCACTTCGTCCAGCTGGTAAGAATCTACATATCGAGCCAAATGGTCGAACTCCCGATGGTACTCTACCACTGTCCGGGTGCCCTACTTCAGCTGTAGGAACCGCTCCTCCAACTCATCCCTGGCCGACTGTGGAACAAAATGCTCTAGCAGCGCAGTCCTGAACTCTTCCCAGGTAACTTCCGCAACCTCCCTATCAGCAAACCTTGTGTCCAACATCGTCTTCCACCACCTCTTGGCATGGGACTCCAAGCAGGAGACGACCAAGGCCACCCTCTCCTCCCAGGGACACCGTATCCCAATCAGCATTTCGTACATAATATCTAGCCATTCTTCTGTCCGTACAGCGGATTCTGTCCCCAAGTAAGATGGAGGGGAGAGTCCTCGAAAGATGCTCAGCCAATTGGCCCCCGGGTTTGGCTGCGGAGCCGGAACCTGCTGAGCCCTGAAAGCATCTAGAATGGCCGTCAGCGTTTGACCCATCTCTGATTGTAGGAATGGAGTGGGGACCAGGGGAGGTGATGCAACAGTCGGAGTCTGCTGAACTCCGCCTTGTGGTGTTGGCTGCGCTGGGGGCTGCGTAATAGAAGTCAAATATAAGAAGTCTCACAGATTTAACTAAAAGTGGACAATTTTCATGTGATTTCCCATATGGGCCCACCACTGCTTCCGCTGCTCAGTTTGTCCCCAAACTAAACTCGAGCTGGGGTGTCCCAGGGTTAGTGGACTGCTACCTTTCGATCGATATATTTTCCTCTGATACCACTTGTAAGACCCCCCCTTTTTTTTTGACACCGGGGTCTTAGGCCCAGAACCGCCGCCTTGTGGTGATACCTTCTCACCCGGGAAGGTCATCACTATAAGACGCCGATTCTGCCGGCCAAATCGATCTCTACTGTAGCATAAGTATAAAAGCAAGTCCACAGAAATCACATATATAAAAAAATAAACTCCACGAAGGGAGTGTCCACAGATAGTACATATAATGAAAATCTCGGGCTTATGCCCGGTACATCAAGTCCTCACTACAAATCACTCATCGCGAAAGCAAACTAATACAACTACTAGTGTTCGGGACTCACAGTCACAGCTGTCTGGACTCCGGTACTAGACTGTCCGATCTCCAAGCGTGCCGACCTCCGGGGCTGCTCCTCCATGCTGGGCTCCGTGGTCCCCTAAATGATGTGGTTCGAAAACCGTTAGTCTAAAAGACTAAGTCCTATCGTCCCCCACCCCTTCCCCCATGGCTCCTAAGTACCAAGCGGGGAGAAGGAAAGGGAAGGACTTGAAGGTGGAGAATAATCAAATTGCAGATGGCAGCGGAACTAAACTAACAGTGTAAGCATGATAATATACAAAATTAAATAAGTAACCTTAACTTATGTGAAAACACATAAGCTAAGGGATCTCTTGCAAGGCTCCTATCGTATAAAAAGTCCCATACCGATTTATACGATAGGGTGTCGGTTTTACTAGCAGGCATAACATATAAATAATACTGAAAGAGAACCTTGACTTATAAGCACGCTCGCACGAACTTATAGGCCAAGGGGTCGTTTTGCAAGGCCTAATGTATAGAGCGTCCCATACCGCTTATACATTAGGTGTCAGGTTATATGCAATGGTTATGCTATGAAATGCAAATATGCTATGATGTGAACATGCAAGTGCAACTCACCCACTCGACTCTGTGTACACAGACCTTTAGTTCCCCCTTTCGGAGCCGTTACCTCCCAGGATACCTCCGTAGTGGCGGACGGAAGCGGTGGGTTGGGCCTCGCCCACCTCAAAATAAGTATTTGCACTACCGGTCTGACCTATCGTACGCCTCAACGCTGGGTGCACTAAGCGGACGCCTGCGTACTCTTGCCGGCTGGCGCACCGGACTTCTGTTGGCGAAGTATAGAACCACACTTGCCGAGTCAACGATATTGGTGTCGGTGCAACGAACTCCCCAATATCGAAGACCCACCACCTTATACCCTTTATGCACATGCAATAGTTATGAGTCCAACAAATAACCGAGCCGAATCTTCCCGGACTATCCTGTCCGTCATAATCAACCATCGAGCCGAAGCTCCCTGGACTAACCCGTCCGTCATAAACTACAACCGAGCTGAAGCTTCCCGGACTAACCCGTCCTTCATAATCTAACAACCGAGCCGAAGCTCGCCGGGCTACCATGCCCATTACCTTAACCACTGGGCTTATTGCCCGAGTAACCCAAACTATCTCTCGGGACACAGGGGTTTGAGAGTGTGAAATCCTAAGTTTACTACCTACTCCTCAATTTACTTTATGCCTACAACTTAGGTTTTACCCATTTCATTTTCATATTACAATAAACTATACCTAAGGTGATTTTGACCCTCTACTCCACGGGGAAGACGATATTTCGTCGATCCCAAACATTACTCAACAGTACCGACTCATGTCCCACTACTTAACCTAAACTTCTAGAATGACCCATCCACATCTACAACATCCAGCAAGATGGCTAACTCCAACTATGCCAAATCATTTCCTTTCAACAATTTACTAAATGCAGACCACAAGGTTAAATGCCATGTATAAAAGGGAGTACATCAAATAATCTTCCAATACTCCTATAATAATTAATGGAGGTCCATTATGACCTTTAAGCCCTAAATCCAGAGACCCAAAATTTTCCTTATTTATTTAATAATTTATATAATTATTCTAATAACTAAAATTTCCGATAATGAACATGAAGTACAATTTTCATTCAAGATATCATTCTACATATTTTATATGTTATTCAAAATAAGGATATAACTCATCTTCCAAAATATATAAATTTTTCAGCAAGGTTTTATCTCCAAATCATTATTTTATTTTAATCCTTGAAAATTCATTTAAAGAAATATAAAATACTATATTACTTCCAAAAATTTAGAGAAAATTCAAGTATGAATCTAATGGCATGTAAATAGTTTGAGCCAAATTTCATAATTTATTTATCAGTATATGGACTAAATTAAATTATTGAATAATTTCATCATTTATCAAGCTTGTGAAGTAAGTACCTTAAATAAGTATCCAACAATTTTCATATAATTTATATAAGCTTATAATTATTCAAAACATCCTCTGCCATACTTTCATGACCTCCCAAGGGTCAGAGGGAGCATAGTAATTAATTTATTAAAATTGAGGCATCCTTTGTGTTTCAAATGAAGTACCATAAATATTATTCCAAAATTCCCAAATAAATTACCAAAGACTAATAATATCCTTATTACCATTATACCAAAATTTCACCTTATTTGGAAGAGTTTAACTAGCCTATTCTAACCCTACAAAGTTTGTGCCCTAAACTAGGGTTAGGGTTTTGTGGGTCCCAAACTTTTCAAAACACCCTAAGACTTTTACCAGAGGGTTATAGTTACCCTAAAACCATTCCTACAAAGTTTCATAGTCATACAAGGTGTTATGGCTATATGTCCTTCACAAGGTACAAAAGCCCTTCCTTAGGGTTTGACCTAGGATCTTGGGCCAAATCAACTCCAAAGCCACCAAGTTTTCTTTGGAAGGTGTATAATGTCATGCCAAACCAGTGTACCAAATTTGAACCTCTGTTGAGGTGAATTGGACACTATAAACCAAAATTACATTTTGGACCAAAATGCCCTTCTTAGGGCAAGGCTAGGGTTGCTTGATTCTCATTCAAATCAACTCCAAACTTAATGAAATTTTAACCAAAGGTCTATATTGACCTCATATACATCCCACCAAAATTTGGATGAATTTGGACTTCATTTGCCCCATAATTTAATTTACCCTAGCATAATTAAATTATTTACAAAACTATAGGGAAATTATTCCCAAAAATTCCCATTTTTGGGAAGGGTCTAGATATAGGTTAGGGTAACTTCCTGCCAAAATTGCAGACCATTTGGACTAAGGATGAAGTGTGGGCAACTAGTTTAATGACTGCCTATTTATTTGTATAGACCCCACCAAAATGAGTGCCCTGGTCAAACCAGTCACCCAAATTGGTTCATACCAATTTTGTTTGAAAGTAGACCCATAGGGATACCTTTCATGTGTTGACCATTTTCTCTGAAAATTGCTCTAGCTATTTTTAATAATTAACATCAAATAATACAAAATCTGTGACAGATAATGAAATGATTCAATATTTAACCTATAGTTTAATATCATTATTGCACGAATCTTGGCGCAATCCTGGACGGCATCCCGTCATCGTCCCCGCGCGCCAACGGCCAGGATTGCTCCTGCCTGGGCCAACTTCCAGCGGCTGCCGCCGGCGCTCCGACCACCTCCCCGACCGGCCACCGCCGCCGACACCTTCGTGGTGGTCGGGGCTATCTCCAGGCGGTGGCTAGGCCGCCGGGGAACACTATTCCGGCGAACCCGACAAGCTCAAAACCATGGAAAAATCACGATTTTTCTGAATTGGATCGGGCTCAATTGAGCCCGAACCTTGGACCTAATGATTTCTAAGGTCTGCCCATAGGTTAAGGAGTAGAGGAGGACCTGTGGTGGCGGCTGTAGCCGTGCCGATCGCTGGATTGGCATGGTGGTGGCCGGTGGTGGTCGGATTGTTCAAAAGTGGAGGAAAGAGCTCGTCTTCTTCAGGAAAAGGGTGGGAAATACTCCTTGGACCTCACTGGAGCTTTTAAAGAGGGAGAGGAGGGAGTTAGGTGGCTGAATTGCCATGTGCCATTTTTGGCCATGGTCAATCTTGGCGGCTAGGTTGGTAGGGGGGGGGGGTGGAGCTTGCTCTAATCAGTCCACAATGGCTGCTGCACTCCCCCTTGTCCTTCTGAAATGAATGGGGAGGTTGGGGAGAGGGAAGGAGGAGTACAAAGTCCTCCTTCCTTCTTCTTTCTTCTCTTTCTCTCTCCTCCATGGGTGACTTTCTCTCTCCTAGTCACCAAGCCTGAATTTTTGGCTCCTACATGTCCCATGGCAGCCCACAAGTCCATTTGGTCACTTAAGTCATGGTTAGCCCAATTGAAATGAGCTTGAGCTTGAGTTAGCCCATTTGGGCTAACTTGACCAAAAGTTGGACTAGGGCCCACCTAGGTCAATTTGGTCCTTGAGATCTCTTTAATGGGTCCTTGGTGACCCATTAGCCTCCCCTAGGGTCAAGGTGGGGTTGGATTGGCCCTTGTAGGTCACTTGGCCCTTAACTAGGGCACTTTGACCACTTTAGGTCAAGAGTTGACTTTGGTCAACCTAGCCTTTATGATTGGTCCCAATGAGTCCTTGGTGACCTATTGGCCTCTTCCTAGGCCTATGAGGGTAGGGGTGGGGTCCATTTGGCTAAGGGATTGCAATTGATCCTTGTGTAGGCCAATTTGACCTATTTAGGGTTAGAGTTGACTTTGGTCAACTTAGCTCCCTTGATTACCCTCCATGGGTCCTTAGTGACCCATTGACCCCTACCTAGGGTTATGGAGGTATGGGTGGAGTATATTTGGCTAATAGACTGCAATGGACCCTTGTGTAGGTCAATTTGACCTAGCTAGGGTTATTGTTGACTTTGGTCAACTTAGGTCCTTTGATTGCTCTCCATAGGTCCTTAGTGACCCATTGACCCCCTTCTAGGGTTATAAGGGTATGGGTGGGGTCTTGGAGTCTTGGTGAAGCCCCATGATCACCTTAAGCCAAGGTTTAGAAATCTGCTAAGTGCAGACCATAGTGGCCCTATCCACACCACCAGGTCCACTTGACTCCTTCTTGGGCTTCCTAGGGTTTTGTCATGACAAAACCACTCTTAGGGGTCTAGTTGAAAATGGGATGTTACACCATCCCCACCGTCTCGCCGAACTGGTACTCGCCTGCCGAGCCCGGTAAGAGGACTCGCCGCCTCGGCTTGCGCTCCCCCCTCACTCGCGATTTCCTTCCCGGCTCGTCTGATGGGCGCGTCATTGCCTAGTGCCGGATCGGCGACCACGGGAACCACTGAAATCGTGCTCTCGGCTCGCATGCCGAGTGCGACCCTGACGAGTCCGAGCACTTCCTCTCTGAGCTCCGCGGACATCCCCGCCGTTGCGGGAGGGGGAGGGGGTGACGAGCTCGCCCTGCCTGAACCTTGCCCTTCATCTCTTTCCATCGGACTTGCGGAAGATTTTCTGTGCTAACCACGCTCAACGCTCACCGCACCAAAGTGTTGAAACCGAAAAATCGATCCCTGAGGAATTCGACCCTTGGGGAAGGGGTGGTCGCACACTTACTTCTCTTTTCACGAGCCCAAGTGACAAGGGAAAAGGAGCAGAGATAGACCCAAGGCTCCAGCACGGAGGTCCCACAACACACCCGGAAGATCTTAGAGTGCTTCCCCTCCTTTGCCAAGTGCTGAAGCTAAGGTACCTCAGAAAGCGCTCGAAGACCGATCACAAGAAACCGTGCCTTCTGAGGTACCCCTTGGGTCCTATTTATAGGAAAAGACGGTCTGCAAATATCCAACCTTCACTGTTTTCGAGGACTATAGGCAGTCCAAAAGGGGTGACATGGTAAAAATACACCACATCTGAAGGGCGAGCCGGCCCTGAGAAGAATGTCCATTGAGCGGGGGAGGCGAGTACGGGCACGGGAAAGCTTCCCCCCACGCCGAGGTGAAAGGCGGTGAGGGTGCTCGCCTTACTCAACGCCATAAGAGAAGGCATTGAGTGAGCTCGCCTCTCTCAACACTACGGCCTAGCTCGCCTTACTCAATGCCACGGGAGAAGGCGTTGAGTGAGCTTGCCTCTCTCAACGCCACGGCCTGGCTCGCCTCGCCTCGGGCCTGGGCGAGTCGGCTCTGAAGCCCCTTCTCGCTGGCGTGCTGGCATTCGCCCACCCCTTGGCTCTGGCGAGAACGTCCCAGGCCGGATCTGCTCGGCTCTACGAACTTCGAGCTCGGCACGACGATTGCCGAGCCCGTACTCGGCGCGCTGGGCTCGGCATGCTCTGCTGAACTCGCCTGGGGCTCTGGGGCAGTCTAAGCCGGCCGGTTTGGCTCCTGTTAGCCCACTCGCTGGATACGAGGTTGTACACCCAGCACCCTTGGCCTGAGTAGAGAACTTAACAACAAGAGGAAGAACTACCTTCAGCTTAGATAAACCTTCAACAAGTTTATTTTCGGCTTCTAGTAATTCTTCCAACCCCTTGATGATTTCATCCTTCAGATCAAGGTGCTTGATAGCCTTGTTGAACTCATCAACAGCAGTATCTAAGTCTTCTCTGAGTGAGTGCATCTTAACGACTTCCTCTCTCAGAGAGCTTTCTATGGCTTTTAGAGACTTAATCTCTTTTGCCTGAGTTTTCACGACCTTTCGACATTTGTCATAAGCCATGATCAACTCCTTATACTGGGCCATGAGTTCAGACTCATCGTCAGAGGAGCTGTCCTCATGATCATGCTCAGAAACTTCAGATTCTGAAAGAGGGGTGTGAGATTTTACCTCCCTAGTGAACTGGGGCTCTTATTCATCATCTGATTGAGCCATAAGCCCAAAGTAGGCCTCCTCTTCTGTTGGAGTTACCATGGTGATCTAGAAGTTGTCAAACATGTAATCTCATTGCCAACGCAATATGAGCCTGCAGGGTCGCACATAAGAGCTATGGAGGAGTTGGAAGATTGACCGTATTGGTAAAGGTTACCAATCACCATAGATATGGGGTCTGACAAATGTTGCCAAGGTGGTTCGTCGAAAATCATCGAGAATGAGTCGTCGAGAATGTCTCGACGACTGCGACCAAGTCAAAGTCGTCGAGAATGTCAACGACTACGACTAAGTCAAAGTCGTCGAGAATGTCTCGACGACTAAGTCAAAGTCGTCGAGAATGTCTCGACGACCAAGTCAAAGTCGTCGAGAATGTCTCAACGACTACGACCAAGTCAAGAGTCATCGAGATTGTCTCGACGACTACGGCAAAGTCGTCGAGTATGACTCACCGACGAAGGCCTCGATTCTCGACGATTCGGTCAGGTCATTCTCGCCCTGTTGGGGTTTCTCGTGAGGGTTGGCACAACACTTTGTGCACGCAGCGGAAAGGAAAAGTACGAGAACAACCCAAGAGAACTGGATCTGGCCATGATCGTTGTATCAAGAAGTAAACAAAATAACTAGGGCAAAATACCTTAGTGGTGTTGAGTCACAACTCAACGAAGATGCTCCAAGTAATTAGTGATGTCGGTGGCGAGTTGTACGTGGAATAATATCCACGTCGGAGGTGCGACCGATCTTCTACCTGACCCTTCGTGTGACGAAGCTCGGGAGTTCTCCAGCTCGTGTGGATTTCTGCAGAGACGTGGATATTATTCCACGTACAACTCGCCACCGACATCACTAATTACTTGGAGCATCTTCGTTGAGTTGTGACTCAACGCCACTAAGGTATTTTGCCCTAGTTATTTTGTTTACTTCTTGATACAACGATCATGGCCAGATCCAGTTCTCTTGGGCTGTTCTCGTACTTTTCCTTTCCGCTGCGTGCACAAAGTGTTGTGCCAACCCTCACGAGAAACCCCAACAGTGGTATCAGAGGGAGGTTGCGGCCATGACAGTCGTGCACGGGGGACCCCGTGCGGGCAACATTCGTCGTGGGTTCGACATCTGTCGAGGGGGCAACATTCGTCGTGGGTGCGATATTTGTCGAGGGGGCGACATTCGCCGTGGGTGCGACATCTGTCGAGGGGGCGACATTCGTCGTGGGTGCAACATCTGTCGAGGGGGCGACATTCATCGTGGGTGCCACATTGGTCGTGGGGCGACATTCGTGGTGGGTGCGACATTTGTCGAGGGGGCGAAATTCGTCGTGGGTGCGACATTTGTCAAGGGGGCGAAATTCGTCATGGGTGCGACATTTGTCAAGGGGGCGAAATTCGTCATGGGTGCGACATTTGTCAAGGGGCGACATTCGTCGTGGGTGCGACATTTGTCGAGGGGGCGACATTTGTCGTGGGGGCGACATTTGTCGTGCGGGCGACATTTGTCGTGGGGGCGACATTTGTCATGTCGGCGACATTTGTCGTGGGGGCGACATTCGTCAAGGTGGCGACATTCGTCGCGGTGGAGACAATCGTCGTGGTGGAGACAATCGTCGTGGTGGAGACAATGGTCGTGGTGGCGACAATCGTCGTGGGGGCGACATTTGTCTTGGGGGCGACATTCGTCGTGGGTGCGACATTTTTCAAGAGTGATATTTGTCGAGGGGGCGACATTTGGCTGAGACGGCAACATTGATCGCGGGGGCGACATCGGTATGAGGAGTATTTAACGTAAACAGAGGACTCAATCAATAACCCCAAATGGGTTTCATCCAGATGAACAAAATAACAAAAAAATGTAGAAAACTCATTTGGGGTTTTTATCCAGATTAACAAAATAGAGGAAAATGATGAGTATTTAACGTAGAGATTGAGAAAATGAAAAAAAAACTCAAATAGTCAGCTGAATGAAAAAAACAGAACATAGATATGCAGTTATAATAGTGTTTCTCACTAACAAATTTTTTCTTAAGTGTTTCTAACTAACATATTTTTTCTCAACATCATTTTGTTCTCTCACAAACACAGAAAAAGCAACAAAAATGTACTAAAATTAGAAACAACATTGAGAAAGAAACAAAAAAGAAATAAAATAAATAATACCCCATCTTCAAGCTTTGGCCTTCTATGTAAAGGCATGCTTGATTTCCGCAGCGACATGATTGATCCCCCCCCACAAAAAACATGCCTGTGACACAAAACCATGTAACGACGTGCTTGTTAAAGAGAATAAAAAATAATAATAATTTAAGAACTCCAAAAATATTAATCAATTTTACACAATTAACGCCTGCAACAAAAATTCCACTTATCTGTAACGTAATTCCAGTGGCCATCACATGGAACAAAGTAGAGCAGAGCCTAAGGAAAATAAAAAAAAACAGAATAGGTGGAGGACGTGGAAGAGGACGGAGCACACAAAGGAGCGGAGGAAGAAGTCGAAGAAGTGCGACAGACATTTCGCCCCATTGGGTGAGAACTTGATGACTAAATAAGAAATTAATAATGGGGGAGAAGAACCTAAAGCCGTTTTTGTGAGATCTGGGTGGCTTACCGTGAAAGAAGCACTTTCGACAGCCGGAGAAATGATGGCCAGCTCGATTCCTGCAGAGGACGTTTGAGATCTAGATCAAGGTACGTGAAGAGGGTGTAGATCTGAAAGGAAACTGAGTTTAGGAGTGAAGAGGTCGGTGTCAATAGAGATTCAGTAAAGGAGGAGTTCTGATGGCTTACTGTCCGCAGCCGCATAAATGGTGGTCAGCTCGATTCCTGCAGGCGCTGCAGAAGACGGAGGGCAGCGTTCTTCGTCGATGTAGAGACGCGAAGAGAGGAGTTAGTCGGCGAGAACTGGACATCGAGAGGAAGGCAGGGGATGGGTTTGCGAGGGGGGCGGAGCTGTAGCGACAGGTCCGCGTTGGAGAATGAGCAGTTGCACTGTGTAGATCTGAGAATTACCTATTTGATCGGGCGTTAAGGCTGAAAGCGCGATCCGTGGCATTCACATAAGACGGTCAGTGTCCGTTGATTTGTAGTGATCGTGTGGTGGGAAATCAAAGGATGCGTGGCTTCATCTGTGACCCTTGATTGCAGTAGATCCTGTGGTTGATAATGTTTGCGGGAAGCAGAAAAAGCGGAGGGCTTTTTCGGAAGATGAAAATTACACCATTTAGAAGGGTATTTTGGGAACAGAAATGTTACACCACCCCTAAAAACCTCTTCCCTTATAGTATAAAGATATATATATACATATATATACATATATATGTATACATATATAGATATATATACATATATATACATATATATGTATACATATATATGTATACATATATATGTATAGATATGTATACGTATATGTGTATATATATATATATATATATATATATATATATATATATATATATATATATATATATATATATATATATCCTACCATATAAGCAAATATGCATATCTTTGCACACACCACAGATTCATCCTCCACCGTTTGATCAACATGCAGATTTATTCTCATCCATTAGATGGAGAGAGAGAAAGGAATCTTGAGAAGTGAGGTAGATGGATTGATGGAATATTAATAGGCATCCTGTACCTACATGAGAGAGAAAGAGAGAGGAGAGGGGGAGAGTATGTGGCAGAGAGGAAGAGAGAGGGATAGGAAGAGAGAGAGAGGGAGGGAGAGAGAGGGCGGCGGGTTCATTATATAGTATTATTAGGAGAGGGGGAGAGTATGTGGCAGAGAGGAAGAGAGAGGGATAGGAAGAGAGAGAGAGGGAGGGAGAGAGAGGGCGGCGGGTTAATTATATAGTATTATTATTATATATATGGAGAGAGAAAGAGAGAGAGGAGAGGGGGAGAGTCTGCGGCAGAGAGGAAGAGAGAGAGAGAGAGAGAGATGTGCGGTGAGAGAGAGAGAGAGAAATGTGTGGTGAGAGAGAGAGAGAGAGAAATGTGCGGTGAGAGAGAGATAAATGGGTGGGGATTTCCATTTCAAAATCACAATTGAAGATATAAACGACTTAAAATTGTATGATTCACTATAATAGTAAATCAAAATTGTAATATTTATTAAACTTTTTTTACGGACATTTTGAGTACTCATATGTATATATTGTGGTCGCTGCCCGTTTTAATGCGGACGCAGCCCGCAACGACGCATCGAGCACGGACGCGACTTGCAACGACGCATCGAGCACGGGCGCAGCTTGCAACGACGCATCGAGCACGGGCGAAGCCCGTGCGGAGGCGGGCGGAGCCCGCCTGGAGGCGGCCGAAGGCCGTCCGAGAGCATCGAGCACGGGCGTAGTCCGTGCGAAGATGCTCGTATATATATATATATATATATATCTATACATATATATGTATACATATATATGTATATATATGTATACGTATATGTGTATATATATATATATGTATATATATATATATGTATATGTATACATATATATATGTATACATATATATACATATACATATATATGTATACAGGGCCCGAATCATGTGCGCATATATACATATATACATATATATGTATATATATATGTATACATATATATGTATATATATATATATGTATACATATATACATACATATGTATATATATATATGCATATATATATGTATATATATGTATACATATATATGTATACAACTTTCATGTATACATATATATATATATGTATACATATATATGTATATGTATACATATATACGTATACATATATATACATATATATGTATATATATGTATACGTATATATGTATACATATACATATATATGTATACATACATATATATATATATATATATATATATACATATATACATATACATATATATGTATATGTATACATATATACGTATACATATATATACATATATACGTATACATATATATACATATATACGTATACATATATATACATATATATGTATACATATATATGTATACATATATGTACACTTTTTCAAATGAAGCCGTTTAGGCCCCCATAATTCACCCCGAAAAAAACCACTTCCGCAGCTTGTATGGACGCGTGTTGCGGAAGTGGCATTTTTCGGGATGAATTTTGGGGGCCTAAACGGCTTCATTTGAAAAAGTGATCAACATGAAAGTTGTAGATCTCGATGAGATCTACAACTTTCATGTTGATCACTTTTTCAAATGAAGCCATTTAAAACCCCAAAATCCAAATATTCCGAATTCGCGCTATAAATTCTATTATAGCGCGAGTGTATACTCTCCAAGCCCTATATATATATTTTTGGAGTTCTTAAATTATTATTATTTTTTATTCTCTTTAACAAGCACGTCGTTACATGGTTTTGTGTCACAGGCATGTTTTTTGTGGGGGGGGGGGGGGGGGGATCAATCATGTCGCTGCGGAAATCAAGCATGCCTTTACATAGAAGGCCAAAGCTTGAAGATGGGGTATTATTTATTTTATTTCTTTTTTGTTTCTTTCTCAATGTTGTTTCTAATTTTAGTACATTTTTGTTGCTTTTTCTGTGTTTGTGAGAGAACAAAATGATGTTGAGAAAAAATATGTTAGTTAGAAACACTTAAGAAAAAATTTGTTAGTGAGAAACACTATTATAACTGCATATCTATGTTCTGTTTTTTTCATTCAGCTGACTATTTGAGTTTTTTTTTTCATTTTCTCAATCTCTACGTTAAATACTCATCATTTTCCTCTATTTTGTTAATCTGGATAAAAACCCCAAATGAGTTTTCTACATTTTTTTGTTATTTTGTTCATCTGGATGAAACCCATTTGGGGTTATTGATTGAGTCCTCTGTTTACGTTAAATACTCCTCATACCGATGTCGCCCCCGCGATGATTGACGCCCCCGCGATCAATGTTGCCGTCTCAGCCAAATGTCGCCCCCTCGACAAATATCACTCTTGCAAAATGTCGCACCCACGATGAATGTCGCCCCCAAGACAAATGTCGCCCCCACGACGATTGTCGCCACCACGACCATTGTCTCCACCACGACGATTGTCTCCACCACGACGATTGTCTCCACCGCGACGAATGTCGCCACCTTGACGAATGTCGCCCCCACGACAAATGTCGCCGACATGACAAATGTCGCCCCCACGACAAATGTCGCCCCCACGACAAATGTCGCCCCCACGACAAATGTCGCCCCCTCGACAAATGTCGCACCCACGATGAATGTCGCCCCTTGACAAATGTCGCACCCATGACGAATTTCGCCCCTTGACAAATGTCGCACCCATGACGAATTTCGCCCCCTTGACAAATGTCGCACCCACGACGAATTTCGCCCCCTCGACAAATGTCGCACCCACCACGAATGTCGCCCCACGACTAATGTGGCACCCACGACGAATGTCGCCCCCTCGACAGATGTTGCACCCACGACGAATGTCGCCCCCTCGACAGATGTCGCACCCACGGCGAATGTCGCCCCCTCGACAGATATCGCACCCACGACGAATGTTGCCCCCTCGACAGATGTCGAAACCACTTGCCAGGAACGTCTGGGATTTCGTAGCAATTTCTAATTGTAGAAGTTGTTGTCTCCTTAGTAGTAACCATCCCTCGAATTTTGTTTTGGATTTTGAATCCAACAAAGAGAGATGAGCTTGTCTACTGCTTTAATTTGAGTTGCCTTTTCCCTTTGTCCAATGCATGTAAACCTGAATATTTGGAAATGTCCATATGTTCAGATTTAGCCCTTTGCTCTATCAAATGTTGATAGTGTCTTGTTGTGCACATAAGGGATGCATGAGGATTCTAGAAATGTTTTATTTTATTTAGATGTGCACATTGATCAAAGGTTGATCATGGTTAATTGTTAACATACTATCAAAATTTAAATCCCTTCATCAAACATTAAGTGTTCGGATGCCTTCCGATGGATGACACTCTTCCTGCCTCGATCGATGAAGTGTGGGCTTGCCAAAGCAAGGTGCATTAATCTATCTTGGTAAGGGTGCGAGCGGATAATTGTGATATCCCACTGTCGACATCGGGCCCCACTTAACTAGGTGACCTCAAAGGTTGAGCGCCTAGAGGCATAGGGTTGGCATGCACCATATGATGGATGCGAATAAAGAGTTATTCACCAACCACACAAGAATTGCATGAGGATGCAATTGGCAAACGTTGCCTACCTAAATAACTACATCGTGAGAGGAAAGCCAAAGCTGACTCATTGTGTTGGTGAAATACGGATCTTGTCCACTAAGAGAGTAGCTCGCATGAACTCTCCGAATTGATAGTGAGGGCTATTAGTTCGAATAAAATAGTGGGAGTTTTTAATTAGAGTCCAAATTAAAATAAATTGTATTTTGAAACTTTGGTACTGATTTTATTCTGCATGAATTCTTGTAGAATTCCATGACAAGTGGTTCACACTCCACTTTGTCTCTGAGAGCCATCCTTGAGAAGGATAAGCTCAATGGGACTAACTACATGGACTGGTACAGGAGCTTGAGAATTGTTCTCAGGCAAGAGCGAAAGCTCTATGTCTTAGAAGAGGAATCCCCCGAGGTGCCGACCGGGAATTCTTCCCGTGCTGATAAGGATGCTTACAAGAAGTATACCGATGATGCTTTAGACATCGAATGCCTTATGCTTGCCACCATGAACTCTGAGCTCCAAAGGCAACATGAGAACATGGGGTGCAAGGAGATTGACGAGCATCTTAAGAAAATGTTTCAAGGGCAGGCTCATCAAGAGAGGTTCGACGTCATGAAAGCGTTGTTTCAGTGCAAGATGGGAGTTCGAGACTCAGTAGGGACTCACGTACTCAAGATGATTGGGTATATAGAGAACCTTGAAAGACTGGGTTTTCCTCTGGGTCAAGAGTTGGCCACAGATCTGATCCTGCAATCGTTGCCGGACAGCTACGAGCAGTTTGTCTTGAACTATAACATGAATGAAATAGACAAGACATTGCCCGAACTCCTAGGCATGTTGAGAACTGCCGAAATCAATATGAAGAAGGCCAAGCCTACCAGCCCCATACTGATGGTGCATAAGGGCAAGGGCAAGGCCAAGGGCTTCAAGAAGACGAAGGTGGGACCTAAGTCACATCTTGAGCCCAAGTCTTCTGCACTGAAGAAGAAGAAAAGCACGGTGAAGGAAGGGAAATGCCACCACTGTGGCAAGGCTGGTCATTGGAGGAGGAACTGTCCTTCTTATATTGAGGGTCTGCAGAAAATGAAGGGAGGTATGACTTCCGCTTCAGATATTTATGTTATAGAGATAAACCTCTCTGCTCCTTCATCTTGGGTATTGGATACCGGATGTGGTTCTCACATTTGTACAAATGTGCAGGAACTGGAAAGGAGAAGATTGCTGAGTAAAGGGGAGGTGGACCTGCGTGTCGGCAATGGAGCAAGAGTTGCTGCTGTAGCCGTAGGGGTTTACCGTCTTTCTTTGCCCAGTGGGCTTGTAATAGAACTAGATAATTGTTATTTTGTTCCGGCCATAACTAGAAACATTATATCTATTTCATGTCTGGACATGATTGGATTTTCTTTTATAATTAAGAACAACTGTTGTTCCATATTTAAGAATGATGTTTGTTATGCTGTAGCCCAACTGTTTAATGATCTTTATGTTTTGAACTTAGACCATATGATCTATAATGTAGAAAATAATAAAAGACTAAGAACAAATGACTCAAACCCTACGTATCTCTGGCATTGTCGTTTGGGCCATATAAACGAGAAGCGCATATCCAAGCTCCATAAGGATAGACTTTTGGACTCATTTGATTATGAATCATTTGAGCGATGTGAATCTTGTTTGTTAGGCAAAATGACAAAAGCTCCTTTCACTGGTTATACTGAGAGGGCTGAGGATCTCTTGAGTGTTGTACATAGTGATGTATGCGGACCCATGAGTTCCATGGCTAGAGGTGGGTATTTCTACTTCATTACATTTACTGATGATTTCAGTAGATACGGATATGTGTATCTTATGAAGTGCAAATCCGAGACCTTTGAAAAGTTCAAAGATTTCAAGAATGAAGTTGAAAACCAGTTGGGCAAAAGGGTTAAAGCACTCCGATCCGATCGAGGTGGTGAATACCTGAGTCACGAGTTCCGTGATCATCTGAAAGAGTGTGGTATTATATCACAGCTCACTCCACCTAGAACACCACAAAACAATGGTGTGTCTGAGAGGAGAAATCGTACTCTGTTAGACATGGTACGTTCGATGATGAGTCATGCAGACTTGCCTGTTTCCTTTTGGGGTTTTGCTTTAGAGACTGTTGCTATGACACTGAATCGCGCTCCAACAAAAACGGTTCTGAAGACACCATATGAGATATGGACTGGGAAACGTCCTAGTATGTCGTTTATTAAAATTTGGGGCTGTGAGGCATACGTGCGACGTCAAATGCCTGACAAGCTGGAACCCAAATCAGATAAATGTTATCTGGTGGGATATCCTAAGGAAACGAAAGGATATTACTTTTACCTACCGTCCGAGGGCAAGGTGTTTGTCGCAAGGACCGGTGTCTTCTTGGAGAAAGAGTTCTTATCAAGAAAGACTGAAAAGGTAGAACTTGAAGAAGTTCAAGAACCACAAATAGTGAATGAACCAGAATTGGATTCTGAATTAGGACTACAAGGTGTTGTAGCTAGAGAACCTACTCAAGAAACACATGTCCTGCGTAGATCTGGTAGACCAAGATTTGAGCCTGAGAGATATGGATTTCTCGTGTCTCAAATAGGTAATGTGTTGCTAATGGATCATGATGATGAACCAGCAACCTACCAAGAGGCTATGAATGGACCGGACTCCGACAAATGGCTTGAGGCTATGAAATCCGAAATGGACTCCATGTATGCAAACCAAGTTTGGAACTTGGTGGAACCACCTGAAGGGGTACGACCCATAGGGTGCAAGTGGGTCTTCAAGAAGAAGACCGACATGGATGGGAATGTACATACATTCAAAGGGCGACTGGTGGCTAAGGGTTTTAGACAAATTCATGGTATTGACTATGATGAAACCTTTTCCCCTGTTGCCATGGTAAAGTCCATAAGGATATTGCTTGCTATTGCTGCGTATTATGACTATGAGATCTGGCAGATGGATGTCAAAACAGCTTTCCTTAATGGAAACCTCCTTGAGGAAGTGTACATGACACAACCCGAGGGTTTTGTATCCCCAAATGAAGCCACTAAGATATGCAAGCTGAATAGGTCCATATATGGACTGAAACAGGCCTCTCGAAGTTGGAATCTTCGTTTTGATGAGAAAATCAAAGAGTTTGGTTTCATCAAGAATGAAGATGAGCCTTGTGTTTACAAGCGAATCAGTGGGAGCATTGTTGTCTTCCTGATACTGTATGTAGATGACATACTGTTGATTGGGAATGACATTCCTACCCTGAAAGTTGTTAAGAACAACCTAGGGAACTGCTTTTCTATGAAGAACTTGGGTGAAGCGACTTATATACTTGGTATTAAGATCTATAGAGATAGATCGAAGAAGTTGCTGGGTTTGACCCAGAGTACATACATCGATAAGGTGTTGAAGCGGTTCAACATGCTTGAGTCCAAGAAAGGATTTTTGCCCATGTCTCATGGTGTGAATCTCTCTAAGGACCAGTGTCCAAAATCTTGTGAAGATAAGGACCGCATGAAGTTGATTCCATATGCTTCGGCAATTGGATCAATCATGTATGCAATGTTATGTACTCGACCCGATGTCTCCTTTGCTTTAAGCATGACTAGCAGGTATCAGTCAGACCCCGGTGAGTGTCACTGGATTGCAGTCAAGAATATCCTGAAGTACTTGAGAAGGACTAAGGATGTGTTCTTGGTGTATGGTGGAGAGGAAGAGCTCATTGTAAGTGGTTACACGGATGCTAGCTTCCAAACTGATAGGGACGATTCAAAGTCTCAGTCAGGGTTTGTGTTTTGCCTGAATGGAGGAGCTGTGAGCTGGAAGAGTTCCAAGCAAGAGACAGTTGCTGATTCTACAACGGAAGCCGAGTATATCGCTGCAGCTAATGCAGCGAAGGAGGCTGTATGGATTAGGAAATTCATCGACGAGCTTGATGTAGTTCCTAGCATTGTTGGTCCCGTAGTTCTCTACTGTGATAACAATGGTGCAATTGCACAATCTAAGGAACCTAGATCCCATCAGCGCTCCAAGCACATACTTCGGCGGTTCCATCTTATTCGTGAGATTGTCGAACGAGGAGATGTGAACATTTGCAGAGTGCCGACTGAGGAGAATATTGCAGATCCACTGACAAAGCCTCTCGCGCAGAGAAAGCATGATGGTCATACTAGATCAATGGGTATACGATACCTGAATGATCAAGTCTAGTGGGAGCCTTGTGGGTTGCATGTAAAGATATATTCTGTTGGCTGTTTATTGTTTATTCATATGATGAATTGTGTACCTAGATTTTCTTTTTACAATTAATGGCATATTCCGTTATTATGGTTTTTCTATATGATAGTTAAATGTTAACATAATGAATACCCTTAGAATGTTCGCTTCCATAGGACATCAAGTACGTGACTTGAATGTGAGAGCCTGTGATTCATTTGAAGCTTCATTCTTAAAAGTCCCTGGTCGTGGTATTATCATAGGATCTAAGGGTAATGATGATACATGAAGACTAGCACGTGCGTTGACTGATGACCAGTTCTCACAGGTCATGATATTGTGATATCAAGTCATCACGTGGGTACTTGTTAATGAACAAGTCGTACTGGACAGACCCAACCAGAGACTACTTTGTGGATTGTTATCTAATCGTGTCACAAGTAGGTCTCTACTGACAATGGTGTTGTGGTCCTTTGACCTGAAGTCACAACATTCATCAAGTGAGGAAGAGCATGCTTTGATGCCATCTAAAGTCTTCCTTGAGAAAGGTTGATGATAAGGGTGGTTGTTGGGCACGTTACGAATCATTTGGGTGTTTGTGTGTGAGCAGATATGGAATTTGTCCTCCTATATGACAGGAGTTGCATCAATGGGCCCCTTGATGGAATTGGACTGAGAAATGCATGGCCATGCTTGGTGGAGTCAATATGTGATATTGGCCTCACCATTCTCTGGATGTCCGTTCTAGATCAGGAAACTTGGATTGAGCTATTATGAGGGTGACACGGTCCATGCCTCTAGTTCTTTCCGGATGTAAGGGACAAAGGGACAAAGACAACGCTGATACATTGTTCATGAAGGCTTATGAGTTATAAACTCTTATTGCTTGGGGAGCAATGATGCATTGCTAGATGCCGCTCATTGTTTGTGAGGTTTATGGTTTGATACTTCCAAGATCAAGTGGGAGACTGTTGGAGTTACCATGGTGATCTAGAAGTTGTCAAACATGTAATCTCACTGCCAATGCAATATGAGCCTGCAGGGTCGCACATAAGAGCTATGGAGGAGTTGGAAGATTGACCGTATTGGTAAAGGTTACCAATCACCATAGATATGGGGTCTGGCAAATGTTGCCAAGGTGGTTCGTCGAAAATCATCGAGAATGAGTCGTCGAGAATGTCTCGACGACTGCGACCAAGTCAAAGTCGTCGAGAATGTCTCAACGACTACGACTAAGTCAAAGTCGTCGAGAATGTCTCGACGACTAAGTCAAAGTCGTCGAGAATGTCTCGACGACCAAGTCAAAGTCGTCGAGAATGTCTCGACGACCAAGTCAAAGTCGTCGAGAATGTCTCAACGACTACGACCAAGTCAAGAGTCGTCGAGATTGTCTCGACGACTACGGCAAAGTCGTCGAGTATGACTCACCGACTAAGGCCTCGATTCTCGACGATTCGGTCAGGTCATTCTCACCGAATCTGGATTTGATTCTCGCCGATTCTGAAACCCTAATATGCTGTGTGGTCTGCGGATAGCGATTTATCTAGGTTTATTTATGCTTTGGGTATAAATAGACTCTTAGGGTTTTGGGAAACTAAGAGGAATCGGGTTATTCTCCTTTGACCGAATCGAAGCCGACGGAATCGTTCCGCCGCTCGTTCGCTCCGCCGATTCCCGAATCCCGCCGGACGGAAGAGTTCCGCCGCTGCAATCGTTCCGCAGACCTCCTCCTCTCCGGCGACAGTCGCTGGTGCTGCACTTCCTGGCGCGGACCTAGCAGTCCGTGGGAAGTGCGGAGGTGCGGCCGATCTTCTACCTGACCCTTCGTGCGACGAAGCTCGGGAGTTCTCCAGCTCGTGTGGATTTCTGCAGAGACGTGGATATTATTCCACGTACAACTCGCCACCGACATCACTAATTACTTGGAGCATCTTCGTTGAGTTGTGACTCAACGCCACTAAGGTATTTTGCCCTAATTATTTTGTTTACTTCTTGATACAACGATCATGGCCAGATCCAGTTCTCTTGGGCTGTTCTCGTACTTTTCCTTTCCGCTGCGTGCACAAAGTATTGTGCCAACCCTCACGAGAAACCCCAACATCTTCTTCACTTGACTCAGATGAGTCAGAGTCACTAAGAGTCTTGCCCTTTTTGGCTATCAGGCTCTTCTCTGTCCTCTTCTTGTTGTACGAGGATTTCTTTTCTTCTCTCCTGCCACCCTCCTTCTTCTTGTGGGGCAGTCAGCTATGACGTGACCTGGCTTGTTACAACAGTAGCAAACTATGTCAGTCGAAATATGTTTGTTCTGTTTAGAACCATACATATCATGGCTGCTTAAGCCTTTTCTGTGTCGATCACCATCATGTCGTGATCTTCTGTGAGAGGCATCCTTGCCCTTCCATTGCTTTTTCTTGTTCAAGAATTTCTTGATCTGCCGTGGGAGTAAGGAGAACTATCCTTCAGATAGCTCAGATCCCGAGGTACTTGACTCCAAGTTTTCTTCTTCACTAACTTCTTGTGCTGGGGTTGGAGAGGTTGCCTTTGACTTCCTGGAGTTGCCTGCCTTTAAAGCAACAAACTTCTCTTTGGATGCAGACCTGTGTTGGAACCCCTAGTTTGATTTGGGCTAGGTTCACTGAGTTAGGATTGTTGGAGTTACCATGGTGATCTAGAAGTGGTCAAACATGTAATCTCACTGCCAACGCGATATGAGCCTGCAGGGTCGCACATAAGAGCATGTGGAGAAGTCGGAAGATTGACTGTGTTGGTAAATGTTACCAATCACCATACAGAATGGGGTCCCGCAAATGTTGCCAAGGTGGTTCGTCGAGAATCGACGACTATGGTTCGTCGAGAATCGTCGACTATGGTTCGTCGAGAATCGACGACTATGGTTCGTCGAGAATCGACGACTATGGTTCGTCGAGAATCGACGACTATGGTTCATTGAGAATCATCGACTATAGTTCGTTAAGAATCGTCGGCTATGGCAATTCGTCGAGAATCGTCGACTAAGGCAATTCGTCGAGAATCGAACTGTTCGATAATCGACGAATGCTGATTCCCGACGAATTATTCTAGAAACCCTAATTCTCTGTTGTCTGTGGATAGTGATATTTCTAGGTTTGTTTATACTTCTGGTATAAATTAGAACTTAGGTTTTAGGGTCTGTGGATCAACCCCCAGCCCGACATAAGTGTTCCGCCAATTCGCTCGCTCCGCCGGCCTCCGCTCCGACGATAGTCGTCGGTGCTTTTCTTCTTGGAGCAGACCTAGCAGTCCGTGGAAGTGCAAGGTGCAGTCGATCTCCCTTCCCGTTTTTCGTGCGACGAAGATCGGCGATCTCCCGCTCGTGTGGATTTATGCAGAGACGTAAATGCTATTCTACATGGGACTCGCCGCCGACAAGAACTCATACATTGGAGCATCTTTGTTGAGTTGTGACTCAACGCCGCCAAGGTAATTTTACCTAGTTATTTCTTAACTTCTTGATTCAATTTTCATGGCCCGATCCCAAATCTCTTTTTGGTTGTTCTTGATTTTATTGTTTCCGCTGCGTGCACAACTGTTGTGCCACCTTGTAGAAAACCGAACAGTGGTATCAGAGCGAGGTTGCGGCCATGATTGTTGTATTGGAAGTTAGGTTATTCCAGTACGTGTAAACCTAGGGATTTAGAAGTGTTCTAAATATCTAGATTTAATCCTGGAACATCAATTGTTGATGATTTTTTAAGGGAAATCGGTGGTGATTTTGCAAAAATTTGGTCGGGGCGCTGCCCCGCACCCCGTTAGGGGCTCTGCCCCTTAGACCCCGCCAGGAACGTCTAGGATTTCATGGTAATTTCTAATTGTTAGAAATTGTTGTCTCCTTAGCAGTAACCGTCCCTCGAGTGGTTAATGAACCCGTGTATTGTTTTAGATTTTGAATCCAACAAGGAGAGATGAGCTTGTCTACTGCTTTAAGTCGAGTTGCCTTTGCCTTTGTCCATTGCATGTAAATCTGAAGATTTGGAAGAGTCCGGATGTTCAGATTTAGCCATTTCTTCCATCAAATGTTGATAGTACAATGTTGTGCACATAAGGGATGCATGTGGATTTTAGAAAAGTGTTTTTATATGGATGTGCACATTGATCAACTGTTGATCATGGTTAATTGTTAACCTATTATAAAAAATCCCTTCATCAAATATTAAGTGTTCGGATGCCTTCCGATAGATGACACTCTTCCTGCCTCGATCGATGAAGTGTGGACTTGCCAAAGCAAGGTGCATTAATCTATCTTGGTAAGGGTGCGAGCGGATAATTGTGATATCCCACTGTCGACATCGGGTCTAACTTAACTAGGTGACCTCAAAGGTTGAGTGCCTAGAGGCATAGGGTTGGCATGCACCATATGATGGATGCGAATAAGGAGTTATTCACCAACCATACAAGAATTGCATGAGGATGCAATTGGCAAGCGTTGCCTACCTAAATAACCACATCGTGAGAGAAAAGCCAAAGCTGACTCATTGTGTTGGTGAAATACGGATCTTGTCCACTAAGAGAGTAGCTCGCATGAACTCTCCGAATTGATAGTGAGGGCCATCATTTCGAATAAAAATAGTGAGAGTTTTAATTGAAGTCCAAATTAAAAATAAATTGTATTTTGAAATTTTGGTACTGATATTTTTCTGCATGAATTCTTGTAGAATTCCATGGCAAGTGGTTCACACTCCACTCTGTCTCTGAGAGCCATCCTTGAGAAGGATAAGCTCAATGGGACCAACTACATGGACTGGTACAGGAACCTGAGAATTGTTCTCAGGTAAGAGCGAAAGCTCTATGTCTTGGAAGAAGAAGCCCCCGAGGTGCCGACCGGGAACTCTTCCTGTGATGATAAGGATACTTATAAGAAGTATACTGATGACGCCTTAGACGTAGAATGCCTTATTCTTGCCACCATGAACTCTGAGCTTCAGAAGCAACATGAGAACATGGGGTGCAAGGAGATTGATGAGCATCTCAAGAAAATGTTTCAAGGGCAGGCTCGTTAAGAGAGGTTCGACGTCACAAAAGCATTATTTTAGTGCAAGATGGGAGTTCGAGATTCAGTAGGGACTCACGTTCTCAAGATGATTGGGTATATTGAGAACCTTGAAAGGCTGGGTTTTCCTCTAGGTCAAGAGTTGGCCACAGATCTGATCCTGATTTCGTTGCCGGACAGTTATGAGCAGTTTGTCTTGAACTACAACATGAATGAAATAGACAAGACACTGCCCGAGCTCCTAGGCATATTAAGAACTGCCGAGATCAACATGAAGAAGGCCAAGCCTGCCAGCCCCATACTGATGGTGCATAAGGGCAAGGGCAAGGCCAAGGTCTCT
This sequence comes from Platanthera zijinensis, assembly GCA_039513925.1. Taxonomy (NCBI): domain Eukaryota; kingdom Viridiplantae; phylum Streptophyta; class Magnoliopsida; order Asparagales; family Orchidaceae; genus Platanthera; species Platanthera zijinensis. Next base: position 97,749,330 of record CM077096.1, on the reverse strand, counting down.
AAGAAGACGAAGGTGGGACCTAAGTCACATCTTGAGCCCAAGTCTTCTGCACTGAAGAAAAATAAGAGCACAGTGAAGGAAGGGAAATGCCACCATTGTGGCAAGGCTGGTCATTGGAGGAGGAACTGTTCTTCTTACATTGAGGGTCTGCAGAGAATGAAGGGAGGTATGACTTCCCTTCAAATATTTTCGTTATAGAGATAAACCTTTCGGCTCCTTCATCTTGGGTATTGGATACCGGATGTGGTTCTCATATTTGTACAAATGTGCAGGAACTGGAAAGGAGAAGATTGCTGAGTAAAGGGGAGGTGGACCTGCACGTCGGTAATTGAGCAAAAGTTGTTACTGTAGCCGTAAGGGTTTACCGTCTTTCTTTGCCCAGTGGGCTTGTAATAGAACTAGATAATTATTATTTCGTTCCGACCATAACTAGAAACATTATATCCATTTCATGCTTGGACATGATTGGATTTTCTTTTATAATTAAGAACAACTGTTGTTCTATATTTAAGAATGATGTTTGTTATGCTGTAGCCCAATTGTTTAATGGTCTTTATGTTTTGAACTGGACCATCTGATCTATAATGTAGAAAATAATAAAAGACTAAGAACAAATGACTCAAACCCTACATATCTCTAGCATTGTCATTTGGGCCATATAAACGAGAAGCGCATATCCAAGCTCCATAAAGATGGACTTTTAGACTCATTTGATTATGAATCATTTGAGCGATGCGAATCTTGTTTGTTAGGCAAGATGACTAATGCCCCTTTCACTGGTTATACTGAGAGGGCTGAGGATCTCTTGGGTGTTGTACATAGTGATGTATGCGGACCCATGAGCTCCATGGCTAGAGGTGGGTATTTCTACTTCGTTACATTTACTGATGATTTCAGTAGATACAGATATGTGTATCTTATGAAGTGCAAATCCGAGACCTTTGAAAAGTTCAAAGAGTTCAAGAATGAAGTAGAAAACCAGTTGGGTAAAAGGGTTAAAGCACTCTGATCTGATCGAGGTGGCGAATACCTGAGTTATGAGTTCTGTGATCATCTGAAAGAGTGTGGTATTGTATCAGAGCTCACTCCACATAGAACACCACAACATAATTGTGTGTCTGAGAGGAGAAATCGTACTCTGTTAGACATGGTACGTTCGATGATGAGTCATGCAGACTTGCCTGTTTCCTTTTGGGGTTTTGCTTTAGAGACTGCTGCAATGACACTGAATCGCGCTCCAACGAAAATGGTTCTGAAGACACCATATGAGATATGGACTGGGAAGCGTCCTAGTATGTCGTTCATTAAAATTTGGGGCTGTGAGGAATACGTGCGACGTCAAATGCCTGACAAGTTGGAACCCAAATCGGATAAATGTTATCTGGTGGGATATCCTAAGGAAACGAAAGGGTATTACTTTTACCTACCATCCGAGGGCAAAGTGTTTGTCGCAAGGACTGACGTCTTTTTGGAAAGAGAATTCTTATCAAGAAAGACTGAAAAGGTAGAACTTGAAGAAGTTCAAGAACCACAAGTAGTGAATGAACCGGAATTGGATTCGGAGATAGGACTACAAGATGTTGTAGCTAGACAACCTTCTCAAGAAACACAAGTCCTACGTAGATCTAGTAGACCAAGATTTGAGCCTGAGAGATATGGATTTCTTGTGTCTCAAATAGGTAATGTGTTGCTTATGGATCATGATGATGAACCAGCAACCTACCAAGAGGCAATGAATGGACTGGACTCCGACAAATGGCTTGAGGCTATGAAATTCGAAATGGACTCCATGTTCGCAAACCAAGTTTGGAACTTGGTGGAACCACCAGAAGGGGTACGACCCATAGGGTGCAAATGGGTCTTCAAGAAGAAGACCGACATGGATGGGAATGTACAAACATTCAAAGGGTGACTGGTGGCCAAGGGTTTTAAGCAAATTCATGGTATTGACTATGATGAGACCTTTTCCCCCGTTACCATGGTAAAATCCATAAGGATATTGCTTGCTATTGCTGCGTATTATGACTACGAGATCTGGCAGATAGATGTCAAAACGGCTTTCCTTAATGGAAACCTCCTTGAGGAAGTGTACATGACACAACCCGAGGGTTTTATATCTCCAAATGAAGTCACTAAAATATGCAAGATGAATAGGTCCATCTATGGACTAAAGCAGGTCTCTCGAAGTTGGAATCTTCGTTTTGATGAGAAAATCAAAGAGTTTGGTTTCATCAAGAATGAAGATGAGCCTTGTGTTTACAAGCGAATCAGTGGGAGCATTGTTGTCTTCCTGATATTGTATGTAGATGACATACTGCTGATTGGGAATGACATTCCTACCCTGAAAATTGTTAAGAACAACCTAGGGAACTGCTTTTTTATGAAGGACTTAAGTGAAGCGACTTATATACTCGGTATTAATATCTATAGAGATAGATCGAAGAAGTTGCTGGGTTTGACCCAGAGTACATACATCGAGAAGGTGTTGAAGCGGTTCAACATGCTTGAGTCCAAGAAAGGATTTTTACCCATGTCTCATGGTGTGTATCTCTCTAAGGACCAATGTTCAAAATCTTGTGAAGATAAAGACCGCATAAAGTTGATTCCATATGCTTCGGCAATGTGATCAATCATGTATGCAATGTTATGTACTAGACCCGTTGTCTCCTTTGCTTTGATCATGACTACCAGATATCAGTCAGACCCCGGTGAGTGTCACTGGATTGCAGTCAAGAATATACTGAAGTACTTGAGAAGGACAAAGGATGTGTTCTTGGTGTATGGTGGAGAGGAAGAGCTCGTTGTAAGTGGTTACACGGATGCTAGCTTCCAAACTGATAGGGACGATTCAAAGTCTCAGCCAGGGTTTGTGTTTTGCCTTAATGGAGGAGCTGTGAGCTGGAAGAGTTCCAAGCAAGAGACAGTTGCTGATTTTACAACAGAAGCCATCTAGTGAGAGTCTTGTGGGTTGCGTGTAAACATATATTCTGTTGGCTATTTGTTATTTATTCATATAATGAATTGTATACCAAAATTTTTCTTTTACAATTAATGACAAGTTCTTTTATTATGTTTTCTCTATGCGATAGTTAAATGTTAACATAATAAATACCCTTAGAATGTTTGCTTCCATAGGACATCAAGTACATGACTTGAATGTGAGAGCCTATGATTTATTTGAAGCTTCATTCTTGAAAGGTCCCTGGTCGTAGTATCATCATAAAAACTAAGGGTGATGATGGTACAATAAGACTAGCACGTGCGTTGACTGATGACTAGTTCTCACAGGTCATGATATTGTGATATCAAGTCATCACGTGGGTACTTGTTAATGAACAAGTTGTACTGGACAGACCCAACCTTAGACTACTTTGTGGATTATTATCTAAACATATCACGAGTAGGTCTCAATTGACAATGGTGTTGTGGTCCTTTGACCTGAAGTCACAACATTCATCAAGTGAGGAAAAGCGTGCTTTGATGCCATCTAAAGTCTTCCTTGATAAAGGTTGATGATAAAGGTGGTTGTTGGGCACGTTACGAATCATTTGGGTGTTTGTGTGTGAGCAGATATGAGATTTGTCCTCCTATATGACAGGGGTTGCATCCATGGGCCCCTTGATGGAACTGGACTGAGAAATGCATGACCATGCTTGGTTGAGTCAATATGTGATATTGGACTCACCATTCTCTGGAAGTCCGTTCTAGATCAAGGTACTTGGATTGAGCTATTATGAGGGTGACACGGTCCATGCATCTAGTTCTTTCCGGATGTAAGGGACAAAGGGACAAAGACAACGCTGGAACATTGTTCATAAAGGCTTATGAGTTATGAACTCTTATTGCTTGGGTAGCAATGATGCATTGCTAGATGTCGCTCATTGTTTGTGAGGTTTTTGGTTTGATACTTTCAAGATCAAGTGGGAGAGTGTTGGAGTTACCATGGTGATCTAGAAGTGGTCAAACATGTAATCTCACTGCCAACGCGATATGAGCCTACAAGGTCGCACATAAGAGCATGTGGAGAAGTTAGAAGATTGACTGTGTTGGTAAAGGTTACCAATCACCATACAGAATGGGTTCCCGCAAATGTTGCCAAGGTGGTTCGTCGAGAATCGACGACTATGGTTCGTCGAGAATCGACGACTATGGTTCGTCGAGAATCGTCGACTATGGTTCATCGAGAATCGTCGACTATGGTTCGTCGAGAATCGACGACTATGGTTCGTCGAGAATCGACGACTATGGTTCATCGAGAATCGACGACTATGGTTCGTGGAGAATCATCGACTATGGTTCGTCGAGAATCGTCGGCTATGACAATTCGTCGAGAATCGTCGACTAAGGCAATTCGTCGAGAATCGAACTGTTCGATAATCGACGAATGCTGATTCTCGACGAATTATTCCAGAAACCCTAATTCTCTGTGGTCTGTGGATAGTGATATTTCTAGGTCTGTTTATACTTCTTGTATAAATTAGAACTTAGGTTTTAGGGTCTGTGGATCAACCCCCTGGCCCGACGGAAGTGTTCCGCCGATTCGCTCGCTCCGCCGGCCTCCTCTCCGACGATAGTCACCGATGCTTATCTTCCTGGAGCGGACCTAGCAGTCCGTCGAAGTGCAAGGTGCAGTCGATCTCCCTTCCCGTTTTTCGTGCGATGAAGATCGGCGATCTCTCGCTCGTGTGGATTTCTGCAGAGACGTAGACGCTATTCTACGTGGGACTCGCCGCCGACAAGAACTCATACATTGGAGCATCTTTGTTGAGTTGTGACTCAACGCCGCCAAGGTAATTTTACCTAGTTATTTCTTAACTTCTTGATTCAATTTTCATGGCCCGATCCCAAATCTCTTTTGGGTTGTTTTTGATTTTATTGTTTCCGCTGCGTGCACAACTATTGTGCCACCTTATAGAAAACCCAACAAGGATATGACCCAACATGTATAGATCAGGGTCATGACTATGTCCTAGAGTCTAGGCCGAGTCCTTAGAGTCAAACAGTACAAAGGACCAGCCTCCAACACTGCTAAAGACTCAAGACTTAGAGAATTCAAGCTTTGGAAAAAGGAGATCTACGTTCGTCGATCTCCGATCGACGATCGTAGTGCTCAACTCGACTAACTTAGAGACAATTCTCTGAGCTGAGCTCGACAAACTCAGATCTCAGCTCGACGAACAGCTATTCTCAGCTCGACGAAAGTTGTTCTCTTGTCGACGAAAACTGTAAGACATATTATTATTTATTCTTTCTTTTTCCGTCTCCTTATTTTATATCTATTATAGGTTGTTAATTCCTTGGAAAATCAATGCTCTTATCTCCTTTGAATCGAGCCGTTACTGGCAGCATTGATTGCAAATATCCCCCATGGAATTAATTGCTTATATCTCGGGAAAGACATATAATAGAATATATAACAGCATTCTTGCCATTTTCATTCCCGAGATTTCGGCTGAGCATTGATTGCAGGATTTTGAATTCGACCAAGAGGCAGTTATCAAGGGGATCATCTCTCAGCCAAAATAGAACAACAAGACACACAGAACATCAATCAACGATAGTGCATACAACTCTCTCAAGAAAAATCAACTGCTCTAAAAAGAAGAAGAAAGAACAACAATCACTATCAAGAGTCTTTCTTCTCCTTCTTTGTCTTCTGGGATCTCAAGTGACCAAAAACTTTCAAATCAGTCAAAGGATTTCAGAAAGTATATCTTACAGTAGAAGGCCTACTCACCCTTTGCAAAGCTTACACTCCTGAACCATTCAAGATCTCAGGGGGAGCTTTGACAACATCAAAGAATCCACAAAGTCTTCTCATTTTGATTTGAGAAAAGAAGACCTCAATCAACCTCTCTTCCCACCTCTGTACAGGGTTTTAATTCCCTTCAAAATTATTCTGGTTGCAAGTCTCCTTCCAAAAGACTTGGGTTGGTTTTTGAGCACCTGATCAAAAGCTCATTGGTGGCAGTCACCTGATCAAAACCTGTAGTGGATTCCTACCTAGGGTGGTAGAAGAGTGGATGTACCCAAGTTTGGGGAACCACTATAAAATTCTTGTGTTGTTTGTATGGCTGTGATTTTCCTGTGTGCTTGTGCTGTGATATATTTTGTTGTGTAGCTTAGTTATCTTTTCTCTAATTCACTTGCTGCACTAGTACACTCATACACCTATGTCATAGTAACATATTTTGTTAAATATTTCTTATTTCTGCAAGAATTGAAAATATTTTAAAAACTCTATTCACCACCTCTAGAGTTTTTTAGAGCTTACCCTATCTTTAAATTGGTATCAGAGGGTGGTTACCTCACACCTGGATTAATCAAGATCCTCAGGATAAACTCTGAATAAGCCTTACTAGTTTCTCAGTTTAAATTTTACTTTCTGATATCATGGCACAAAACAAGGATTATGCCAGCACCAGACCTCCAGTTTGCAACTTGCAAAAGTTTGGAATCTGGAAGGCAAGAATCAAACTTTATATGAACTCTATTGATGAGGACATTTTTAATTCCATCTTGACAGGACCACCAGCTCTAGTGGCCTCTACTTCAACCCCAGTAAATCTCAGTATAGTGCCTCCTCCAGATCAAACTGATGCTCATAAGAAAGCAAAGATTGATGATGCCAGAGCTATGAACATACTGGCCCAGACTATGTCAGATGACATATTTCAGAAAGTTGCTGAATGCACATCTGCCAAAGCCATTTGGGATTCCCTCAACCAAATGGTAGCTGGATCTGTTGATGAGAGGAAGGATAGAAGATCCAACCTCATATCCCAATATGAAAATTTCAAGAAAGATGAAGCAGAATCTGTGGAAGTAATGTACAACAGGCTGAGTTCCATCATCAGTGAGCTCAGAACACTGGACAAGGAAATTACTCTGACTGAGGTCAATGACAAAATCCTCTTATGCATTCCTAGCACTTGGGACTCTAGAATCTGGCCCATCAGAGAAGCCAGAAGCATGGCTGAAATCTCAACAGAATCTCTGCTTGGAAAGCTAAAATCCTATGAGCAATTGATCAAGTCAAGAGAAGCTGTAGTTGAACCAAAAGCTTCAACACCTACTAGAAAGGAACAGAACTTAGCACTCAAAGCTGCAGAAGAATCTCCCAACTTGCCAGCCAATGAAGATCTTATGGCTCTCTTTGCTAAGAGATTCTATAAAATGGCAAGGAAGGACTTCAGGAGGAAGCCTTCAAGGAATGAAGATAAACCCAGGTATGACAAGACCCCTTCTAAAGAGGTTGTCTTTTTTCGGTGCAGGAAACCTGGACACTTCATCTCTGAATGCCCAGAAGTCCAAAAGAAAGACAGAAGGTAAGAAAAGGATTCAAGAAGACATCAGCACAACAAGGCCTCCTCCAACAAGTACAAAAAGAAGGAGAAGGGCTTTGTAGCTGAAACCTGGAGTGATACTAAAGATGAAACATCTTCCTCCAGCTATAGTGAAGATGATGTAGAAGAAAAGAAGGCAAGGGAAATGTGTCTTATGGCAATAGATGCAGGAAGCAACATATCAGATTCAGAAGAATCAGATGATGAAGAATCCCTCTCTGAAGAGGATCAGGTAATTGCTTCCTATGACTTTCAATCTAAAGAATTTCAATCTGAATTTAAACTCTTGTGTTTAGACCAAATAGGATCTGAGAAGGAAATCAAAATTCTCAGGGAAAAACTTTTAGAACAAGACAAAATCATTGCTGAAAGTGAAAAATTAACTGAAGAATTAAGCTTAGCCAATCAACAAATAGTTTTTCTTAAATCTGAATTAAGTAAGGCTAAGGAACTAGAAGAATCCCTGAATGGTAGAAGCTTACAACTGTTAGATATAACTAACACAGTTAATACAAGATCTAACAATAACAAACTAGGATTAGGAGCCTCATCCAGTGAACCAATCCTAATTCAGAAAAATCAATTGTCAAAACCTATTAACTTCATCTCTGAAAATGGGAAGAATAATACTGAACAGGTAGAGAAGGTTAACAAAGTTCTTAAACAGTTAGAACTTAATAAAACAAATCAGAAAAGCAAAAACAAACAGACTAACTATGTTCAGCATATTTCGTCGAATGCAGAACGACGAAATGGGTATGGTTCATTGACCTCAGAACGGCGAACCCTGAACGCAAATTATAATGTAAACTATTCATTGAACTAGGATCGATGAAATTAGTATGGTTCGTCGACCAGAGATCGACATTTCTGGGGCTCTGAGAATGGATACCTCCATTCTTCGAGCAGAGATCGAAGAACTCAACCCAGATCGTCGAGCTCAGATCGACGAACATACTCAAATTTGTCAAACTCAGTTTATAACCAGAGTAACCTAAAAACTGATAAATCCTTTAATCCCTTTAGTCAGTGGGTCATAACTCCTAGAAGGTATCATCCTTTAGGTTATAAGGACCAACCTAAATGCTCATTTATTTCAAGTTTCAGTTATGTTAAACAACAAGGACCCAAGGTAATCTGGGTCAAAAACTGCTAATCCTCCTTGCAGGTAGAAGAGAACCCTGTCACTCAAAACAAGTGGTACCTGGACAGTGGTTGCTCTAAACATATGACAGGTTGTAAGGAATGCCTAATCAACTATAAAGCCAAGACTGGACCTAAAGTAATCTTTGGGGACTCAGGCTTTGGACTAATAGAAGGCTATGGAGATTTCAACTGTGGAGCTGTCACATTCAAGAAAGTGACCTATGTAAATGGTCTTAAGCATAACCTAATATCAGTAAGCCAACTATGTGATACAGGTTATCAAGTAAGCTTCACTAACTCTTTGTGTCTTATTTCTTTGAACAACACAACTGTTTTAATAGGAATTAGACAAGGTAACATCTACTTAGTAAATTTTGAATCAGCTAAATCTGAAATTTGCTTATTCAACTCAGTTAGCATTCAAACTATATTATGGCACAAAAGACTAGGACATGTAAACCATAAAAATATAGCTAGGTAATCTAAAGACAATCTTGTTAGAGGTTTACCTTCTGGTCCCTACAAGAAGGAAGGCCTCTGCAGGGCTTGTCAGCTAGGAAAGCAAACTAAATCTAGGTTTAAATCCATTAATAAGAGTGATTCACCTAGAATTCTGTACTTGCTTCATATGGACCTTTTTGGCCCTATTGCAGTACAAAGTCTAGGAGGAAAGTCTTATACATTAGTTATTGTAGATGATTTCTCCAGATTCATATGAGTTTTCTTTTTGAGAACTAAGTCAGATACTTTTAAGGTTCTCATAGATTTTCTCAAGAACATACAGATTGAGTATTCTACTCAAGTTGCATTGATCAGAAGTGATCATGGTACTGAGTTTGAATCTCTTCTTATGCTAGAGTTCTATGAGAAGTAAGGTATCAGACATTATTTCTCAGCTCCAAGAACTCCTCAACAAAATGGGTTAGTTAAAAGGAAGAATAGAACACTCATTGAAGATGCAGGTACATTACTTGCAGATGCTTACATGCCCCTTTCCTATTGGGCAGAGGCTGTGAGCACAGTAAACTATGTCCTGAATAGAAGTCTAATACATAAACTAAAGCTTAAGACTCCCTATGAACTACTCAAAGGGAAGAAACCTATAATAACCTATTTTAAAGTATTTGGATGTATATGCTATGTTCACAACAATGACAAGAAACATTTTAGAAAGTTTGAAGCTAAGGCTGCAATGGGAATTTTTCTAGGATATTCCCAAGTCAGCAAGGCATATATGGTGTTTAATAAATCAACATTAAAAATTGAGGAATCTATGCATGTAACATTTGATGAATCTAATATGTTTTACAAGGAGAGAGACATCTCTACAAACAATAATCTGCAGGTACAAAATTTGTGTAAGAGTTTGGATGACCTAAATCTTACTTCAAAGGATGAATCACATCCCTCTCCACAAGCTATATCAGAAGTTGAAAGTGAAGAAGAGACTGTGGAAGCAGCTCAATTTCCTCCAACAGTTGATACAATTCCACAAGAGGAATTAAATCAAATAACTATTGCTGAACCAGCTCCATCTAATGACCTTGTCACACTTAGGGATCACCCTAGATCTCAAGTAATTGGAGACATATCATTAGGAGTACAGACAAGACATCAACTCAACCCTGATGCGATGCTTGCATGCTTTCTCTCTCAAATTGAGCCTCAATCCATATCTGATGCAGAGCAAGATCCAAACTAGATCACTGCAATGAAAGAGGAAATCAACCAGTTTGAGAGGTGTAGAGTTTGGGACTTAGTTCCAAGGCCCAGGGGCTATCCAGTAATTTGGACTAAGTGGGTATTTAGAAACAAACTTGATGCCCAAGGTGTGATAGTGAGTAACAAGGCAAGGCTTGTTGCTCAAGTATACAGGCAAGAGGAAGGAATTGATTATGATCAAACCTTTGCTTCATTTGCCAGACTTGAAGCTATAAGTATTTTCTTAGATTATGCAACATTCAAAAAGTTTAAAGTCTACCAGATGGATGTGAAAAGTGCATTCCTAAATGGAGAGCTCAAAGAAGGAGGTGTATGTTGAACAACCCTCAGGTTTTGTCTCTTTATCTCATCCCTCTTATGTTTTTAAATTGCATAAGGCTCTCTATGGTTTAAAGCAAGCTCCAAGATCTTGGTATGAGACCTTAGCCAGCTTTCTTTTAGAGCATGGTTTTTCTAGAGGTATGGTAGATAAAACTCTTTTTACAAAACTGCATCATGATAAAATTCTCTTAGTACAAATATATGTGGATGACATAACTTTTGGTTCCACTGATTCAAATCTGTGCAAAAGATTTTCTGATTTAATGCACTCAAGGTTTGAGATGAGTAGCATGGGTGAGTTATCATATTTTCTTGGTCTCCAAGTGAAACAAACCCCTGAAGGGATCTTCATCTCTCAGTCTAAATATGCTAAAGAGCTTATTAAGAAGTTTGGGATGAATGATGACTTTGCCATGAAAACCCCCATGGCGGCAAATGCTGATGAATCTGGAAAACCAGTTGATCAGACCATGTATAGGGCCATTGTTGGATCCCTACTGTATTTGACAGCAAGCAGACCAGACAATATGTTTGCCACATGTCTTTGTGCTAGGTTCCAGGTGAACCCTAAAGAATCTCACCTTATTTTCTTAAAAAGGATTTTAAGATATATAAAAGGTTATCCAGATCTAGGCCTCTGGTATTCAACAGAATCAGCATTTGTGTTAACTGGATTCTCTGATGCCGATTATGCTAGATGCAGAGTAGACAGGAAAAGCACCTCTGGAACTTGTCAGTTCCTTGGTGACAGACTCGTATCTTGGTTCTGTAGAAAACAAACATCTGTTTCAACATCCACTGCTGAAGCTGAATATATGGCTGTAGGCAATTGATGTTCACAGATTTTGTGGATACAAAACCAACTATTGGATTATGGTGTCAACTTAAATAATTCAACTATTCTATGTGATAATACAAGTGCTATTTCAATTGTACAAAATCAAGTATTGCATTCTAGAACCAAGCATATAGACATTAGACATCATTTCATTAGAGATTGTGTTGGCAAACAAAAGATTAAACTTGAATTTATCTCTACTGATTTGCAAAGAGCGTATTCTCTAGAGATGCATCTCTCGAGAATATAAGCCTCTAAATTACTAACTTCGACCGTGAAGGTTTCCAAAATACGAAAGTGCATCTCTCGAGAATACGCTCTTGACTAATCTTAGGTTCATCGATTAAGACTTCTCGGCTAGTCGAAACCCCTAAGCTTGCTTTAGGCGGTGAACCCCACTATTAAATTTGACTCCAATCTTGAAGATTTATGTCAACCTCTCTCGAGGAGTGCATGCAACTCCTTTTATCTTTGAGTGATCTCCTCGTATCCACAACCTCTAGGTAAAATCCAGGATACTGATCTAAAATCGAAAAAACATATACAAGACATATGAATTCGACGCAATTGAATTCAAAGATAGATCAAAGTACATAAAATAGAGTGCTTGATAATTTGAGAAAAATAGAAGAAGTTTATTTTATTCCAAAGTTCATCATGATCAAGTGCTAAATGAAATTTAGCTACTCATCATGAGATGGGAATTACATAAAAAGTTTAATAGAGACATGAATATAAAAAAGAAGTACTTGAATTAAAAATAATAAATCTAAAAGTTACACTATGAATTAGAAAAATACATGAAAGAAATGTAAGAAACTTGAAAACAAACTTCAAAATTTAACTCAAACTAACTAGATCTGACTCCAAAACTGACCCCCCCAGCTCCTGGCATTGTCTGGAATTTACAGTAAAGGTTGTAGGTGAGTCACGCCCCTAGGTCACGGCCATGACTCAGGGGCGTATAAGATGTAGAGCTATCGTCTTGGAAGTCTGGGAAAGTTGGAGAAAACCCGCCAAAAATTATTGTTTTGCGTGTCACATCCCTAGGTCACGCTCGTGACCTAGGGCGTGTCTTGACTGTTACGGGAAATGGTGGGAACTCAAAATGATGAGAGTTAATCTAGAAGTTGATGAAGAGGTCACGCCCGTGACCTAGAGCGTGTAAGCTTGGAATGGCCTGGATCAGAAACTGTCTTCTTAATGCTGCGTCACGCCCTGAGCTGGCTGTCACGCCAATGGGTCACGTCCATGACCTAAAGGTCACACCCGTGACTGGGGCGTGTAACTTTAATCTAACAAGGAATGGAATCTAGAGATCCTTCGGCTGGTCATTCTTGTGTCGTGTGTCACTCCCCATGTCACGCCCATGACATGGTCGCATGTATTTTTAATTGACATTGATATGATATCTGGGACATCTGGAGGGGTCACGCCCACTTGTCATGCCTGTGACTTGTAGGTCATTCTCGTGACTTGTGTTCGGTCCATTGTTCCCAATGTCCTAGATTTAAAGAAGGCCTACAAGACAATGGTATACACATGCATGTATCTGATGCATGATTTAGTAATATGTATGCATGTGATCACTTATTACACTAATTAGATAGGTGGTCTAAGTAACAATGACAGGTGGACACAAGGAAAGATGCTGACAAGATAGAAATCTGTCTAAGTTCACAAGCGATGAATGAAGCCAGTTCACTCAACGTCAGATAGCCAAGAACGTTGAGTAAAGACTAGACAGTCAAAGCCTTAGCATTGGCAAGGCAGAAATCTTCCTAAGTCCACAGGCATCGAGTGAATGTAGTCCACTCAATGCTTAGAGATAGAATCATTGAGTAAAGCTCAAGCAGTTAAAGCCATAGAAGAATCTACCAAGAAATCAGGCTAAGTCCAGAAGCATTGAGTGAAAGAAATTCACTCAATGCCTTAAGAAGAAAACGTCAACAGAACAGAGTGATGTCAAAGCCTCAGAAGAAGTAGACAAAAAATCTGTCTAAGTCTAAAAATGTTGAGTGAAGGCAGTTCACTCAACGCCAACTCAATTTAAACTAAGTATAGAAGTGGTTAGTGAAGGCTATTCACTCAACGCCTCAGCAAGATGGCAGGCTAAGTCATAATGCGTTGAGTGCAGCAGCATGACTCAACGCCTCCATATAGAGAAAATATGCTAAGTCCAAATACATTGAGTGATGAAGGTTCACTCAACGCCTAATGAGTTAGACCACAAAAGTATATATTCGTTGAGTATTGCCAAATCACTCAATGCCTTATACTGTCAAAAATTTGGCTAAGTGTTTTGGCGTAGAGTGATAAGCCTTCACTCAACGCCTATATTGAATTGTCCAAATTTGACTAAGTCCACAGGTGCTGATGTCAACAGAAATTCAAATATTGCGGGAAGTCTACAGTACATGACAAATGCCACCGCTTTCCTATTGTACAACATTTAATGTAAAAGTGGACCAGCAACTACAAATTCCAAGTGGGCCCATTGCTCAAAGAGCCGTTGGATGGCGGGATAGAAAAGGAATCATATCAGGAAATTAAAAAAAATAGAAATAACTGAACATCATCTTCTTCCTCTCAACATAATTCCATAGCTTGGAGAAGTTGTTCAAGTCACTGATCTGAAAGTGCAAATAGTTAGTTGTTGTTCTTCAATAGTAAGTTACAACAAAGGCAAACCCTAGCTACAAAGATTTCACAGCTCAAGCTTAACTTTCCTGAAGAACTATTCTTGAAGATATGAAGGAGAAAGGACAGAAAAATCTCGGTACAGAAGAAGCAAGACACGGAGACTCAAGCTCTGGTGTCAAACAACATCAACCACACCCTATTCTTCTGTAGGATCATTTTGATCTGAGTGTAAGTCTAAACTTATAAAGGCTGAGTGTAAGATCTTTAAGTAGATCTGAGTTGTAAGATTCATGTGGTGAATCAGAGGTACGATCCAGGTTTGGATCTGAGTTGTAGGATTCAATTGGTGAATCTGAGGTAGGATCTAGGTTTGGATCTGAGTTGTAGGATTTAACTAGTGAATCTGAGGTAGGATCCAGGTTTGGATCTGAGTTGTAGGATTCAAGTGGTGAATCTGAGGTGGGATTCAGGTTTGGATTTGAGTTGTAGGACTTTGAGTTAAAGTCTGAAGTAGGGCCTTTGTTCCCTAGTGGTGGGAGATTATATCTCTGAGTGGTAGGGCTTTATGCCTGAGGTAGGACTTAAAGAAGTCTGAGAGATCCCAAGGGATCTGAGTTATAAGCTCCTTTGAGCCGAGTTGGAGAAGTTGCCTTGTCTAACAAACTGTTATGAAGGTGGGAGGGAAAGTGATGTACCGATAATCTTGGGAACCACTATACAATTCCTGTGTGCTATTTGTGATTGTCTTGAAAGCTGTGTTTAACTAAATCACAACACACCTAAGAATAATAAAAGCTTAAAAAGACCTAAAAACCTATTCACCCCCCTCTAGGTGTTTATCTACTCTTGAAATTAAAGACTTTCTAGTGGTATTAGAGGGAGTTTGCTCAAGAAGGACTTAACAGTCTGATTTGATCTCCAAGAGTCGCATAAGTTTATCCTTATGGGTTCAGGAGAGAACCATAAGGAGTTGGGCTCCATGATGCTTTCTATATGCAGGAAGGGGAGCTTTGGGATTTGGAAGGAAAGGGTCAGGCTATTTATGGAGGCATCTGACCCTAAAATCTTTATAACAGTTCAAGAGGGACCTTTCATCCCCATAATGATCTAAGTTCTAGATGTAACTATCTAGAATCCTAAGAAGTATTCTGAATTGACCAAGGATGAGGTCATATTAGTAACCATGGACAAGAGGGAACATAACATAGTAGTTAGTTCCCTTGATGATTCAACTTTCCAGAACCTTGTCCACTATAGAACTTCCAAGGAGATGTGGGATACATTAGTGGTCTACATAGAAGAGACTAAAGAAGTCATGGATGACAGGAAATCCCTACTTAATCAAGAGTATGAAGCATTCATGCAGTCTAAGAAGGATAACATAGCTGAATGGTATGAAAAATTCTTTAGAGTAGTGAATGAGTTGAGGACCTATGGGAGAGTCTTCAACAATTTTGAGCTGAATGACAAGTTCCTTAATCTCTAACCATAGACTACGAAACCAAGATCTGTGCCATCAGGGAGGTGGCAAAGCTAGCTAAAACTCCCCCCACATTGTTTGGAAAGCTGCTCTCTTATGAGATGCAGCTATCTGTCAGAAAAGAAGAAGAGACCATCAACAGATCATAGGCCAAGGAGAAGGCAGTGGCCTTCAAGGTTGAAGGCTCTAAGAAGATCAATGAGAGGATTGCCTCTTCTCCAAGGAGGCCAGCTGACTCAGATAGCACGGAACCAAGCACCTCAAACAACAACATGTCTTAAGGAGAGTTTGTTGCCATCTCTAGGTAATTTCAGAAGATGATGAAGAGGAAATAGTGGAGGAATAGACCATCCTCCTCCTCTCATCACAAGAAGGATCACCACCAGCCTAACAAGAAGTTCTCCAAGGGAGACAGGTATAATTCTAAACCCAGTAAATAATTTTCTTCTAAAGTTATTTTCTATTGTTGTAGCAAGCCGGGACATGTCATAGTTGATTGTCCTGTCAAGAGAAAGGAGATTGGAGAGAAAAAGCCCCACCAACACAAGGGAAAGAAGGAAAAGACTTCATTGCCAAGAATGAAAAGAGCTGGAGTCAGAGTGACTCATCCTCTTCAAATTCTGAAGAATAAGAATACGCCTATATTGGGTTGTCTGTTGTTGTTGCTAATGAAGAAGAAGACTATATTACAGCAAGGATAGGTATTAGGGCCCCTATATCACATTCAGACAGTGACACTAAGGAGAATGAAGATATCTACAGCAGTTATGGGCTAATGGCCCTGTCTAATGAAGAATCCAACCAGGATCAGCCTGGTCTAGATAAGGTACACTCTCTATCTAGCTCCTATTTTGATTCAGACTATGAGACTAGTCCCAAATCTGATGCATCCTCATCCTGTGATGAAGATGGGTCAGAATCTGAGGAAGATGTTAATTAATTGATTGATAAGTATGGTGCCCTTCTGGATGCTTTGAAGAGAAGAAAGAAGTTGGCCAAGAAACAAGCTTAAGAAATCATTTCCTTACAGCTAGCTGCTTCCCAGCAGTCTGAGTCAGCATCTTTGCTGGATCATAAAATGAGGGAAGTCAGTCAACTAAAGGCAATCTTAATCATCCAGATTGGGGCCATCAATAATAAGAACAAGTTCATCATGGATCTTGAAGAGAAGCTCCAAAGGGAGAAAAAGATTGTGGCAACTTATTCAAAGCCCAATACTGTGCTACCCATAATAGACTCCTCTCAAAAGGGTAAGAAGGGTTTGGTATTCAAAGAGAACCCTAGGGCTGACCATTCCAAAAGGAAAGGCAAAGATCCAATTAAGCCTCCCATTTCCTTTAAAAAGTAGTGTTACCACACAACAAGTATGACCAAGAAAGTATCTATCGTCACTGGTTGAATGGAAGATCCACAAGTGTGAACAAAAAATGTTCACATCTATGGTGGAAGATATAACAAGGGGATAAGTGCTTTAAAGGCCCCAAATGAGGAAATTCAAATGGCCCATCATGGACTATTTTCTTTTAGTTCTTCTAGCAAACACTCAGACCAAGGGCAAGTGTTTCAGCAAGCCTAACTTGGGTATTTTAGAGGCCATCAACAATATGTCTTTTGCAAAAAAGACCACTGCTTGTAGGACTCTAAATAAACCAAGCTCTTCAACTGACAGACTCTCTTTTAGTCAAATTGTTGCTGAAAGAAATTGGCATAAGGAAGCCGCCCTTCCCTCTTAACAGTCAGCAGCTAACATGCAATCCACCAGACCTATTCAGAAAAGAAGATACAATATCCATGAGTGTTGGCGTTGTGGCACAGTGGAACATTTTGCCTTAGACTTCTGGCACAATCTAATTATTCCCAGAGCAATTGCTAGTCTTCCTGCCAGAAAATCTACAGGAAGACATTTTCATTTTCAGACTAACATGCACCAAGGAGGCAATATAAATTGGGGTCTTAAGGTAACAAAAATTATGTTTTGCAGGATAGTCCAAGTGCTCATACTCCTATAGGGTACATGTATAGTGGTTGTTCCAGGCACATGACTGGAACAAGAAGCAACCTGAAGGACTTCACTCAAGTGAAGAATGGACCAAAAGTAATCTTTGGTAGTTCAAACAGAGGAGTCATAAAGGGTTATGGTATGATTTCCAATGCATAGTCACAATCTCAAAACTGGCTTATGTGGAATGGTTGCAACACAACCAGATACGCATAAGCCAACTCTATGGACTTGGCTATGTCATTGTATTCCACAAGGATGAGTGTCAAATTAAGAGGTCAAGTGATGAAGGAGTCATCTTGAAGGGAATTAGGAATGGAAATGTTTATTATTTTAACTTTTTATGTTTAAGTAAAGACTCTCTTATATGTCTAGTTGTAAATGATTAAGTCTCATATTATGTAACATGGCACAAGAGACTAGCTCACTTGAACTATAAGACTCTAAGTAAGCCCTTCAGTGAAGAGCTAGTCAGGAATGGACCTAAAATAAAATACACCAAAGAAGGCATTTGCTCTGCATGCCAAAAGGACAAGCATAAAAAAGCTTCTTTTAAGAGAATTGGGGACAAAGACTCTATGATGTATTTAAACCTCCTGCATATGGACTTATTTGGTCCTATGCAAGTTCATAGTCTAGGTAGGAAAGTCAACACCCTTGTGATTGTTGATGACTTCTCTAAGTTGGCTTTGCTTTTCTTTATTAAGAAAATGTCTTAAACCCTTGATATCTTCAAGACCTTTATCAAGCAAATTCAGAATGAATTAAACAGTACTGTGGTCAAAATTAGAAGTGACCATGACACTGAATTCCAATCTGTAGGAATGACAATGTTCTGTGAAGAACAAGGGATTCACCAAGAATTTTCTTCTCCAAGAACACCCCAGCAAAATGGGTTTGCTGAGAGGAAAAATAGAACTCTCATAAAAGCTTATAGGACATTGCTAAGTGACACATCTCTCCCAGAATATTTTTGGGCTGAGGTAGTTAATACTACATGTCATGTCTTGAATAGAGCTTCTATCACCAAGGATTATAAGAAGACTCACTATGAGATAATGAAGGGCAGAAGACCAAACCTTTCCTACCTCAGGATCTTTTGAAGCAAATGCTATGTACTCAACAATGGAAAAACTTACCAAACTAATTTTGCAGCCAAATCCAAAGTTAAGATATTTGTTGGGTACATCTATCATAGTAAAGAATATAGGATCTATAACTTGAAAAAATCAAGTTGTGGAAGAATCTATAAATATAGTCTTTGATGAATCTACTATGATTAAAAGTGAGCTGTCTAGCTCCTCATCTAGACCTGTGCATATTGAACAGGTGATGGACAAACTATCCATCAAGGAAGATTCTCCTGTAGCCCAAGATGAAGATGAAGGAGTGTGCATTCCAAAAAAAGAACTTATCACACATGATGTGGATGAAGTACAACAAAATACAACCATTGAAGCTCAAGATGCTGAAGGAAGAATGCCCCCTACAGTTAGGCATCTATGATATTATCCCAGACATCAGATTAATGGTGATTCCAACCAAGGGGTCACAACAAAGAACAAAAGCCTGAATATAGCCATGTATTCTAGCTTATTGTCTCAGATTGAGCCCAAGAGATTTGAAGAGGCTAATATATACTAACATTGGATTGTGGAAATGCAAGAGAAACTGAACCAATTCAAGAGGTGTAAGGTCTAGAAACTAGTTCACAGACCATAAGGTCATAAAATCATTGAAACCACGTGGATCTACATGATTAAGATTGATGAAAATGGTGTTAAAGTTAAGAATAAGGCGAGGGTGGTGGCAAGGGAAATAGATAAGAAGAAAGTATTGATTTTGATTAAACCTTTGCCCCCGTAGCTAGGCTAGAAGTCATCAGACTGTTTCTTGCATATGCTGCCCACAATGGATTCAAAGTCTACCAGATGGATGTGAAGTCAACCTTATTCAATGGTGACTTAAGGGAAGAAGTATATATTGTGCAGCCATCAGGTTTTGTTATTCCTAACTCTCTTAATTATGTTTATATACTTAGGAAAGCTTTGTATTGGTTGAAGCAATCCCTAGGGCTTAATATGAAACCATGTCTAGCTTTATCATTGAGAACAAATTCTCAAGGGGAAGATAGACAAGTCACTATTCCTAAGGGAATCCAAGGGTAAGATCATACTAGTCAAAATTTATGTAGATGACATAATTTTTGAGTCTACTAACAATAACCTTTGCAAGAAGTTTGTTAAAATTATACAAGGGAAATTTGAGATGAACAGTATGTGTGAGCTTAAGTACTTCTTGGGCCTCCAAGTAAGACAAACTGAGGATGGATTGTCAACCTCACAGTCTAAGTTCACTAGGGAGTTGATTAAAAAATTTGGTATGGAGAATGCTTCCATACTAAAAACTCCCATGGGGTCAAACATTTCAGTAGACAAGGATGAAGCAGGTAAACCTGTTGATGAATCCATATATAGGGGCATAGTTTGCTCCCTCATCTATCTTACTGCTAGTAGGTTAGACATCATGTATGATACATGTGTTTATGCTAGATACCAAGCTAGCCCTAAGGAGTCTCACTATTCTGGTATAAAAAGAATTCTGAGATATCTTAAGGGCACACCAGATTTTGGCCTATGGTACCCTAGGAATAGAGATTTTGAACTAATAAGGTACTCAAATACAAATTTTGCAGGCTATAGAGAGGACAGGAAAAGCACTTCAGGCTCCTACCAGTTCTTGGGTAGAAGGCTGTTGTATTGGAGCAGCAAGAAGTAGACTAGTATTGTAATATCAACAGCTGAGTCAGAGTATATATCAGTAGGAAGTTGCTGTGCACAATTGCTGTGGATCCAGCACCAGCTTCAGGATTACAATCTAAAGATAAGTAACACTCCAGTATTCTGTGATTCAACTAGTGCAATCTCTATTGCTAGGAATCCTATCTCTCATAGTAGGACTAAGCATATAGAGATTGGTATCACTTCATTAGAGAGCATGTGGAAAGTAAAGACATAAGCCTCGAATTTGTATCCACAGATAAGCAAGTGGCTTCCATATTCACTAAACAACTTGATGAAGCAAAATTCAACACCTTTAAATTTGAATTGGGTATGTTGAATTTAACCCAGCTTTAGTAGCTCCACATATAGCTTGTGTTGTAGCAGGAAGTTTAATCCCTATAGGATAAATCAAAGAAAATTGGACTAAGGGTCCAGGCGTCGAGTGTGTTGAAAGGACAGCAGGCGTCGAGAGCATTGAGTGAGTCGAGTTCACTCAATGCATGGTCCTAGTAAGCTTATTTTGTGGCTAAGTGACGGGATCAATCCCAGCCGTTGATTACATCGTGATCATAAATAGGTATGTGCCTCTCCACCTTCTAAAATAGAAAACACTATAAATAGAAGGATGTGTGTGTAAAACAAAATACATTGATCCTTGCCCTTCTCTGCCTGTGTGACGAATCGACGAAGAGCTTTGAAAATCTACTACAATTGCCAGAACAGATGGCAACTAAGAGATTGGATTTCTTGTTTGAGGATTCGTCACTGGTCCGCAATGGATTCAAAGATGCTCCAGAGGAAATTCAGTATGTTCTTCACCTGCTCCAGGTCCCTGACCTAGAGCTTATTTTGTCTAAGCCCTGGTTGCTGTGGAAAAGTGAAGTACTAGAGCTGTACTCCACTACTAAAGTCGACTCCTCATCCCGGAATATTAATTAGTTTATTAGTGGTAACAAGGTTAAGCTAATCTCCAGAAGACTGAGCAATGCCCTGCAGCTGCCTATGTTCAAAGGTTCTGATGAAGAAGATGAACTAGCTCAAGGAGAAGTCAAAGATATTCTTAAGTGGCGTGGACTGTCAAAGCACACCACTGGCTATATCCTGAGAAGAGAACATAATCTCATAGTAAAATTCCTTGTTGATGTCATTGGGAAGGGGATGCTATGCAAGACTGGATCCCATGACTAAATCTCAAAGAAAATATTTGCAGTGATGGTCAGGATTATCCTCTCCAAAAAGATAGATTGGGGAAGAGTAATTTTTAATAGGATTATACAATGTCTCCCAGGGCCAAAACTGGCTAAAATTCTATCTTTGTTTCTCCTTAAGAGTGTTATAGGGATCCATAACCCAAGGTTAGGAACAAAAATCCATCACATTAGAAGAATGGATTTAAAAATGCTGGATAGATGGGACTGAGTTCTGCAACATCATACTAAGATTGTTGCCAAGAAAAAGAGTAAAACAGTTGCTGTTCTAGAGGAAAGTACTGACAATAGCTCTTTAGAATAAGTTGTGGAAGAGCCTTATGATCCAGAGCTTACTCAATCCACTGATCATACCAGGAGGTACATGAGTGACCATGTGTCAATTTCATCTGAACCTGTACCAAGGATTCAAGTGAGCAGACCTCACTCTGAAGAAATACAGGCTGATGTTATGGATATACCTCCTGTTGAGGTTGCTAAAAAGGTTATAAAAGAGATTGTGAACAAGATATCTGAAGAGATGGTAGAGGAGACTGTCACAACTCCAGCTCCAAATGAAGAGGAAACTGCTCCCTTAGACCAAGTTCCACAAGGTGGATACAACCATCAAAGTGAGGGGGAGCAACTTCTGGAGCAAGTGATGGAAGAAGCTCTTACTGAGGGGGAGCAAATGCAGATGTTTCAATAAGATATTCAACTTCCTCTTGTAGATGAACTACATCATGATATAATCACAGCTGATGCTCTTCATGTCCTTGTGGACATGATAGAGATTGAGGGGGAGATTTAACATGAACTCCTTACTCAAAGAATAATCTATGAGATAGAATCATCAGAATCAGATAAAGGCACTCTTGCTGCTGATAACATGGCACCTCAACATTCTTCAGACTTTAAAGTGGATGACTCAACTGCAAAAGAACATCCTAGCCCAGTTCACCAACCAACTCCAATCAATGATGAAGGTACATCCACTGATCAGATGTCAGGAACATTCTTGGCTCAGCTGAAGGGTTTATTGGATGACCAGAGAAGACAACTTGAGAATTTTTTTGATGATTCAATAAAGATCCTCAGGAATGACATATCATTTGAGATAAAATCTATAAGATTTGAGGTCATTCTACTGAAGACACGGACAGTAAAATTCTTCTTAAGAGCAGCTCCTACAGTTGAATTTACTTAGGACAAGTTGGTAGAGCTCGACACTCTTCACAATGCACTTATGGAAAGTCAAAATATTATCTCTGGAAACTTGCTGGCAATACACAATGCAGAGAAGACACTGTTGGAAAAGCACAAGATAATTCTTGAAAGAAGGTTGGATGTCTGTGCCAAGGTTCTAGATGATCATTTAATTGAAGTAATGAACCATGTCACTCTAGCTGTTAACTTTCTAGATGTTCAATTGACAAAGCCAGCTCCTCCCTGACAAAAAATCTCTATGAAGAAGTCAAAAAGGGGGGAGAAGGAAGTGATCAGGACCAATACAGATAAAGTTTTTTGGGTGTTAAATGTAATCAGAGGGTATTTTGGCATGGATCAAATGTCATATGACAACATTCATATGATTACTGACCAAGTACAAGATGCACTGATTCAAGGGAAGATGGATCAACATGATGGTTTGTATGATGGCCAATATTATGATCAGGTGTAGAATAAGGTCTTATCTATCAGGATGATGCCTAGTTCTTGCAAGAAGGTGCACAGGGGGTTGAATCTTCTATTGTTATTGACATTCCTTAAATTCCAACATTCAGCCCCACTGCTGATCAAATCATGAGGGCAAAAGGCAAATCTGTTGCTAAGGAAGAGGATGCTACCAGGATGAGCAAAAAGAGATATAGGGAAGAGATGGAGTCAAGACCTGATTTTGAATAATGGAGTCCTCAATCAAGGACCATTATTCTGTCTACATGGGATTTGGTTAAGAACAAGAAGAGAGAAAGGGGAAAGCTCTATAGCTCCCTTGAATTTGCTAATCTTGAAAAGAATGAGAGGGATAGAATAAAATTCAAATGGGATAAGTGGCTAGGCACTTTGCCACCAGATGCTGTGGTGCTTGTCAAATACTTCCCAAAGCCATACAGCTACTTCCAAAGGCAGAATGAAAAGAAGTCAGAAGACAGTAAAGATAAAGTAGCCAAGAAGCATAGCAGGGACATAGTGATAAGAGAACCAGAAACCTAAAAAAGTTTCTTGAATTTCATAAGGGCTGAAGGAATTGTGTCAATTTTGTATTATGCACATTATAAAAACAATCATTCCTTCTATTTTATGAAAATCAGATGTTTGGATGTGTTTATATTATTTCTGTCTGCTGAAATGTTTTACATGTTGTTTATGTGTTGATATATATAATTTTCCAAGGTTTTGACTTCTTCAAATAGGGGGAGATTGTTAGGTACATTATTCTCAATATCCTAGATTTGAAGAAGGCCTACAGGACAATGGTATACGCATGTTTGTATCTGATGCATGCTTTAAGTTCTATGTATGCAGGTGATCACTTGTTATACTGATTTAATATGTGGTCTATGTAACAATGACAGGTGGACACAAGGAAGGAAGCTGACAAGACAGAAATCTGTCTAAGTCCACATGCGTTGAGTGTGACCAGTTCACTTAACACCAAATAACCAAGAATGTTGAGTAAAGACTAGACAGTCAAATCCTCAACATTGGCAAGGAAGAAATCCGCCTGTTGAAGCTGGCAAACCCAGCTCCTCCTAAAGCTCGGATCTAAAAATGCAGCTCACACCTACTCTTCTCGAACCACCCCCCGGATGAGAGTCTCAAAGGAACAGACTGTGGGCTTCAGCTCGGAGGTCCCACCTCTTACCCGGAAAAATTAACAATTCTTCCCCTCCCTAGCCAATGCTGAGCTAGGTGCCTTAATAGAAGAAAAAGAAGGGTCAACAACCTTCTACCAGGCACCTCACCGGTCGATTTATAGGCCTCTGAGTTTAAACTGCCAATAACCAAACTGAATCGACTTGAAATTACCAAAATACCCTGGGTCGGGTCGGCCTACAGCCAAACTCTGCTGTTCTGAAGAGCTATATGCATACCACCAAGGGCAGAAGTGTAAAATCATCTAGGGCTAAAAGGTAAACCACCTTCCAACTAAACCGGCACTCGACCAACTACTGAACCGGTGTTAGGCCTTTCGCCGAACCGACGCTTGGCGAGAGCGTCGCCTCGCGAACGAGAGCTCTTCCCTCTTGAGCCCTCTCGCCTAGCGAGCAGCTCTCGCCCCGCAAGTGGCCCTTTCCCTGGAATCCACTCGCCTAGCCAACGACACGGCTCTCGCTTGGGCCCCTCTCGCCTAGTGAGCAGCTCTCGCCCCGCGAATAGCCCTTTCCCTGGGATCCACTCGCCTAGCGATTCGGCTCTTGCCCGGGCCCAAAAAGCCTTCTCCTTAAACTCATCTCACCTTCTTTTCCTTGAGCCTTCTTCTCTTGCGAGCCCGAGGTTGTACACAATCGCCGCTCTTTTCGAGGTTACCTCAAGCTCGGAAAGAAAGTCCAATCGAGGCTCATGTCATTAACAAAATATTTTTTTTTGGGGGGGGGGGGAGGCTCTCCACCGGAGCCTATAAATATAGGATTCCCACCCCGCGTAGAAAATGCCCCCTTTCCACATTTCGTCCTTCTATAGCTTTACTACAATCATGTCTCATAGTCAGAGCTTCCGCGAACACATTGCGATGGTGCGCAAGCAGAACAAGGCCAATGTGGCCGTTCTGACCTCGACTCCGGTTCGCACTCCCCCTACTTACCATCATCATCGTCTCGCCTGAAGAAGGCAAAAACAAATGACCCCTCCTCCTCGACGGAGGAGCTCTCTCGCACTTCCCGTAAATCCACGCCCCTCCTCCTCCCGCGTTTCCCAGAGAGAAACAGGTGATCTTTCGCCTTTTATCCCTATTTCTCCTTCGTTCGCATTTTCTCATTTACTATTTGCTTTATCAGGGAGACCTCATACCTCAACATCGATCTGAAAGTCCGCAGGACGACACTGTCGCCCATTGCCAAAACTCTGACTCACCTCAGCCATCCACTCCTCCATCTACTCCTCCAAGCGCGAGGAAGGATGACCCTTCTCAGGTTGCTGGGACCTCTCGCTATCCTGGTAAAAACCTTCCCTCTCGGTCCTCTGTCCCGCTCGCTACTCCTATGCACTCCTGCGAGAACCCCCTTACTCTCCCCTCCAGCAGCTTGTGCAGGCATCCAGGTCGACTCGCCTACTGAGGAATTTTCTAGGCAACTCATCGTCTCACCCCCTCCTCCCATAGATGAGATTGAAGACTACTTGGGTGACCCCATGGACCCGCTAGGGATAAAGCGCAGGATAACCGAGATGTTCCGGATGCATGCACGCATTATCCGCGAGTTGGAACGAGATAAGGAAGCGGCCGACCAAAGAATCGAATGGCTGGAAATTGAATGTGCTCGCCTGTCTTCGGAGATCGATGCTGACATCGAAATAGACGAGACTGAAAGTGAAGGGATAGATACTACTCTAGAGGGGGGGGGGGTGAATAGAGTTATTAAATTTTGCACTAGACACAACTTAATAGTCTACCCAACTCCCTTGGAGTGAAATGCGGAATGAAAAGATTATAGATATAGAAATAACCCTAAAGCCTAACATAAGTGTTGTGTACAAACTCAAGCTAACTGTAATTACAGTTAAGGCTTGGAAATCCTAATCAGCAACTAGCAAACCTAGTTATATCTAATCACAGCCACAATGCAGGAATTAAATTAAGCAATCCAGACGACACAAGGAATTTATAGTGGTTCCCCAAACAACTTGGGTACGTCCACTCTTCTACCAACAAGGTAGGAATCCACTACAGGTTTTTGATCAGGTGCCCTGCCACCAACAGGATCTGCTTCAGGTAGATCCAGAAACCCTTTAGACTTTTGATCAGGTGTCTAAAAACCGAACACAGGTTTTTGATCAGGTGCCCTGCCACCAAGGGATACTTTTGAAGGGAGTAATAACCCTGTACAGGAGGGGGAAAGAAGGTTAAGATGTCTTCTCTATTTTACAATAGATTAGAGAAGCACAAAGACTTGCACTGAGCTAGAAAGCTCAAGGAATCAAGGCTCCCCCTGGCTCAAAGAATGTCCAGGTGAAGTCTTGCTTCAGTGCAGAAACTCTTCAGTAAAAACTGAAGGAAAAATTACAAGAAGATAAATAAAATATAAAATGGAAATCTTCTAGCAGCTATCTTCTTCTTCTTCTTCTTCAAAAGAACTCTGAGTTTGAACTTCCTGGAAGCAGGAGAACTCAAGTTGAAGAAGAGCAGAAAAGCTTAACACTTCTCAGTTGGATGAGTATTGCTGAGAGCAGTGAACTTGGTCTTGATGAAAGCTTGAATGCTTAAAATGAATAACTGGTTAGCTAGCTGAAATCCTTCTCCAAAGGATTCCTTTTATAGCAGCAACAAGCAACGACTCTCTTTAATTTGAACTGTTTGTCTTCTTCTGAAACTTGAAACCTGGGCTGCAAATATCACAAAGACAAACAAACTCTGCAGCAAACTATTCTATAAAAGGGATAAACCTTTTTCTAGGAAGCTGCAGGAAGCAATCTGATAATACAGGTACTAAATAAAATCACATCAGAGATAAACTCTTTATAGCAAAAGGAAGACTTTTCAGTCTAACGGCTATAAAGGACTGACAGCAGATAAAGTAAAATACAATGTCAGCTAATAAGACAAACAACTTTATCTGAAAAGATTTTACTCAGGCAAAAGAGATGGAGCAGATATTGCCTGGAAATATTATCATAAAACAACTGAAATAACATGCCAGATAATGTATTAATTAATTAAATATAATAAATAAATACAAAATAAAAAGGCAGACAGAAAACGTCGAACGACCTTCGGAGATCGTCGACCGACGGACGGAGATCGTCGAACTATCGGACAGATAGTCGAACGATCCAGATAGTCAAACTATCAAAGAAGATAGTTGAACTATCACAACAGATAGTCGAACTATCAGAAGATAGTCGAGCTATCAGATAGTCGACCTATCAACAGATAGTCGAACTATCAAAGCAAAACCGATAGTCGACCTATCAACAGATAGTCGAACTATCAATGCAGAACAGATAGTCGAACTATCAACAGATAATCGAGCTATCAGATAGTTGAACTATCAAGGCAGATAGTCGAACTACCAAGGGAAAACAGATAGTCGATCTATCAGCAGATAGTCGAACTATCAAAGAACGACAGATAGTCGAACTATCAACAGATAGTCGAGCTATCAGATAGTTGAACTATCCAAGCAGATAGTCGAACTATCAAACAAACAGATAGTCGAACTATCAACAGATAGTCGAACTATCTCAGCACACAGATAGTCGAACTATCAACAGATAGTCGAACTATCTCAGCACACAGATAGTCGAACTATCAACAGATAGTCGAACTATCCTCGCAGACAGAACGTCGAGCAACTGATAGACGATCGTCGAACAGTTAGTCGACGATAGTCGAGCGGCGTTCGACTATAGTCGAACGAAAAACTACTTAACCAAATTCTTCATCTGGAAAAGCGGGGACTCTACAGCTAGACCACTAACCATTGACCATAGATATTTCTTGGGTCAAGAGACTAAAGGAGAAGACTAAACTCAAATCAAACTAGGGTACCAACAGAGACTTACCCTCAAGCCATCCTAAACGAGGTCGATCAACAACTTCATCTCGCGTGCCGTGGTGTCGACGCCGCTCACGCTTTTCACCTCCCCAGCCGGCCCCCGTGCGCGGGGTCTCGGGGTTACCACTGCCAATGGAACAAACACTGAAGATCTCCCGGCTTGTCTCGCCTAGTTTATCCGTCTCGCTCTTCTAATTTGTAATAATTCTATAATATATGTTATGCTACCGTCTCGCCCATGGCTTAGAACCTGTGAATATGTTGCCCGCCTTGTGCGGGATGGGACAATTAAATAATCATTATTTCTGGTTTATTTTTATGCTTAGTTTAATTTCTTTTTATTCCTTCTTTCCTATTCGCTTTTTGTTCTGCCTTGTTGATGAATCCCGCAATAGGCCACACATGAATCAAGGCAGAGAGAGTGAGTGAAACGTCGACCAACTCTCCCCCTTCTTCCATATATTTCCCACCTATTTTTGTCATTTTTCTCCCTGACTACGTCAGCAAATACCCCCTCCCCATGGATTAGAGGGATATCTACGCTCTCACCCCTATTGCGCCCCAGCTCTCGTCCTCCCGCTTCTTCCGTCTCGCTAGTCGCTCTCGCTTTTTGTTCTTCTTGCTCCTTCCTCCCTCGGTCGTCTCGCCGATTCGCCTTATCACTACTCCTTTTTAATTTCCTCTCCCCCATCCATCCGCCTAGAATGGGGAAGAAGAAATTTGACGAAGGCGAGGGGAGCAGCCGCTGTGGGAAACGTTTTACAGACCACAAATTCCCTTTCGGCAGGCTTCTTGACCAGGACTATAACAAATTTTCCGCGAGTTCATGAGGGAGGGGTTCGAATCGCGGCCCCCAAGATCGGCGAGGCGATCAACACCTATTACACGGGAGAACTCACCTTCCCCTCTCGCACTTCGAGGCGGGGTTGAGACAACCCCTCTTGCCGAAGGTAAAATAGGTCTTAAAATAATTCGGTGCCGTCCCCGCACAGCTTAACCCGAATGCCATTTCAGTGTTAATCTCTTTTGCCAGCTACATGCGTCGGGAGCGCATTGAGTTTAGCTTGACGGTCTTCCGCAAGCTCTTCGTATACCACGCCAACGTCAATGGCATCTCATTCTTTACTGGGAAAGGGCTCAAGGTGTGCGAGATGCCGAATAAAAACCATCAATGGCTCACCAGGTTTGTGTTCATCCGCAGAAACTTTGGTTGCGTCCCGCTCGCGCCCGTGTCGCCCGCCGAGATATTTTATGTGTCCCCACAGGTGGGCAGCACTGATAAGCTGCTGTACGATTTCTTCGTCGGCAAAAACTTCGAGGTCCACTTCTTGCAGTGGGGCCTCGACTTGCAGCATCCTGTTCTCCCCGGCGAAGGTACTCTAGTTTTTCACTTATCTCGTGTTTATTATTCTTCGTCTCGCCACCTCATCACTTTATTGCTTGCTTTTTAGGAGAGCGCAACGTTCCCGTCCACCTTCCTTATCGGAGCAATGCCAAGCCGTCCAAGGGCCTCTCTCTCGCCAGTGTGGCGGCAGAGGAGGCGAAGGAGTCTCTGGCTTCTGCCCCCAGAAGAGGTCTGTAGAAGATGCTGCTCCGTCTCGCTCCAGCCCTCCTAAAAAGAAGATGAAGAAAGTCATGGTATTCCCTAAGGAAAAAAGGGAGAAGGCCCCGAAGGAGAGGAAGGAGATGTCGGGACCCTGAGCCCCATCTCTGTAGGGGATTCCCAATCACCCTACTCGCCCCCTCGGCATGCTATCACGCCTGCCCGCGAGGCGGCCCTAACTGCCCAGATTGCTGCTACTCCTGGCCGACTGGCCCCCTCGCCGTCTCGCGAAGCCGCTTCATCAAGCCTCCTGGACCCCTCCTCCACCCAGAACTATAACATGGGTCCCATGGTGCCAGACGTTGTCGACGACCCTGTCTTTATATGGGATAAGGACGAGAATAGGGTGTCCATCTCCACCCTCCTTCCTGCATGGAAGGAGCAGGACGCCCCTACAAGTCACGCCTTCTCTCTAGGCTATGGCTTGTATGGAGGTCCAGAAGCCAATTCTGTCGAGAAGGAGTTCTCGTGGGACCTGGTGCTCAAGAACTCCCACGCCCAGCTCCGCGGCTTGGAGCTCTCGCACCGCCTCTCGCGCCGCATTGTCTTCATTAATAGAAAGTGGAAGGAGACTGAAGATGGGCTGGCAGCAGAGCGCGAGAGGTCGGGAGACCTTGAAAAGAGGCTAGCGCTTTCTGAGGCCCTTCTCACCAAGAGCCAGGGTGGTGTTGTAAGTTCTAGCCCTTACCCATGATTAGTTTCTCTTCAGCACACCTTTTGCTAACTAGAGATCATCTTGCAGGATGCCGAGATGGCGGAGCGGATGCATCTGTGCATGGCGTCCATGGAGGAGGAAAATAAGGATTTGAAAACTCAGGTCGCCTACCTCCGGGACAGCGTGCCTTTGTCATCTCGCCGTGGAACCCTCCTAGCACCTCCGCCATACTATTCTCTGGACAAAGTTGAGGAACAGTGCCGAGATGCCAGTATCAAGGCTGGCGGAAGTTGTTTTGAAGATGATGAAGGAGCTGGGGGTTATTAAGGAGGACTCCGAGGCGGTGACCATTCGCGATTTAGTCCCCGAGCTCTACGGCATGGAGGGTGAAGATTCTTCTTCCAGCGAGGGGAAATGACCTAATGCCAGCAAGATCCAGGACGCCCCTCCTTATTTTTGCTTCTGTATAATTTTAATTAGTCCCTTTTCGAGTTTTATTTTTGTGATCAACGTTTGAAACCATATTCATAATTCTGTAATGGATAGTCACGTTGATCAAATGGATAAACTAGTTTTGTTACTTTATTCTATATTATATTTTTGCGAAACAACTCTTTGGCTTGCTTTGGTTTGCGAGATAGAGCTACACCTCGTCTCGCCGACCAACTTTCCCTATTTTCACTTTGCTTTTTTTTGTTTACTGTGAGGTGATCCTCCGATGAGCTTACGCTCGCGAGATGGGGCTACTCCTCGTATCGCCGCCTCACTAGAGAGTTGACGTTGTTTAGAGTGCGAGTCGTCACCTTCCCCACAGTGTTTGTGAGTGAGACCAACTGATTTGAACCTCTTGTCTCGCCTCAAGATACCTCTAGTGCGAGTGGATTCCAGGGATTTAACCTGCCCCCTTATTATTGGGTAGGGCCTTTCGTCCCCCGCGAGTGCCCACTCGCTATAAGAGAGACCATCCCCGCGGTCGCTAGCTGGGAGTACCTCGACTCGCACTGCTCCAATCCTTAACTCCCCTAATTTATTTTCCATTAACTTAAGTGGAGATTCTTCTTAAAGAGATCTCCCCCATTTCTCTGCTACGAGTGAGCCTACAACCCTGCCAGCTTGATGAGAGCCTGGTCAGTGGGTCTTCTCGGGATCTCCTCTCCAAACAAACTCCAACCACCGAGTGAGCCTACAACCCTTCTAGTTTGATAAGAGCCTGGTCAGCAGGTCTTCTTGGGATCTCCTCTCCAAACCAACTCCAACTACCGAGTGAGCCTACAGCCCTGCAAGCTTGATGAGAGCCTGGTCAGCGGATCTTCTCGGGGTCTCCTCTCCAAACCAACTCTAACCACCGAGTGAGCCTACAACCCTGCCAACTTCATGAGAGCCTAGTCAGTGAGTCTTCTCGGGGTCTCCTCTCCAAACCAACTCCAACCACCGAGTGAGCCTACAACCTTACCAGCTTGATGAGAGCCTGGTCAGCGGGTCTTCTCGGGGTCTCCTCTCCAAACCAACTCCAACCACCGAGTGAGCCTACAACCCTTCCTGCTTAATGAGAGCCTGGTCAGCGGATCTTCTCAGGGTCTCCTCTCCAAACCAACTCCAACCACCGAGTGAGCCTACAGCCCTGCCAGCTTGATGAGAGCCTGTTCAGCGGGTCTTCTCGGGGTCTCCTTTCCAAACCAACTCCAACCACCGAGTGAGCCTACAGCCCTGCCAGCTTGATGAGAGCCTGGTCAGCGAGTCTTATCAGGGTCTCCTCTCCAAACCAACTCCAACCACCGAGTGAGCCTACAACCCTGCCAGCTTGATGAGAGCCTGTTCAATGGGTCTTCTCGGGGTCTCCTCTCCAAACCAACTCCAACCACCGAGTGAGCGTACAACCCTGCTAGCTTGATGAGAGCCTGGTCAGGAGGTCTTCTCGGGGTCTCCTTTCCAAACCAACTCCAACCACCGAGTGAGCCTACAACCCTGCCAGCTTGATGAGAGCCTTGTCAGTGGGTCTTATCGGGGTCTCCTCTCCAAACCAACTTCAACCACCAAGTGAGCCTACAACCCTGCAAGCTTGATGAGAGCCTGGTCAGTGGGACTTCTCGGGGTCTCCCTTCCAAACCAATTCCAACCACCGAGTGAGCCTACAACCCTGCCAGCTTGATGATAGCCTGGTCAGCAGGTCTTCTCGGGCTCTACTTTCCAAACCAACTCTAACCACCGAGTGAGACTACAGCCCTGCCAACTTGATGAGAGCCTAGTCAGCGGGTCTTCTCAGGGTCTCTTCTCCAAACCAACTCCAACAACCGAATGAGCATACAACCCTGCTTGCTTGATGAGAGCCTGGTCTGCGGGTCTTCTCAGGGTCTCCTTTCCAAACCAACTTCAACCACCGAGTGAGCTATAGCCCTACCAGCTTGATGAGATCCTGGTCATCGGGTCTTCTCAGGGTCTCCTCTTCCAACTAACTCCAACTACTGAGTGAGCCTACAACCCTGCCAGCTTGATGAGAGCCTGGTCAGTATGTCTTCATCGGGGTCTCCTCTCCAAACTAACTCCAACCACCGAGTAAGCCTACAACCCTGCAAGCTTGATGAGAGCCTGGTCAGCGGGTCTTCTCGGGGTCTCCTTTCCAAACCAACTACAACCACTGAGTGTGCCTACATCCCTGCCAGCTTGATGAGAGCCTGGTCAGCGGGTCTTCTTGGGGTATCCTCTCCAAACAAACTCCAACCACCGAGTGAGACTACAGCCCTGCCAGCTTGATGAGAGCCTGGTTAGTGGGTCTTCTCGGGGTCTTCTCTCCAAACCAACTCTAACCACCGAGTGAGCCTACGCCCTGCCAGCTTGATGACAACCTGGCCAGTGGGTCTTCTCAGGGTCTCCTTTCCAAACCAACTCCAACCACCGAGTGAGCCTACAGCCTTGCCAGCTTGATGAGAGCCTAGTCAGCGGGTCTTCTCGAGGTCTCCTCTCCAAACAAACTCCAACAACCGAGTGAGCCTACAACCCTGCTAGCTTGATGAGAGCCTAGTCAGTGGGTCTTCTTGGGGTCTCCTTTCCAAACCAACTCAAACCACTGAGTGAGGCTATAGCCCTGCTACCTTTATGAGAGCCTGGTCAGCGGGTCTTCTCGACGTCTCCTCTCCAAACAAAATCCAACCACCGAGTGAGCCTACAACCCTGCCATCTTGATGAGAGCCTGATATGCGGGTCTTCTCGGGGTCTCCTTTCCAAACCAACTCCAACCACCGAGTGAGCCTGCAGCCCTGCTAGCTTGATGAGAGCCTGGTCAGCGGGTCTTCTTTGGGTCTCCTCTCCAAACCAACTCCAACCACAGAGTGAGCCTACAACCCTGCTAGCTTGATGAGAGCCTGGTCAGTGGGTCTTCTCGCGGTCTCCTTTCCAAAGCAACTCCAACCACTGAGTGAGCTTATAGCCCTGCCAGCTTGCTGAGAGCCTTGTCAACGAGTCTTCTTGGGGTCTCCCATTTAACCATTGCAATCCATCTCATAGAGGAAAACACCTGGAATTTCTTTATATCAGGAAGCTGTACCAAATTTACAAGTATTGAAAAAGATAAAAAATCAAGTATTGGAAAAGATAAAACATCAAGGGTAGAATCTCTTCAAGTTGTCGCTGCTTCGGGCGCGATCGAGAGGTACCCCGTCCACATCCTAGAGGTGGTACCCTCCTGACTTCAAGGCCTCCCTTACTATAAAGGGGCCCTCCCAGTTAGGGTTGAGCTTCCCCATTGAAGCTCCTCTACTCGCTGCAACTACTTTCTTGGGGACCAAGTCACCCTTCTAGAACTGCCTAATCCTGATGTGCTTGTCAAAGTATTTGGCCATTCATCGCTTTACTTCCTCCTATCGGATTGATGCTAGCTCCCTAAGATCCTCCACCAAGTCAAGGGAGAGCTTCTACTCTTCTTCATTTTCTGCTCGCCACCCTTCATCTCCTCTCTTTGCCACAGCCACCCTGGGAGATTCAACCTCGAACTCCACAGGTATAACGGCCTCCGAGCCGTGGGAAAGTTTGAACGACATCTCTCCCATGTTAGTGTTCGATGTAGTTCTCAAAGCCCAGAGAATGGAGGGGAGCTGTTCTACCCAGCTTCCCCTTAAGTTCTTTGCCTTCTTATTCAAGAGGTTTTCGATGACCTTGTTCGCAGCTTCCACCTGCTCATTCCTTCAAGGATGATGAACCGAGGCGAATCGAAGATCTATGCCCAGCTGCACACTAAAATCCACAAATTCCCTACTAGCGAACCGTGGTCCATTATCTGTGACGATGACCAAAGGAAGTCCATGCCGGTAGATGATCTCTCCCCATACGAAATTCCTGACCACCTACGACGTCACCTTTGCCAATGCCTTCACCTCCAGCCACTTTGAAAAATAATCCACCATGACCAGTAGGAACTTCCTCTGGCCATTGGCTTGGGGGAACGGGCCCACTAGATCTAGTTATTGGAACATGGTTTCACACTCCTTAGGTTTGAGAATATCAACTCCCTGCTTGTATTTGATGAGATTGGTTGTGTGATAGAGTGTGCAGGCTGACAGGTGAAAGGAAAGGAGAAGAGCTTCAAAAGGACGCTACCGCCCGGCGACAGGACGCTACCGCCGGCGGTATCCGGTCGACGTGCGTCAAGGGGTTGATCGTCGACGATGGTACCTACCGCTCAGGCGATAGTCTTATCGCAGGCGGTAGAATTTTTTGGCGAAATGGCGCTATCGCTCTGACTGGGCGCGGTAACCATTACCGCCCGGCGATAGCTCTCTTGAAACCGTCAGGCGATAGTCGTATCGCAGGCGGTAGAATTATTTGGCGAAATGGCGCTATCGCTCTGACTGGGCGCGGTAACCATTACCGCCCGGCGATAGCTTTCTTGAAACGGCAGTTTCCTTAATGAGCAGTCACAGTTGCCGTTTCGGGAGACGCGTGGAGACAGCTGGCAGGCGTTACGCGCGAACCTACCGCCCGACGATAGAGTTATCGCAGGCGGTAGTCTATTTTCTCCAAGACGTATACAAAGCAGCGCCGTTTCTTCAAGACCTAAGCCTCCAGAGATTATTGACGAAGTGCTCTAGGAATACCAAGGTCGGCCGTCTTCCTACGTCTGTTCTACTCGTCTTCGTCAAAGAAAAAGCAAGGTTTCTTCCTCCCGTTCGAGATCGAAGAACTCCGGCGATCAAGGCTTCGCATCGTCTACGTCTAGCGACCGGGTGCTTTCCATCGAAGATCACAAGCACCGGCCGTAGATCCATCCAGAGAACTTCTCAAGAGGGAGAACCTAAACTTTAACGAATATATTTTGTAATCTCTTTTTGTATCTTTTTCTTCTTCTATTGTCGTAAGTGGTAAGAGAAATCGACCGGAGAAGGTCGTCGGAATCCGGGTTGGATTCCGTGGAAAATCGTCCCGGGATTTGGGGCGTCTAGATCGGGGATCTAGCGGTGCTCTAAGACCCTTCCGGGTGTGGAGGTGAAGAGCGGCTCTAAGACCTTTCGGGGAGAAAGTGAAGAGCCAACCGGTCCGGGTTTTGGGTCGGTATAGAAAACCCAAAGTTTTCTTCTCTTCGTCTTTGATCTTCGACGTCATGAAGATCGTACTGTAAAACATTCATCTTGTACTTGTATGAAATTGATTGTTATTGAATTTAATACTTGTGTTTTAAATCTTCACTTGTGGTGTGGTTTACGTCAAGATTCCGTTTATTCAAGCGAAATTTATAAAACCTTATTCACCCCCCCTCTAAGGTTGGCCTCCGGATCCAACAAGTGGTATCAGAGGAGGTTTACTTCGAATAGGCTTAACCACCTGAAGTAAGATGGCCAACCCAGTGCATGCTTTCACTGAGGGACAAGGTGTGAGTCGCCCTCCACTCTTTATGGGTAGTGACTATAGTCACTGGAGGACAAGGATGAAAATCTTTCTGATGACGCACAGCATGGACATATGGGCCATGATAGAGACTAAGTACACCACACCCACTACCACGGTTGGAGAAGTCGTTCTTGAAAAACCGCACGATAAGTGGGACGATGCGGACAAGCTTAGATGTACTAATAACGCCAAGGCTATGAACTCTCTATTCTGTGCGTTAGATAAGACGGAATTTAATAGAATATGTAACTGCGAAACTGCTTTTGATATTTGGCGACTTCTTGAAATTACTCATGAGGGTACCTCGCAGGTGAAAGAATCAAAGCTGTTCTGGCTTGAATCCGAGTATGAATAGTTCCGGATGGAGATCGATGAAGATGTTGACAGCATGTACACAAGGTTCACCAAGATCGTCAACGCATCAAGATCTCTTGGAAAGAACTTCCCAAATGGTGATCTAGTGAGGAAAATACTGCGATCTCTACCTCCCCGCTTCAACCCCAAGGTGACTGCTATCGCTGAATCTCATGAAATCAGCGACTTAGAGATTGAGAGTCTTATCGGAAACCTGAAGACTCATGAAGTGGAACTGAAGATACAAGCCGAGGAATATCCCAAGGAAATGAAGAAAAAGGGATTGGCTTTGAAGGCTTCAAAAGAGAGGAAAACATCTGATTTCTCTGAAGAAGATGAAGAGGAAAGTCTCTATGTAAGGGAATTCAAAAAATTCATGAAGAACCCCAGAAAACAAGGGAAGTTCAAACGGTTTCTGAAGAAGGGAGTTGAAGAGGGTAGGAAGTGGAACAAGTCGGTAAAGGAGACCGATAGCGATGATGAAAAGTATCAGCCTGAATGCTTTCATTGTCACAAGCTGGGACATCTAAAAAGAGACTGTCCAAGACTCCAGAAGGAAGAGAAAGGAAAGGACAGCAAGTATAAAGGGAAGAAGAAAGTACTGAAGGATCTGACCTGGGATGAGGATGGATCGGAAGATTCGAGTAGCACCGACTCGGGAAGTGACAACGAAGCAAATCTGTGCCTCATGGGAAAAGGTCAAGAGGAATCTGAATCTGATGCTGAGTCCAGTGTCCAAAGCGACACTGAGGTAACTCCTCCTACTTACTCTGAATTACTTGAGATTTATGATCATGTAGTTGGTAGGTTAGAAGAAGTAACATCTAAGAAAAATTCCTTAAGAGCTGAAAATAAACGTCTAAACAAGAGTTTAGAAAAGCTGAAGAAAGAAGTAATTAAAATTGGGAAAGAGAAGGTGGAATGCCCTGAATGTCCTCACTTGGTAGCATCCATCGAGGAGGGTAAAGCAAGTCACTCCAAGACATCCTTGAGACTAGTATCTCTCAAAAATGAGAAGAATGTCTTGGAGAAGAAGCTTCATATCTCCCTTGCTAAAGTTGAGGAAGGAAAGAAACAGTTTGCTAATCGATGTGTGATGTTAGTAACTGAGAACACCGCTCTAAAAGCGAGGATCCATGATCTCAACTGTGCGGTTCAAAAATTTGGTGTAGGCCAAAAATCTCTAAACATGCTATTGGGCGCACAGTGTCATGGGTCTGGAAAGTTTGGCATCGGCTATGTAAGTCCATCATCACCATTGGAGGACTATAGCACTCTGTCCACGCCTAAGTCAACAAATAAGATCAAAAATCTGAATACATTATCTCCTTCCTCTAGCAAGAGATCGAGTGAGATGATGAAAGTCATTTCCTCAGCTTATGCTCTATGTGCCAACTGTAATAAGTTCGGACATGCTTCAAGCTCTTGCGGGAGGAAAGGTGCTAAACAAAACGCGCAAGTCTGGCTACCAAAGTCTACTACCTACAAAATAGGTGGAACAACTTGGGTAACCAGATCTTTACTCTCATCTCCTTTTTAGGTATGTTGGCAGGCAAGGGACACAAAGAGCGTGTGGTACTTGGACTCTGGATGCTCCAAGCACATGACGGGTGATAAAGATAAGTTCCTTAGCCTGGAAAAGAAGAGAGGTGGAGTGGTCACGTTTGGAGATAATGGTAAAGGAAGAATTATGGGAATCGGCACAATAGGTAACAAGTTTTTCTCTATTTCAAATGTGTTGTTTGTTGATGGTTTAAAACATAACCTTATTTCTGTAAGT
Source organism: Platanthera zijinensis (assembly GCA_039513925.1). NCBI lineage: Eukaryota > Viridiplantae > Streptophyta > Magnoliopsida > Asparagales > Orchidaceae > Platanthera > Platanthera zijinensis. Next base: position 97,710,883 of record CM077096.1, on the reverse strand, counting down.
CAACTAGGAGATAAAGGTATAGATGTTATTTTTGAATCATCATCGAACACGTGCAAACTCATTGATGCTAAAACCTCTAATGTATTGCTTGTAGCCCATAGAAATCACAATGTGTACACAGTTAATTTTGATGATTTCTCTTCGTCCAATCTAAAATGCCTAGTAACTAAGAATGAAGAACTAGACCTTTGGCATAGGAGATTAGGACACTCGGGTAGCAAGCTAATTATTAAGTTATCTAGAAAGAAACTTGTTAGAGGAATTCCGTCTCTAAGCGGTAGTTTTAACGTTATGTGTGGGCCTTGTCAAAAGGGAAAATTTGTCAAAAACTCGTTTAAAAGTAAAACAGAGATTTCCACCTCTAGACCGTTAGAACTCTTGCACATGGACTTGTTTGGACCGATTTCCACATATAGCCTAGGAAGAAAGCGATATACATTCGTCATCATAGACGACTTTTCTCGTTATTGTTGGACAATATTTCTTGCCAACAAATCTGACACGTTTAGGGAATTCTCTACTTTATGCACGCGTATTCAAAATGAGAAAGAACTAAACATTAAGTGTATCAGATCAGATCACGGTGGAGAGTTTGAGAATGAGGATTTTTCAAAGTTGTGTGAGACCTTAGGGATTAAGCACGAATTCTCCGCTCCTCGCACGCCCCAACAGAATGGAGTGGTAGAGAGAAAGAATCGCACACTTCAAGAGCTAGCACGTACGATGCTCGCAGAGTTCAGCTTACCTTGATCGTTTTGGGCCGAAGCGGTCAACACGGCAAGCTACGTGATGAATCGTGTCATGCTTCGCCCACTTCTTAAGCGAACCCCTTACGAGCTCTACTTTGATAGAAAACCCTCCGTCTCGTACTTTAGAGTTTTTGGGTGCCCATGCTATATTCTGAACACTAAGGATCACTTAGGAAAATTCGATGAAAAATCCGATCTAGGCATATTCTTAGGATATTCTAGCAAAAGTCGAGCCTATAGGATTTATAATAAGAGAACCTTAGTGGTTGAAGAATCGGCTCATGTGCATTTTGATGAGAGTCCACCATCTAGTGAGCCTAGAATGTCCGAAGAAGAGGTAGAGGAGAGTGTTCCGGTTGAGAGTAACGAGGAGAGTGAGTCGCACGCATATGTGCCTCCTAAGGATCTAACGTTTACGAAACAACATCCTCGTGATCTAGTTATTGGAGAACCATCCCATGGAGTTAGAACTCGATCTGCTCTTCATGAGGCGTTCTCCAACTTATGCTTTCTATCGGATATTGAGCCCAAAAACGTGTCCGAGGCTCTTCAAGATGAATCATGGTTCCTTGCCATGAATGAGGAATTGAGCCAATTCGAGCGTAGCAAAGTTTGGATTCTAGTTGATCGTCCGGACAACCATCCCGTGATTGGTTTAAAATGGGTGTTCAAGAATAAACTTGATGGTGAGTCTAGGATCACGAGGAATAAAGCTCGGTTGGTAGCACAAGGATATTCACAAATTGAGGGTGTGGATTTTGAGGAGTCTTTTGCACCGGTTGCTCGTCTTGAGTCCATTCGAATGTTTTTGGCATTCGCAAGCCATAAGAAAATAAAGTTGTTTCAAATGGACGTTAAGAGCGCATTTTTAAATGGTTATATAAAAGAAGAAGTGTATGTCGAGCAACCACCCGGTTTCCTAAATGCCGCCCACCCTCATCATGTGTACAGATTAGTAAAGGCCTTGTATGGATTGAAACAAGCACCCCGTGCTTGGTATGATAGGCTAACTACGTTCCTCTTAGATCATGGGTTCAAGATGGGTAGTGCGGACACAACTCTCTTTGTACAAGCTAAAAATTCGGATCTAGTTATCCTCCAAATTTACGTTGATGATATTATTTTTGGAGCGACTAATGAGAGGTTGGTTGAAGAGATTGTGAGTTTAATGAAATCTGAATTTGAAATGAGCCTTGTGGGAGAACTCAATTATTTTTTAGGATTTCAAATCTCTCAACGACAAGACGGAATTTTCATAAATCAATCCAAATATATAAAAGATATGCTTGTACGTTTTGGTTTTGAGTCTTTAAAACAAGTCAAAACTCCGATGAGTGCGTCCCTTAAATTAGGAAAAGACGAGAGTGGAATCTCTGTGGATCAAACAATGTTTCGGGGCATGATTGGATCTTTGTTATACTTGAGTGCGTCACGGCCCGATATCACGTTTGCGGTGGGTATGTGTGCCCGTTATCAAGCTGACCCTAGGGAGTCTCACTTTAAAGCGGTAAAACATATTTTTCGTTATCTCCTTGGCACGCAACACCTCGGGTTGTGGTACCCTCACTCGGATGATTTTACCCTTCATGGATATTCTGACTCCGATTATGCCGGTTGCTCTCTTGACCGCAAGAGCACTAGCGGTACTTGTCATTTTTTAGGCCCGACACTTGTCTCGTGGTCGAGTCGTAAGCAAAACTCGGTGGCTCTTTCGACCGCCGAAGCCGAGTATATCGCCTTAGGAAGTTGCTGTGCACAGGCACTTTGGATGTCGCAAACTTTAGAAGACTTTGGTCTTTCTTTTCGCAACATTACACTTAGGTGCGACAACAAGAGTGCGATAGACTTAACGTATAATCCGGTGCATCACTCTCGGTCCAAACACATAGACGTTCGACATCACTTTATTCGCGACCACATTAAGAAAGAGAATGTGAGTGTCGTCTTTATTGGGACCGATGATCAACTCGCGGACATTCTTACTAAACCGCTTCCGGATGCTCGTTTTTCACTTCTACGACTCGAACTTGGGATTCTTGATTTATCGTCCTAATTTTTGTTATATGTGTTTTTTTTGTTGTTTGTAATTTTTTTGGTTTCGTTTTTGTTCTGTTCAAAGTTGTAACACCAAAATCAAAAAAAAAAAAAAATTTATGTACTGTTCGTTTTTTTTTCAATGCTCGTGTTGTTTTTGGTTGTTCCCTGTGTGTGGCTAAAATTGTTTTCAAGAATATTCAAAAAAAAAAAACTGTCAAGTTGGTTTGGGGCTCATATGACCGAGTCGTGGTATATTTTCAAGTATATACAATGTTTGCTATTCTTTTTGTCAACTTGTACGGCACATTGGTATCCGGTCATGATGAGCGAAGTTAAATTTTTGTCTAGCTATTGAGTGCGAAAATTAATGTGGGTGTACGTTGTCTACGCCTCTAAGTATGTGTGAGGATTTATTTACGATAATGATTACACCACTCACACACCACTTGATCATGCACTCAACCTGAGATAATAAGCTGACATGCTATAAATCGTGGCACTAAATTTAACATATCTGATATATCTTGAACAATCAATGTCATGAAATCAAATTGCGCGTGTCTATGCTAATTAAATTTTTGGGCCAAAACTAGAATCGCATATGTCCAATGTAAACAAGTTAAAGTGGATCTACCTATGTGGGTAGATTTCGATTGACTTGGGGTCTTGTCTTGCTTTGATTATGTATAAAATTGATGGCCTAACTCAAAATAAAATGATGGCCATCAAATCCCGCTTACAGACCCCCCAAGCACTACTCATCCCTCCTGATAAGTCTTCATAAGCGTTGTGAGGGTGAGCACCTTGGATTACAAAGTCGTTTCGATCTTGTGCATGGACTACACTTTATGATTTGTGCCCTTGATTTAATTTCTTTATGCCGCACTATGTCATGTGACGTGATTTTTCACTATATCTCTTTGGTGTTAGCATCGTTAGTTTGCTTGATATAAAACATGTCTGCATGATATCTCTTTTGGTTGTTTTGTCTCTTGGTGCTACACGTGCACATGTCATTATCTTATTTAAATCTTCCGCGCATAAGAATTGGACCTCAACTACATTCGATGCTTTTCGCACAATACGTACTGGCACATTTTTTCTCTCATGACGATATTTGTGTTTGCCTATTTTTCTCTCTATTTATCTAAACCTTGCAAACAGTCATGTCATACTTGATGTGTGCTATGTCTCGTGCATATAGTCCAATTTCTTCTCTCTGATTAGCGTTTGCTCCTGTTTTTGACCCTGTTTTACAATTCTCTGGTTTCAAGTGCGTTGTGGGTCTATTTTACGTTATCTCTCGCCTACAATTTTCATCCTCCTTGGTCGGTTGGCCTCGCCCTTTCTTTTGATATTATCAAAGGGGGAGAAGGTATTGGAGGTAGTGTTCATGATAGGGGGAGCGTAGTGAGGTGTGTGTGTGCTCATAGATAGGGGGAGCGTCCCACCGATAGGGGGAGTATGTAGTAGGATAGAACAGGATTGAACGGGATCGATATAGGTGTGTATTGCTTATTTGTTCAATATCATTCTACTGTTCTATGTTCATTTTACTCTGATACTCTACTCTATACTGTTCTACGTTGCTACATACATCTATTCTGGCACTCTATCTACTTGATTTTGGTTTATCATGAACGGGATTGATATTATCAAAAGGGGGAGTTTGTTGGAACAGGGTTTCACACTCCTTAGGTTTGAGAATATCAACTCCCTGCTTGTATTTGATGAGATTGGTTGTGTGATAGAGTGTGCAGGCTGACAGGTGAAAGGAAAGGAGAAGAGCTTCAAAAGGACGCTACCGCCCGGCGACAGGACGCTACCGCCGGCGGTATCCGGTCGACGTGCGTCAAGGGGTTGATCGTCGACGATGGTACCTACCGCTCAGGCGATAGTCTTATCGCAGGCGGTAGAATTTTTTGGCGAAATGGCGCTATCGCTCTGACTGGGCGCGGTAACCATTACCGCCCGGCGATAGCTCTCTTGAAACCGTCAGGCGATAGTCGTGTCGCAGGCGGTAGAATTATTTGGCGAAATGGCGCTATCGCTCTGACTGGGCGCGGTAACCATTACCGCCCGGCGATAGCTTTCTTGAAACGGCAGTTTCCTTAATGAGCAGTCACAGTTGCCGTTTCGGGAGACGCGTGGAGACAGCTGGCAGGCGTTACGCGCGAACCTACCGCCCGGCGATAGAGTTATCGCAGGCGGTAGTCTATTTTCTCCAAGACGTATAAAAAGCAGCGCCGTTTCTTCAAGACCTAAGCCTCCAGAGATTATTGACGAAGTGCTCCAGGAATACCAAGGTCGGCCGTCTTCCTACGTCCGTTCTACTCGTCTTCGTCAAAGAAAAAGCAAGGTTTCTTCCTCCCGTTCGAGATCGAAGAACTCCGGCGATCAAGGCTTCGCATCGTCTACGTCTAGCGACCGGGTGCTTTCCATCGAAGATCACAAGCACCGGCCGTAGATCCATCCAGAGAACTTCTCAAGAGGGAGAACCTAAACTTTAACGAATATATTTTGTAATCTCTTTTTGTATCTTTTTCTTCTTCTATTGTCGTAAGTGGTAAGAGAAATCGACCGGAGAAGGTCGTCGGAATCCGGGTTGGATTCCGTGGAAAATCGTCCCGGGATTTGGGGCGTCTAGATCGGGGATCTAGCGGTGCTCTAAGACCCTTCCGGGTGTGGAGGTGAAGAGCGGCTCTAAGACCTTTCGGGGAGAAAGTGAAGAGCCAACCGGTCCGGGTTTTGGGTCGGTATAGAAAACCCAAAGTTTTCTTCTCTTCGTCTTTGATCTTCGACGTCATGAAGATCGTACTGTAAAACATTCATCTTGTACTTGTATGAAATTGATTGTTATTGAATTTAATACTTGTGTTTTAAATCTTCACTTGTGGTGTGGTTTACGTCAAGATTCCGTTTATTCAAGCGAAATTTATAAAACCTTATTCACCCCCCCTCTAAGGTTGGCCTCCGGATCCAACACTAGTCCCCATATGGAAAAGGGTCATGGAGCCGTGATTATGCGTAACCTTTGAGCTGGGAGGAGTTGAAGAGGGGCAAACTCCTGACACTTCTTACATCTCCTTGCAAATTCTTCAGCATCCCTCCCGAGGGTAGGCTAGAAGTAGCCTTGCCTCAACACCCTTCCTTCCAAAGTCCGACTCATAGAATGGCTCCCACATTCTCCTGAATGAATTTCCTCTCGCACCCTGGAGGCCTCCTTCTCAGATACACACCGAGCAAGCATGCCTAATAGTGTCTTCCGGTATAAGGTCCCCTCTTTTAGTAGGTAGTACACTGGTTTGTACCTGACCCACTTCTTCTAAAGGTCTCTCTCGGGTAGACATCCGGATGTCAAAAATACGATGAAGGGATCCATCCAAGACCTTTGTCGGTCCACTTACATCAACTCTCCCTCCTCTATGGAGGGCCTGAAGAGTTCTGTCACTGTTCCTCCTACCCGGGGGAAATTCTTGGCGAGAAAGTCCGCCTGAGCACTTTCCTCTCGGGGGACATGTTGAATTGAAAAGTTGTGGAATTGCCCGATGACACCCTTCACCTTCATCAGATACAATTAGAGGGTGGGCTCCCTCACTTTGAAATCCCCATTAATGTGTCCCGCAACCACCATAGAGTCTGTTGAGAACTTGATGTCCTGTATGCCGAGATCCCGAGCCAGCCTGAGCCCTACAATGATGGCTTCGTATTCCGCCTGAACCCGAGGGATCCTTCTATCGATCTCTTGGACAACCTTCCTGACGGCTCCACCCCTTCCAGGATGCGATGGAGAGGATGATCTATCACGACCTGGATGGAGTGAGCCTGAAAGTACGGCATGAGCTTCCTAGCTGAGATGATGAGGGCGAAGGGCATTTTCTCAAGGATAGGATATTTGAGTTCTGCCTTTTTCAGGACCCTGCTTACATAATAAATCGGGAACTGCTTCTTACCCTCTTCACGCATAAGGACTGAACTTACTGCTCCTATCCCTACCCCCAAGTATAGGAACAAACCCTCTCCCTCTCGCGGCCCTTGGAGTAGCGGCGTTTGGGTGAGCTGTTGCTTCAGAGCTAGGAAAGCGTCCTCACACTCAGGGGTCCATTCAAATTTCTTTCCTCCTCTCAACGTTTGAAAGAAGGGCGAACACCTCTCTCCCTCCCTGGAGAGGAACCTACTCAATCCAGCCAACTTGCTGGCAAGACGCTGGACCTCTTTGGCACACTTTGGGGATTCCAACTCTAAGATCTCTTTCACTTTGTCCGGGTTTGGATCTACTCCTTAGGGGGTGAGGAGATGTCCCAAGAACTTCCCCCTGCTGGCCCCGAATACGCACTTTAGAGGGTTGAGCCTCATCTTGTCCTTTCTTATAGTTCCAAAGGTTTCTTCTAGATCCAGGACATAGGACCTTAGGTCCCGGCTCTTGATCATCAAATCATCTACATAAACCTCGAGGTTCCGCCCCTTCTGCTCCTTGAAGACCCGGTCCATCATTCTTTGATAAGTTGCCCCCGCATTCTTCAACCCGAAGGGCATCATATTATAGCTGAAGTACCCATCCTCCGTGACGAAGGTGACATCCTTGATGTCTGGGGGTGCATGCGTATTTGATGGTATCCTGAAAAGGTATCTAGAAAACTCATTAATGAAAAACTGACGGCTGAATAAACCAACGCGTTGATTCGATGCAGAGGGTAACAATCCTTAAGGCATGTTTTATTCAAAAGGGAAAAATCAACACACATTCTCCACTTCCCCTCCCCTTTCTTCACCATTACAACATTACTCATCGCACCAAAAATGTTGAAGCCGGCAAACCCAGCTCCTCCTAAAGCTCGGATCTAAAATTGTAGCTCACACCTACTCTTCTCGAATCACCCCCAGATGAGAGTCTCAAAGGAACAGACCGTGGGCTTCAACTCAGAGGTCCCACCTCTTACTCGGAAGAATTAGCAATTATTCCCCTCCCTAGCCAATGCTGAGCTAGGTGACTTAATGGAAGAAAAAGAAGGGTCAACAACCTTCTACCAGGCACCTCACTGGTCTATTTATAGGCCTCTGAGTTTGAACTGCCAATAACCAAACTGAACCGACCTGAAATTACCAAAATACCCTGGGTCGGGTCTGCCAACACCCAAACTATGCTGTTCTGAAGAGCTATATGCAGACAACCAAGGGCAGAAGTGTAAAATCACCTAGGGCTAAAAAGTAAACCACCTTCCAATTAAACTGTAAGACCCCCTTTTTTTTTCTTTTTAAAACCCGGGGTCTTAGGCCCAGAATCGCCGTTTTGTAGTGACACCTTCACGTCCTGAAGGGTCATCACCACAAGGCGCCGATTCTGCCGGCCAATTCGATCACAGAAAGGTAGCACAATAATTGAAGTAAGAGCAATGCAGTCCACAATAACAATAATCATAGTACTATAAATGCGGGCTTATGCCCGATACATCATGTCCTCACTACAGTATCACTCAATGCGGAAGCAAAACTAGAAACTACTCAGGGTCGAGACTCACGGTCCCGGCTGTATGAACTCCGGAGCTAGACTGCCCCATCTCCAGACGCACCGATCTCTGGGGCTGCTCCTCCATGCTGGGCTCCACGATCCCCTAAGTGATGCGGTTCAAAAACTGTTAGTCATAAAGAATAAGCCCTATCATCCCCTACCCCTTCCCCCATGGCTCCTAAGTACCGAGCGGAGATGAAGAAAGGGAAGGAACATGAAGGTAGAGATTAATCAAGAAACAGATGGCAGCGGAACTAATCTAGCAATTCTATAATAATATGACAGAAAATAGAAGGTAAGAAAGGTAACCTTAACTTATGTGCGAAAGCGCATAAGCCAAGGGATCTTCTGCAAGGCTCCCATCGTATAGAGTGTCCCATACCACTTATACGTTGGGGTGACGGTTATCAAACAACAACATGTATATATATTGAAATTAACCTTTGATTTATAAACTTGCCCACACAAGCCTATAGACCAAGGGGTCGTTTTGCAGGTCCTAATGTATAAGCGTCCCATACCACTTATACTTTAGGTGTTAGGATTAAATGAATCGATTATGCTATGACATGCAAGTGGGTATGATGAAACATGCAAGTGCAACTCACACACCTGACTCTGTGCACACAGACCTTTAGTTCCACCTTTCGGAGCCGTTACCTCCTAGGATACCTCCGTAGTGGAGGACGGAAGCGGTGGGTTGGGCCTCGCCCACCTCAAAACCAGTAAAAGCACCACTGGTCTGACCTATCGTACGCCTCAACGCTTGGTGCACTAAGCGGACGCCTGCGTACTCTTGCCGGCTGGCGCACCGGACTTCTGTTGGCGAAGTTCTAATCACCTCGCCGAGTCAACGATATCGGTGTCGGTGGAATCGAACTCCCCGATATCGAAAACCCACCACCTTAACTTTTCCCTATTTTATGCACATGCAAGTTTAATCGTAAACACACAAAAACCGAGCCGGAGCCCCCCGGACCAAAACGTCCGTCTCCAAACCAACCGAGCCGAAGCTCCCCGGACCAAAACGTCCGTCTCCAAACCAACCGAGCCGAAGCTCCCCGGACCAAAACGTCCGTCTCCAAACCAACCGAGCCGAAGCTCCCCGGACCAAAACGTCCGTCTCCAAACCAACCGAGCCGAAGCTCCCATCAATCTTCCTGTACCAACAGTGTTTGTGAAAGGTGCAGCCCTAGTTACTAAGTTACTCTTGTCAGTTTGTTATTACAGTTTACGTTAGCCCAGGACTGCCCCCGATATTCCCCGTGAAGGGCTCTCAAGGGGCACTAGGAACCAAGACGGCGGCATTACGACCCGAAGTTCCTTTTCGCAAGGCACTTACTTTAATTTGTTTCTCACCTTACCTTTTTCTCTTTAAGAGTTACATTAAACTAAACCTAGGGTAGCTTGACTCTTCACCCTCTCCACACGGAAAGACGGTCTTCCGCCATACCCGCGTTACACCTAATTTTCCAACTACCATCAGTGCTAAACCTAACCTCCTAGGGACTCACCTATGCTACACAATAATCAAGATTACAGGTAATTTTCTTTTTCATCCAAATGCCACCATTTATTTATCCGGGGTCTATCCTAACAAGATTTGCCTAAATCCAAAATATTGGAATTTTCCTAATAAATCCGATAACTTATTTATTTATTCTTAAGGGTCTAATATCATCATTTTGAACATGAGGTATAATATTCTAGTTGATTCTAGCTATCACAAAGTTAAGGTAAATAATAGTAGGCCTAAATATCAAGTTTCCAAAGTTTGATAGTTTTACAATGATTTTCAAGGGCCTAAACTTATTTAATCATTATTTCCGTTATTTCAAGCTTAATGAATAAACTACCTTAATTTGTCCTTCAAATAATTCAAATAAAATACAGGGTGCTGGTTTTATCATGAAAATAACTTTGATAGAATCCCATAATTTTCTTGCTGGTAATTAAATCATAATAAATCAAATACTAAATTACAATCTAACATGCTTTGTGAATGAAGTGCTATAACAGTAACTCTAAAAATTCCCAAATAATTCCCAGTGATATAAAAGGGCCTAAAAACCTTAAGTTCCAATTATCATAATTTTCCAGCAATTGTACAAGCCCTAATTTATTTTTATGCTCAAAAGCCCATATTAAAACATTGTGAATGTACCTCTAAAATTTCTCAACATAAAATTCTATAAAAAATTCAGGGATCAATGTTCTACTAGTCAAGATCTAAATCCAGAATTTTAACTGATTATAATTAATTTAAAACTTCCAAATAATTGAAACAACAAATCGGGCTAATAATCATTTAACACATGAAGTATAATATTTATTAATCATAAAATTCCAGAAAAATTACCATAAGTCTAAAACATCCTAAAACTCCCTCCTCCCGAGTTTCATAATTTTTGGGTTAGATTTAGTGCTTAAAATAACTAAATTATATTTTTATCCTAATCAAAAATCTCAACTTTCGAGATACCTAATTACCTCCAATTACTTCACTATTTCAACCAGAGGGTTTTCATCATATCATCCCCCTCTCCACCAAATTTCAAGGGCATACAAGAGCTTTTGCTCCTATGTCCTTCACAAAACTCAAACTCCCACCCACTAGATTTGAGCCAATCTCTTAGGGTGAAATCCACCCTAATCCACACCATGTTACCCAAGAGGGTAGACATAGACTCAACAAATCAGTGGCCACAACATCAGCCTCTTTTGAGGAGATTTTTCCACTCCATTTCCAATCGTACTTTTCCCCAAAGTATCCCTCACCAAGACCTATCTAGGACTTGATACTTCCCTATTCAAAACTCGACCAATTGAGTTGAAATTTTGTACAGATCTTAACATTGATGCCAGGGACCACCACCCAAAATTTGTGGGAGTTTGGAGGTCATTTGACCTCTTAAATAAATTCCTCTAAGTTTATTAAATTAAAACAAAAACTTTAGGCAAGGTATCTCCAAAAATTCCCATTTTTGGTCTGCCGTTAGGTATAGCTAAGGTTAACCCCCTGCCCAAATTTCAGGTCATTTGGACAAGGGATGAAGAGTGGGCATCCATTTTAATTTCTGCCCAACTCTAGGTACAGCCCCCACTAAAACGGGTGCTGCGGCCGAACCGCTTAACCAAACGAGTTGAAACCAATTTTAAATTAATCTAGACTCGAAGGGCTGACGTTTCGGCCTTGGTCACGGGCGTGACACATAGGTCATGGGCGTTACGGGCCCGGATAGCTAATTCTGGGTTCGACGATCGTCGAACTGAGATCGACGATCGTCGAAGGGTGGTCACGGGCGTGACACCTGGGTCACGGGCGTGACAGGCCCAGGTGGTTAATTCTAGGTCGACGATCATCGAATTGAGATCGACGGTCGTCGAATGGTGGTCATGCCCTAGGTCACGGGCGTGACACCTTGGTCACGGGCGTGACATGCCCGGGCTACAAGTTCGACGATCGTCTAACGGAGATCGACGATCGTCGAAGGAGTCACGCCCTACGTCACGGGCGTGACACCTTGGTCACGGGCGTGACACCTTGGTCACGGGCGTGACATGCCCGGGCTGCAAGTTCGACGATCGTCTCACGGAGATCGACGATCGTCAAAGGAGTCACGCCCTAGGTCACGGGCGTGACACCTTGGTCACTGGCATGACATGCCCGGGCTGCAAGTTCGACGATTGTCTCACGGAGATCGACGATCGTCAAAGGAGTCACGCCTTAGGTCATGGGCATGACGGGTCGGTCACGGGCGTCACCAACCCGTGACCCGAAATCTCGGTCGATTTATTTCGATTTTTGGGCTTCCCAGGGTTCTGTCACGACCAACCGACTCCTAGGCGTCTAGCCGGAAATGGAATGTTACATAAACCGACACTCGACCAACTATTGAATCGGTGTTAGGCCTTTCGTCGAACCGGCGCTTGGTGAGAGCGTCGCCTCACGAGTGAGAGCTCTTCCCTCCTGAGCCCTCTCGCCTAGTGAGCAGCTCTCGCCCCGCGAGTGGCCATTTCCATGGGATCAACTCGCCTAGCCAACGACACGTCTCTCGCCTAGGCCCCTCTCGCCTAGTGAGCTGCTCTCGCCATACGAATGGCCCTTTCCCTGGGATCCACTCGCCTAGCGAGTCGGCTCTCGCTCGGGCAAAAAAATCCTTATCTTTAAACTCATCTCACCTTCTTTTCCTTGAGCCTTCTGCTCCTGCGAGCCCGAGGTTGTACATCGCCTAAGTCCATAAGCATCAAGTGAAGGCAGTTCACTCAATGCCCATAGACAGATGTATTGAGTAAAGCTCAAGCAGTCATAGCTGCAAAAGAATCTGACAAGAAATCTGGCTAAGTCCAGAAGCATTGAGTGAAGGAAGTTCACTCAATGCCTCAAGAATAAAGCGTCGATAGCACAACGTGATGTCAAAGCCTAAGAAAAAGTAGACAAAAAATCTATCTAAGTCCAAAAGAGTTGAGTTAAGGCCGTTCACTCAACGCCAACTCAATCGAAATTAAACAAAGTACAGAAGCGTTGAGTGAAGGTTGCTCACTCAACGCCTCAGCAAGATGGCAGGCTAAGGCAAAATGTGTTGAGTGCAGAAGCACCACTCAGCACCTCCACTCAGAGAAAATTTGCTTATTCCAAATGCGTTGAGTGATGAAGGTTCACTCAACGCCTAATCAGTTAGACCACAAAAGTCTATATTTATTGAGTATTGTAAACTCACTCAATTCCTGATGCTGTAGAAAATTTGGCTGAGTGTTTTGGCATAGAGTGACAAGCCTTCACTCAACGCCTCTGTTGAATTGTCTGAATTTGACTAAGTTCATAGGTGCTTACATCATCAAAATTTCAAATGTTGCGGGAAGTCTATAGTACATGAAAAATGGTGTCGCTTGCCTATTGTACAACATTTAAGGCAAACGTGGACCTACAAATACAAAATCCAAGTTGTCCCAATGCTCAAAGAGTCGTTGGACGACGTGATAGAAATGAAATTAGATTAGGAAATTTAAAAAAACTTTTGGAAATAACTGAACTTCATCTTCTTCCTCTCAACATAATTCCACAGCTTGGATAAGTTGTTCAAGTCACTGATCTGAAAGTGCAAACAGTTAGTTGTTGTTCTTCAACAGCAAGTTGCAAACCCTAGCTGTAGATATTTCACAGCTCAAGCTGAACTTTCCTGAAGAACCATTCTTGAAGCTGTGAAAGAGAAAGGACAGAAAAATCTCTGTTCAGATGAAGGAAGACATAGAGACTCAAGCTCTTGTGTCAAATAACATCAACCACACCCTATTCTTCTATAAGATCATTTTGATCTGAGTGTAAGCCTAAACTTATAAAGGTTGAGTGTAGATATTTAAGTAGATCTGAGTTATAGGATTCATGTGGTGAATCTGAGGTAGGATCCAGGTTTGGATGTAAGTTGTAGGAATCAAGTGGTGAATCTGAGATAGGATCCAGGTTTGGATCTGAATTATAGGATTCAAGTGGTGAATTTAAGGTAGGATCCAGGGTTGGATCTTAGTTGTAGGATTCAACTGGTGAATCTGAGGTAGGATCCAGGTTTGGATCAGAGTTGTAGGATTTTGAGTTAAAGTGTGAGGTAGGGCCTTTGTACCTGAGTGGTTGGAGATTTTATCTCTTAGTGGTAGGGATTTGTGCCAGAGGTAGGACTTAAAGATGTCTGAGAGATCCTGAGGGATCTGAGTTATAAGCTCTTTTGAGCCGAGTTGGAGAAGTTGCCTTGTCTAACAATCTGTTAGAAAGGTGGGAGGGAAAGTGGATGTACCCATAATCTGGGAAACCACTATAAAATTCCTGTGTGTTGTTTGTGATTGTATTGAAAGCTGAGTTTAACTAAATCACAACACACATAAGAATAGTAAAAGCTTAAAAAGACCTTAAAATCTATTCACCCCCTCTGGGTGTTTAGCTACTCTTGAAACTAAAGACTTTCAACTGGGCGTGTACTCGTGATTTTTCAAGTTTGTTCCAAATTTCACCTGATCAATGCTGCTAGATTCAAAATATAATTTACAGACCAGATTAACCTGAAATATAAAAATAAAGTAATTAGAAACTCATTTAATAAAATATGACTATAAATTAATTAATTATTAAATAAAAACTATGTAAAAATAAGGATAAAATTAGAGTTATCAATGTGTTTCCTATTGATCTCCCTGGAATTCCATCTCAGCGATTGATCAACTTCACTATTGTGTTGGTGCTAGGTGTGAAATATGTGGCACGCTCACTATACCAAGTAGTGCCAAAGGATTTGGTAGAATTTAAGGTTCAGCTATAAGAGTTACTAGAGCAAGGATATATATATCAAGTATGTCACCATGGAGTGCACCGACACTCTTTGTAAAGAAGGACAGAAGCTTGCATCTATGTATTGATTATCGAGAATTGAATATGCTGACAGAGAAGAATAAGTATCTGATTTCAAGAATCGATTATTTGTTTGATCCGCTGGTTGGATCAACTATCTATTTAAAGCTGGGTTTGAAGTATGGCAATTATTAGTTGATGTTTCAGGAAAGTGATTTTCCCAAGATAGCATTTGGTATACGTGTAAGACCCCCCTCCCGGAACACAAAACACGGCACGGGAGGGGTCTTTTGCCCAGAACAGCCGCCTTGCGGTAACACTAGCACTCAGGCTAGCCTATACCACAAGACGCCTATTCTGCCGGCTAACAACAATATCAACAGATAAATGCCAACCCAATCATAATAATATGAAAGTCAAATCCACACCAAGCATATGTCCATAATATCATAAATAAAGAAGCTACAACAAGCCTCTAATATCAGAGTACGAGAACAAAATTGCCCCGAAGGGCTACAATAAAATCTCTCTCTCACTCACATCTGTAACCGACAGTAGCGACGGTACCGTCCCTTCAGGCCATGTCACCCTGGCCTGGCTGTCCGTCTGCATAGCCTGCTGCTCCACCTACGGGGTTTCCTCCTAAAAAGGAAGACGTAGTAACCGTTAGTCAAAAAGACTAAGTGGTTTCACATCCACTCCCCCGGCGACTCCTCGGCACCGGGCGGAGAAAGGAACAGGTACAATATATAAATAACAGTAGTACAATAGGTGAAGTGAGTATATATATTATAAGCAGCAACATCTGTAGTGTATAATAAACAAGCTCTTATTTTCAAATCTACGAACTACAGCAGCAAGAGAGTATATAACTAGAACAGTAAGTAACTCAACTTATATGGATGCCCATACAAGCATATAAGTTGAGGGTCGTTCAGCAGAAAGAAACTAATCGTATAGGAGTGCCCATACAAACTTATACGATGAGGGTCTTGTGTATGTAATGAAGTGCAATGCTATGTATGCAATGCAATGACACACCCATGATCAGGCACATGCAATCGCTATGTCGACACAGACTTATAGTTCCCACTATTCGAGCAGGTAGCTAACCTCTCAGGCATCAACCGTCGTGGCCAAACGGTGACAGTAGAGCGGGCATCTCCACTATTAGGCTGGTCTCCACACTACCTGGCCTAGGCCCCCGTACGCCTCAACGCTAAGAACACCACAGCAGAGCTCACATGCGTACTACGGCTCAGCGGGTTCTCTCGGGTAAATATGCACCAAGATCCTAGCCCCGACTGGCCTATGGTATGACACGGAAGGAGCCTCGGAAATGAGCACGAGGACCAAGCCCAACCGTTCACTTGGCACGGAAGGAGCCTCGGGACGTGAACACCGAGGACCAAGCCCAATCGCCTAAGGTCTAACTGTCAACTCCCATCGGTGTGACGATTGGCGAGCCCGTAGACCTACCACACTATCCTTAACCCGGGATTACGACACCGCGTGTCGACTCACACCGCAAGCAATTCCACAATTCATGGCATGGAAGGAGCCTCGGAGAAAGCACGAGGACCAAGCCCAACCATCCAACAAATACGGATGGAGCCTCAGGACGTGAACACCGAGGACCAAGCCCAACCATCCAATTTATCCAACTCAACCTCATTCCCATTTGTGACGGTCAACACCGCACTTGTTAACTTCCACAATGCTACTCGTGGGGAGACGAAACTCTAAGCATTGGACTTTCCATTCCCTTCCATCAATCCATTATACATCCTGGCCATAGTTTTAATCATTTACAAATCCTTCCAATGAATTCAACATATTAAAGATAATGCGCATAATGGTGATCTACCAAATATAACAAGACCTTTCATTCACTTAGGCTTGATTCACATCTCGGCATAGGAATTCAAGTCCTCAAACATCAATCTTCACATTAACTCGGTGATCAACACAAAGAATTCACCCGACCTCGAGATGAATTGCAACATCTATTCCATCGAATTCAAGTTCATATTATAGTCACCTAGAATTGTATGTAATCTGGTCAGCAACTTTGACTGAGGATTCCCGTGGCTACGGGTATCGCCTGAAAACGTGCCACCACTCGTTGGAAAGGTAATTTTAAGGGCTACAACTTTCGTGTTTAGTTAAAAGCCCAGATCTGGTCACATCATACCAGAAATGCAACTCGAAGTCTGCTGCGTACAGGATACAGAATTCCTGGGCATTAACTTCCAACCGCAGCGGATTCAAACGGACTTTCCCGTGGCTACAGGTATCGCATGAAAACGTGCAACCACTCGTTGGAAAGGTAATTTAAAGGGCTACAACTTTCGTGTTTAGTTGAAAGCCCAGATCCACCCCCTTCTTGCTTAAAAATAGCCAAGAAGGTCGCTGCGTGCAGAATACAGATTCTGCACGCATCTTGAAGCGTAGTGAACGGCATCCGTTCATCTTCCTCCTCAAGCGATTTTCCCCAAATCACAGCCAGAAGTTCCTCCACCCTTAATCTCCCTCTTGAGGCCATTTCCTCTTCACGAGACCACCCCTATCATCACTTTGAAGCGAGGGGAGGTTGAAGACGACTAAGCTTTAGAGCACAAGCTCTAGCATGGCCTTCCTAGAAAGCTTCATCTCACACATCAAGACTCGTTTGAGTCGATGTCTCGCCTAAGAATAACTATAGATCTAGCACCAAGGGAGAGGGGAGGAAACTCACCTCATTTCCGGCGTTTCCTCCGTTGCCGGCCATGGATCGCGTTACCCTTCTCCGCGGCATCCTTGCCTTCGTTAGCAGTGTTCTTCCACGGAAATGGCAGAGCTTTTCCTCCAGAATCCGGCTCCGGCGACCCGCGATATCTCCTCTTCCGCTCCCGTCGGTTGCACGGTGACGGCTCGGCAAGAAGGATCGAATGCGATGGTTAGGGTTTTGTTTACTCCCTTTTTATATTACGTATTAGGTTAAGTCCCTTCCGCCACGTGTCACTCTCTAATTGGACCGCCCAAATTAGGTTTCATTTGAAGTTACAGGTCCAAAGATTATTCAGCACGAATCCCGAGGTCCAGTTCGGTTTGCCTGTACAAGCCGGTGAATCGGCCTGGGCGCAGAAAATGCACAAGTCAAATTCGGCGGGAATCAGTCAGCGATTCCCGTCGATCGGCGAGTATTGGCGGGTCATTCTCGACGAATTCGTCGAGTATTAACAATGATACTCGACGATTTTCCCTTAGCCGTTTTATCGGACATCCTGTCGCTGTGTGCGTTGAGTATCAGTCAGTGATACTCGACGATCGGTGGGTATCACCGGGTATTCTCGGCGATCGGTGAGAATCGTCAGGCATTCTCGACGATTTTCCCTTAGCCTACTGCAGTTCTGAGTCCGGCGGGTATCGACCACCGATACCCATCGAATCGGCGAGAATCAACCTCCATTCTCGACGATCGACGAGCATCAACCTCCATTCTCGTCGATTTTTACTTAGCCGAGTTCCCTCACCTCGGCTACTGGTTGGGGTATCCTTGAACCCAACCCTACACTTATTCAATGCACCTGAAACCTCGCGTCTGTGCACCCCAAGCCCGAGTTAAGTCTCTTGACTCAGAACACGTGCGAGGGGCCTAGCGCGAATTGGGACGTTACAAATCCTATAACCAAAATAAAAAGATTTCGTCCCCGAAATCAGGCTGAGGTCATGGGGAGGAAAGCATACAGAAAACAAAATATGCTTTTAAATAAAATTACCTGAAGCAAACAACTCCGGGTAGCGTCTTTGCATCAAATCCATTGACTCCCATGTGAATTCCTCCTTCCCATGATTAGACCATAACACTTTTACCAAGGGGACACTTTTGCGGCGCAAGGTTCTTATCTCATTATCGACGATCCGCACCGGCTCCAGTCGCACAGATCTGTCAGACGCCACAGTACCATCAGTTGTGGGGATGTATTGTTCGGGCCGCAACAGCGCCTTTCGAAGCGACGATACATGGAACACATCGTGGAGATTCTCTAGCTCGGGCGGTAGCTCCAGCCGGTAGGCCAAAGGGCCAACCCTTTCCAATATGAAATAGGGCCCAACATACCGTGGACTGAGCTTCTTCACTCCTCGCACTCGTGACACTCCATGCATCAGCCGGATTTTTAGAAACACCTTATCACCCACTTGAAATTCCACCATACGGTGCCTTGCGTTGTAATACTTCGCCTGCCGACTTTGAGCCTCCAACATGCGATCCCTTATTAGCCTAACCACCTCATCAGTGTCATCTATATACTCAATTCCCAAAGTCTTCGGGTCTTCATCTTGCACTCAAGACAAGGCGGTCCTACACCTCCTCCCATATAGGGCTTCATGGGGCGCCATGCCAATACTAGCTTGATGGCTATTGTTATAGGAGAATTCCACCAAGGGCAAGAGTCTTTCCCACGGCTCTCCCCTATCAATCACACACAACCTCAACAGATCTTCCAATGTTCGGATGGTCCGCTCAGACTGTCCGTCCGTCTGAGGATGAAATACGGTACTGAAGGTAAGACGTGAGCCCAAATACGTCTGTACCGCCTTCCACTCCTTGGAGGTGAAATGAACATCATGATCCGAAACTATCGTCTTAGGTACGCCGTGATATCGTACAAATTGTTCCACAAACAGGCGTACCAAGACATCCACGTGAGCCTCCTTCTTCATAGGAATGAACTGGGCAACCTTCGTCAGGCGATCAATGATCACCCACACTGAATCATTCCCTGAGCGGGAGCGAGGTAGCCCATGTACGAAGTCCATGGATATATCCTCGAACTTCCATTCAGGGATTGACAATGACTGCAACAGGCCACCGGGGCTCCTACATTCCGCCTTCACTCTTTGGCAGGCTTCACAATGCGTGACAAAGTACCAGACATCTTTCTTCATCCCTGGCCAACACATCGTCTTTCGTAAGCCGGCGTACATCTTTGAAATTCCTGGGTGCACGAAATATTGAGAGCAATGTGCTTCTCTCATAATATCCTCCCGGATTCTGCCACCTTTGAGAATGTAGAGTAGGCTGCGAAAGTAAACGAGGCCGTCCCTTAGTGTGTACTCGTCGGTAGTCCCGTCTTCGATTAACTTTATTGCCGGGGCCAAAGCCGCATCCAATCCTTGCTCCACTCGGATCCGGTCCCGGATATCACAAACTATGCTCATGCTGGACAGGTACTCCGTATATTCCGATGAAGCCTTAAATATTAAGGTGATGTCTATCTCCTCGATCATCCGTGCCAACTCCATGCTCATCAATCGAGATTCTGGGCTCGAGCCGGGTACTTTCCTACTCAATGCATCGGCTACCGAGTTTGCTTTTCCGGGGTGGTAGTTCAAGGTAAACTCATAGTCGCATAGAAACTCTAACCACCGCCGTTGTCTTAAGTTCAATTCCTTCTGGGTATGGACGTACTTCAAATTTTTATGATCCGAGAAGATTTCGCAGTGGACGCCGTATAGATAATGCCTCCATACCTTCAAGGCGAACACCACCGCTCCTAGCTCCAAATCATGCACCGGGTAATTGATTTCATGCTTCTTCAATTGTCTTGAAGCATAAGCAATTACGTGCCCGTGCTGCATCAACACTGCTCCCAACCCCTGATAAGACGCGTCCGTATAAACTTGAAATCCTTCCTTCCCAGACGGAAGGACAAGGATGGGGGCGGAGGTAAGTCTATCCTTCAATTCCTGGAATGCCGCTTCACACTGGGGTGTCCACTCAAATGACAATCCTTTCTTTGTCAAGGAAGTAAGCGGGAGGGCAATCTTGGAGAATCCTTTTACGAACTTACGGTAGTATCCGACAAGTCCAAGAAAACTCCTCACATCGGCCGCCGACTTCAAGGGCGACCACTCCTTCATGGCGCGCACCTTGGCCGGATCCACAACTAGTCCTGCCCCACTGATTACATGGCCCAAGAAAGCAACTTCCTTAAGCCAGAATTCACACTTGCTAAACTTGGCGAACAGGGCGTGCTCTTTTAGCTTCTCCAGAACTAAGGCCAAATGTCCGGTATGTTCTTCCTCCGTCTTCGAGTAGACTAGGATGTCGTCAATGAACACAATGACGAAGACATCTAGATAGGCCTCAAACACTTTATTCATCAAGCTCATGAAAGCCGATGAGGCATTGGTGAGTCCAAACGGCATCACTGTGAACTCATATAAGCCGTACCTTGAGCTGAAAGCCGTTTTCTGTATATCATCCTCCTATATTCTCAATTGGTAGTACCCCGAGCGCAAGTCTAGCTTGGAGAACCAATGCGCTCCCACCAGTTGGTCGAACAACTCATCGATCCGAGGTAACGGGTAGGTGTTCCGTACTGTCAGTCGGTTGAGTTCCCGATAGTCTATATATAAACGCAGGGTTCCATCTTTCTTCTTGACGAATAGAACAGGGGCTCCCCAAGGCGACGAGCTGGGGCGAACAAACCCTGATTCTACCAACTCCTGCAATTGCACTCTAAACTCCGCAAGTTCTTTTGGGGCCATCCAATAGGGGGTCCTGGAGACAGGCTTAGCTCCTGGTACAAGCTTAATCTGAAAATCCACTTCTATATGCGGGGGTAACCCTGGCAGCTTCTCGGGAAATACCTCAGGGAAATCCCGGGCTACTCGCACATCCTTCACATCTACCTTCATCTCTTTTAGTTCGAATCGTATCATGTAGACTTTATCCCCTCTCATATGAGCTTTCAAGGTCTGAATTGAGGATAACAATATTCGTGGTGCGAAATTTATACCTTGGAAGACTACATCAGTATCCCCATGTCTCAAATAGATACGCTTCTCCGCACAGTCGATTCTTGCATGGTGCCAATTCAGCCACGCCATACCCAGGATGAGGTCGAACTCTGGTATTCTCAAAATTATGGCAGGGGTATCAAAGGTCTTTCCCCCAATGGTTATCTCTAACTTACACTTCGCAGTTGCCGTCATCTCAGATCCGTCTGGGAGGCGTACTCTTAGAGCAATACCAGTGAAATATTGCATTCCGTGTATATCTTTGATGAAGTCTTCAGACACGAATGAATGTGAGGCACCAGTGTCAAATAACGTATAAGCCTGTTTCCCGCCGACCATCACGGTGCCTAAGTGTCATTAATAATACTCAAGCTAGACGTCTAGTATATCTCAAGCAACTAGAGGATATTAATGGAAGCAAAATGACTAATTCAAATCGTACCTGCAATCATCTCTTGAGGGTTCCGTTCTTGAGTCATGTCCAGGGCATACATCTGATCTCGAGCGGGTCCGGGGTTTCTTCCTCGTGGTCCTCGTCCTCGACCACGCACATACCCTCTCCCCCGCGGGGCTGCTGGAGGGAGAGCGAAAGGGGCATCTCCAAACAGTTGCGGGCAGTAGCGTCGAATGTGGCCCGGTTGGTTGCATTCAAAGCACACCCGTTCTTGCCTTCCGCCGTGTTGCTGAAACTGTGGAGGTGGAGGTAATGCTGGCGGTTGTGGAACCGGGCGTTCCTCTCTAAAGTTCCGGGGGAAATGCCCGCCACCCCTCCGATATCCTCTTCCTCTTTTATTGTCAAATCTCCTTCTGTTGCTGGGGCCTGCTTCCATCACGCCTTCCGCTGGCCTCTTACCACTTCCCAAGGGGTCCGCTTCCAATCTATTTGCCATATCAATAATCTCCGCTAGACTAGAGTCCGCTATAAACAAAAGGGCTTGCCTTAGGGGGTCTCGCAAGCCTTTGTAGAATCGTTTGGCGTACCCTCTATCATCCAGCTCATAGGAGTCAGCGAATCTAGCCAGGTGCTGAAACTCCCGTTGGTACTCCGTCACCGACATGGACCCTTGCTTAAGTTGCAAAAATCTCTCTTCCAGACCATCCCGAGCGGCCGAGGGGATAAAATGCTCTAAGAAGGCTTCGGAGAATTCGCTCCAACTAATGTCCGTGTACACTCTTCCACAAAAAGTGGAGCCCATGAGGGACTTCCACCACCTTTTGGCGTGCAGCTCTAAGAGTGTCACCACAAGGGTCACCGCCATGTTGTTTGGACATCTTATTCCTGCCAACAATTCTTGTATAGTGTCGAGCCACTCTTCCGTACGCACTGCCGACTCTGTCCCAATATAAGCGGGAGGGGAGAGAGCTCGGAAAACGCTTAAACAACTAGATCCCGGACCCTGTTGTTGTACAGGTGTCTGTTGAGATTGGGACCTAAAGGCGTCCAGAATAGCTGTGAGCGTCTGCCCCAGCTCTGATTATTGGAATTGTGTAGGTACGGACGGGGCGGGGGTGTCCCTTACTGGCTCAACATGTGCTGGGATCTACACATAAGGTACAAACCTAGGGTTAGGTTGGCTAATCTAAGGTTAAAGATGGACAACTTAGTGTGAATTACATATGGGCACACCACTTCTTCCGCTAAGTCAGCTTGTCCCCAAACTGACCAATCAAATGGGGGTGGCACCATTGTTAAGTGACTTTCGCCTTGGAGGATCGTAGCAAGCTGATACCATTTGTAAGACCCCCCTCCCGGAACACAAAACACGGTACGGGAGGGGTCTTATGCCCAGAACAGCCGCCTTACGGTAACACTAGCACTCAGGCTAGCCTGTACCACAAGATGCCTATTCTGCCGGCTAACAACAATATCAACAGATAAATGCCAACCCAACCATAATAATATGAAAGTCAAATCCACACCAAGCATATGTCCATAATATCATAAATAAAGAAGCTACAGCAAGCCTCTAATATCAGAGAACGAGAACAAAATTGCCCCGAAGGGCTACAACAAAATCTCTCTCTCACTCACATCTGTAACCGACGGTAGCGACGGTACCGTCCCATCAGGCCCTATCACCCTGGCCTGGCTGTCCGTCTGCATAGCCTGCTGCTCCACCTGCGGGGTTTCCTCCTAAAAAGGAAGACGTAGCAACCGTTAGTCAAAAAGACTAAGTGGTTTCACATCCGCTCCCCCGACGACTCCTCGGCACCGGGCGGAGAAAGGAACAGGTATAATATATAAATAATAGTAGTACAACAGGTGAAGTGAGTATACATATTATAAGCAGCAACATCAGTAGTGTATAATAAACAAGCTCTTATTTTCAAATCTACGAACTACAGCAGCAAGAGAGTATATAACTAGAACAGTAAGTAACTCAACTTATATGAATGCCCATACAAGCATATAAGTTGAGGGTCGTTCAACAGAAAGAAACTCATCGTATAGGAGTGCCCATACAAACTTATATGATGAGGGTCTTGTGTATGTAATGAAGTGCAATGCTATGTATGCAATGCAATGACACACCCATGATCAGGCACATGCAATCGCTATGTCGACACAGACTTATAGTTCCCACTATTCGAGCAGGTAGCTAACCTCTCAGACATCAACCGTCATGGCCAAACGGTGATAGTAGAGCGGGCATCTCCACTACTAGGCTGGTCTCCACACTACCTGGCCTAGGCCTCTATACGCCTCAACGCTAAGAACACCACAGCGGAGCTCACATGCGTACTACGGCTCAGCGGGTTCTCTCGGGTAAATATGCACCAAGATCCTAGCCCCGACTGGCCTATGGTATGACACGGAAGGAGCCTCGGAAATGAGCACGAGGACCAAGCCCAACCGTTCACTTGGCACGGAAGGAGCCTCGGGACGTGAACACCGAGGACCAAGCCCAACCGCCCAAGGTCTAACTATCAACTCCCATCGGTGTAACGATTGGCGAGCCCGTAGACCTGCCA
The DNA here is from genome assembly GCA_039513925.1 of Platanthera zijinensis. Classification (NCBI taxonomy): domain Eukaryota; kingdom Viridiplantae; phylum Streptophyta; class Magnoliopsida; order Asparagales; family Orchidaceae; genus Platanthera; species Platanthera zijinensis. The sequence continues at coordinate 97,686,489 of CM077096.1, read as the reverse complement.
CACTATCCTTAACCCGGGATTACGACACCGCGTGTCGACTCACACCGCATGCAATTCCACAATTCATGGCATGGAAGGAGCCTCGGAGAAAGCACGAGGACCAAGCCCAACCATCCAACAAATACGGATGGAGCCTCGGGACGTGAACACCGAGGACCAAGCCCAACCGTCCAATTTATCCAACTCAACCTCATTCCCATTAGTGACGGTCAACACCGCACTTGTTAACTTCCACAATGCTACTCGTGGGGAGACGACACTCTAAGCATTGGACTATCCATTCCCTTCCATCAATCCATTATACATTCTGGCCATAGTTTTAATCATTTACAAATCCTTCCAATGAATTCAACATATTAAAGATAATGCGCATAATGGTGATCTACCAAATATAACAAGGCCTTTCATTCACTTAGGCTTGATTAACATCTCGGCATAGGAATTCAAGTCCTCAAACATCAATCTTCACATTACCTCGGTGATCAACACAAAGAATTCACCCGACCTCGAGATGAATTGCAACATCTATTCCATCGAATCCAAGTTCATATTATAGTCACCTAGAATTGTATGTAATCTGGTCAGCAACTTTGACTGAGGATTCCTGTGGCTACGGGTATCGCCTGAAAACGTGCCACCACTCGTTGGAAAGGTAATTTTAAGGGCTACGACTTTTGTGTTTAGTCGAAAGCCCAGATCTGTTCACATCATACCAGAAATGCAACTCGAAGTCTGCTGCGTACAGGATACAAAATTCCTGGGCATTAACTTCCAACCGCAGCGGATTCAAACGGACTTTCCTGTGGCTACAGGTATCGCATGGAAACGTGCAACCACTCGTTGGAAAGGTAATTTCAAGGGATACAACTTTCGTGTTTAGTCAAAAGCCCAGATCCGCCCCCTTCTTGCTTAAAAATAGCCAAGAAGGTCGCTGCGTGCAGAATACAGATTCTGCACGCATCTTGAAGCAAAGTGAACGTCATCCGTTCATCTTCCTCCTCAAGCGATTTTCCCCAAATCGCAGCCAGAAGTTCCTCCACCCTTAATCTCCCTCTTGAGGCCATTTCCTCTTCACTATACCACCCCTATCATCACTTTGCAGCGAGGGGAGATTGAAGACGACTAAGCTTTAGAGCACAAGCTCTAGCATGGCCTTCCTAGAAAGCTTCATCTCACACATCAAGACTCGTTTGAGTCGATGTCTCACCTAAGAATAACTATAGATCTAGCACCAAGGGAGAGGGGAGGAAACTCACCTCATTTCCGGCGTTTCCTCCGTTGCCGGCCATGGATCGCGTTACCCTTCTCCGCGGCATCCTTGCCTTCATTAGCAGTGTTCTTCCACGGAAACGGCGGAGCTTTTCCTCCAGAATCCGGCTCCGGCGACCCGCGATATCTCCTCTTCCGCTCCCGTCGGTTGCACGGTGACGGCTCGGTAAGAAGTATCAGATGCGATGGTTAGGGTTTGGTTTACTACCTTTTTATATTACGTATTAGGTTAAGTCCCTTCCACCACGTGTCACTCTCTAATTGGACCGCCCAAATTAGGTTTCATTTGAAGTGACCGGTCCAAAGATTATTCAGCACGAATCCCGAGGTCCAGTTCGGTTCGCCTGTACAAGCCGGTGAATCGGCCTGGGCGCAGAAAACGCACAAGTCAAATTCGGCGGGAATCAGCCAGTGATTCCCGTCGATCGACGAGTATTGGCGGGTCATTCTCGACGAATTCGTCAAGTATCAACAATGATACTCGACGATTTTCCCTTAGCCGTTTTATCGGACATCCTATCGCTGTGTGTATTGAGTATCAGTCAGTGATACTCGACGATCGGTGGGTATCACCGGATATTCTCGGCGATCGGTGAGAATCGTCAGGCATTCTCGACGATTTTCCCTTAGCCTACTGCAGTTCTGAGTTCGGCGGGTATCGACCACCGATACCCGTCGAATCGGCGAGAATCAACCTCCATTCTCGACGATCGACGAGCATCAACCTCCATTCTCGTCGATTTTTACTTAGCCGAGTTCCCTCACCTCGGCTACTGGTTGGGGTATCCTTGAACCCAACCCTACACTTATTCAATGCACCTGACACCTCGCGTCTGTGCACCCCGAGCCCGAGTTGAGTCTCTTGACTCAGAACACGTGCGAGGGGCCTAGCGCGAATTGGGACATTACAATACGTTATGGACATTATGAGTTCACTGTGATGTCATTTGGTTAACAAATGCACCATCATTATTAGATACATAGGACCTTTCAAAAGTATTTGGGTGGATTTGTGATTGTCTTTATAGATGATATATTGGTATACTCTCAGTCAAAGGAGGATCATGTGAATCATTTGAGGTTGATTTTGTATATACATAGGTGGAATTGACTCAATGCCAAGTTATCTAAGTTTGAGTTTTGGCTAGCCTTAGTGGCTTTTCTTTGTCATCTGGTTAGTGGAAAGGTATTGTAGTAGATTCGACAGAGATAGTTACAATATGAGAGTGGACCGTGTTATCTACTGTGGCAAAAATCAAGAGCTTTCTTGTACTTGCTAGCTACTATAAGCACTTCATAGAGAACTATTCGTGGATAGCTCTACCTCTCACTATGTTAACAAGGAATGATCAGAAGTTTGTTTGGATGCTAGAGTGTGCGCGTGCTTTTGAGGAGTCATCTAATCACGACGCATATACTGTGTTCACTATGTGGTGCAAGAGGCTATGAGATCTATATTTATGCCTCAGGGAGCGGCTTAGGATGTGTTCTTCTGTAGTTTGGAAAGGTTATATCTTTTGGCTCTCACCAGCTGGAGGTGCATGAGAGAAATTATCCAGTCTATGATTTGGAGTTAGAGGCTATGATATTAGACCTGAAGTTGTGGCAGCATTACTTGTATGGCATGAAGATTGAAATCATTACGGACCATAAGAGCCTAATGTACCTGTTGAACAAGAAGGATTTGAATATGTGAAAAGGATGTGGATGGAGTTCCCTGGGGACTACACCTTCGAGATACATTATACTCCCAGGAAGGGAAATATTTTCGCAGATGCATTGAGTCATAGGGCTCTAGCACAGGACAATTGGATACAGATACATGATGAGCATCTTATTCATGACTTGGAGGCCATGGATGTTGAAGCCAAATTTGACCTCAACGAATGTTCAAAAACACAGGGCGTAGCCAACACCTACTTCTATCGAACCTCAACTCTTGTCTTGTTACGATGGACCTAGGACTGACCCAAAAGCATCAGCAGGGAGGTCCCACCTCACACCCGGAAGATCTCTGAGAGCTTCCCCTCCAAAGCAAAAGCTGGGCTTGGAGCTCCTCAGAAAGCGCTCTTGATTTTGGGGAATAATGAATACTTGCTTTCCAAGGAGCCCATATGGGCATTTATATAACCTTTTGCTGACCTGAAGTTTCCGAAATACCCCTTGCTGGCATGCCAATAGCCAAATCCCGCTGTTTGAGAAGTATTAAATGCAGCCCCTGGGGGTATAAGGGTAATTTTACCCGAGGGCAATCAAGTAATTTTACCCTGGGCCCCACTCGGCGAGAAATCTGTGCCGAGAGCCTTCTCGCCTCCAGTGACCTTGACGCTGTCGCTGTTGGGCGTGAAGTTGAGGGAGTGGAGCTCACTCAACACCCTTGCTGCTGGACGCGGCGTTGAGTGAGTGGAGCTCACTCAATGCCCTTGCTGCTGCACGCGACGTTGAGTGAGAACCCCTGAGCCGAGAACCTTTCCGCCTGCACTTCTTGCGGCGTTGAGTGGGAAACCCTAAGCTGAGAAACTTTCCGCTGGCACTTCCTGTGACGTTGAGTGGGACTCGGCGCCTTCTCGTCAACCTCCTCGGTTGCATCTGGACATGGCCCGTGGCTCGTCACTAGGGATCTTGCCATGCCCTTAGGCGGGAGCTCTTCCAAGCCGAGAGCTCTTCCTAGGAGAGAGCTCCTCTGGTCCCCAAGGCCCTGAAATAGTTTGATGTTAGTCCAACCCTGACCGTTGATGCCTCCGGGTCCTACCCATCGAATATGGGTTATACACAATCCCCGCCTTTTTGAGCTAGCTCTGCGCTCGAAAAGACACGTCCAACCTATAAATATTCGCTGAGCATGTGTCACTTCCTGCAAAGAGAATCTATTGGTGGGCCTTGCCATGGTTATATATACGTGCTGATAGACGGCCGTAAATCTGCCCCTGATCATTGTTGCTCTCATGGGATTTTGCATGACCTCACGATGCGCCCCAAACAAGCTGGCAAGGCACTCTCGTAGAGCCTTCAGGTCCGCATAAACGCGGCGCAGGCGTGAGCCCTCGCCAATAGAGCCCTAGTGGCTCCTTGGCTGGCGAGAGAGGCACCCACTGTGGAGCCTCCGCCGCCATCAAAATAAAAGAAGAAGAAGAAGGCGAAGAAGATCCATTGGGACCTCTCATGAGAACACCGAGTCTCCCACTCCATCCCCAAGCCGTGCGGCCGATCCTCTTCTGCTGCAGAGGGTATGTCTCGCGGACTGCTGTACTTAAGAGTTTGTCACTGAACCTTTCTTGGCAGGTGGTCTCGGAAGGTGGTGCTGGTCTTCTGCCGGTGCCACCAGACCCATCGACGTCTCGCCTACCTGAGGATCAGCCACAAGATCCGGAAGGGGCTCCTGCCGACGATTCGGGACCTCCACGTAGCTCCTCCTTTTTTCTTTTGCCCGTTTTTTGATCACTCTAACTCTTGGCCTGGACTCTCACAGCGCCCGCTTCCACCTGCCTGGGTCTTACCTCGCGGGGAACTGACGTAGGGGCTGCCCCCCATGACGATCCAGCAGCCAATCCCCACACATCCGAGGGGAGGCGCCTGTCGACCCATCCTTGACGTCGGAGGCCGGCCACTCCGTGAGGGAGCGCGACCCTCCCCAGACTTCGGGCCCGACAGAGGTTACGGCGCGCGAGATCTTCCGTACGGTCTGTGGAAAGCCACTCCATCTCCTGTTCAAGAAGGATGCCAGGGGAGAGCCCGGGCCTTCTCGCCTTCCACCGGCCAATAGCTCTAGCCCTGCTGCAGGTATGCCACATACCGCTATTGCTTTTACCCTGCTCTCGCACTGACTGCCAGATTGCCTTCTCAGGAGATCCGGACCTGCGACCGGGAGCTGACGAGGATGAGGATGATGACAGAGATCGGGAGGAGGAGGACGGCGATAACTCCCCCTTCCCCTCTTCTGACGAAATGTAAGGAATCCTGATTGGCGCGTGAAGCGCGAGAAGGCGGGGTAAAAGGATCGCGACCATCCTCTCCAAACTCGTGCAGCAGGAGCGGGCCCAGGCCTATGTGGCGAGAGAGTTTCGCAGGTCGGTGGAGCAAAGGCTGGAGGCCCTGGAGCGAGATTACTTCCTAAGCTAGACGGAGCGGCCAGGCGACCCTACTGCGGAGTCTTCTCCCAGGAGGTGCCTCGCGCGGATACAAGACCAAGCTCGCCAGATAAATCTAGGGAGCACCATTCTCTCCTCCTACTTCAACCCGCTGGAGCCTCCGAGGATCCGACAATGAGAGCGAGGACGCTGGCGTTGGGAGCCTTATTGATTCCTGATATCTCACCCCTTCTTGCCTCTGGCCTTCCCTTCTCGCCATGTACCCTGTCTTTTTAATTTTATTCTGAACCTTGGACTGCTTGCCATCTTGTGAACTGCTTTCATTAGTTAATTGTTATTATTACTGATATTATATTAGGTCTCGCCAGACGAGAACGTTCTTTGCTTACGCGTCTGTCATGCCATGCGATTCTAACAGCTAGTTTGCGCAAACTAGGGTTGTCGATCTGTCACTGTCAATTCGGATGGGGAACCGAGGCGCCGTTGACCTAGGGCGTGACAGCTGTACCTCCGCCGCCCTTTCTGGGAAAATCATCATTTATCACGGCTTCCTATAAATAGGTGGATCCACCCACCACATTTATTTCCCCGGTCCGGAACCTTCACTTTTCTTCTTTTTGCTCTCTCCCTCTGCCGGGAACACCTTGCTTTCGTCTCCCTTCCCTTGTTTCTCGGCTGGTCTCTCCCTCTCGCCTCCTCTCTTGCAACTTCGCCTTCTATGACATCCTCTCCTTGCTCTGCTAGCTCCCTTGCCAGCTCTTCTGCCTCCGCCATCCAAGACACCGTGTTGATTGCCGTTACATAGCACTGCCTCGCCACCTTCGGGTCCCCCCTAATCCTGACCTGCACCCCTCCATTGTTAAACTTGAGACATTGATGAAAGGAGGAGGGGACGTAGCAAAAAGCACTGATGAGGGGACACCCAAAGATTGCATTGTAGCTGTTTGGGGCGTCCACGATCACGAACCTGCAGTTCCACGACATGCCTCCCAACTTCACGTGCAGCCATACTCCCCCTTCAACTTCTTTTCTCTCATCCGAGAACCCAAACAACGGTCCATCCGAGGCTAGGACCCTCTTCCCCTCAACCTTCATCTCATCTAAAGCCTTCTTAAAGATCACATTCACCGAACTCCCGTTATCCACCAGTATCCTGGAGACCGTGAAGTTCTCCACTACTGTGTGAATCACGAGGGCATCGCAGAACGGGTCCTCGAAGTCTGGCAAGTCAGCTGATGAAAAGGTGATTTTTTCATCTGGGGGGGGGGAGCCAGAGGGGTCGAGGCGACCCCTCTTCAGAACATGCTCTGAAGGCTACCCTTGCGTGTTGCCTTAATCCCCACTCCTCCTCGGGTTCCCACATCCACTCTATCCTCCCACTTTTCTTCCCCCTCCCCCTGCTGCACTTCTACGATCCTTACCGGCAGATCCTGCCTCCCCATTCCTCTAGCTTCCCTCATCTCTAATAACTCCGGGCAGGTGGTCGTCGCGTGACCTTCTTCCTGGTGGAAGTCTTAGAAGGGCAATGCCACCCTGCCCCCTCTTCATTCTCCACCTCCCCTTCTTCCTGCCCCTTAAATTCCTCTTCTTCCTCCTCTTCCTCTACCAACCTCCATTGCTTCTTGCTGCGGAGGGAAGTGATCCCTCGGTCCCTGCCTCCACGCCTGCTGATCGAACCTCCTCGACACCCGAAGGTTATCCCTTCCCTAAAAACCTCCTCCTTGACCCTGGGGGAGACCCTCCTGAGGCCTCCAACCCAACTGGTTGTTTGGCTCTCGGGCCCCCAACCCTGGTGCTGCCCCTGCCTTCGGGTTTCTTCCCTTCTCCTTTCCTCCCTCAACTCCCTCTGCTCCCTATCCCTTCCTGAGGCTGGTTCCTTCACATCATCCTCCGCCAACCGGGCCAACTTCCTAGCGAAAGTCGGGTTGGCTCTTTCAAAATCGATCTCCTTTGCCGCCCTCTCCATAAGCTCTTCAAAGGAGAGAGGGGGAACTCTCTTCAGTTCCATGCTAAAGAATCCTGGTCTCAACCCCAAGGTTAAGGCGAGCATTAACACGTACCCTGGGACCTCCTGTACCAGGAGGATCTCTTCCAGAAATCGGTCAACGTAATGAACCAGCGTCTCATCCTGCTTCTGCCTCACCAAAAAAAGGCACTCCGCCTCCTTCTTCCGCTTCTTTGACGTTGAGAACCTTAGCAAGAACCTGCACCGCAGGTACTCAAAGCTGTAGATCGAGCTTGCCGGCAGCTGATGAAACCAGTCCCGGGACTTGTCTTTCAACGTGATGGAAAAAAACTCACTTAAAGGCATCCGTCATCTGCCTTATCGAAACCACATCTTCAAACCATGATACATGCTGTATGGGGTCGTCTTTTCCTGAGTAGTAGGACATATAGGGCTCGCGGAACCCTTCCGGCACTAGAGCCGAGATGATAAGCTCGCTAAAGGGACTCTCGCCTCCTGCCTGGCGAGAGGGCACGTCTCGCGACCTCCGCTGGCTTGCCCGATCCGCGATACCGTGCCCAGGGAAGAGATATCACACTGCCGCCTCCCTCTCGCAAACTTTTGCCGGAACCTCCTTTCCGTGGCGCTGGCCTGGGAAGAGTTCTCGCGCGGCCACGTCCCTCTCACCAACTTTTGTCAGGACCTCCTTCCTGGGGTGCTGCCCAGGGGCGTTGTCGCCCAGAAGCGGGACCGCCTCCATCGGAACTTGAGGCATCTCCCACTCACTCCTTGCTGAGAAGGCCAGGCGGTCTGTAGGACCTCTCGCCTAAAGTCTTCCAACATCTTCCTCGTTGCCTCCTCCCCCGGGGTGGGGATACCCCCTGAGCAAGACGCTTCACCATCACCCCCAGTCATGAGTCTAAAATCAAGGCTTTCTTGTATTGGCTACCTTCCACGCTCACCGCACTAGAACTGTTGAAGCCAAATTTGACCTCAACGAATGTTCAAAAACCCAGGGCATAGCAAACACCTACTTCTCTCAAACCTTAGCTCTATACTGGTTACGATGGACCTAGGAATGACCCAAAAGCCTCAGCAGGGAGGTCCCACCTCACTCCCGGAAGATCTCTGAGAGCTTCCCCTCCAAAGCCAAAGTTGGGCTTGGAGCTCCTCAGAAAGCGCTCTTGATTTTTGGGAAAGATGAAGACTTGCTTTCCAAGGAGCCCATATGGGTCTTTTTATAACCTTTTGTTGACCTAAAGTTACCGAAATACCCCTGGCTAGCCTGCCAATAGCCAAATCCCGCTTTGTGAGAAGTGTTAAATGCAGCCCCTGGGGGTATACGTGTAATTTTACCTGAGGGCAATCAAGTAATTTTACCCTGGGCCCTGGGACCCACTCGGCGAGAACTCTATGCTGAGAGCCTTCTCGCCTCCAGTGGCCTTGACGCTGTCACTGCTGGGCGCGACGTTGAGGTAGTGGAACTCACTCAACGCCCTTGCTGCTGGATGCGGCATTGAGTGAGTGGAGCTCACTCAATGCCCTTGTTGCTGGACGCGACGTTGAGTGAGAACCCCTGAGCCGAGAACCTTTCCGCCTGCACTTCCTGCGGCATTGAGTGGGAACCCTTGAGCTGAGAACCTTTCCGCCTGCACTTCCTGCGGCATTGAGTGGGACTCGACGCCTTCTCTCCAACCTCCTCGATCGCATCTGGACGCCGACCCGTGGCTCGTCACTAGGGATCTCGTCATGCCCTTAGGATGGAGCTCTTCCAAGCCGAGAGCTCTTCCTAGGCGAGAGCTCCTCTGGTCCCCAAGGCCCCAAACTAGTTTGAAGCTAGTCCAACCCTGACCGTTGATGCCTCCGTGTCCTACCCAGCGAATATGGGTTGTACAATGGAGATCTATTGTGTTGATGGATGATATAGTGGAAATATATGTTTAAATTGGGCAAAGGTGCAATATGACCTCACAGACAGGATTCGACAAGCGTTAGAGCTGTATGGCCGTATGATACACTACTTTACAGAGATAATGGATGGGTCAAATACTCAATTTTCTATTGATTAAGGTCTTTTATGGAATGGCAGTCGGCTGTGTGTCCTTAATGTGGGAAAATTACGAGAGGAATTGATGTTGAGGCCCACTTTACAATGTACTCAATCCACCCGGGGAGCATAAAGATGTTCAAGGACATGAAAAAACTATTTTGGTGGCCAGGAATGAAGAAATACAACTCTTTATGCGGCGAAGTGTCAAACTTGTGCCTTGTGAAGGCTGAATGTCAAAAATCCTGGTGGTTTTGTGAAGTTATTACTGATACCGGAGTGGAAGTTTGACGACATATTAATGGATTTTGTTCATTATTTTTCGAGATCGGAGAGTAGTAATGATGTCATTTGGTTGATCATTTACCTGTTTCCAAAGGTGTCACTCTTCATTCCGAATAGGGGGATGATTCAGTGTAAAATTTTGCAAAGCTTTGTGTTTACAACATAGTAGGAATGCACGGTGTACCCTGAGCATCATCAGTGACCGAGACTAACATTTCAGTTTGAATGATTGGAGGCTATTCCATCAAATGTTAGTTGCCAAGCTGAAGATCAGTATGACCTTTCATCCCCAAAAGGATGGTTAGACCGAGAGGTAAAATAGGACAATGGAGGATATGCTTCGCATATGTGCCTTGGATTTCTTGAAAAGGTGAGAGGTCCATCTCTTTTTGATTGACTTTGTCTATAACAATAGCAACCAAGCGAGTATTAAGATGACACCCTTCGAGGCCTTATATAGTACGAAGTGTCTTACTCTGTTGTCTTGGGTAGAAATAGGTAAATCAAAGTTGTATAAGTGTAAAGACGTCGATGATGAGACTTCGACAAAACGTTTGGATTTAGAGAGACTAATGATTACTCAGGAAAGGCAAGCAAAGTACTATAATTCCAAGCACCGAAACGTTGAGTTTGCGATTAGCGATTGAGTTTATCTCAAGATCAAGTTGTTCAAAGGTTTATCCAGGATTCGACACTTGAAGAAGCAAAGTCCGAGGTACCTTGGGCCATTTGTGGTTATTTAATGGGTTTGGGAAGCTGCCTATCATCTTGCTCTTTCAGTAGAGCAAAGTGGTTTGCATGATGTGTTTCACATATTGGTGTTGCGGAAGGCAATGCAAGAGCCTACACAAGTGGTTGTTTTGGATCTGGTGCCGGTCAATAATGGGTTGACGGCAAAAGTTAAGCACATTCGAATCAAAGACACAGAGGTCAAGCAGTTATAGAATAAGTCAATCAGAATAGCCAAGGTCCGTTGAGTCAAATGTAGTTGTGAGGAAATATCATGGGAGTGCGATCAAACCATGATCGAGGAGTTCCTAGATCTTTTCTGATGAGGTAAATTTTATATATTTTGTTTTTTTTGTTATTTTCTGAACGGTTTAAATTTCAGGACAAAATTGCTTAAAGGGTGAGATTTGTAACACCCCAGGTTTCCCATATATGAAATCAACAATTTTATGGTTATTGGAAGCTATCGCCCGACGATAGCAAGATCCCGCCAATGATATCCAACGTCGAGTTGATGGCATTGAGAACAAACAGTGGCATTGAGTTGCTACTATCAGGCGATAGTAATACCGTCGGTGATAACATGACACGTGTCAAGTGATGTTGATGTAATACCCCCCTCCCGAAACACAAAACACGACTGAGGGGAGTCTTATGCCTAGAACAGCCGCCTTGTGGTAGCATCAGCACATGGGCTAACCTGTACCACAAGACGCCTATCCTGCCGGAAAAACAAATATCATTCATGCCAACCCAACATAAAGAATATAAAACAGAAGTCAAAATCCACGCAATTATATAAGTCCAAACAAGTACAATGATAATAAGAAGCTACAACACTTCTTTAATATCAGAGTACACAAAAATTGCCCAAAGGGATACAATCATGAGTCTCAAAAACTCACATCCATAACAGACGATAGCGAAGGTAACGTCGTATCAGGCCCTATCACCCTGGCCTGGCTGCCCTCCTATAGGACCTACTGCTGCAGCTCTATTTGCGGGATTTCCTCCTAAAATGGAAGATGTAGCAACCGTTAGTCATAAATAATAAGTGTCTATCACAGCCGCTCCCCCAGCTTCTCTTAGGAACAGAGCGGTAGAAAGAACAAGGGTAATATATATAAGTAAATAGTAGTACAAGCAGTTGGAGAATCTATATATCATGAGAAGTAATAGAAGCAATGTATAACATTATTATCAACATTCTAATCTAGCAGTTCTACTAAAATCATATCAATCCATTAAGCATACAAATCTACAACAGGAAAGTAACTTAACTTATAAAATTGCCCATACAGATTTATAAGTTAAGGATCAGTTTAACAGTAAAGAAACTCATCATATAAGATTGTCCATACAAACTTATATGATAAGGATCTATGCGGTGCAATGCAATGATATGAATGCAAAATGATGACTCACCAATGCTCACACACAGGCACATTGCTATGTTGACACAGACTTGTAGTTCCCACTTTTCGAGCAGGTAGCTAACTACTCAGGCGTCTTCTGTCGTGGCTAGACGGTGATAGTGAAACGGGCTTTCTACTACTAGGCAGGCATCCACACTACCAAGCCTATGCCTCCAAACTCCTCAATGCTAAGAACACAACAGCGGAGGTACCTGCGTACTACGGTTCAGAGGGGTCTCGGGTAGATGTGCTCCAAGAATACAACCCAAACTGGCCTATCATTATGGCACGGAAGGAGCCTATGGGAGCGTATCACCACATGACCAAGCCAAACCGTTCACTTAGTACGGAAGGAGCCCTGGGAATGAGCACCGAGGACCAAGCCCAACCATCCAAAGTGTATCTATCAACTCTCGTCTGTGTGATGAATGGCAAGCCCGTAGACCCACCACACTATCATTCACCCAGGATTATGACACCGTGTGTCAACTCACACCGCATGCAAATTAACATGGACTTGCCATCAATAATCCAAGGGCTCCAATCGAGTCCCTTTCCATCATTACTAATCCAGTGCTCAACAGAACTCAAGGGCTCCATACTGTGTCCCTTATCATCATTACCAATCAAGTATGGTCAAATGCTCACGCACTTACACCCTTTACATTTTCGTGCTCCCAAGCACTCAATGGTTCAACATTAACATAGGTAGAAAGCCACCTTGAATGACATACCAATCCCACACTGCTACCCGTAAGGAGACACACTTTAAGCAGTGGACTATACAAATTATCCCTTCCAATACCCAATACTTGAGATCATGATTCAACACATTTCATGGCTATGAGATTTACCTAATCCGATTCCATCCTTATAATCAAGTATTCATAAACAATTATGCTTTCATATATTTTTCACAGCAATATATTAACTCTCTGCGTATCCATCAAGCATGATAAAATAAGTATAGATTACAAATTCAATTATTGGGAACCACACCCTCTTTCAAAACTTGTATCATTTATTGGATTACAATCGCGTGCATCCTTATCGGATTTCACAAGTAGCCATTTGTACCATCAAATCTTAACCAGCTATTTGTTCACTAATTTCCCCAAACCATTTGTTTATTAAATTCCTCCAAACCAATTGTTTATCTCAGCTACATATAATTAGGATTATCCAAACCTCAATATCATCTTGCTATGTTTCTTCTACCTAGTCCAAACCCGGTTATACACTAACCCGAAAGCATCATGCACATATGTTGTAACCATGCAACAACTTTGCCTCGACATTCCTGGAACTACAAAGCTCTTATGAAAACATGTAACTATCCATTGGAAAGGTATTTTCGAGGACTACAACTTTTGTGTTCCGCACAAGTCCTAAATCCTGCCGTAGAACACCCGAAAATGGCCTCGAATTCTATTGTGCGCTGAAAAATAGATTTCTGCGTGCATCTTAAAGCAAAACGAACGACATCGGTTCGTCTTCTTCCATTAGCCATTTGTTCAAAACCACATACAACACTTCCTCCTCCCTTATTCTCCCTCAAAATACCATCCTTCTTCACGAAACCTAGTCCACCATCTTCACAGTGAAGAGAGGAGAGGTTGAAGACAACTAATTTCTAGGATAAGGTCCTAGCATAGTCTTTTCCTAGGAGATCTACATCTCGCACAAGTCCAAATCTTCTGAGTCTACATCTCTCCTACATTATAACTAAAGATCTAGCGCCAAGGTAGAGGGTAGTAATCTCACCTCGTTTCCAACCATGGATCCCGTCACTCTTCTCATCGCCATCGTTCTTCCCCGTTAGTATCGTTCTTCTCGAAAGGAAGTTCGGCCTCAAGAAAATCCTACTCTGGAAAATTCTTCGTTTTCGTCGAGTTCAACAAGTAATAGCTCGGCAAAGAAGAATGAAGTGATGGCTAGGGTTTCTTATTTCTTCTTTTTTATAAGAAAGATTAGTGTTTGAGTAATGTTGCCACGTGTCGTCTCCTCATTGGACCACCCATCATCATATAAAATATGTCTTTTTGAAATGACAGGTCCAAAGGAGCCATCCAGCACACATCCTAAAACCCAGTTCAACCTGTACGTATGAATCATCAAATATAGGCTTGGCCAAAAATCTCCCAAGTCAAATTCATTGTATATACCTATACACATTCGATGAATCATCAAAATTCATCGTGATCACTCAATGCCTCGTTGAGTCCACTATTTTCTAAGTCAAAGCGTCGTATTCATCGAGTATCACTCAACGTTTCGTTGAAAGCGTCGTGAACACTCAGCGCCTTCCCAAGTCCAGTAATTTCTAAGTCAAAGCATCAGATTCGTCGAGTATCACTCGACGCCTCATTAAAAGCATCGTGATCTCTCAACGCCTTTTGAACCCAGTCGATGCACTAGACGCTTTTAAGTCCAGTATTCTTTTAAGTCAAATTTGTGTTATCTACTCGATGCTTCGTTGAGTCTAGTCGACGCACTTGACTGAAGGATCAAGCGCATACCCAACTGCACCAAAAGCCCGGACTGTTGGAGAGGGTGCTACTTAATTTTTTATATAAGTAGCAGAGCGCCACGGGTCAAGTGAAGGAACGCCGGACCCAACAATCCCCCCCCGGCGTCCAGCACAACCCGTCGGCTCAGAGGTGGGGTTACCACATGGCCCACATGGCTCAGAGGTGGGGTTACCACATGTCCACGGTTTGCCTGACCCGCCGGACCCACACAGGTAGAAGGGAAAAATCAGGATTTAATAGCGCCCCCCGGTCTTGAACCTGTGACCCCCTCTGATACCAATTGAAGGATCAAGCGCATACCCAACTGCACCAAAAGCCCGGACTGTTGGAGTGGGCACTACTTAATTTTTTATATAAGTAGCAGAGCGCCACGGGTCAAGTGAAGGAACGCCGGACCCAACATTGACGCTTCCCAAATCTAGGATTATTCTTAAGAAAAATTCTTCTTTGCGTCGAGTATCACTCGATGCCCGCCCACAAGTCAACACACTCGACGCTTTGTCGAGTCTAGTCGACGGACTCGATGCTTGTTACCAGTGCACCCTGATATTGAGTCAGTTCTTCTAACTAAAAATGTGTGCGAGGGGTCTTGCACGAATTGGGACATTACAAATCCTATAAACAAAATAAAAGATTTTGTCCTAGAAATCAGGCTAAGTCTATGGGGGAGGTAAAGCATGAAAAATATAAGTATGCTTTTAAGTTTACCTTGGGGGAAACAACTCTGGATAGTTCTTTAACATCAAGTCCACCGTCTCCCAAGTATATTCCTATTTACCATGATTAGACCACAAGACCTTCACTAAAGTAACACTCTTTCGACGCAATTTCCTTCTCTTGGTGTCCATTATCCGCACTGGCTCTAGTGGAACAGACCTATCAATTGCCACTGCTCTACTTGTAGAGGGGACATGTTGATCGGGTCGTAATAGTGCTTACCGAAGCGATGATACATGGAATATGTCGTGAAAATTTTCCAGCTCTGGTGGTAGCTCCAGCATATAGGCCAACTGGCCAATCCTCTCCAATATAACATAAGGCCCCACATATCTTGGCTTAGCTTCTTCCTCCTACCACTCACACGTGACACTCCATGCATTGGTCGGATCAATAAGAACACCATGTCACCCACTTGAAACTCCACCATCCAATGTTTCATGTTATAATACATTGCCTGCCGAATTTGAGCCTCAAGTATGCGATCTTGTATCAATCTAACCATAGTATCGGTGTCATCTATATATAATCGATTCCAAAAATCTTTGGGTCTTAATTCTACACTCATGATAAAGCACTTCGTGGGGTGTTATCCAGATGCTAGCTTGATGACTGCTGTTGTATGAAAATTTCACCAGTTATAAGAGCCTTTCCCACAACTCCCCTTTATCCAATACACACAAACTTAACAGATCTTCCATAGTTCTGATGGTCCTCTCAGACTGACCATCTGTTTGATGATGAAAGGTCGTGCTAAAGGTAAAACGAGAACCAAAATACGCTTGAACCGCCTTCCATTCCTTGGATGTAAAGTGACCATCACGATCGGAGACTATCATCTTAGGCACTCCATGGTATCGTACAAACTATTCCATGTAGAGACGTACAAGTGCATCCACATGCATATCCTTCCTCATTGGGATAAACCGAGCAACCTTAGTCAAGCGATCCACTATCACCCAAACTGATTCATTCCCTGATCGTGATCCGGGAAGGACATGAACAAAATCCATTGAGATATCTTCAAATTTCCACTCCGGAATGGGCAATGATTATAACAATCCTCCAGGGCTCTTGCACTCCACCTTCATCTTCTGGCATATCTCACAACAACACTCCTTACTCCTTGCAAGAACATGGTCTTTTGTAAGTCATTATACATCTTGGAAATCTTGGGATGCACCAAATACTAGGAGCATTATTCCTCTCTCAAGATATCTTCTCGGATTTCACAGTCCTTGGGAATGTAGAGCCTGCCACAGAAAAGAACGTGGTTGTCCTTCAAAGTATACTCTTTAGTAGATCCATCCTCAATTGTCTTAATCACAAGGGCCAAAGTAGCATCCTTCCCTCGCTCTTCCCGAATTCGATCTCAAATGTCATAACTTATACTCATAGCATTTATGTACTCAGTATACTTCTCAGAATGATCCTTACACACTAACATTATCTTCAACTCCTTGAGCACTCGAGCTAATTTCATAATCATCATCCGAGACTCAGGGCTCGACTCTAGAACTTTTCTTCTCAATACATCAGCTACAGAGTTTGCTTTCCCAGGATGGTAGTTCAATGTAAACTCGTAATCACATAAAAATTCTAGCCACCACCGCTGCCTCAAATTCAACTCCTTCTGAGTATGAACATACTCCAAATTCTTATGTCCAAAAAGATTTCATAGTGGATGCCATATAGATGGTGCATCCAAAACTTTAAGGCGAACACCACAAACACCAACTCCTAATCATGTACTGGGTATTTAATCTCATGCTTCTTCAACTATCTTGAAGCGTACACAATCGCATGCCCATGCTGCATCAAGCCTGCTCCCATCCCTTGATATGAGGCATCAGTGTAAACTTGGAATCCTTCTTTCCCCGATGGAAGAGATAGGATCAGAGCGGAGGTAAGTCAATCCTTCAGCTCTTGTAACGCAGCTTCACACTGGGGTTTCCACTCATATAGCACACCAATCTTTGTTAGGGTTGTGAGATGAAGGGCGATCTTTGAAAATCCTTTCACAAACTTACAATATTATCCAGCAAGTCCAAGAATGCTTCTTACATCGGCCGCTGACTTCAAAGGCAACCATTACTTCACGGCATGCACCTTGGCCGTGTAACGACCCCATCCGTTAAATAACATATAATAGAAGGTCCAGCCCGGGCCCCACACTATATGGCACAAACAGGCGGCGAGGTCACATGTTAATACCAAAACAGGTACGCATCCTAACACAGAGCATACTAGCGGAAGATTTTAACGATAAAGTTGAACTCAAAATAGGAATGTCCACTTTATATAAACAACCACATTTATATAATAATGTACAGCAAATACATAATCATTTGGCCTTAAGGCCTTACAGTTCCTCTTTATAAGTGTGGATTACAAACATCGGCGTGCAGGCCGGCCACACATGATCATAACACAAAATTCTTTTCTTAGCCTTCAAGGGCCAACAACATCAACAGTAGGGACTTCAGCCCTGTATTTCCCGCTCGGCTCTCCAGCACCTGCACGGGGACAACCCACCAAAATTATGGCAAACAAGGAAACGGTCAGCATTCAGCTAACCAATTTAAAACGACCCTACCCCTTACCCGGGGTAGTGGTACTCCTTCCCTGCAGGCATAACATTTCACAAGTATATATATCACGCATTGTGCCCTCATGCACAAGAAATACATCACAAACACTGGACACACGACCTGACGCTCCGTGCACTTAGGGCACATTCTTGGTGTACCGGAAATACTAGGGTCCCACCACCGTTCAAGGTCCGAAACCCAACGGTAAAATGAGTAATTAGTCTTAATGGCGCGCAGGCCTAAGATTCTCATTATGCCACCGACGAAAGCCCAATGCCTTGGCGCTCCCTTGTCAAGCCGACATAACGCAGGTACGGATCAGCCACCCCCCGTTGCTCAAGTCACCATGCCATCGTCAAATACCGAAGTACTCATGGCCAATTTAAAGGTGCGGGTCGGTTTCACCTTTCTTGTTCGACACTAAGCCTTTTTAAGAGCACACAGCTCACAATAGCCACACTGTCCTCCAAGGACTGGCTTCACAATCCAAAAAAGGGAGTTAATGCCAACGTCCCTTACGATCGCTTTGCGGGTTCAACAGAACTCTCTTTGTGCACCCGAGCTCAACCCAAACATAGCATACATCACAAGAATCACGAGTGTATTTTCTTGGAATACCACTCCAGTACTTCCTGCTACTACCCTTCACAGGCACAACCCATCGACCCTGCAAACCACATGTTTATACGCAGAATCTTCTCCGGTGCGCAAATGTAACATCACCAATCCAGACCAACTTGTCCAGATGGGCTTCACACAGCATGCCTATTCCGTACTACACATTTCTGGATCTATATGTAAGACTGGGGATTTCAAGAATCAACCCAAGGAAATCCCTCAAAAGCCACCCTTTGGTGGTGGAAATCCATGCACATGCCAAAGAAGGACTTCACATGTCCAAGGAAGAAAGATCGTTAGCCTTGACGATCACTTTGGAGCCATGGAAATCTAGCTGGTTGGAAAGCACCAGAGCGGCCTTATCTCCACAAATCTGGCTTCGAATCTCGATTCGGAACTCTAAAGTTCCACCGCCGGCCGGATCCTTTCTCCTCCTCCTCCTTGCTGTTCCTTCTCTCCATCTCTTTTAGATAGAGAATAGCCAAGATGAATGAGAATTATCTTCTCAATCCTTGGTCTTAACTCAGCAGGGAGAAGCTTGGACCATTGGATCCCAGATGAAGGAAATGAATGGCAACAAATCTCTCTGAAAGCTCTATTTTTGGGCTGACACGGCGTGTGACACGCCCGTGTCACAGGCCGTGTACCTTAAGTGGCACACAAATCGACTTACATGAATAGGACACTGTCATGTGACACGCCCGTGTCATATGCCGTGTGCCCTGACACGGCTTTGGAGACGCCCGTGTATAGCCTGTGTTCACCAGGCCTCATTACCCTGGACAAATCCAGAGAAGGACACGACCCTGTGACACGCCCGTGTCATAGGCCGTGTGCCCAACTCGACTTTCCTCTCGAGGAGCGTCGAGTGTATTTCGTCGAGCACTCGAGACAACCCAGAGCAGAACACAGCTTGGGACACGCCAGTGTCCCATGCCGTGTACCTTACTCGAGACATACTCGAGACCCATTCCACACTCGAGTAAGCAGAGCATGACACGGGTTGGGACACGCCCGTGTCCCAGGACGTGTTTCCCAGCCCGAACTCAATTTTGGGATTTGGGGCATTACAACCATCCCCTCTTTACAAGAAATTTCGTCCCGAAATTTAGATACAGTAAGGAAAACAACAATCAAGATGCTATAACTTCACAAAAGTTTGATACAACTTGACACGCACTGTACAATAGTTTATACAAACAGCTCGGGAAATTTAGCTCGCATGGTCTGCTCTCTCTCCCATGTTAGCTCCTCACGCCCACTATTGTCCCAACGGACATTGAACATCCAAATTGTCTTGTTCCACAACTTTTTATCGGGTCTATTCTCGATCCGAATGGGCCTAACCTTCGTCATTAGCCCGAATTCGACCGGTACACGATCGTTTGCAATCACTTGAGCTGGATCTTTCACGGCTTTTCGAAGCACTAATATGTGGAACACATCATGCAATCCACTCAATTCTGCCAAAAGAGATAGCCAATAAGCAGCTTCCCCAACTCGCTCCACCACATCAAACAGACTAAGAAATATCTGACTTAACTTTTTCAGACGCCGAATCCTGGACACGCCTTTGAATGGCTTGATCATCAAATATACCCAATCGCCCACCACGAACTCCACGTTCTGGTGCTTGGCATTGTAGTACTTTGCTTGTCGATCCTGGGCTATCAGTAGCCTCTCCTGAATAGAGCGTATCGTCAAGTTAGCTTCTTCGACTTCTTGAAGCTTATATAGTTTAGATTCTACTGTTTTCGCCCAATCTAACGGTGTACGACATTTTCGACCATACAAAGCTTCAAATTGTGCCATACTTATGCTCGCTTGGTAGCTATTATTGTAGGGAAACTCTGCCATATAGAGATGATCTTCCCATCTCTTTCCAAAATCCAAGGCACACATTCGGAGCATTTCCTCCATCATTCTATTGGTCCTCTCAGTTTGGCCATCAGTTTAGGGATAAAAGGCCGTACCTTATTTTTACTTTATACCCAACAATTGATGGATTAGCCTCCAATCATTTGACGTGAAGCGCCCATCACGGTCCCTTGCGGTTCTCTGGGGAACACTGTGTAATCGTACAATTTGCTAAACATAAAGTTTTGCGAAGATTTCCACTGAATCGTCCCTATTGTTCGGAAGGAAGTGAGCCACTTTAGTCAACCGGTCTATGATTACCCAAACCGAATCATTCTCGCGTTGAGATCTCGGCAAACCGTGCATGAAATCCATCGAAATATCGTCAAACTTCCGTTCCGGAATATGTAACGACTTCAAGAAACCTCCAAGCTTCTGGCATTCTGCTTTTACCAAGGCGCATGTTTGACATTTAGCCACGTAATGTGCGATGTCTTTCTGTAATCCTGGCCACCAGAACATCTTTTTCATGTCCTTGTACATCTTTGTGCTCCCTAGGTGAATTGAGTATTTTGTAAAGTGAGCATCATACATCAATTCTTCTCTCAACTTACCTATACTTGGGATGCATAAATGACCCTCTTTCCGTAAAAGGCCGTCATCCCAGGAGAATTGGCCATCTGACCCATCCTTTGCATAGCATTGGAGACTTTCATAAAGTTCCGTTGCTTGCCGAACCCTGTCTGCAAGGTCATATTATACCTCCGTCCAGTTCAAGCATGCATCAGTTGTGGAAATCTTGTCAACACAAGAAATCTCTGACACTTCCAACTCCTGGATCAGACGCTCATCATGCATCCGCAACCAATTTTCCCTTACCGGAGTCCTACGACTCAAGCCATCTGCGACCACGTTTCCCTTCCCGGGAGCATAATGAATACCATAGGTGTAGTCCCCGAGGAACTACATTCACCTCCGTTGTTGCATATTGAGATCCTTCTGATCCAATAGGTATTTTAGGATCTTATGGTCCGTATAGATATCCACTTTGATGCCATATAGATAGTGCCGCCAAAATTTAAGCGCAAAGATCACCGCCGCAAACTCCAAGTCGTGGACGGGATAATTCCGTTCATGTACTTTCAAATGGCGTGAACCTTAAGCAATCACCTTTCCAAACTGCAGAAGATCGCAGCCTAAGACGCTTCCTGAAGAATCACTAAAAATCTCATAGCCATCTGTACCACATGGCGATGTCAGAATAGGCGCCGTTGTCAAATGACTCTTTAGCCCTTCAAAAGCTCGCGCACACTCCGGCGTCCAAACGAACTTCTGATCCTTCCTCGTTAATGTGGTAAGAGGAAAAGCGATCCGAGATAAGTTTTCTACAAAACGTGTGTAGTAGCCTGCCAGTCCATGGAAACTCCTGACTTCGGCCACAGAAGACAACACTGAACACTCCTAAATGGCTCTTATCTTTGAGGGATCCACCACAATGCCCTCTCCACTTGCCACATGACCCAAGAAAGCCATAGACGACAACCAAAACTCACACTTTGAGGATTTGGCATAGAGCTTATTACTCCGCAAAGTATGCAATACCAATCGCAAATGATTCGCATGATCAGCTTCCGATTGAGAGTACACCAAGATATCATCAATGAATACAATCACAAATAGATCCAAGTACTCTCGAAACATTCGGTTCATTAGATCCATGAACACTGATGGCGCATTATATAGCCCAAACAGCATTACAGTGAACTCATAATGACCGTAGCGTGTTCCAAATGCTGTCTTGGGAATGTCACCTTCCTGAATCCTCAATTAGTAATATCCAGATTTTATATCCAATTTAGAATAGACGGATTATCCCACTAGCTGATCGAACAAGTCATCTATTCGTTGAATCAGATACTTGTTTTTCTCTGTCAGATTATTTAATTCACGATAATCAATACACAACAGTAGACTACCGTCCTTCTTTTTCACAAACAGAACAGGTGCGCTCCAAGGTGACATACTTGGGCGTATATAACCCTGTTCCAGCAACTCTTACAACTAAACTTTCAGTTCTGCCATTTCCTTTGGCGCTACGCGATATGACGAGTGGGCCACAGGTTTCGCACCTGACACTAAATCAATAGCGAAGTCAATCTCCAGCTGGGGCGGTAACCTAGGAAGATCCTTAGGAAACACATCAGCAAACTCTGACACAATCGGAACATCACTCACACTGGCCTTTGGCTCAACAGCCTGAATAAGCATGAAGAATAACTCCGCGCCCTTCCGAACAACATTAACGACTTGGAGCGCAGACATCAAGGTCCCGCCAACTCCTCGCATACAAGCGAACTTAGTCTCAAGCTCGGTATTCTGGCCCAGTGTGACCTCCTTTGAATTGCAATCAATAAAGGTACACTTCTCCGAGAGCCAGTCCATACCAAATATCACATCAAATTCCAATATCGGCAGTACATACGCATTCAAACAGAACTCCCGACTTTCAATTTGAACTCCCACATCGCAAACCCTATCCGCAAGCATCACACTCCCATTTGGTAACAACACCTTCACACTATCTGTCATCACATGACTAGGTACTCCAATTTGAGCTACGAAGTCCTTAGACAGAAAGGAATGCGACGCACCCGTATCGAATAATGCTCTCACCAGACGTACCAAATTAGGACAAAGCTTAAGATAAACACATCATACATAAGCCACACACAAGGTATGAAATATAAAAGCAATCAATATCTTAACTCGTACCTGTGATGATGTCACTTTGCTTTATGGCCTCATGTTGGCCAAGATTATAAACTCGGGGCGGCGCCTGGGATGTAGATGATTCCACCACTGCCTTTCCCTTCTTAGCATAAGATGTTCCAGTCTTCTTTTCCCCCTTTGGCGGACCAACCCGACAGTCATGGGCTATATGTACCACTTTGCCACATATAAAGCAAGTACGAGACTATGGCCTTGACGTTGCTCCCAACGTAACTGTAGAAGGGGCCTGTCCAGAAGATTTGGACCTCTTACTCCACTTCCTTTGGTAGTTAGATTTGCCAGGACGGGGCACTCTTAACTCATCCCGCAACCCTTCGTAGAACCTGTTGGTTTTCCATTGTTCATCATCGAAGATAGACCCTGCATAACGGCCCAACCTTGTAAACTCATGAAAGTAAGTATCAACACTACTTTCTCCTTGCGTTAGACGTTGGATCTCATTTTCCATGGCGATGCATTTTGCCGCTGGTAGGTGCTTTGCCAAGAATAGTCGCGAAAACTCCTCAATCGAGATTGTGTTAACTTCCTGTCCGCTAAGTGGTGTAACTCTATCTCGTCCCACCATAACCGAGCCTCTCCTTCCAACAAGAAGGTGGCCAAGGTGACCTTATGATCTTCCTCTGTCCTTATCGCAATCAATACATGCTTGACACGTGACAACCAATCCTCCGCCTGCGCTGGGGTTCCCACACCCGTAAACGTCGGAGGATTGAAGCTCATAAAATGCTTCAAATGCCGCTCAGCTACTCGAGGATCAACAACCTCAACAGGTTTGGGCCTTAGCTCAACCCGTTCTGGCACCAATGCCGGCTGCTCTTGTCTGGTAGGCTGTGCATGTATCATGGAAAATAGTGCCTTAGCAACTAAGCGGACTATTTCCACAGATGAAGGAGGTTTAGGTACCTCAGTTGGTGTCGCACTCTCATCAGAAAGCTGGGGCTCAGACTGCCCAGCAACACTACGAGTCACCTATAGGTGAACAAGACACACTTTAGCGACCTTGTACAAGCAATCACAACAATATAGGAACGCGCTGGTTCCTCAAATAGGTGTATTTGCATTCCTTAGTGGACATTTCAGAGTTCATTAATGTTAAAACGAGTCGCACTGACACGTCCTCGCCACCCCACAAAAGAATTGGACCACGAATTCGAAAGAGGAAGACCGAGACAAGCTGATACAAAAATGTAACGACCCCATCTGTTATATTTGTGGCCGGGGACTCACACTATATGCCACAAATAGGCGGCGAGGTCACAGGTTAATACCAAAATAGGTACGCAACCTAACACAGAGCATACTAGCGAAAAATTTTAACGATAAAATTGAACTCAAACCAGGAATGTCCACTTTATATAAACAACCACATTTATATAGGAATGTACAGCAAATACCTAATCTTTTGGCCTTAAGGCCTTATAGTTCCTCTTTACATGCGTGGATTACAGACATCAGCGCGTAGGCCGGCCACACATGATCATAACACAAAATTCTTTGCTTAGCCTTCAAGGGCCAGCAACAGCAGTAGCAGCCGTGACTTCAGTCCTTTATTTCCCGCTAGACTCTCCAGCACCTACAAAGGGACAGCCCACCAAAATGGTGGCAAAAAAGACAACGGTCAGCATTTAGCTGACAATTTTATAACGACCCTACCCCTTACCCAGGGTAGTGGTACTCCGTCCCTGCAGGTATAACATTTCACAAAAAGATATATCACACATTGTTCCCTCACGCACAAGCAATACATCACAAACGCTGGCCACACGGCCCGACGCTCAGTGCACTTAGGTCACATTCTTGGTGTACCGGAAATACCAGGGTCCCACCACCGTTCAAGGTCCGAAACCCAACGATAAATTGAGCAATTAGTCTTAATGGCGTGCAGGCCTAAGACTCTCATTATGCCACCGACGAAAGCCCAATGCATTGGCGCTCCCTTGTCAAGCCGACATAACGTAGGTATGGATCAGCCACCGCCCCCATTGCTCAAGTCGTCATGCCATCATCGAATAACGAAGTACTCATGGCCAATGTACAGGCACGGGTCAGTTTCACCTTTCCTGTTCGGCATTAAGCCTTTTTAAGAGCACACAGCTCACAATAGCCACACTTTCCTCCAAGGACTTGTTTCACAATACAAAAAGGGGAGTTAATGCCAGCGTCCCTCACGATCGCTTGGCTGGTTCAGCAGAACTCTCTTTCTACACCTGAACTTAACCCAAACATAGTATACATCACAAGAATCACGAGGGTATTTTCCTGGAATTCCACTCCAATACTTCCTGCTACTAACCTTCACAGGCACAACCCATCGACCCAACAAAACACACGTTTATACGCGGAATCTTCTCTGGTGCGCAAATGAAACATCACCAATCCAGGCCAACCAGTCCAGATGGGCTTCACACAGCATGCCTATTCTGTACTACACATTTCCAGATCTATATACAAGATTGTAGATTTCAAGAATCAACCCAAGGAAATCCCTCAAAAGCACCCTTTGGTGGGGGAAATCCATGTACATGCGAAAGAAGGACTTCACATGTCCAAGGAATAAAGATCATTACCCTTGACGATCTCTTTGGAGCCATGGAAATCTAGCCGGTTGGAAAGCACCGCAGGAGCCTTGCCTCCACAAATCTGGCTTCAGTTCTCGATTCGGAACTCCGAAGCTCCACCGGTGGCCGGATCATTTCTCCTCCTCCTCCTTGCCCTCCCTTCTCTCTATCTCTTTTAGAAAGAGAATAACAAAGATGAATGAGAATTATCTTCTCAATCCTTAATCTTAACTCAGTAGGGAGAAGCTTGGACCATTGGATCCCAGATAAAGGAAATGAATGGCCACAAATCGGTCTGAAAGCTCTATTTTTGGGATGATATGGCTTGTGATACGCCCGTGTCACATGCCGTGTACCTTAAGCGGCACACAAACTGACTTTACCCAAACAGGACACGGCCATGTGGCAAGCCTGTGTCACAGGCCGTGTGACCTAACAAGGCTTTAGACACGCCCGTGTTTAACCTGTGTTCACCAGGCCTCATTTCCCTGGCCAAATCCAGAGAAGGACAAGGCCCTGTGACACGCCCGTGTCACAGGACGTGTGCCCAACTCGACTTGCCTATCGAGGAGCATCGAGTGCATTTCATCGAGCACTCGAGACAACCCAGAGCAGGACATGGCTTTGGACACGCCCGTGTCTCATGCCGTGTGCCTCACTCGAGACATACTCGAGACCCATTCCACACTCGAGTAAGCAGAGCAAGACACGGGTTGGGATATGCCCGTGTCCCAGGTCGTGTTGCCCAGCCTGAACTCAATTTTTGGATTTGGGGTGTTACAGGCCGGGTCTACTAATCCAACACCACTAATCACATTGCCCAAGAAGGCAACTTCTTGGAGCCAGAACTCACATTTGCTGAACTTAGCAAACATGGAATGCTCTTTTAGTTTCTCCAAAACTAAGGCCAAGTGCCCCGCATGCTCCTCTTCCATTTCTGAGTAGAACAGAATGCCACCAATGAATATGATGACAAAGACGTCCAAATACGGTTCAAAAACCCTATTCATCAAACTCATGAACACGGAAGGGGCATTCATTAGCCCGAACGGCATCACCGTGAACTCGTATAAACTGTATCTCGAACTGAACACTATTTTCTGAATGTCTTCCTCTTAAATCTTCAATTGATAGTAACTAAAGCGCAAATCCAATTTGGAAAACCAATGCGCTCATACCACCTGTTCGAATAACTCGTCGATCCGAGGTAAAAGATAGGTGTTCCGCACCATCAGTCCGTTGAGTTCTCGGTAGTCTATGAACAGTCGTAGTGATCCATCTTTCTTCTTAACAAACAAAACAGGGGCTCCTCAGGGTGATGAACTGGGACAAACAAATCCTGATTCTACAAGCCAATATAACTGTAGTCTAAACTCAACAAGTTCTTTGGAGCCATTCGGTAAGGGGTCCGATAGATGGGCTTGGCACCCGATACTAGTATAATTTGAAAGTCCACTTCTCTATACGGGGCAAGCCTGGTATCTTTTCCGGAAAAACTTCAGAGAAATCCCATAATACCAACACATCTTCCATGCTCATCACCCCCTCTTTTAGCTCGAAACATATCATATATACCCAATCCCCTTTCATATAAGACTTAAGGGCCTAAATGGAAGACAACAACGTACGAGGTGCAAATTTGATACCTTAGAAAATGATCTCTGAGTCTCCATGCCTCAGGGCGCAAGTAATCTTGGAGTGGTGCTAGTCCAACAATTTCATGCCCATAATAAGATCAAATTATGGCATTCTCAATACAATCGTAGGGGTTTCAAAAATCTTTCCTCCAATATATACTTCCAAGTTGCACTTGGCGTACGACGTCATCTCGGAGCCGTCACGGAGGCGTACTCTCTGAGTGATACCAGTGAAGTATTGCATGCCATTTAAATCTTTTACGATGTCCGCCGAAACAAACGAATGCGTGGCACCGGTATCAAATAAGGTGTGAGCTGGTTTCATACTAACAGTCACGGTGCCTAATTAACAAATTATAATACCTCAATGCTAAGTTCTTAGCATAACTTAGGAAAGCTAAGGATGAATGCTTATAATTATAATAATCAAATCATGACATACCTGCAATCACATCTTGAGGATTCCGCTCCTGAGTCATATCCAGAGAAAACACATGCTCTCTAGCAGGTTCAGGATTCCATCCTCGTGGTCCTCGTGCTTGACCATGACCTTGTCCTCATCCTTACGGGGCTGTCGGAGGAATAACAGGGGGAGCATATCCTTATAACTATGGGAAATAACGTCGGATGTGTCCCGGCTGGTTACACTGAAGCAAACTCACTCGTACTGCTCTCTAGGCTACTGATACATTTGTTGAGGTGGAGGTAGTGGTAGCCACGGGGCCGGGCGTTCCATTCTAAAATTCTGATGGAAACAGCCGCCACCTCTTTGATTTCCTCTTCCATCTATATTATTTTGTCTATTCCTATAGCTGGGGCCTGCTTCCATCATACCCTCGACGGGTCTCTTACCACTTCTCAAGTGATCTACCTCCAACCTTTTCGACATATTGATTATCTCAGCCAAGATCGCGTCGGCTATAAAAAAATGGCTTGCCTTATGGAATCTCGCAAGCCTTTGTAAAATCGTTTTGTGTATCTGCGGTCATCTAACTCATAGGAGTCAGTAAATCTTGCAAGGTGTTGAAACTCCCTTTGATAGTCTGTCACGGTATTGGATCCTTGCTTCAATTATAGAATTCTCTCCTCAAGCTCATCTAGAGTAGTAGAGGGAATGAAGTGTTCCAAGAAGGCTTCGAACAATTCAATCCAACTGATCTCAGTGTATACTCGACCTTGGAAAGTAAAACCCATACGGGACTTCCACCACCTCTTCACATGTGTTTCCAAGGCTGAGACAACTAAGTCACAACCATACTGGCTGGACATTTTATTCTGGCCATTAGCTCTTGCACCGTGTCTTGCAATTCTTCAGTATGGACATCTGACTCCGTCCCATGCTAAGCAGGCGGGTAGAGTGCTTGGAAGGTACTCAACCAGTTAGATCCATCGGCTTGCTGCTGTATTCGGGCCTATTGGGATCTAAACACATATAAGATTGCTGTCAAATTTTGTCCCAGTTCTGACTATTGAAATGGAGTAGGGACGGAAGGGGCGGGACTGCCCGGTACTAGCTCTACATGTGCTGGGATCTACACCTAAACATACAAACCTAAGGTCGGGTTGGCTAAACGTAGGATAACGACTAGACATACTTAGTGTGAATTACACATGGGCACACCACTACTTCCGCTATATCTGTCTGTCCGCAAACTGACCAATCGAGCGGGGTGACACCATTGTTCAATGACTTCTTTAGTTCAAAATCGTTGCAAGATGATACCATTGGTAAGACTCCCCCTCCCAGAACACAAAGGACGGTCGAGGGGAGTCTTATTCCTAGAACAACTGCCTTGCGGTAGTGTCAGCACACGGGCTAACTTGTACCACAAGACGCCTATCCTGCCGGCCAAACCAATATCATCCATGCAAACCCAACATAATGAATATAAAAGAGAAGTCAAAATCCACACTAGTATATAAGTCCTAACAAGTACAAAACTAATAAGAAGCTACAACACTTCTTTAATATTAGAGTACATAAAAATTAACCAAAGGGCTACAATCATGAGTCTCTCAAAAACACACATCTATAAATGATAGCAGTGAAGGTAACATCGTATCAGACCCTGTCACCCTGACCTAGCAGCCCTCCTGTATGACATGCTGCTGCTCTATCTACGGGATTTCCTCCTAAAATTGAAGACATAGCAACAATTAGTCATAAAGACTAAGTGGCTATCACATAAGCTCCCTCGGCGAATCTTAGGCACCGGGCGATAGAAGGAACAAGGGTACAATATATAAGTAAATTGTAGCTCAAGCAGGTGGAGAATCTATATATCATGAGTAGTAATAGCAGTAATGTATAACATTATTATAAACAATCTAATCTTGTAGTTCTACTCAAATCATATCAATCCATTAAACATATAAATCTATAGCAGGAAAGAAACATAACTTATAAAAATGCCCATACAGATTTATATGTTAAGGATCGGCTTAACAGTAAAGTAACTCATCATATAAGAGTGCTTATACAAACTTATATGATAAGGATCTATGCGGTGCAATGCAATGATATGAATGCAATATGTGACTCACCCATGCTCACACACACACACACTGCTATGTCTACACAGACGTGTATTACCCACTTTTCGAGAAGTTAGCTAACCTCTCAGGCGTCATCCGCCATGGCCAGACGGTTACAGTGAAACGGGCTTTCCACTACTAAGAAGGCATCCACACTACCAAGCTTAGGCCTCCGTACGCCTCAACGTTAAGAACGCAACAGTGAAGCTCCCTGCGTCTTACAACTCAGAGGGGTTTCAGGTAGATGTGCACCAAAAACACAGTCCAAACTCCCCTATCTTTGTGGCATAGAAGAAGCCTATGGGAGCGTATCACCACAAGACTAAGCCCAACTGTCCATTTGGCACAAAAGGAACCCCGAGAATGAGCATCGAGGACCAAGCTCAACCATCCAAAGTCTATCATTCAACTCCCATCAGTGTGACTACTGGCGAGCCCGTAGACCTGCCACACTATCCTTAACCCAGGATTATGACACCGCGTGCCAACTCACACTGCATGCAAATTCACATGGACTTGCCATCAACAATCCAAGGGATCCAATCGAGTCCCTTTCCATCATTACTAATCCAGTGCTCAACAGAACTCAAGGGCTCCACACTGAGTCCCTTATCATCATTACCAATCCAGTGCAGTCAAATTGTCATGCACTTACACCCTTTCACATTTCTGTGCTCCCAAGCACTCAACTGTTCAACATCAACACAGGTGGCAAGCCACCTTGAACGACATACCAATCCCACACTGCTACCTGTAGGGGGACACACTCTAAGAAGTGGACTATACAAATTATCCCTTACAACACTTGAGATCACGATTCAACACATTTCGTGGCCATGAGATTTACCTAATCTGATTCCTTCCTTATAATCAAGCATTAACAAACAGTAATGCTTTCATATATTTGTCAAAACAATATTTTAACTCTCCGCGTATCCATCAAGAACGATAACTTAAGTATAGATTACACATTCAATTATCAGGCACCACACCCTCTTTCAAAACTTTTATGATTCATTGGATTACAATCGCGCGCATCCTTACCGGATCTCACAAGTAGCAATTTGTGCAACCAAATCTTATCAAGCCATTTGTTCACTAATTTTCCCAAACCATTTGTTTATTAAATTCCTCCAAACCATTTGTTTATCTCGGCTACTGTAAGACCCCATTTTTTTTCTTTTAAACCATCGTATCTTATGCCCAGAATCACCATTTTACGGTGACACCGATGCTCGGGTGAGTTGCCACTATAAAATGCTGATTCTACCAGCCTTAACGATCACTAAAGAAAGAGAAGTATACAAATAAGTTCAAGTCCAAATATCATATATAATATGAAATAGAAATCACAGCAATGTCCACATGATAAAGAAGTACTGAAGCCGAAAGGCAAATGGAAATATAAACGGGCTTAAGCCGAGTACATCAAGTCCTCACTACAACACTCTCGCAACTCTCAAAATCTAAGCGGAAGCAAACTGAAATCCATCCTCGACCCATCACCGTGTTGTAGTGGTAGTGTGCAGCAACTACTCCTCGTGTCCTGGCTCCTTGTCCTGTAGGTGCTGATGCTCCTACTGCTCGGTCCCCTAAAATGATGTGGTCACCGACCGTTAGTCATAAAGACTAAGTCACTATCATCCTCGTCTCACCCCCGCGACTCCTCGGCACCGTGCGGGGAGGATGAAAGTGGAGGACAACAAAGCAGAGTGGAACAAGCAGGTGACAACTACCCTAACAGGTGTATGTATAGAAGAACTATAATAAGAAATCAGTAATGTAAACAAGTAAAGTAGAACAGTAAAAACATGTAACGTAAACTAAGGAATAAGTAACCTTAACATGTATGAATGGACATACAAACTTATAAGTTAAGAGGTAATTTGCAATGCTCTTATCGTATAAAAAGTCCTATACCAATATATATGATAGGGTTTTGGTTGTATGCAAGTATGTGTGTAGGGATATGTTATGCCATGATTCATGCAAGTGCAACGCACACACACGACTCTATGCACACAGACCTTTAGTTCCTCCTATTTGGATGTTAGCATCGCTCCCAGGAACCCCCGTAGTGGTCAATGGAGATAGGGGTCGGGCCCCCCACTCCTAGGCGGGTAACCGCACTACCAGGCCTAGCCCTTCCGTACGCCTCTGAAGGACACAACCAGAGTCTCCACGTACTAATGCTGGCCATATCCACCAGTCTTCCTTTGGGCTAAGTGAGAACTACACTAGCCGAGTCGACGTATCAATGCCGGTGCAATCAGTCATCCAATACCGAAGACCCACCACTTTATGCACATGCAACCATGAATCCCCAAGCCATCGGCTCCCCGGACTAACCTGTCTGTCATAACTACCTTCCGGGCCCTCGGCTCGCCGGGCTAACCTGCCCATTTCCACAACCACCGATCCTACCGCTCGGATAAACCCAACCAAACTAAGCTCCCAAGCCATCGAGGTGTGTGAAGTTGAAGCCCTAGTTTATACTAGTTGCTCTTTAGTAATTATTCATATGGTTTAGGTTAACCTTGGTCTGCCCAGGGCATGCCCGGTGAAGGGCTCTCGGGGGCAGTAGGAACTATGATGGTAGTTGAAGCCCATCATTCCCTTTCGTAAGGCATTTATTATTATTGATATCTACCCAGGTCCCAATCCCATTTAATGTTTTACTGGATCTAGCCCTAGTGCATTTGACTCTTTCTCTCTCCACAGGAAAGACGATCCCGAACACCACTTACACTAGTCAACCCATCACTCCTCCCCATGATGATTCCTAACGGTGAACTAATTTTCACTTTCCTAAAATTAGTATACCATTAACCCATCTCCCTATGTTTAATCCTCATGCTATTGAAATTTTTGCAGTTTTACTATATGCAGACCAATCTAAACAATATGATGTACATGATAGGAAGTACTCTAAATTTTAATCCAAAAGCCCTAAGATAATGTATGGGGGTCTTTCATGACATACTTAGTCTAAATACAGAAACATGTAATTTTCCTAATTAATTTGGCATTTATTTAATTTTCCCAAAAATTAGGCCATGGGTGATTTTGAACATGAAGTACTATATTTACTTAAGTTATGGCCTTACAAAAATTATGATCACTATATGATGCCAAAATAACAAAGAATATTAAGTTTCACAAACTTTCATAAAAGTAGTGACCCCTAAATAATTAATTCAAGATAAATATAATAAATAGAATTAAAGAGAGAAGTACCTCCAAATATTATCTAAAAATTACACAAAAATTACCAGGACTTTAATATGATCATAAATCATCACTGACTAAGTTTCATAACATTCTAAGTTAGTTTAACCATAGTTTTATCAAAAGCTTCCATAGGGGAAACATAAAGATTATAACTACAAGTATGAGATAATGTCTTCCAAACATCCTACAATAAATTCCAGAGACTCATATTGTTATAAAAACTCTTCTACCAAAATTTCATGAAGATCCAAGGTCATATGACCCTTCAAATGTTCTAATAAATGTATAGGACTAAACAAATCCCAATTGATTTAAGTTGTGTGCCTAAGTCTAAATGTCACCGAATTTCTTCCTATGGCTATCACCACCCTATGACTTCATGGGCAAAACTACAAGTCCATACAAGGACATATCACACTATGTCCTTCTCAAACCCCCAAAGTTCAACCATAGGGTTTGAACTAGGGTCCTAGGCCAAATCCACCCCCAATCCATCTCAAACTCCATGAGAGGGCGTTTTTACTGGCCATGGATCTCTGGCCAAAGTCCCAACCCCTTTGGGTGAGAATTGGCCCCTCTATGCCCCAAACACTCTTTTGCCTTAAATTACCCTTAAGGGATCAAACTTTGGTCACACCAATACCTATTCAAATTAACCCCAAAGGGGCTGCAATTTTTATCAAGGTCATATCATGACCCTAAGAGTCAGCCACCAAAATTTTGGGGACTTTTGACGTCACTAGACCCTCTAATTAAATCATACAAGATTTATTAAATTATTACAAAATCTATAGGAAAATGTTTTCCAAAAATTCTATTTTTGGATATGTTATAGTTATAGGTAAGAGTGACCACCATCTCAAATTACAAGTCATTCGGATGTTTGGATTGATAGGGGCACTCAATTTAGTCTCTAGCCAAGCCTATGTATAGACTGCACCATTTTGAGTATTATGGTCAAACCCTTACCCAAGTGGGTTGAAATAAATTTTAAATTAAATTAGAAGGCAAGGGCTACAATTTCATGTTGGCTAATTTTCATGTTTCAGCCCATAAGGGCCTTTTTTATTTTATTTAAAAGGGTGCACAACAAGGGTTAAAAAATACACATTTAAATGATTTATATAATATCAGATCCAACGTTGATGGAGTTATCTTCAACATCTAGCAATTGGTCGTGATTCACCCGACCTGGAGCAGCTTCCAAGTCATTTTACTGGCGATCCAGTCCCTTCTCCGGCCGGCCACCACCACCACCACCTCCGTTGAGGTGGTGGCTATCGCCGGAAGGCGGCACGACTGTCGGAGGGGCGGTTTCCGACGAACTCACAAGGATCAAAAACAATGAAAATTCATGGAATCTGAAAATGGAAATAACCCCGATTGGGATCGATTTCAAATCCTGTTGATCTAGTAAGCTATCATAAGGGGAGAGGAGGAGAAGCGGACCTTATTTGGGGTTCGACGACGGTGGCAGCGGCGGTTGGCCGTGGCATTTCCCCTCTCCGACGAGCTTGCCCGATTCCTTGATCCTCCACCAAAACCTTTGATCCAGTATATGATTTCGACTGCCATCCATATTCTGAAGCTAATGGTGAAGTTAGATTTGAGTGAGGAGGGATATATAGGAGGAATATGAGGAGGAGAATTTTGGCCATGATGGTTGGGCTCCTCCAATAATGGTGGCTGACTAGAAATTGATGAATATCTCTTCCCAAGGGTTAGGGGAGAAGAATGGAGGCTTAGGGGGATGAATGGGGTGGCCCATTTTCTCCCTCCAAAACTCCTCTCTCTCTCTCTCTTTCTTCTTTCTCTCTCCTCCATTAAAGGGCAACTTGAGGTTTCTCTCTCCTAGTCACCACCTCTAGAATTTCAATGGCAATTTAAGTAAATTCCTGCCTCCTAAAGCTAATGGGCCACTTAAGTTGGGCTTATCCCAAGTGGATTGGGCTCGTGATGGCGGCGACCCCCAATGTGTTAAAGTTGAAGATGATGATGACGACGACGACGGCATTCCCCTACAGTTGAAGATGATGATGACGACGACGATGGCGTTTTCCCACATGATGAAAATGAAGACTACCAAATAATATTTAGTTCTTTTATTTGCTTTCTATTTTATCATGTTGCATTTTAATTTATCATGTTGTTGTTTTCTTTTTTATTTAAGTGGGCTGCAAATAGCCTATGCATGTTGTAAAGCCTATATATAGGCATGAACTATTTCATTATGCTTTAGTGAATGAAAAGATTGAAAAACCCTAAACCTCTTGAGATTCCTCTTCTCCCTCTCCTTGGCCGAAATTCCTCTTCTCCTCCATCTCTCCTTCTCCTTGGCCGCCGGCCATCCTCCTCCCCTCCCTCCTTCTTGGACCCTCTTCTCCTCCCTCTTCCCCTCCTCTTCTTGCAAAACCGAGCCCCCATCTTCCTCTACAAGAAAATTCGACCACTTCCATCCTCCCATAGCCGCCGGCCTCCACCTCCAACACCTCACCCGAGCCCCTCTTTCAACATCAACCCGAACTCCCCTTCTCCTCCACAAATCCAAGCTCTTCCCTCTCAAACAACATCCGACCACCTCACCTATCCTCTTCCCAAAACCGACCACCCTCTCCCTTATCCAAAAACCGACCACCCTCTCCCTTATCCAAAAACCGACCTCCATCAAGAGCCCCAAATCAGCCCCCCTTTCTATTGTGAGGAAGAAGACCGGCCACGGCAAGGATTTATTTTTGTGACATCTCTCTCCGGCGTGAAGCGAAGGAAGCGGACAAGTTTCTCTCCGGTTGGCGCAACTCCGACGGAGTCGTGGAAGAGCGATCTTTGAAAGTGAACCGGAATCATCGATTCCGGTTGGGTAACTAGATCTTCTACTTTTGTGTGTTCATTATTTTAGATTTTCATCTTGGTGGAATACCTTTGCGTTACCTTGGAATCGTTTTTTCCGTTCGTGGCTTATCTTTCTGATTGCTTGTGTTGTTCTTTTAGTTGTTTAATTTTCCGAGAGGTTTGGCGAACCTCGTTTTCGTTTTGTTGGGGGAGATCTACCATTTCCGAACCGAACCTTTCGGTAGATCTCCTTTGGTACAACCATCGCTCGGTCGGACCCAATATTGGTCCTTTTAGCTTGAGAAAACAACGACCTATAGTCGTTTGTTTGATCTTTATTCGGCGTGGCTACCGTACGCTAGCGTTAGTTGATAATATTGTTCGTGAGTGTGCCGCGTTTTATTATCGTGTGAAAGTAATAGTGGAAGTAGAGAGGCGTACGTATTATTCACTTTGCCGCCATAGCGTCAAACACCGTAGCCTACATCAATTTGGTATCATAGGGAGGTTCACGTCAATTTCCTAATTGACACCCCTCCCCTATCTTGTGGCACGTTACCCGCACTTCAGTTTGCACGTTAGTTGTCAAAAATCACAAAAAAATTATTTTTGGTCTGCCAATAGCGGCTTAAATTTCTTATTTTTCAGCAAAAACATCAAAAAAAAATTTATTAATAATCTTCAACTATTTTCCTGCAAGAAAACAAAAAAAAATATTTTAGGTATCATATTATTCTAGTGAGAATAATTCCATATATTATAAAATTGTGGTTCAGGTTCTTTTTATCCTTGCTTGTGCACTAAATCCGAGTAGTCTATCCCCAGTTTTCCCCACGGGAAAATGGCCCATGATGTCCCCGTTTCCCGAATGAAACCTGTAGGTTCCACATCAACCATTAGGGGTGACTATAGACCAAATGCCCAGGCTAAGCAGCATATAACATATGATTTGGCTACCCTTAAATAAGGGAATAAGTCAGTCTCAGAATATATGCAACTCTTTAGGGAAAGGACGGTAAGGAGTGGTGTGAAAGAAATGCCCGAGGTTACCCTGTCTAGGTTTCGTAGGGGGTTAGATCCCTACATCCAGGGGAAGTTACTACGTTATTTCCACACTGATCTAGACGCCACCTTTATTACGGCTTTGGAAATTGAGAAGCACCAAATTCCTAGGAGTATGGTTACATGTCGGACGATTACTATATGTGATTATATTGGCAAATCTGGTAGTGGCTCTATTGAGCGTCCTACCCCGAATATGCCCGTTGGACATTTTGAGTCTTCCCCTGAGTTGCCTGATTTAGTGGTTGATTCCCCTGTTGAGTCTAAGGTCGTGCCTATGACTGTGCCCGTCACTGAGGGCGAGGCTGAAATTACTGACGATAGTATTGATGTGGAAGAGATGGGTTACCCGAGTGACCTGGATGATGATTTCTCCTCTAAGGAATCACTCTCTTTCCCTTTCGACGATATTTCAGAGTCGTCTACCTTGATTTCAATGGAGTCTTCTGATGGCCCTGAGGCAGTTGATATTCCGGTTGAGTCGGAAGATTTACCTTATGCTGAGAGTTTACCCATTTGTGATTTAGGCGATGAAGTGTTTGGACTCGAGCTAGTTATTATTAGTCCGAGACATATTGTAGTGCCCACTTCTGCGATTTTCACTTCTACTGATGTTGAGACTGATGTGTTGGGAGAAATTCCTAGTGAGAGAGTTACATTTTTGGAGGGTGATATTGAGATAGACCCGGATGAGCGTCCCCTGATGCAAACTCCGTGTCGTGAATTTAAATGCAATCTTAACTCTCTCCCCGTATTAGTTTTACCGACTACCCCTCCCGTAATGTTGACCCGACCAGCGGATCTTTTCAGATATGAATTAATTTTGCCTGATTTGAGTCATTTTGTTTCTCCGTTCATGCTGTATCCACCTAGGGACATGTCATGTCGCATTTATCCCCCGCCATTTGATGATCCTTTTTCCCACTCGTTAGTGACCTCGGCTAGGCCTCGTGAGTTGTGTAGCTCGCGCCTGTTGTCACACCCGAGAGCGTTCAACTTTACTAGTATTAGTGATGAGTGGCTTACTTTGACGTATCTTCTTGCCACGTGTGATTATATTAAACATAAAATTAGAACTGTGATCTTCAAGCCTTTGAAAATCATCTTTGATTTTAAGGATCCCGTTCCCCCGGACTTAACTCCTTTATTCACTATAATTGTGGTGAGTCACATAGCGCACGGGTTCACACCACACGGTAGCAAGTTAGTTAGGCGCACTTTTGAGAAATCACCCTACTTAGCGCATGATTTCATTCTGCTAGTACCACCTTATATAGTTCCGTTATCACCACTTTCTATGTTAAGTCAAAATGCACTACTAGTTGCCTCTCGCATTCTCATTTCACATCAGCACGTTAAGGAAGCACTTTTCACACAAATGTCTTCTTATCAACTTACCGCTAACTTACATAAGAGAGTGACTCCCTATAAGGTTTTTGGTTTACTCTTGGTGCGTCTCGTCCCTAAATGGATGCCTTCGGGCACTAAAGAAACCTTGGCGATTCGGCGAGTTAGAACTTTTCGGATTTTTAATCAATTAGGAGAAACAACATTTCTATTGAAGTTAACCATTGAAAGGGGTAATTCCCCAAGTTTAAATGTTTCCAATTTCACGCTTTGTGTTTTTCCACCATTTGAAATATCTAACTCTACGTTTGGTGCCACTATATTTTCATTTGGGTTGGGGGGTGAGCTTGTTCTTGGATCGTTCTCTCCATTGGTCTCCAACGGAGGTACGTTGATTGTTGATGCAGAAATTTTTCCTCTTTCTTTGCCTAATGCATTTCCCAAGTTCCGCAGGACAATCTTTTTGCTAGACAGGTTCAACTTTGGTGGTTTGCTCTCCTCTCCAAGCGGCAGTATTCAGCGTTCCATGATACGATGGTGTGATCGTCCAGTCCCCAGAGACTCTTGGATCCCGGACTCGGCGATGGTTCTTTTGGATGATGTCCTTCGGCGCCAGCACCTCCATGCTAACTCATCGATGATGAGTTCTTTTGAGCGGGGGAGGATTGATGACGGCGACCTCCAATGTGTTAAAGTTGAAGATGATGATGGCGACGACGACGACGTTCCCCTACAGTTGAAGATGATGATGGCGACGACGATGGCGTTTTCCCACATGATGAAAATGAAGACTACCAAATAATATTTAGTTCTTTTATTTGCTTTCTATTTTATCATGTTGCATTTTAATTTATCATGTTGTTGTTTTCTTTTTATTTAAGTGGGCTGCAAATAGCCTATGCATATTGTAAAGCCTATATATAGGCATGAACTATTTCATTATGCTTTAGTGAATGAAAAGATTGAAAAACCCTAAACCTCTTGAGATTCCTCTTCTCCCTCTCCTTGGCCGAAATTCCTCTTCTCCTCCATCTCTCCTTCTCCTTGGCCGCCGACCATCCTCCTCCCCTCCCTCCTTCTTGGACCCTCTTCTCCTCCCTCTTCCCCTCCTCTTCTTGCATAACCGAGCCCCCATCTTCCTCTACAAGAAAATCCGACCACTTCCATCCTCCCACAGCCGCCAGCCTCCACCTCCAACACCTCACCCGAGCCCCTCTTTCAACATCAACCCGACCTCCCCTTCTCCTCCACAAAGCCAAGCTCTTCCCTCTCAAACAACATCCGACCACCTCACCTATCCTCTTCCCAAAACCGACCACCCTCTCCCTTATCCAAAAACTGACCTCCATCAAGAGCCCCAAATCAGCCCCCCTTTCTATTGTGAGGAAGAAGACCGACCACGACAAGGATTTATTTTTGTGACATCTCTCTCCGGCATGAAGCGAAGGAAGCGGACAAGTTTCTCTCCGGTTAGCGCAACTCCGGCGGAGTCGTGGAAGAGCGATCTTTGAAAGTGAACCAGAATCATCCATTCCGGTTGGGTAACGAGATCTTCTACTTTTGTGTGTTCATTATTTTAGATTTTCATCATGGTGGAATACCTTTGCGTTACCTTGGAATCGTTTTTTCCGTTCGTGGCTTATCTTTCCGATTGCTTGTGTTGTTCTTTTAGTGTTTAATTTTCTGAGAGGTTTGACGAACCTCGTTTTTGTTTTGTTGGGGGAGATCTACCATTTCCGAACCGAACCTTTCGGTAGATCTCTTTTGGTACAACCATCGCTCGGTCGGACCCAATATTGGTCCTTTTAGCTTGAGAAAACAACGACCTATAGTCGTTTGTTTGATCTCTATTCGGCGTAGCTACCGTACGCTAGCGTTAGTTGATAATATTGTTCGTGAGTGTGCTGCGTTTTATTATCGTGTGAAAGTAATAGTGGAAGTAGAGAGGCGTACGTATTATTCACTTTGCCGCCATAGCGTCAAACACCGTAGCCTACATCAATTTGGTATCAGAGGGAGGTTCACGTAAATTTCCTAATTGGCACCCCTCCCCCATCTTGTGGCACGTTACCCGCACTTCAGTTTGCACGTTAGTTGTCAAAAATCACAAAAAAAAATTATTTTTGGTCTGCCAATAGCGGCTTAAATTTCTTATTTTTCAGCAAAAACATCAAAAAAAAATTTATTAATAATCTTCAACTATTTTCCTGCAAGAAAACAAAAAAAAATATTTTAGGTATCATATTATTCTAGTGGGAACAATTCCATATATTATAAAATTGTGGTTCAGGTTCTTTTTATCCTTGCTTGTGCACTAGATCCGAGTAGTCTATCCCCAGTTTTCCCCACGGGAAAATGGCCCATGATGTCCCCGTTTCCCGAATGAAACCTGTAGGTTCCACATCAACCATTAGGGGTGACTATAGACCAAATGCCCAGGCCAAGCGGCATATAACTGATGATTTGGCTACCCTTAAACAAGGGAATAAGTCAGTCTCAGAATATATGCAACTCTTTAGGGAAAGGACGGTAAGGAGCGGTGTGAAGGAAATGCCCGAGGTTACCCTATCTAGGTTTCGTAGGGGGTTAGACCCCTACATCCAGGGGAAGTTACTACGTTATTTCCACACCGATCTAGACGCCACCTTTATTACGGCTTTGGAAATTGAGAAGCACCAAATTCCTAGGAGTATGGTTACATGTCGGACGATTACTGCACGCATCTTAAAGCAAAATGAACGATATCGGTTCGTCTTCTTACATTAGCCATTTGTTCAAAACCATATGCAACACTTCCTCCTCCCTTATTCACCCTCAAAAGACCATCATTCTTCACGAAACCAAGTCCACCATTTTCACAGCAAAGAGATGAGAGGTTGATGACAACTAATTTCTAGGACAAGGTCCTTGCATGGTCTTTTCCTAGGAGATCTTCATGTTAAAATTTCACTCAAGATGATCAACAAGATAGTCTGACGCCAAATTAATATTCTCAGAGCTATAAAGATCACACCTTGATCAAGCGAAAACTGGGAAAACAAGCTCAAACACCAGATTCAAACAGAAGGAACAAACATATCATATTTTTATTATCTTCTTTGCAGTGCGAGGTATACATGGAGAGACATGATTTCACCAAGTACAAATAATAAGCAAGAAAACACACAAGCAACAACCCGAGAGGACAGAGCCGGAGACCGCCGATACCGCTAGTCCGTCAGAGCTGCCGAGACCGCGCAAACAGTTGCTGCTTCACTGAACTGAAACTACTGAGTCTGCAGAGACCGCGAGGTCACGCGGACAGGCCATTATTCTCTGAACACCTTATCGCTCACTGCAAGCCGCCTAACCGCAGTCGGCTTGCTGCCAGAGTCTGCGAACAAGAAGACGAACTGACGAACTGGCTGCAGAAACCAGCGGACACCGTTATCTAACTGAAGCTGAAGAAAAGACCGAATAGCCGCAAATGCGACCTACTGAAGCCGCTGGAAGTAAACCGCAAGCTAGCTGACCCGTGACCGAAATCAACACCAGAAACCTGGCTTCTCAGCATTAGCTGCACAACCTGTAAATAGCAACAACCGGTTAACCTTCTCAGACCGCGCAGACTGACAAAACTGAGGCCGCAGCTTTTAATCCATGCTCAACTTACTGTTCTCTCAGTTAAAAATGAGGTGCCACGGGGTCTTTTTTATATGAGCGGGTTGAAGTGTGATCACCGTCCTATGAGATAGGATAACCGCCCCCTGATCGCATCTAATCCAGACAGTTCGCCGAGACCGCATTGTCCGCACTAATAATGCCGAAATCGCGACCAGCCCGCCAACTATCAAGCACAAGACAACGTAAGATCGCAGCCACAACTGACCTGCTAGCATGATTTCTAGTCCGCACAAGGCAGTCCACTCAGATCGCAAGATAGATCGCCAACCCTCCACCAGAGCAAGGCAAAACTTGCAAGCTCCAACTCGCACAACAACCAAGCCAGCAGCCAAATGCCGAACTCACAATCAGTCCGCGCAGTCTGCTGAAAAACTCTAATCCCGCAAAACAAACTTGTGATAAGCCAGTTCGTAGAAGCAGGCAGACTTCAATCCTAGTCTACCCAGCATGGCGAACTCCATTCTTATCCGAACGACTACCTCCAGAACACCACATCAGGCCACCTTCACTAGAATACCAGGTTGCTCCATCAGTCCGCATGGACAGTTTGCCCAGGCCGCCCGATCTGCCCGATCACCCACTTCTTCTTCACAAATTTCTACACTCCCCCTTGAAGTGAGAAGTGGTGATCAAGCCTGGTAGTCTCCGTAGTCGTTGAAATGGCCCCTTCGACATCGGTTTCGTGAAGATGTCAGCAAGGTTTTCTTCACTGCGAACATGCCCGACAATAAGAGATCCCTCCAACACCTTCTACCTTATGAAGTGGTGCTCGATCTCTATATGCTTGGTCCTAGCGTGACAAACTGGATTGCTCACCAGTTTGAGAGCACTCTTATTGTCACCTCAGAGCAGAGTAGGACCATGCACTTCCTAATGGATGTCCTCTACTAGCCTTCTTAGCCAAATGGCTTCTCGAGCAGCTAAGGTCGAAGCCTTGTATTCTGCTTCTGTAGTAGAGACGGACACTGAGTCCTGCTTCTTGCTACACCACGAGATGCTAGCTGATCCATAAGTGAAAACATAATTCGATGTTGATCTTCGATCATCCGAGTCACCACCATAATCAGCATCCATGTATCCTGGCAATGAAAAGCTCGTGTCCCTCCTATAAAGGAGTCTCATATCAAAAGTATCCTTGACTTTCTCGACCAACAACGTAAGTAATGTCTGGCCTTGTAATTATTAGGTAGATCAAGGTCCCCACTAGAGCTCGAAACACCAAGGGATCAGGAAGAATCCTTCCTTCATCTTGTCGAAGCTTCAGCCCATAATCTAGAGGAGTAGAACAACTCTTCCCTTCCCTCATGCCGAATCGATTCACAATGTGATCTGCATATCCTTTCTGGGAAATGAGTATCCCGCTCTCCTCCTCTCCACTTCGAGACCGAGAAAGTAATGAAGCCTCCCAAGTCTTTCATCTCGAAGCGAATAGCTTGCTCAGCCCTGATCCTAGCTACCTCCTCCTTGGAATTCCCTGTGATGATCATGTCATCAACATACAGTAGGACCAAGACGTGAAGCTCCCCCTTCTTCTTGATGAACAAGCTTGAATCCGAGTTGGAAGCAAGATATCCGTAGAATTGGAGGTATTCGACTATCTTCCCATACCAAGCTCTTGGATCCTGCTTCAACCCATAGAGAGCCTTCTTGAGTTTGAAGACGTAGTTTGGAAGAACTTCAGAGACAAATCCAAGCGGCTGATTAATGAAGATGTCCTTATCAATCTCCCCATAAAGAAAAGCGTTCTTTACATCTAGCTGCCACATACTCCATCCTTGGCAAGCAACCAAGATGATCACCACCCGAACCGAAGTCATCTTTGCGACTGGACTAAACGTCTCCTCATAGTTCTCTTCATATTGTTGTGAGAATCCTCGAGCAATAAGGCAAGCCTCATATCTTTCGATGCTCCCATCAACATTCTTATTTAATTTGTACACCCACTTGCAAGTCACTGGAGTAATGCCATCAACCCTGGGCATAAGGTCCCAGGTTTCATTCTTCTTGAGAGGAGCCATCTCCTCTTCCATGGCATCTTCCCACTCCTTGACTCCAGTGGCCTCATTGAAGCTTGAAGGCTCTCGCTCATCCAGAGGGCCTACGAAGAAATAGGAGATGAAGCTCACCATGTTTCCTTCGCAATACCGAGCTGGTGGCTTGATAGTCCTCTTTGATCTCCGAAGAGG
Source organism: Platanthera zijinensis (assembly GCA_039513925.1). NCBI lineage: Eukaryota > Viridiplantae > Streptophyta > Magnoliopsida > Asparagales > Orchidaceae > Platanthera > Platanthera zijinensis. The sequence continues at coordinate 97,642,559 of CM077096.1, read as the reverse complement.
CCGCTCCTTGCTCACCACCTCCGGTGCTTCTTCAGAATTAGCTCCATTCTCCGGCACACTTGGAGTATCGCTTCCCCTACTTCCTGAACAAGAAGCCTCTGCCCTAGAGCTTGAAACACCTGGAGCTCTTGGTGACACATACAACTTCACTTGAAGATCTTCAGCGGTCTCCTTTTGCCCTTCAACAACCTTGCTCTCCTGTAGCTCAACAGATCCACCTCCATACGACATCAACTCATCAAAGAAAACATCTCTTGATACAATGAACTTACTTATCGCAGGATCCATACACTTCCATCCCTTCTTCCACTCATCGTAACCAAAAAAATACAAGCTTCCTCGCCTTTGCATCAAGCTTGGTTCTTAGAGCATCCGTGACATGCACGTAGTAGGTTGATCTAAACACCCGAAGATGTTCAAAAATGGGCTTCTCCTTAAACACCATTTCATGAGGAGACTTCATGTTGATCGGACTCAGAGGCATCCGATTGATGACGTAGGTTGCACATGCCATTCCTTCCGCCCAAAAAGACCTGGGAATGCCCTTTGCATGAAGCCAACACTTGCAGGTTTCCGTCAAATGACGGATATTCCTCTCCGCCACTCTGTTTTGTTATGGAGTATGAGCACAAGTTAGCTCTCTTTGGATCCCGTGCTTCCTATAGAAGTTAGAAAACTTTGATGATACAAACTCACAATCGTTGTCTGATCTAAACTTCTTCATCCGCAGGCCAAGCCGACCTTCCACTAGTTCCTTGAACTCCACATAATTGGAAGGATTCTGACTTCTCCTTTATGAAATACACCCAAGTGTATCTTGAGTAGTCATCAATCGGTACCAACATGTATCTTCTATATCCAAGACTAGCGGTAGCAGTTGGCCCCATCAAATCACCATGGATGCACTCAAATAATGCCTTGCTCCTTGTTTGAGATTTGTCAAACGGAAGGCGATGAGCCTTGCCGAACTGACAACCTGCACAAACATGGCCATCTCCGTAGGATGAGAACTTTGGCAAGCCTTTCAAAAGGCTCCTCAATTCCATAACTTTTAGCTTGTCCATCCCTATATGCCCTAGCCTCTCATGCCATATAGCGGTGTTATCATTGGTCCTTATCCAATCAACGTAGGAGCTTGTTGCAAGAATAAACAAGTCCTTTACTCTCCTCCCAACGCGTGCAACATCAGCCTTCACCGCTGTTACGTTGCGAAGAAACTTCACTTCTGTTGGCCCAAACAGAATGTGATAGCCTGCGTCTACTGCATTGGTCACAAAAAAGAGGTTCTTTTTCATGCTCGGTACATGATACACACTCCTTAACATGAGTAGCCCCTTATCACTTCCCAAGGACACAACCCTCTCCTTCTCTACTACATGAACAATATTATCAGCAGTAATAATAGCTTCGTTACCTGAGTAAGTCTACAGCAAGGAGAACTTCGACTTGTCTTCGGTGAGATGATGACCACACCCGGAGTCCACGATCCAGTCATCTTCGAAGTCGATGGCGGACAAAGCACGGACACAAGTGCCCGTAGTGAAATCTCCACCACACCCAGCTTCCTCAGTACTAGAGCAAGCTTCCTCCTTGCCTGCAGCATGCCCATGTTGCAGCTTGACCTTGCAGTCATGCTTGAAGTGACCCGGCTGATGATACCTGTAGCACTTCAAACTATTCTTTCAGTCCTTCTTAGGAGCAGCGCTCCTCTCTTGCTGATAAAAGGTTAAAGGCTCATCTTCAACAACGGTCTTCTTCTTCTTCTCTTCCCATCTCTTCTTCTTCTTGCCTGTGAAGAGCGCTTCACTACCTCCTTCAGAGATAGTGACTCCAACCATTTTTCTGGCCAAACTTTCCTTCGAAGAAAGCAGGTTCTCAAGTTCCAGCAGAGATGGCTGAGTTGCCCAGCCTTGAATAGAGGTTACAAAGGCAACATACTCCTTCCGCAAGCCACGAATTATGTACCTTTTCAACTTAGGCTCAGAGATGGGCTCATCAAGATCAAGCACTGATAACTATGCACACAGAATCTCCATCTTCAGAAAGAACTTAGAGATGGTCAGGTCTCCTTGAGTTGTCCTAGCCAACTCATTCTCCAGGAACTATAACCTAGCTACATTCTTCCTGATGAACAACTCATCGAGGGAAGTTCAAATATAAGCAGCTGTCTCACATCCAATGATGTGATCAAACAACTCTGGTGAGACAACCCGCTTGAGGGTAAACTCAGCCTTTGCGTTAGTTTTCCTCCATACTCTCACCTGCTCAGCAGTCCCAAATGCAGCCGTAACTTCCTGCCCGTCGTCATCACCGATGACCTACCATAACACCTTGCCCAAAAGATAACTCTTCATGCAAGACTTCCACTTCTTAAAATTAGTCGGCGTCAAGAGTTCAATACCCAGACCTCTTGCATAACCTCCTTCCATTGCAAAAAACCCTGTTCAAAGCTTCTAGAAGAACAGAGCACAACACATGTTGACCATTACTCAAGCAACTGAACCTCCCTCTGATACCATGTTAAAATTTCACTCAAGATTATCAACGAGATAGTCTGATGCCAAATTAATATTCTCAGAGCTATCAAGATCACACCTTGATCATGCTGAAACTGGGAAAGCAAGGTCAAACACCAGATGCAAACAGAAGGAACAAGCAGATCATATTTTTATTATATTATTTACAGAGCGAGGTATACATGGCGAGACATCATTTCGCCAAGTATAAACAGGAAGCAAGAAAACACACAAGCAATAACCCGAGCAGACAGAGCTGGAGACCGCCGAAACTGCTTGTCCGTCGAAGCCGCCGAGACCGCGCGAACAGTTGCTGTTACACTGAACTAAAACTACTGAGTCTACAGAGTCCACGAAGTTGCACAGATAGGCCACTATTCCCTGATTGCCTTGTCGCTCTCTACAAGCCGCCTAACCGCAGTCGCCTTGCTACTAGTGTTAGTGAATAAGAAGACGAACTGACGATCAGGCCGCCAAAACCTGCGGACACCGTTATTGAACTGAAGCTGAAGAGAAGACCGAATATCCGCAAATGCAACCTACTAAAGCCGCTGGAAGTAAACTGTAATGCCCCCAAAACCCAAATAAGGTCACACGCCTGGGCCACGGGCGTGTCCAGGGCCGTGTCCTGCTCTGTGTTAGCCTGGCTATCGCGAATGTGGTACACGAGTATTGTAAGTTCACCTAGTGTCAACTACCTTCACCTATGGTGGGGGGGGGGATAGGTGACTTTTGTCGCTTTTGCCGAATTAAAAACGGTACCTGCAGAATCAAAACAATCCACACAACACAGAAAATAACACATGCAATTTATAGTGGTTCCCCGATTTGGGTACGTCCACTTTCCCCCTTCGACCTATCTCCCAACCAGGGACGACTCGGTCACTTCACCAACAGGATTGAAATCCAATCCTTGCACTATCGGAAGGAACCCTTCCACACGTAGGAGTCAACACTCCCACAACACGGGTTGCACCCAACCCTACAACTAGGAACCAAATGTTCCTTTACAATGAAAAAGAAATTGGAGTGTATAAGAAATACAAACAACTTGAAGATCTAGGTGTCCCTTTTCGTTAGACTACTTGTTCTTGTAGGCAACGAAAAGTCCACAACCCTTGATCTTTCTTGGAGAAAATCTCCCCAAGACCGGCGGCAGCAAAGGGCGGCGGCAAGGCTCTCGGTGTTGGCGGCGGCAACTGAAAACAGCAGTGATGCACTGGAGATTCAATCTTCTTAGCGAAGTCGGCAAGGTCTTCCAACAGTCACACTAGGATCGATCGTCTCGATCGATTCGGACGGGGATGGATTTCCCTATCTCAAATCAAGAGACAAAAGATCTCTGGTTAGACGCGTGAGACGCTGTGCAAGACTTGGCTTCTGTCACCGGGGATCTGGAGGAGATCGAGATCAGCTACGGTGACCACTGCACGAGCGGCGGTGACGGAGGCGGAGCTGGTTCGCGATTTTAGGGTTAGTCGGCGGCTCGGCTTTCGTGTTCTGTATCCCTGAACCACTGTACACAAATACCTGTGTATTTGTACAATAGGTCATGGAGATGACCGTTGTGGGCCCCACCAAAGCAAAGACCAAAGTCCAGTTCAAATAATTGCAGGTAACATGGACCGGTCCAGGAATTCGGAAAAATCGCCCAAGGCAAAATCGGCGAGAATCGTAGGTGATTCTCGACGAATCGGCGAGAATCACTTACGATTCTCGCCGAATTCTACTTGGCGAATTCTGGCTGCACAGGTTATAGAGGCCGGGGAGAATCGGCGGGAATCACATTTGATTCTCGCCGAATCGTCGAGAATGCAAAGTCATTCTCGACAAATCAGCAAGAATCACTTAGTGATTCTCGACGATTCTGCCTTAGAGAATTTTCTGACTGCGTCGAGACAGCCGGCCTAACCCGGCGAGAATCATCTAGTGATTCTCGACGATTTACACTTAGATGATTCTCGTCTTTCAACCCGTGAGCTGGTCTTTGGCCCATCCTTGCTCCTTGTCTGCTCATGATCTTTCATGACCCTGTGCTTGGAAATAAGTACACTCCAATAGAGAGAGTACATGTAAGCCAACACACTGATCTGCTCAACGAGGGATTACGTTGCACAGACCCGTGTATATTGACCTACTGCACCCTGACATTGGTGTGTACTTAGCAATGAATAGCTGCAAGCACAACTAGAAGAAATTCATCAAATACATAGTGAATTCATCTTAGCTTGATAGGAGGCTTCCTCAAATCCAGGTAATTGTGGATACAATACCCAACAATCTCCCAAAATGTGACGAAGCCAAAATCCTACTAAGCTAAGATGAATTTCAACACTCTAGATAAAATATGCATTAACCAAAAGAGTGAACAATAAACATAATCAGATCAATGTGAGAGTCAATTAATAAACCACACACATGTATATAAAAATATGAATATCCACACAGAAATGTTCACATGATTACATGATAAGGAAAGTTTAAATGTGATAATTACAAAAGCTAACATCCGAAAGATCTTTATCCTTAGCTATGTCTTCTTTAAGTTGCTAAGCTAATAACTTTCTGCTTTGTCGCTCAAAATACTTCTGGGGCTTTGGATAATATCTCGGAGGAGGGGCTTTATCTGCCACGGTGTTGTTCCTGAAAAATATGTTACGTTTAGCTTCAAATTCTTTATGCCGCTCCCATTCGTACTGACTATATACATCATTTCGATTTATTTGCCCCCTCTGCTGTAACAAAAATGTGTCCAAGATAATACTCTTTGATACATTACTCCATTTTTCGTTCCTCACATCCTCCTCCTTCAATCTGATCTTCTTTTCAGCTTGCGTTTCCCTAGATGTCTCTTCTTGAATTTTTCTCTTGTTCCTGGCTTTTGCTAGGGATTCTTGATCAAACCAGCTTCTTCGTTCAGCCATTTCAGCAGCTTTCTTTGACTCGGCTTCGCTCATTGGTACTTCTTCAGTCCTTATTTCACCCGCAACAGTACCAGCAAGACCCACATCCTCAGGCGGAGCAACAGGAACATGTATTCCCGATGCCTCTATTACTAGCCATTGGGCCATTTCAAACATGTACCTATTCGAATTATCGAATTTGTATTTGTCAATTATTATTTATTAAGTTGATTAAAGGTGCAGTTATGAATTGGTAGTTTTGAAAGACATACCTATTGGTCTGATCGAAGTTTAGAATTACTAACTCTTGAAGCCCCGCCATCTTAGCTTTATACGCTTCCTCCCCCTTTTTGGCTTCGGCGGCTATAGAGTTTGCATAGGAATGCAGAGATGCATCAATGTGCTTCACAGTTTTACTGAATTCGTCCAGCAGAGTTTTTTGATTTGCGTTCAGCGTTACCATGTTGCCATCAAATTGTTCTATGTTCTGTGCCACAACATGAACATTTTTATTGACTACTGTCAGGTCATCAGTATTCTTCTTCAGTCCTTTCATGAGAAGAGATACGGCTGTGCCTGCCTCTGTATATTTTTCATCAAATTTTTTCTCCATCACATCTAGTTTATGGTTGATCTGAACCACATTCTTGAGCATGAGATCCTCAGAGTCCTTCAGTCTCTTTAGCACTTTGTTGTGGGATTTCTCAAACTTATCCTTAAGCTCATCCAGCATCCCTTGGAAAAAATTAACAGTGTGATTTGCTATGTTTGCTTGAAGTGGAGGAGCGGCAGGCAGACCCTGGTCAGGCTCCCCAGCAGAAGCACTGGGAGAGCTGGACACTAGAATAGAGTCCACAGGGGAAACAGAGGGTTGCTGAGAGGGCTCCCCCTCCATTCCTGCATCTGACGTCTCAGGAGCTTGTTCCTCAGAAGAAACAACAGCATCCTCCCGAGGATCCACCACTTTCTCCCTCTCAATTACTTCTTCCTCCATCTCAGTCTCCAAGTGCTCAGGCTTATCTGTAGAGTTGTGCATATCTTCCTCTACTTCTTCCTCCTCCTCATCAGCCACCTCATATCCCAGGTAATTCATATCTTCCTCACCTTCCTCTTCCTCCTCCACATCTGCCACTTCATCTGCCACTACCTCCTCATCGTCTTCTTGCACAGTCTCCACAGCATCTTTAGCTATCTGAGAAATATCAGATATGATGTTTGCAGAAGAGTGTACAGGCTCCCCCTCAGTTCCTGCAATCAGTGCGTCAGGAACTTCACTGGGTGCTGCCATAGAATGTGTAGGAGCACTGGTGTCCTCGGCCGGAGATGCTTCCTATTGGTCTATTTCCCTGGCAACCTGCCCTATTCGACGCTCCCACCGGTCGAATATGCTTACGTCCATCTTTTTCAAATAGTGCAGAGGCACTCCTTTGCTCATGTCGAATGTATCTCCGTCCAGCTGATTCAGATAGAAGCTGATGATTCTGCCAAAGCTGGGGGTTCGGAGTGTGTCTTTAATTCTTTCAAAGAGCATGGCTCCCCAATTGAACCGCTTTCGGCAGACGATCGCCACCAGAATCTTGAACATTTCCCCTGAAATATGGTCGTGGGATCCAGGTTTGCAGATTAGAGCCTTCCCAACGATGTCAGACAGCAATTTTCCCTCCTCGTTCATGTCTTTCCTTTTGATTGACCTGGTCCCCCTGGCCAGTCCACAGAAGGATAGGGTCCTTGCTCTATCCTCGTCCTCTAGGTAATCTTCTTCCTCACAACTGGATAGCCGCAGGCATTTGGTCAGTTTCCTGGCGAATAACTTGATCTTCTTCCCAGCAACCTTGCTCTTGATGGAAGTGTCTTCGTGACGGAGCTTGGCAGTTGCAAAGAACTCCAATACTTCCTTATCCAAGATCTTGCACGGGTGCTCCAGCACGAACGTCAGTCCCGCTTCCTCGAGCATAATGATTATGTTCTGGAACTCGTCCGAGGCCTGGGAGAATCCGGTTCTCACTAGCTCGCATCCAGTGACCAGGCCTGCAGTAGTCCGTGGGGCCATAGCAAACTAGGAAGAAAGGGAATACCAATTTCCAAGTCTAAGGATCTCTGAAACCAAGAGAGTGAGAACAAAATCTACACTAAGCTCAAGTCACGGTAAGGGACAAGATGGAGATTACCTAGTGAGGAGAGGCAGTGAAAGTTCTGGCTGCTTTACCAGAGAGACGGCGAGCCGATCTGAGGCAAAGCTTGGACGAGTGCCTGGTTGCGAGAGGAAGTCTTCAGGAGGTGTCGTTAGGTCACCACGAAGTGCCGAAGGAGGAACCCGCTGGGAGGAGAAGTCGAAGGGATTCCTGCGGAGCTTGGACAGGGTCTCGTCGAACGTTGGAATTTGAAGGGTCGGCGGGATTTAGGTTCGATGTTATAAGCGGGTTTATATATATTTATGTCCGAAGGCTTTGTTCGACGGAAACTGCAATAGTTGAATATTGATCGTCGGGAATGGCGGAATTTGGTTTGAGGGAAATCGCTGAGATTCCAAATTTATGTCGTTGTCAAGGGTAGGAAAGTCTTAATAGGCATAATTGTTTCTTAATCCAACCAAGGGGTTCAAAATTTTCGAGGGCGGACTTATGGCTGAAAATGTCAAACTAATCACTACTAATGTAACTGAAGGTTATCTTACACTTATACTCCTTCCCTAAGTGACTGAGCATACGTGAATAATTTTTCTATATGACCATCTAATGTCAAAAGAAGTGAATTCATTATTAAGTGTGGATATGTCAACATACATATATACATATATGGAATTGTTTATGCTTTATGGCTCAAACATTTAAGGCTAATTGCAGTTACCTGTGATAACAAGATGTAACATTCACATCATCAGCACAGAGTATATCAGGAGGTCAGTATGCATGTGCCTGTAATGATGGCACTCCTCCCATTCTCGACACTTTTTCCACGTCATTCTTGGAGCATCTCCTGTCCGGTTCCCATCAGGATTGCGGGAACCCAGACCACCCTGCAGGAAAGAGTTATCTTACCTTAGGAACCCAATAAGTATTGGGTCCTAGGTTCCTGTCAGCATAATAATTGTAATGCCTCCCCTCAGGAATCCTGGTGGGAGGACTAACATTGCCTCGAGGATGTGGAAGTCCCCTTGCCTTTGACACAGAAGAGTTGTGCCAATAATCTATGGCAAAGTGACCTATCTTGCCACAGCACCAACACTCATGAATGTTGTATCGCCGTTTCTGACCTGATCTGTTGACTGAGGTAGTCATGATCTTAGGTCTAAACGGGATAAAGCCGGTTCTGCTCACAAAATTCCCTTTTCCACCGTGACACATGAGAGGGTGGAAAGAATGCATGTGGTGAGTGTCAAGTGGCCTTGGAGATGGTGCCTTCCTTTCAGTCAGCACGCTTCCAGAGGCCCCATGAGTACTTACCACATGTTTCCTGACCCCCCTTTCCTGTGTCCTAGGGTGGAAAGTATTGCAGTGAGAGCTGGTTCTGATAGATTCATGATGAGTTGGTGCTGAGGCCGAGAATACAAAGGGCTCAGGATGAGCCTTGGGTATTCTCTCCGGGGTAGCCATGACAGCTCTAGCACTGTGGGTATTTCCACATGAGGGCTGATCATTTTTGCAGTGACCATGGTTGTTCCTATGGTCATACCTGAATGCATGATGTGTGCCCTTCCAGCTCGGGGTGGGGGGGGGGGGGGGGGGGGTGTCTGAACACAGTTTCCCCATTTCTCCATGAATTAATGATTTGGGAGATCCACCCATTTTCTGCTTTTCTTTTGATAGCATCTATCTTGGAAAAGTTAGAAACAATCCTCTTCTCGGTCTATAGACGACTCTCTAGATCCGAGATCTGAGCGTCCTTTATCTTGATAGATTCCAATTGGTGATCCATCAAGATCTTCAATCTAGCAATCTCCAGAGCTTGCTCCCCAACAAGTTGGTTGCTTTTCTGAAGAGCACACTCAAGGGAGTCAGGTGTTTCAAGCCATGGAGTAGGGCATTCCTTATCCTGGGCAACACTGGAGGGGCTATCCTCTGAACCATTCCTATCTTCAGGAGTTTCAGAGGGAGAGGGGCAAGATGAAGGAGTTACCTGCTCCTGACTTAGCTATTCTGAGGTAACGTTCAGATTGACAGGGACAGCTGCGTCATCTTCATCAGAGCAGTCTTCCTCGACTTTCTCCCCAGTCTCTGATAAGGATACTGGAGCCCTGATATAGAGAGATTGGTCATCACTGTCATCTTCTGAAATGCTGACCCCCATATAAGCCTCATTCTCTCCTTAGCAACTTGTTTCAGCAGATACTGTTCCCTCCATGAGGTCTGATATTGTCTGCCATAGGGACTAGGCTGTCCTACACCTTTCTAGTCTTGATCGAAAAGGTCCAGACCAGACTTCCATGATGATTCTACGGATCTCTTTATCCAAGTTGAATAAGGAGAGTTCAAGCTCTGACATCTCAGAGACATCCATAGGTGTTTGAAGATCCTTTCTAGAGCAGGAGGTCTTCATAGGAATGAATGGACCCTCTTCCAGGATGATTGATGTCCGCGGGTCAATGACCTCCAAGTAAAAAGATACCCTCATCTTCCAGATGGGGTAATATTCCTTTGTGCACGTAGGGAGTCTAAGCGGAGAGATATCATACTCCAGCTCTATCCTTGTTGACACAGGTGGCAGGATTCTACTCAAGGTGTGAACCTTTTTGATGAGTAACCTCCCTCTGATACCACTTGTAAGTTCACCTAGTGTCAACTACCTTCACCTATGGGGGGGGATAGGTGACTTTTGTCGCTTTTGCCGAATTAAAAACGGTACCTGCAGAATCAAAACAAACCACACAGCACAGAAAATAACACAGGCAATTTATAGTGGTTCCCCGATTTGGGTACGTCCACTTTCCCCCTTTGACCTATCTCCCAACCAGGGACGACTCAGTCACTTCACCAACAGGATTGAAATCCAATCCTTGCACTATCGGAAGGAACCCTTCCACACGTAGGAGTTAACACTCCCACAACACGGGTTGCACCCAACCCTACAACTAGGAACCAAATGTTCCTTTACAATGAAAAAAAATTGGAGTGTATAAGAAATACAAACAACTTGAAGATCTAGGTGTCCCTTTTCGTTAGACTACTTGTTCTTGTAGGCAACGAAAAGTCCACAACCCTTGATCTTTCTTGGAGAAAATCTCCCCGAGACCAGCGGCGGCAAAGGGCGGCGGCAAGGCTCTCGGTGTTGGCGGCGGCAACTGAAAACAGCAGCGATGCACTGGAGATTCAATCTTCTTAGCGAAGTCGGCAAGGTCTTCCAACGGTCATACTAGAATCGATCGTCTCGATCGATTCGGATGGGGATGGATTTCCCTATCTCAAATCAAGAGACAAAAGATCTCTGGTTAGACGCGTGAGACGCTGTGCAAGACTTGGCTTCTGTCACCGGGGATCTGGAGGATATCGAGATCAGCTACGGTGACCACTGCACGAGCGGCGGTGACGAAGGCGGAGTTGGTTCGCGATTTTAGGGTTAGTCGGCGGCTCGGCTTTCGTGTTCTGTATCCCTGAACCACTGTACACAAATACCTGTGTATTTATACAATAGGTCATGGAGATGACCGTTGTGGGCCCCACCAAAGCAAAGACCAAAGTCCGATTCAAATAGCTGCAGGTAACATGGATCGGTCCAGGAATTCGGAAAAATCGCCCAAGGCAAAATCGGCGAGAATCGTAGGTGATTCTCGACGAATCGGCGAGAATCACTTACGATTCTCGCCGAATTCTACTTGGCGAATTCTGGCTGTACAGGTTATAGAGGCCGGGGAGAATCGGCGGGAATCACATTTGATTCTCGCCGAATCGTCGAGAATGCAAAGTCATTCTCGACGAATCGGCGAGAATCACTTAGTGATTCTCGACGATTCTGCCTTAGAGAATTTTCTGACTGCGTCGAGATAGTCGGCCCAACCCGGCGAGAATCATCTAGTGATTCTCGACGATTTACACTTAGACGATTCTCGTCTTTCAACCCGTGAGCTGGTCTTTGGCCCATCCTTGCTCCTTGTCTGCTCATGATCTTTCATGACCCTGTGCTTGGAAATAAGTACACTCCAATAGAGAGAGTACATGTAAGCCAACACACTGATCTGCTCAACGAGGGATTACGTTGCACAGACCCGTGTATATTGACCTACTGCACCCTGACAATGGTGTGTACTTAGCAATGAATAGCTGCAAGCACAACTAGAAGAAATTCATCAAATACATAGTGAATTCATCTTAGCTTGATAGGAGGCTTCCTCAAATCCAGGTAATTGTGGATACAATACCCAACAGGTATGAACAGTACTGACACAGGCGTGTCGATTGATGACATGGGCGTGTAAAATACTCGTGTACTGCTCTGGTTGTGCTGGGCGGTGCCAACTGAAGTACACGGCCTGGAGCACAGTCGTGTACTGGTTGATACGGCCGTATCAAATTTGACACTGGTGTGTTGGGGACCCGTGTCCTTTTCGGGATTTGCTGGTCCTATGTTGATTGAGGGACACGCCCCTCAACACGGGCGTGTACTTGCTGACATGGGTGTGTCAGGAGCTTGATACGGGCATGTCTAATCCCATGTCCTGTTCTAGTTTGAGTCGGTTGTGTGCCACTTAAGGTACACGGCCTGTGACACAGTCGTGTCACAAGCCGTGTCAGCCCAGGGAAGATGTTTTTTCAGAGCAAATCTGAGCGGTTCGTTTCCTTTGATGAAGATCTAACGGCCCTGGGTATTTCCTAAAGGGACAAGTGCGGGGATAGATGAGTTATATCCCCTTTTCATTTCATCTTTCTCTTTCTAAGAAGAAGAGAGAGAAGAGAGCAAGGGAAGGAAGAAGAGGAGAAATCCGGCCGCCGGTGGTGCTACGGTGGTCCAAATCGCGAGCCGAGTTCAGGTCTGCGGAGGCTAGAGCATTGCCGTGCTTTCCAACAGTTTAATTTTCTCTATGGCACCAAAACGTCTTCCGAGGGTAACGATTTCTTTGTTGGACAAGTGAAGTCCTTTCCTGCATTTGCATAGGAATCCTACACCAAAGGGTGGATGGCGAAGTGATTCCCATGGGATCGGTGGTTCATCCCTTGTTATATTGCATTAGAACAGGAAGTGTGAGTAGTACAGTTAGGCATGGTGTGTGAAGCCCATCCGGATGAGTTGGATTGGATTGGTGATGCTTTCTTTGCAAATCAGAGAAAACTCCGAGTAAATTGATTGTTTGAATGGAATATTTGGTGGATACCCGTGGCATGGTGCAACATGAAGTACTGGAAGAAATCCAGGAAAAAGCTTTGAGAGTTGGTGCTTGGTGTTCAACTCTTGTGATCGTGAGTGCCATTTTTTGTGAAGTTGAGCCGTTAGGCTGCAACTGTAGAATGCCTTTGTGACAAACGAGAAAGGTGAAGCTGTACCCGCGTCAGTCCAGTCTTGAGTCTGATGAATTTGAGCAACGGGAAAGGTGGATCTGTACTCACGTTATGGTTGTCTAACCATGGGTGCTTAAGGCCCTATTAGGATCACATAGCGAGAGTCTTTGGCCTGCGCGTCATAAAGACTAGGAATGCTCATAATGGACCGTCATGTCTGGGACCTCTGAACGATGGTGGGACCCTGGTTTTCGGGTACACCAATAATGTGCCCTGAGTGCACGGAACATCGGGTTGTCGTGCCAGCATTTGTGATATATATTGACTTGTGAGGTTATGCACGTCCTTGGTGGATTGTTATATATATATGTTGTGTGACTAAAATGCTTTGTAGGGAGGGAATTCCGCTGCCCCGTGCCAGGGGCAGGGTTGTTATAATTGGTCAGCTGAATGCTGACCATTGCCCTGTTTGCCACCGCTTGGTGGATTGATTCTTTGTAGGTGGTGCTGGCCCAAGCGGGAAATAGCGGGCTGAAGCCCAGGTTGCGCTGCTGCCCTCGAAGGCTTGTTTTGTTTACTCTTATTCATGTATTGCCGGCCTGCGCGCCGATGTTTGTAAACCACACTTTTGTTAAGAGAAACTTATAAGGCCATAAGGCCTTGTACCTTGTGTGTTTGGTTGTATACATTCCTAATTGGTAGTAGTGGACATTTCTGTTCTTAATGTGTTCAAGTTTTAACCAATGAAGCTTCCGCTAGAATGCTCTGTGTTAGGGTTCGTTGGTTTCAATATTATTTAGTAACTTCTCCGCCTGTTTGTGGAATATGGTGTTGGGCCCCGGCCAGACCCTCTATTATATCCTACGTGACGGGTAAAGGTGTTACAATTTGGTATTATCATGTTGGTCTATCTCTTCCGAATTAGTGGTCGAATTCTTTTGAGGGATGGCGAGCTCGTGTAAGTGATGCCGTTATAACACATAAAATGAACTCAAGAATGTCCACTTAGGAATGAAAATATACTTGTTTGCTGAACCTATGTGTTCCTTTTTGTATGTTTATCATTTGATTGGTCGCTAGATTGTGTTTCCACACATATATGTGACAAGAAGTGTTGTGGGTCAGTCAGAACCTCAATGTTCTGTTGAAAGTGTTGCACCAGCTAAGGTGCCCACACCTCCTCCATCTACCGAAACTGTACGTTTGATTATGGAGACAGTACTTGCTATTATGAATGCTCAGCAGGCTGGGCAGGCTCGTCCTGTAATGGTGCCAATGCATGCTGGGGTAAGGCAAGAACTGGTAGAAGTTGTGGTTGATCCACGAACAGCAGATCAACAATTGAAGCGGTTCATGAGCTTCAATCCTCCTACTTTTACTAGGACGGGTTCGGCAGCCCAAGCAGAGGATTGGCTCGCAAGGATTAAGAGAATCTTGACAACTATCAGAGTTGAGGAGGAACAAAAAGTAACTTCAACCACATTCCTACTTGAGGGAGAGGCTCGGCTGTGGTGGGATGAGGTTGAACTGCATCACTTGGCAGGCAGACAATTGGCGGAGGTCTCGATTGAAGAGATCTCTAGGTTGTTCTTAGTAAAGCATCTACCGATGTAGTAGAGAATTGCTATGGAGTTGGAGTTCCAACGGTTGACTCAAGAAGAAGATAGTGTGGATGACTACCTTCATGATATTTTGCGTTTGGGATGGTATGCGGGTACTATCTTCGCCGAAGAGAAGCGTAATACCAGTCAGTTTTATGGGGGACTACGGGATGAGCTACGGTATCTCCTCTCAAGTTCTGTGAACCAGGGGTTTCAAGCTTTGGTCTGTACGGCTCAGTATTTAGATACAAACATGAAAAGAGGGCAGGGCAAGAGGAAATTGGTTGTTTCAAAGCCAGAGTTCAAGCCACCGCGTCTGGAGAGGTCTGGGTACCGAAAGAGATGGGGTAAGAATTCCAAATTTGTTGGACAAACTCCTTAAGTTGTTGCTTCGGAGGCATCTTTGGTTATGGTCCTCGCACTTGCTACACATGTGGCAAGCCGGGACACTATGCTCGGGATTGTCGAGTTGGCCCTCCAAAAGGCGAGAAGAAGCCGGGTGCATCCTATGCTGAAAAAGGGAAGGCTTTGGTGGAGTCTTCTGCATCACAGGCGCAGTCCCGAATTTACAATCTTGGACAACAGGAGGCCATCAAGAAGGCCGATGTCGTCATAGGTGTGAGTAGTTTAAAGTTTTACTTTATGCTTTGTGTTGTGCTTGTTTTAAGCTTGGTGTTATAGGGTTTGTCCTTAGACGGGACTATCCGGCAAGTGCACTGTTCGATAAAGGTGCTTCACATTCATTTCTATCTGAAGATTTCGTTTTGTGAATCGGGGTGCCTATACGGACCACGAAAGACAGTATGAAGGTGTTACTACCTAACAGATGTTTGATGTGTGCAGATAAATCTTGTTGTGTTGAGGTAAAGATAGGAAGTCAGGATTTCAAAGTTGAAACATTAGTATGCCGTTATCAGAGTTCGATGTCATCTTTGGTATGGACTGGCTTTCACAGCAGCATGCCTGTATAGATTGCACTTCAAAAGAAGTTACACTAGGGCAGAATACTGAACAAGAAACGAAGTTCAGTGGCATGCGAGGGAAGAGTAGGATATTGATATCTGCTCTCCATGTCGTTAAGGAAGTTCGGAAGGGTGCGGAATTATTCTTCACACTCTTAGAGACAGTGGAGTCAAAAGCCAGTGTGAGTGAGGTGCCAATTATATCGAAATATGCTGATGTGTTTCCAAACTACTTTCCGGAGTTACCTCCCCAAAGGTAAATCGACTTCGCTATTAAGCTGGTGCACGGTGAGAAACCTATAGCCCGCTCGCCTTACCGGGTAGCGCCAAAGGAAATGGCGGAACTGAAAGTTCAGTTACAAGAATTGCTAGAGCAAGGCTATATACCCCAAAGTCAGTCACCTTGGTGTGCGCCGGGTCTCTTTGTGAAAAAGAAGGACGGTAGCTTGCGTCTATGCATTTACTATCGAGAACTGAACAAGCTTACGGAAAAGAACAAGTATCCGATTCCATGGATTGACGACTTGTTTGATCAGTTAGTTGGATCGACTGTATACTCCAAGTTAGATTTGAAGTCAGGTTATTATCTGTTGAGAGTTCGTGAAAGTGACATACCCAAAACAGCATTTGGATCACGCTATGGTCACTATGAGTTCACGGTAATGCCGTTTGGGTTGTCAAATGCGCCATCTGTATTTATGGACTTAATGCATCATACGTTTAGAGAATACTTGGACCTCTTTGTGATTGTATTTATTGACGATATCCTCGTATACTCCCAATCCAAAGAAGATCATGCAAATCATTTGCGGATGGTGTTGCACACCCTGAGGAAGAACAAGCTCCATGCCAAGTTCTCTAAGTGTGAGTTTTGGCTATCGTCAGTGGCTTTCCTTGGCCATGTGGTTAGTGGAGAGGGCATTGCAGTGGATCCTTCCAAGATAATTGCTATACGGGAGTGGCATGTTCTCACTATAGTAGCAAAATTCAGGAGTTTCCTTGGGCTTGCAGGCTACTACAGGCTCTTCATCGAGAACTTCTCAAGGATAGCCTTGCCTCTCACCATAATGATGAGGAAGGATCAGAAGTTCGTTTGGATGCCCGAGTGCACACGAGCTTTTGAAGATCTAAAGAGTCATTTGACCATGACACCAATCTTGACATCGCCATGTGGTCAGGATGGCTTTGAGGTGTATAGTAATGCGTCAGGGAGCGGCTTAGGCTGTGTTCTTCTACAATTCAGAAAGGTGATAACATATGTCTCACTCTAGTTGAGGTGCACGAACGTAATTACCCCGTCCATGATTTGGAGTTGGCGGTGGTGATATTCGCACTTAAACTGTGGCGTCATTACCTATATGGCGTGAAAGTTGATATATTCACGGACCATAAGAGCTTGAAATACTTGTTGGACAAGAAGGATCTCAATATGTGACCGAGAAGGAGGATGGAGTTTCTTGGTGACTACACCTTCCAGATTCATTACACTCCCGGTAAAGGGAATGTAGTCGCGGATGCCTTGAGTCGTAGGACTCCGGCAAGGGAAAATTGGTTGCTAAGGCATGATGAAAGCCTAATTCGAGAACTAGAAGCATTAGATATTTATTGTGTTGAAAAGAATTCCACTGCAAATGCGTGCTTAAACTGGACAGAGGTACTATGTGACCTGGCGGATAGAGTTCGGCAAGCAATAACACTTGATGAAAGTCTACAACGCTATGCAGCGGAAAGTGCGGATTCTCAGTTTTCATTTAATGACGGCCTTTTTTGAAAGGGCGGTTGTTTGTGTGTCCCAGATAGGGGTAAAATTCATGAATAATTGATGTATGAAGCCCACTTAACAAGGTATTCGATTCACCCCAGGAGCACGAAGATGTATAAGGATCTGAAGAAAATTTTCTAGTGGCCTGGAATGAAGAAGGACATAACACACTATGTTGCTAAATGTCAAACCTATGCCTAGGTAAAGGCTGAATGCCAAAAACCGGGAGGTTTTCTAAAGTCGTTGCCTATCCCTGTGTGGAAATTTGATGATATTTCCATGGATTTCGTGCATGGGTTGCCGAGATCCCAACGTGTAAATGAAGCGGTTTGGGTGATAGTGGACCGGTTAACTAAGGTGTGCACTTCATCCCGAACTGGAAGGACGATTATGTTTAAAAGTTGGCAAAGATGTATGTGGATATTATTGTACGATTGCACGGTGTGCCCCGTAGCATTGTTAGTGATCGAGATGGGCGTTTCACTTCGGGTGATTGGAAATTAGTCCACCAATTGTTGTGTACGAAAATACATTTCAGCACGGGCTTTCATCCTCAGACGGATGGTCAGCCCGAAAGGACCAACAGGACGTTGGAGGATATGCTCCGAATGTATGCGCTGGATTTTGGGAAGAGTTGGGAAGATCATTTCTTTATGATTGAGTTCTCCTACAAAAATAGCTACCAAGCTAGTATTCAGATGGTGCCCTTTGAGGCTTTATATGGTAGGAAATGCCGTACACATTTGGCATGGGCGGAGACTGGCGAAACAAAGTTGTACAAATAAAAGGAGATGGATGATGCCAACTCAATCATACGGTTGATACGAGAAAGGTTGTTGGTGGCTCAAGACAGGCATGATAAGTATTACAATGCCACGCACCGAAACGTGGAATTTGCAGTGGGCGATTGTGTATACTTGAAGATTAAACCCTTTAAAGGTGTCCAGGATGCGACGTCCGAAAAAGCTGAGCCCGTGGTATCTGGGACTATTTGAAGTGGTAGAGCGTGTTAGTGAAGCTGCCTATCGGTTAACACTTTTGCTAGAGTTGAGTGGTTTACATGATGTGTTTCATTTCCGGGTGTTGTGGAAAGCGGTGAAAGAGCCATCACAGGTGGTTGTTGTAGATCAAGTATCAGTCAACAGTGGGCTAACGATGAAGGTTAGGCCTATTCAGTTCGAGGATACGACACTTAAACAGCTACGAAACAAAACTATCGGGATGGTCAAGGTCTAGTGGGACAAATGTGGCCGTGAGGAGTTGTCATGAGAGCAGGAGCAAACCAAGTGTACTGAATTTCCCGAGCTGTTTGTGTGAGGCTGTTGTAACCATGTGATTTGAACAAATATTTTGTTTGCTGCGAACTACGTGTTTTAGCAATTTCGGGATGAAATTCTCTTAAGGGGGAGAGTTGTAATACCCCCAAACCCAAATAAGGTCACACGTCCTGGGAACACAGGTATGAATAGTGCTGACACGGGCATGTCGATTGGTGACACGGGCGTGTCAAATACCCGTATCCTGCTCTGGTTGTGCCGGGCGATGCCGACTGAAGTACACGGCCTGGAGCACTGACGTGTACTGGTCGGCACGGCCGTGTCAAAGTTGACACGGGCGTGTTGGGGACCCGTGTCCTTTTCGGTATTTGTTGGTCATGTGTTGATTGAGGGATACGCCCCTCAACACGGGCATGTACTTAGTTACACGGGCATGTCAGGAGCTTGACATGGGCGTGTCTAAGCTCATGTCCTGTTCTAGTTTGAGTCGGTTGTGTGCTACTTAAGGTACATAGCCTGTGACACGGTCATGTCACAGGATGTGTCAGCCCAGGGAAGATGCTTTTCAGAGCAAATCTGAGCCGTTCGTTTCCTTTGATGAAGATCTAACGGCCCTGGGTATTTCCTGAAGGGATAAGTGCGGGGATAGATGAGTTATTTCATATTTTCATTTCATCTTTCTCTTTCTAAGAAGAAGAGAAAGGGGAGAGCAAGGGAACGAAGAAGAGGAGATATCCGACCGCCAGTGGTGCTACGTTGGTCCACATCGCGAGCCGAGTTCAGGTTTGTTGAGGCTAGAGCGTTGCGGTGCTTTCCAACCGTTTAATTTTCTCCATGGCACCAAAAGGTCTTCCAAGGGTAACGATTTCCTTCTTGGACAAGTGAAGTTCTTCTTTCCTGCATTTGCATAGGAATCCTCCACCAAAGGGTGGATGGCGAAGTGATTCCCTTGGGATCCGTGGTTCATCCCTTGTTATATTGCATTAGAACCAGTAGTGTGAGTAGTACGGTTAGGCATGTTATGTGAAGCCCATCTAGACGAGTTGGTCTGGATTGGTGATGCTTTGTTTGCAAATCGGAGAAAACTCAGAGTAAATTGATTGTTTGAATGGAATCTTTGGTGGATACCTGTGGCATGGTGCAACAGGAAGTACTGGAAGAAATTCAGGAAAAAGCTTTGAGAGTTGGTGCTTGGTGTTCAACTCTTGTGGCAGTGAGTGTCATTTTGTGTGAAGTTGAGTCGTTGGGCTGCAACTGTGGAATGCCTTTGTGACGAAAGGGAAAGGTGAAGCTGCACCCGCGTCAGTCCAGTCTTGAGTCTGACGAATTTGAGCAACAGGAAAGGTGGATCTGTACCCGCTTTATGGTTGTCTAACTGTGGGTTCTTAAGGCCCTGTTAGGACCACATAGCGAGAGTCTTTGGCATGCGCGCCATAAAGAATAGGAATGCTCATAATGGACTGTCATGTTTGGGACCTCTGAACGATGGTGGGACACTAATTTTCGGGTACACAAATAATGTGCCCTGAGTTGACGGAACGTCGGGCCATCATGGCAGCATTTGTGATATGTATTTACTTGTGCGGTTTTGCACATCCTTGGTGGATTCTTATATATATATGCTGTGTGACTAAAATGCTTTGCATGGAAGGAATTCCGCTGCCACGTGTCAGGGGCAGAGTCATTATAATTGGTCAGCTGAATGCTGACCGTTTCCCTGTTTGCCACCGCTTGGTGGATTGATTCTTTGCAGGTGGTGCTGGCCAAGCAGGAAATAGCGGGCTGAAGCCCAGGTTGCGCTGCTGCCCTCGAAGGCTTGTTTTGTTTACTCTTGTTCATGTGTGTCCGGCATGCGCACCGATGTTTGTAAACCGCACTTTTGTTAAGAGAAACTTGTAAGGACATAAGGCTATGTACCTTGTGTGTTTGGTTGTATACATTCCTAATTGGTAGTATTGGACATTTCTGTTCTTAATGTGTTCAAGTTTTAAACCATGAAGCTTCCGCTAGAATGCTCTGTGTAAGGGTTCGTTTGTTTTGATATTATTTAGTAACTTCTCTGTCTTTTTGTGGAATATGGTGTTGGGCCCCGGCCGGACCCTCTATTATATCCAACGTGACAGGTAGAGGTGTTACATAAACCGTAAGCTAGCTGAACCTTGACCGAAATCAACACCAGAAACCTGGCTTCTCAGCGTTAGCTGCATAACTTGAAAATAACAACAACCAGTTAACTTTCTCAAACTGTGCGGACTGAAAAAATTGTGGCCGCAACTTTTAATCCATGCTCAACTTACTGTTCTCTCAGTTACAAATGAGGTTCCATGGGGTCCTATTTATAGAAGCGGGTTGAAGTGTGATCACCGCCCTATGAGATAGGTTAACCGCCCCATGATCACAGCTAATCCAGACAGTCCGTCGAGTCTGCATTGTCCGTACCAACAATGCCAGACTCGTGACCAACCCGCCAACCATCAAGCGCAAGACAACGCAAGATCGCAACCACAGCTAATCTGCTAGCCATATTTCCAGTCCGCACAAGGCAGTCCGCTTAGATCGCAAGATTAAATCGCCAACGCTCCACCAGAGCAAGGAAAAACTTACAAGCTCCAACTCGCACAGCAGCCATGCTAGCAGCCAACTTCCGGACTCGCAATCATTCCGCACAGTCCGCGAAAAAAACTCCAAACCCGCTAAACAAACTGGCGATAAGCCAGGTCGTAGAAGTAGGCGGACATCAATCCAAGTCAACCCAGCATGGCAAACTCCATTCCTTCCGGCACGGCTACCTCCAGAACACCACATCAGGCCACCATCACTAGACCACTAGGCTGCTTCATCAGTCCTCATGGAAAAACCGCCGAGGCCGCCCGGTCTGCCCGATCACCCACTTCCACTTCACAAATTTCAACACTTCATCTCACACAAGTCCAACTCTTTTTAGTTGACATCTCTCCTACATTATAACTAAAGATCTAGCACCAAGGGAGAGGGTAGGAATCTTACCTCGTTTCAAGCCATGGAACTCGTCACTCTTCTCAGTGGCATCGTTCTTCCCCATTAGTATCGTTCTTCTCGAAAGGCAGTTCAGCCTCCAGAAAATACGACTCCGGCGACTTCTTCGTTTCCGTCGAGTTCGGTAAGTAATAGCTCGGCAAAGAAGACTGAAGTGATGGCTAGGGTTTCCTTTTTTCTTCCTTTTTATAAGAAAGATAAAGTTTTGAGTCATGCCTGCACGTGTCGTCTCCTCATTGGACTACCAATCAACATATTAAATAAGTCTTGTTGAAAAGACTGGTGCAAAGGATCCATCCAACACACATCTCAAAACCCGGTTCAGCCCGTATATATGAATCGACAAACACAGGCTGGGCCAAAAATCTCCCAAATCAAATTCGTCGTATATACCAATACATATTCGACGAATCGTCGAAATTCATCATGATCACTCAATGCCTCGTTGAGTCCACTATTTTCTAAGTCAAAGCGTCGTATTCGTCGAGTATCACTCAACGATTAATTGAAAGCGTCATGATCACTGAGCGCCTTCCCAAGTCCAGTAATTTTCAAGTCAAAGCATCGGATTCGTCGAGTATCACTCGACACCTCATCGAAAGCTTCGTGATCACTCAACGTCTTTTGAACCCAGTTAACGCACTCGACGCTTTTAAGTCCATTATTCTTTTAATTCAAATTCGTCTTATCTACTCGATTGTTCGTCGAGTCTAGACGACGCACTTGACGCTTCCCGAATCTAGGATTATTCTAAGTCAAATTCTTCTATGCGTCGACTATCACTTGAAGCCTGCCCACCAGTCAACACACTCGACGCTACACTGAGTCTTGTCGAAGGACTCGATGCTTATTACCAGGGTACCCCGAGCCTGAGTCAGTTCTCCTAACTCAAAATGCGTGTGAGGGGTCTAGAAAATATTGGGACGTTACAAATCCTATACACAAAATAAAAGATTTTGTCCTAGAAATCAGGCTACATCTTTGGGGGAGGTAAAGCATGAAAAATATAAGTATGCTTTTAATTTTACCTAGGGGAAACAACTCCGGGTAGTGCTTGTTGGGGCTTGCGGGTCCGGAATTGCCCCCGGTGTTGCGGCACTAGTCGAAGCAGAAGGACGTGTTCCCTGCGAGCCTAACTGGCTGCCCCGTGGATCCGCCCGAGGACCTTTGATATAAAGATTAGTATGCGCCTTTGACCTTCAGGCCGGTCTTTTGGTGCAGTTGGTAGCGCTAAGTCCTCTCAAGTGGTATCAGAGGGGGTCGCGGGTTCGAAACCCCGGGGTCGTTTCCGGGGGGGGGGGGGGGATTGTTGGGGCTTGCGGGTCCGGAATTGCCCCCGGTGTTGCGGCACTAGTCGAAGCAGAAGGACGTGTTCCCTGCGAGCCTAACTGGCTGCCCCGTGGATCCGCCCGAGGACCTTTGATATAAAGATTAGTATGCGCCTTTGACCTTCAGGCCGGTCTTTTGGTGCAGTTGGTAGCGCTAAGTCCTCTCAGTGCTTCAACAACAAGTCCACCGACTCCCAAGTATATTCCTCTTTCCCATGGTTAGACCACAAGAACTTCACCAAATAAACAATCTTCTAACGCATGATCCTTTTCTCGTTGTCCACTATTTGCACTAGCTCTAGTCAAATAGACCTATAAGTTTCCATTGCTCAACTTATAGCATGGTGTAACTGTAATACCCCAAAACCCAGTTTTGGTTTTCAGGCCATGTGACACGGCCTGGGACACGGGCGTGTCCCAGGGCGTGTCAAGCAAGATTAAAGGGTTGCAAGAATGAACTCAAACATCAACACAGAAGTCCACAGCTAAACCAAACATGCCATAATATAAAACCACAAGTACGACCTTATGGCCTATTACAAGTGTTACTCTTTATACAAGAAGGTATCTTCCATACATCGGCACGCAGGCCGGCCACACTTGGGTTCCTACACAAGGTACAAAAATAGCCTTCGAGGGCTAGCACTCAGCAGCAGCAGCTTAAGGTCTTCCACCCTCATCCCTGCTTGGCCCTTCTTGACCTGCACGCAAAAGATCCACCAAGCAGTGGCAAACAAAGCAACGGTCAGCATTTGGCTGATCATTTATAATGACCCTGTCCCTGGCACGGGACAACGGAATTCCTTCCCTACATAGCACTTATAAACAATCAAAAGAGTATGATTTAGCACATCACACTTGCGTACAAGTCATCATCCACCACAAACGTCGGCCCGACGGCCTGACGTTCCGAGCTATCAGGGCACATTATCGGTGTACCGGAAAACCAGGGTCCCACCACGGTACAGAGGTTCCAGACATGACGATAATTCGTGAGCATTCCAATCCTCCATGGCTCAAATAGCCGGAGCGATTTTCATTCTGTGATCCTAACAGGACCTTAAGCACCCCACGGTTAGACAACCAGAATGCGGTTACAGATCAGCCTTGCCCGTAGCTCACATACGTCAGACGTCGATCAGGACTGACACAGGTACAGCTTCACCTTGCCCATTCGCCACACATGCTTTTCCACAGTTGCAGCCCCACCGACTCAACAAGTAACATTTACAACTACAAGGGTTGAGATCACCAGCATCAACCCCCCAAAAGTAGCACTCACAGCTACATGGGCTGAGATCACACAGCATCAACCCATCCACATACTATCCTGCTGCACCAAGCTGCAGGTGTCCACCAAGAACATCACACGCATCACAATAATACAGAGTCTTGCTCTAATATGCATACAATCATCACCAATCCGGACCAACCTGTCCAGATGGGCTTCACACAGCATGCCTACCCGTACTTCTCGCTTCCGGGACTACTCCAACAAGGATCAAGGGATGGAGTTCAACATCCCAAGAGAATTCAACTCTACCTTCGTAGAGGATTCATGCATATGCAAAAAGGAAGGATTTCACATATTCAAGGAGGAAGTCGTTACCCTTGGAGGACGCTTTGGAGCCATGTCAAGCACTGCTTGGAGCTCTGCCTTCCCGAATATGGCCTCTGATCGCGAATCCGAGCTTGTACTAGCTGGATCTCCCTCTCCTTCCTCCTTCTTCTTCTTCCTTCCTTCTTCCTCTTTCCTTCTCACTTAAGAAGATAAAGTGAGGAAAAGCTTGCTGGTTCGGGGTCTTAAAGGAGCTGTAAAACCTGAAGACCACCGGATCTGGAAAGAGGGAAACAAACGGCCGAGATCTGTAGAAAATAACTTTTTCAGCCCTGACACGCCCTGTGACACGCCCGTGTCATAGGCCGTGTCCCTTAAGCGGCCCTTAAGCGGCAAAGAGCCGCCTCACCACACAGGTTGAACACGCCCGTGACCACCTGGCATGGCACAGCGTGCGACACGCCCGTGTCTCTGGCCGTGTCGCCTCTCTCGACGAATCTCATCGATCGCCGAGATTATTCTCGCCGATCGTCAACATGATCTCGCCGATCGTCGAGAAGGACACGCCCTGTGACACGCCCGTGTCACAGGCTGTGTCGCCTCTTCTCGTCGATCGTCGATCACGATGCTCAACGATCGTCGAACGCGCGACCTGCAGCAACCTGAGGAGGACACGCCCTGGGAAATGAACTCGGGAAATTCTGTCCGCATGGTTTGCTCACGCTCCCAAGTAAGCTCTTCTCGGCCACAATTATCCCACCGGACTTTGACCATCCCGATTGTTTTGTTCCTCAATTGTTTCTCGGCGGCATCTTCAATTCTAATGGGCCTAACCTTTGTAGTTAGCCCACTATCGACTGATATTCGATCTTCAACTATCACTTGTGACAGCTCTTTTATTGCTCTCCGCAACACCGATACATGAAACACATCATGTAAACTACTTACCTCAGGCGGTAGCAATAACCGATAGGCTGCCTCACCGATGCATTCAATCACCTCAAAAGGTCCTAGATACCTCGGGCTCAACTTTTTCAGACGCCGTATCCTGGACACCCTTAAAAGGTTTGATTTTTAAATATGTCCAATGATGAATTAACCTCCAATCTCCTGGTGTGAAGCATCCATCTCGATCGCTAACAATACTATGGGGAATCCCGTGCAATCGGACGATCGAATCTACGTACATTTTAGCCAACTTGTCGACTGAATCATCTCTTCGATTTGGAATAAAATGAACAACTTTTGTTAATCGATCCACAATCACCCAAATCGCATCATTACCCCGCTGAAATCTCGGCAATCCATGCACGAAGTCCATGGAAATATCATCAAATTTCCACACTGGGACCAGTAATGACTTCAGGAATCCTCCTGGCCTTTGGCATTCCGCTTTCACTAGAGCACATGTATGGCACTTAGCAACATATCGTGCTATATCTTTCTTCATACCCGACCACCAGAAGTTCTTTTTCAAATCCTTATACATTTTTGAACTTCCAAGATGAATCGAATACCTTGAAAAATGGGCTTCGTACATGATTTCTTCACAAAGCTTTCTCTGACAAGGAACATCTACTCGATCGTCTTTTCTCCAAAGTCCATTGTCAAAATAAAACCGAGAGCTCTTATCTTCCGCTGCATAACGCTGCAAACTATCATCCAATTCCGTCGCCTGGCGGACCCTATCCATTAGGTCATACTGTACCTCTGTCCAATTCAAACACATGGTCGCAGCAGTGTTTCTCTCCACACAAGTAATCTCCATCCGTTCTAGCTCTTGGATCAACCGTTCATCATGGTATGACAACCAATTCGCCCTTGCCGGAGTCCTATGACTCAGGGCATCTGCGACTACATTCCCTTTACCTGGGGTGTAATGAATTTGGAAGGTATAATCACCAAGAAATTCCATCCACCTTCTCTATAGCATATTTAAATCTTTTTGATCTAAGAGATATTTCAGACTCTTGTGGTCTGTATAGATATCCACCTTTACACCATATAAATAATGACGCCACAACTTAAGTGCAAAGATGACTGCGGCCAATTCCAAATCATGGACTGGATAGTTCTGCTCATGGGCTTTCAATTGGCTCGAACCATATGCGACTTACCACGCTGAAGGAAAACGCAGCCTAAGCCGCTACCCAATGGATCACTGTACACCTCAAAACCATCTATGCCACAGGGTGTTGTCAAAATTGGGGCCGTAGTCAACCGACTCTTTAACGCTTCAAAAGCTCGTGCACACTCGGGCGACCAAATGAACCTTTGTTCTTTCCGCGTTAGGGTCGTGAGAGGCAATGCTATTCTTGAGAAATTTTCCACAAAACGCCTGTTGTAGCCCGCAAGTCCAAGAAAACTCCTGACTTCGGCTACTGACACAGGAACAGGCCACTCTTGCACAACAACAATTTTGGCAGGATCCACTGCAATGCCTTTGCCACTAACTACATGGCCCAGAAAAGCCACGGATGACAACCAAAAATCACACTTAGCAAACTTGGCATAGAGTTTCTTTTCCCTCAGGGTTTGCAATACCATCTTCAAATGATTTGCATGTTCTTCTCTGGATCTGGAATACACCAGGATATCGTCAATAAAGACGATCACAAAGAGATCCAAATATTGCTTAAACGTTCGGTGCATTAAATCCATAAACACCGAAGGTGCATTAGACAATCCAAAGGGCATCACCGTGAACTCATAATGCCCGTAGCGAGTGCCAAACGCAGTTTTGGGTATGTCACTTTCCCGAACCCTCAGCTGGTAATAACCTGATTTCAAATCCAGCTTAGAATACACCGAAGAGCCCACTAGCTGATCAAACAAATCAGCGATCCGTGGGATCAAATACTTATTCTTATCTGTCAGCTTGTTCAGTTCTCGATAATCGATGCATAGACGCAAGCTGCCGTCCTTCTTTTTCACAAAGAGAACCGGCGCACACCAAGGTGACTGACTTGGCCTTATAAAACCTTGATCTAGCAATTCTTGCAACTGAACCTTCAGCTCCGCCATTTCCTTTGGCGCTACACGATAGGGGGAATGGGCCACAGGTTTTGCACCCGGTACCAGTTCTATTGTGAAGTCAATTTCTCTTTGGGGTGGTAACCCCGGAAGGTCTTTTGGAAACACATCCAGGAATTCCGACACAACAGGTACCTCATTCACACTAGCTTTTGGCTCTACCGCTGCTAGTAGTTTGAAGAACAACTCAGCACCCTTTCTAACGGCCTTCTGAACGTGCAGAGCGGATATCAACATCTCATTTATCCCCTGCATGCCGCGAAACCTTATTTCTTGTTCGGTGTTCTGCCCCAACACAACTTCCTTAGAATTACAATCAATGCGAGCATGCTGCTCTGACAACTAATCCATACCAAAGATTATGTCGAATTCCGACATCGGCAACACAAGTGCTTCCAATCTGAAGTCCCAACTTCCTATTTTCCCTTCTACATACCCAGACAGATCCGCGCACAAAACACATCCGTTAGGTAAGAGTACCTTCAAACTTTCTGTCGTGCCTCGTATCGGCGCGCCAATGCGCAATACGAAATCCTTTGACAGAAACGAATGTGACGCACCAGTATCAAACAGTGCTCGTGCCGGATGATCCCAAATTAGGACGAAGCCTAACATAGCAACAACACAATAAACACCAAACACATAGCAACACTACACAGAGGGAAAAGAACTCAGAGATCACGCGCACCTGTGACGACGTCGGCCTGCTTAATGGCCTCCTGTTGTCGCAGATTGAAAACTCGAGGTTGCACTTGCGAAGCAGAAGACTCCGCCACCGCCTTCCCTTTATCCGCATAGGACGCGCCCGTCTTCTTGTCACCTTTCGGAGGACCAACCCGACAGTCCCGAGCAAGATGTCCCGGCTTGCCACATGTATAGCAAGTGCGGGATTCATAGCCCGACGACGCTTCCGAAGTAACTGATGAAGGAGTTTGCCCAGAACGTCTGGACTTCTTACCCCATTTCTTTCGAAATCCACTTCTCTCCGGACGTGGCGGTTTGAACTCCGGTTTTGCAACAACCAAAGGTCTTTTAGATTGTCCTCGCTTCAAATCTGCTTCCAATGCCCTCGCGGTGCAGACCAGAGCTTGAAATCCCTAATTCACGGAACTCGAGAGTAAATGCCGCAACTCATCCCGCAGTCCCGCATAAAATTGACTGGTCTTGCGCTCTTCCTCGGCAAAGATAGCGCCCGCATAATGCCCCAAACGTGTGAACTCATGCAGATACTCATCCACGCTGCTCTCCTTTTGAGTCAACCGCTGGAATTCCAATTCTAAAGCAATCCGTTGCTGCAACGGCAAATGCTTGCCCAAGAACAACCGAGAGAACTCGTCCATAGAGACTCCCGCCAACTGTCTGCCTGCCAAGTGGTGCAGTTCTACCTCATCCCACCACTGCCGAGCTTCTCCTTCAAGAAGAAAAGTGGCTAACGTGACTTTCTGTTCCTCCTCGACCCGAAGGGCGGTCAAGATGCGCTTGATCCGAGCAAGCCAATCCTCAATTTGAGCTGGGGAACCCGCCCCGGTAAATGTCGGAGGATGAAAGCTCATAAACCGCTTCAGCTACTGATCTGCGGCACGCTGATCAACCGCTATGCCCACCGGTTCTTGACGCACTGCCACAGGCACAGGAGCCTCAGGCCGAGCTTGCTCTGCCTGCTGAGCATTCATCACCGCAAGTACCGTTTCTATAATCAAACGTACAGTTTTAGCTTATGGAGGAGAGGTGGGCACCTCTGCCGGTGCCACACTCTCAACAGAATGCTGAGGTTTTGACTGACCCGCAACACTTCGCGTCACCATATGTGTCAAACCACACAATTCAGCGACAAGCCACACAACAAACAGTCAAAACAAACACACAAGTGTAACACACTAGTGCATTTCAATCCTATGTGGACATGTTTGAGTTCAATGTTATACACTCACACACGAGCTCGCCACCCCACAAAAGAATTCGTCCACGAATTCAGAGGAGGGAACCAAGGAATCTGATACCAAATTGTAACACCCCTACCCGTTACGTGCAACATAGTAGAAGGTCCGGCCGGGGCCCCACACCATGTATTAAAAACAGGCGGAGACGTTACTATGTGTCGAAGTATGAGACCAGGCGGTCTGGCGGTTTGAGCCTGGCGGGTTGTAGACCGGGCGGTCTGGCGGTTTGTGTCCGGCGGGTTGATATCCAGACTGTTGCTGTGGTGTCTAGCGGTCTGACGGTTCATCTCCGGCGGCTTGGAAACCGGGCGGTCTAACGGTCTCCAACCGCATCTCTCTCCTGCTTCTGGTATTGCCGGGCGGTTAGAATATTGTCTAACCGCGCGGCTTGTTCCGGTATGTTGTTCTAGCCGCTCGGAACTATTGTATAGCTTTAGTCCCATATTGTTAGTTTGTATTCTATCCTCTCTCCTCCATTCTATAAAAGGGAGGCCATACCTTTGTAAATGACATCTTTTTGGATAATAAAAATTTCAATTATTCAAAGTTCTAGCTTGTTTTCTAGTCGTTTGCTCGCTACTTTTAACATGGTATCAGAGCACTCGATCTTCTCCTGCTGATTCTCGCGACCTGTTCTTGCGGTTTGTCCCTTCTGCCTGCTTGCGCCCTGTCCTGCCTGTCGGTCACAGCGACCTGTTACTGTGATTGCTGCGACCTGCTGCCTTATTCACCTTATTTGTTCCTCCCTTCTGTTCGCGCGGATTATCTTCTAGCCGTTCGACTTCTTTCCCTGCTTGGATCTGCGGCTTGGTCGTGGCTTCTCTGGCCGCTGATGTTTGACATCGTGATCGCCGCAGCCCCTCTTCTTCCTAAACGCGCGGCTTATCTTTTAATAGCGCGGCTTCTCGTTGTTTTCTCCTATGGCTCTTTCTGAAACCTCCACTACCACTACTCCTATTGCCACTCCGGCTCCGCATCCTACTTCCTCTGGCAACCTTGGCACGGTTTCTAAACTTGTTGGCTCCAACTATCCGGATTGGAGCATTTCTTTCAACTTTCTTCTTCGCTCTCAGCACAAACGTCATCATCTCACCAATGAACCTCCTCCTCCAGACTCTGCTGAATTTGATGACTGGGATGCCAGTGATGTGCTTGTCCGCACGTGGTTGGCTAACAGCCTCTCTGATGAATGTCTTCCTGTCATACGCCATGATGAGACGGTTAAGACCGCGTGGATTCACCTTGCTACTCTCTACTCGAAGGGGGCTCAGACATCCCGCATTTATACTCTCTATGCGGATCTCTTCGCTCACCCTTCCATGTCTCCTGCTGCGTCTTATCAGCAAGTTCAGGCTCTTGGAGCTGAAATCCCCCAGAATCTGCCTTTCTCCGCGGACTTGGCCGAGCAGCACAAACACTTCCAGGAACTCCTGGTTGTTTGTTATCTTCTACGACTCCCTGAGTCATTTGATATGATCCGCCAGCAGATCTTGGGCGAAGCAGACTCTCCGACCTTGGATGCTACCGTAGCTCGCATCGCCGCTGTCACTTCCCTGCTCCAACGTCCTCTATTGTCCTCCCCTCCTCCACAGGACTCCCATGCTCACCAGGCTCAGCGGGGTGGCAATAGTGGCCGCAGCCAGTCTGGCACGCGCGGTCCGTCAAGGTTTCTCTGCTCTCACTGTGGTCGTACCGGCCACTCTGTTGACCACTGCTGGCAGAAACATCCTCATCTTCGTCCTTCCGGTGATACTTCTTCCTCAACCTCTGCCTCCTCTCGGCCATCTGCTTCTATGGACACGACCTCAGGTAGTGCACACGTCGTTACCCAAGGTAAATGGCTGATTGACTCTGGTGCTACAAATCACATGACCGAAAACCCTCATTGCTTCTCTCTCCTAGAGACGCATGATCGGTTACCCCCGGTTCTTGTTGCGGATGGTTCCCCTTCCCCGGTTCACGGGACGGGCATGGTTCAAGTCACTTCGTTGCTTCGCTTAGTGGACACTCTCTATGTCCCGAAGTTCCCTTGTAATTTGCTCTCGGTTACTACTTTATGCAAGCAACTTCAGTGCTCTGTATTATTTACTCCTACTTCTTGTTGTTTTCAGGACCCGAGGACCCAACGGACGATTGCTACTAGGACTGAGAGTGGCGGCCTCTACTTCCTCGACAATGTTTCCGCTCTGTCCGCCTTCTCTTCCATGTCTACTGATCAGCTTCAATGGCATCTTCGCCTTGGACATCCTCCTCCTCAAATTCTTCGTCAGCTTCTTCCCCACTTACCTCAGACCAGTCCTCCGCTCAACTGTGATGCGTGTTAGCTTGGCAAACATCATCGCTCCTCCTTCCCGCCGAAGCAAGGTCGTGGTTCCTCCCGCCCTTTTGATCTCATTCATTCTGATGTCTTGGGTCCTGCTCCTACTCTCACCGTTGGTCGGGGTAGTTCTTACTTTGTAACCTTTATTGATGATTTCTCTAGATGTACCTGGGTGTATCTTTTAAAAGATCGCTCTGAACTATTATCTGTATGGCAATCTTTTTACTATATGATTCAAACTCAGTTTTCTTTATATATTAAAGTGCTGCGCTCTGATAATGCAAAAGAATATCTCAGTCATGAGTTTTCCTCTTTTTGTATGCAACATGGTCTTATTCATCAGACCAGCTATGTTTACACCTCCCAACAAAATGGGGTGGCGGAGCGTAAAAACCGTCACCTCCTTGATATTGCTCACACTCTAATGACGCAGAAGCAGGTGCCTCGCTCCTACTGGGGCTATGCTATTCTTCTTGCCTGCTATCTCATCAATCGCATTCCCTCTTCGATTCTCCACGGCAAGACCCCCTTCTCCATTCTCTACCCGGGCAAGGAACCCTTTCCTCTTCCTCTCGGTATCTTTGGGTGTAAGGCCTTTGTGCATGCTCCATCTGCTACTCGTGACAAGCTTTCCCCCCGTTCCAAAAAATGTGTCTTTTTGGGATATTCGAACACTCAAAAAGGCTATTGTTGTTTTGACCCCGTTCTGTGCAAACAGTTTGTTTCCGCGGACGTCACCTTCTTCGAAAATACGTCCTACTTTTCTTCTCCATCCCCGCTTCCTCTTGCGGTCTCTTACTCTCCACCATCTCTCAGTGATCCTTCCACACAGATCGACGTCTCCCCTCCTATATCATCTCCTCCTCCGTCTCCTTCTCTCTCTATTATACCCCCACCTTCTTCTCCGCAGCTGTCTCTCTCTAGTCCCGGGCCAGCTTTCTCCGCCACGGACGCTCCGGTCCCTGAGGCACAAGATGACCTGGATCTTCCCATTGCTCTTCGCAAAGGGGTGCGGGCGTGTACCCAACACCCGCTTGCGGCTGTTGTTTCCTATGATTGGCTTACTCCTTCTCGCAGGTGCTTTGCTTTGGCTATCTCGGCTACTACAACACCCCGCACTTACCAAGAGGCTCTTGTTATTCCTCATTGGAAATCTGTCATGGATGAGGAAATCGCCACTCTTAATGAAAGGGGTACCTGGACCCTTGTTCCTCCACTGATAGGTACTGATGTGGTTGGCTGCCGCTGGGTGTTCGTTGTGAAGTTTCGCCCCGACGGCACTGTGGATCGTTACAATGCCTGGCTAGTGGCCAAAGGCTTTACTCAGACTTATGGAGTTGACTACTTTGATACTTTCTCCCCGGTTGCTCACCTCAGCACCATCCGGTTTCTTCTTTCAGTGGCCGTCAACAGGGAGTGGGCTATTTCCCAGCTTGATGTCAAGAATGCTTTTCTGTATAGGGATCTTCAGGAGGATGTCTATATGGAGCAATCTTCTGGGTATGTTTCTCAGGGGGAGACACGAGTATGCCAGTTGAAGAAGACCATCTACGGCCTAAAGCAGAGCCCTCGGGCATGGTTCGACAAGTTTAGTGGCATTGTGGCTGCCATAGGCTTTACAAGATGTTTAGCCGATCACTCATTGTTTATTCGCAAAACTGCATCGGGCCTTGTGGTTTTGGCGGTGTATGTGGATGATATTCTTCTTACCGGCGATGACCAGGCTGGGGTGGACTTGACAAAGAAACACCTCCGTCAACACTTAGTCACGAAGGATATGGGCTCCCCGAAATATTTTTTGGGGATATAAATCTCTCGGAAGCCTGACTCGTTGGTTCTCTCCCAACGGAAGTATGCTCTTGATCTTCTACAAGAGGCAGGATTGATCGGTGCCAAACCGGCCAGGTATCCCATGGCCACTGGAGAGGACAAAACCTGGACAGATGACTCACCTCTTATATCCGATGCCACCAGGTATAGACGTCTGGTGGGCAAACTCATTTATCTCACGGTGACCAGACCCGACATCGCCTATGCTGTAGGCAAGGTCAGTCAGTTCATGCAAGCTCCCAGGGAATGTCATCTTCAGTCTGCCTTGAAGATACTAGAGTATGTCAAAGCAACACCAGGAAAAGGGCTACTCTTTCAGAAGCGTGGTCATCTGAGAGTTGAAGCCTACTCAGACTCAAGCTATGCGGATGATAAAGGTGACCGTAAATCTACATCGGGTTTTTGCACATTTGTTGGAGGTAATCTTGTGAGCTGGAAGAGCAAGAAGCAGTCTGTTGTCTCAAGGTCCAGTGCAGAAGCCAAATACCGGAGTATGGCGTCAACCACGTGTGAGTTAAAATGGTTGCGGGCTCTCATGCTTGACCTAGGAGAGGTCTACAACTATCCTCTACCTATGTTCTGTGACAACAAGGCCGCTATATACATATCCAAAAATCCGGTCTTCCATGAGAGAACGAAACATATAGAGGTCGACTGCCATTTCATCCGAGAAGAGGTCTTGAAGAGACAGATTTGCACTCCGTTCGTCACCTCCGACAAAGAGTTGGCAGATATCTTCACCAAGCCGGTTTCTACTTCCTTCTTCCATATCTGTGACAACCTGGGCATGATTGATATCTATGCTCCAGCTTGAGGGGGAGTGTCGAAGTATGAGACCGGGCGGTCTGGCGGTTTGAGCCTGGCGGGTTGTAGACCGGGCGGTCTGGCGGTTTGTGTCCGGCGGGTTGATATCCAGACTGTTGCTGTGGTGTCTAGCGGTCTGACGGTTCATCTCCGGCGGCTTGAAAACCGGGCGGTCTAACGGTCTCCAACCGCATCTCTCTCCTGCTTATGGTATTGCCGGGCGGTTAGAATATTGTCTAACCGTGCGGCTTGTTCCGGTTTGTTGTTTTAGCCGCTCGAAACTGTTGTATAGCTTTAGTCCCATATTGTTAGTTTGTATTCTATCCTCTCTCCTCCATTCTATAAAAGGGAGGCCATACCTTTGTAAATGACATCTTTTTAGATAATAAAATTTTCAATTATTCAAAGTTCTGGCTTGTTTTCTAGTCGTTTGCTCGCTACTTTTAACACTAAGTAATACCAAATACGCATCCTATCCCAGAGCATATTAGCGGAAGATTAAAGGGTTGCAAGAATGAACTCAAACATCAACACAGAAGTCCACAGCTAAACCAAACATGCCATAATATAAAACCACAAGTACGGCCTTATAGCCTTTTACAAGTGTTACTCTTTATATAAGAAGGTATCTTCCATACATCGGCACGCAGGCCGGCCACACATGGGTTCCTACACAAGGTACAAAAATAGCCTTCGAGGGCTAGCACTCAGCAGCAGCAGCTTAGTGTCTCCACCCTCATCCCTGCTTGGCCCTTCTTGACCTGCACGCAAAAGATCCACCAAGCAGTGGCAAACAAAGCAACGGTCAGCATTTGGCTGACCATTTATAACGACCCTATCCCTGGCACGGGACAGCGGAATTCCTTCCCTGCATAGCACTTATAAACAATCAAAAGAGTATGATTTAGCACATCACACTTGCGTACAAGTCATCATCCACCACAAACGTCGGCATGACGGCCCGACGTTCCGTGCTCTCAGGGCACATTATCGGTGTACTGGAAAACCAGGGTCCCACCACCGTGCAGAGGTTCCAGACATGATGGCAATTTGTTAGCATTCCAATCCTCCATGGCTCAAATAGCCGGAGAGATTATCATTCTGTGACCCTAACAGGGCCTTAAGAACCCCACGGTTAGACAACCAGAATGCGGGTACAGATTAGCCTTGCCCGTAGCTCACATACGTCAGACGTCGATCAGGACTGATACGGGTACAGCTTCACCTTGCCCGTTCGCCATACATGCTTTTCCACAATTGCAGCCCCACTGGCTCAACAAGTAGCATTTACAACTACAAGGGTTGAGATCACACAGCATCAACCCCCCAAAAGTAGCACTCACACCTACATGGGCTGAGATCACACAGCATCAACCCATCCACATACTATCCTGCTGCACCAAGCTGCAGTTATCCACCAAGAACATCACATGCATCACAATAATTCAGAGTCTTGCTCTGATATGCATAAAATCATCACCAATCCGGGCCAATTTGTCAAGATGGGCTTCACACAGTATGCCTACCCGTACTTCTCGCTTCCGGGACTACTCCAACAAGGATCAAGGGATGGAGTTCAACATCCCAAGAGAATTCAACTCTACCTTTGTAGAGGATTCATGCATATGCAAAAAGGAAGGATTTCACATATTCAAGGAGGAAGTCGTTACCCTTGGAGGACGCTTTGGAGCCATGGCAAGCACTGCTTGGAGCTCTGCCTTCCCGAATATGGCCTCTGATCGCGAATCCGAGCTTGGACTAGCTGGATCTCCCTCTCCTTCCTCCTTCTTCTTCTTCCTTCCTTCTTCCTCTTTCCTTCTCACTTAAGAAGATAAAGTGAGGAAAAGCTTGCTGGTTTGGGGTCTTAAAGGAGCTGTAAAACCTGAAGACCACCAGATCTGGAAAGAGGGAAACAAACGCCCGAGATCTGCAAAAAATAACTTTTTCGGCCCTGACACGCCCTGTGACACGCCCGTGTCACAGGCCGTGTCCCTTTAGCGGCCATTAAGCGGCAAAGAACCGCCTCACCACATGGGTTCAACACGCCCGTGACCACCTGACACGGCACGGCCTGCGACACGCCCGTGTCTCTGGCCGTGTCGCCTCTCTCGACGAATCTCGTCGATCGCCGAGATTATTCTCGCCGATCATCGACATGATCTCGCTGATCGTCGAGAAGGACACGCCTTGTGACACGCCCGTGTCACAGGCCGTGCCGCCTCTTCTCGTCGATCGTCGATCACGATGCTCAACGATCGTCGAACGCATGACCTGCAGCAACCCGAGGAGGACACGCTCTGGGACACGCCCATGTCTCAGGTCGTGTCACTCCAAAAACACCCGAAATCAAACTTTGAAACTTACTTGAGACCAGCTCGAGTATTTGCTTGTAACATGTTCTGGGATACTATGCGTATTTGGTATTACTTAGTAACGTCTCTTCCTATTTGTAAGACATGGTGTGGGGCCCCGACCGGACCTTCTACTATGTTGCACGTAATGGGTAGGGGTATTACAGTAACACCTTAAAAGGAGTATGGAGTAACAGGCTAAAACGTCGGACGGAGCCAGACGAATGTTGGACGGAGCCCGGCGAACGTCGGGCGGATCCCGGCGAACGCCGGGCGGATCCCAGCAAACGTCGGGCGGATCCCGGCGAACGTCGGGCGGATCCCGGCGAACGGACGGATCCCGGCGAACGTCGGGCGGAGCCCGGCGAACGTCGGGCGGAGCCCGGGGAACGTCGGGCGGAGCCCGGGGAACGTCGGGCGGAGCCCGGGGAACGTCGGGCGGAGCCCGGCGAACGTCGGGCGGAGCCCGGCGAACGTCGGGCGGAGCCCGACGAGCGAACGTCGGGCGGAGCACGACAAGCGAACGTCGGGCGGAGCCCGGCGAGCGAACGTCGGGCGGAGCATGACGAGCGAACGTCGGGCGGAGCCCGACGAGCGAACGTCGGGCGGAGCCCGGCGAGCGAACGTCGCACGGAGCCCGGCGAGCGTCGCACGGAGCCCGGCGAGCGTCGCACGGATCCCGGCGAGCGTCGCACGGAGCCCGGTGAGCGTCGCTCGGAGCCCGGCGAACGTCGCACGGAGCCCGGCGAACGTCGCACGGAGCCCGACGAACGTTGCACGGAGCCAGGAGAATGTGGTTCTATTATGTGTTACGTATTCTTGCGGCGAACATCGAAGGCTAGATTGTGGATCCCATTTGACGAATTCAACCCCATTCGACTACTTGTCGAATTAAGATATCGCCAAGTGGTGACTTGTGTCAGATGGCTGGTGAGCGGCCAGTGAGCGGAGCTTGACTTTTCAGCTCAAATCTTGGCCTTTGCCTTGTTTTGAAGCAGAGATAATGTGGCTGGGATTAGTCCCGAATCCACTTAACCAGAGAAGTTTAGGAAGGAGGTTTCATTCTCTTTCTCTCTCTCTCTCTCTCGTCATCTATGGATTTTCCTTGAGTAAAAAGGAAGAAGAAGCTAAGGAAGTTCTGGGCTGAGCTTTGTGAGCTCGCTGAAGGAGATCTTATGGTCGGAGCTTAGATCCGAGGCTAAATACACAAAGGTGAAAGTGAGGCGCTCACTTCCATCCGCGTAGAAAAGCTTCGCCATGGCTCCGAAGAGAACTACAAGGGTAACAATCGCCTTCTTGGACAAGTGAAGTCCTTCTTTTGGCATATGCATGGAATCCCCCACCAAA
Organism: Platanthera zijinensis; assembly: GCA_039513925.1. NCBI lineage: Eukaryota > Viridiplantae > Streptophyta > Magnoliopsida > Asparagales > Orchidaceae > Platanthera > Platanthera zijinensis. The sequence continues at coordinate 97,604,585 of CM077096.1, read as the reverse complement.
AGGTGGAGAGTCGAGGGAATTCCTTTGGGTTGATTCATGAAATCTCCAGCGAGTCTTGCATATAGATCTAGAAATTTGTAGTACGGAATATGCATGCTGTGTGAAGCCCATCTGGAAAAGTTGGTTCTGGATGGGTGATGTTTATTTTGCGTGTCGGAGAAGACTCTAAGTATAAACGAGTAATATATGGGGTCTCTGGGGTATTGGAGTTGCATTCTAGGAAAATACAATAGAAATCGACGGTTTAAGACCAGTTGGGTGTCGCCGAGCGATAGTGAGTATCGCCAACGACGATACCTCTTGGGTAGCTATTTGTGATGTGAAGACCAGTTTTTTGGCACTGTAGGATGTTGTTGGGTTTGGGTTGAGTTTGGGCGCAAAAAGAGAGCTTCTATTGGTCCCGCCAAGCGATTGTGACGAACGCTGGCACTAACTCCCTTTTTGATTGTGAAGCTAGTCCTTGTAGGACAGTGTGGCTATTGTGTGAGTTGCGAGCTCTTAAAGGCCAGTGTGCCAAACGGGTAAAGGGAAAGATGACCCGCATCATTTTGACGATTTGAGCAACGGGCAAGGCTGAACTATACCAGCGCTATGTCTGACCGACTGGTAGACCTAAGTTATTGGTCTTGTTGGAGCGCATAATGAGAGTCTTAGGCCTTCGTGCCATTAAGACTAAAATGCTCAAACTTGTCGTTATGTCTTGGACCTCTGAATGGTGGTGAGACCCTGGTTTTTCGGTACACTGAAAATGTGCCCTGAGTGCACGGAGCATCGGGTCGTGCAACCGACATTTGTTATATATTGAACTGTGTGTGAGTGCACGTTTTGTGATATATCTGCTTGTAAAAATACTATGCCTACAGGGAAGGAATACCACTTCCCCGAGAAAGGGCTAGGGTCATTATAAATTGGTCCGCTGAATGCTGACCGTTGCTTTGTTTGCCACCCTCGGGGTGTATTGTCTCTGTGCAGGTGTTGGAGAGCCGAGCGGGTAATAGCGGGCTGAAGCCCATGCTACTATGCTGGCCCTCGAAGGCCGAATGGAATAATTTTACCATTTTCATGTGTGCTCGTCCTGCGTGTCGATGTTTGTAATCCACACCTGTGAAGTTTAACTGTGAGGCCTTAAGGCCAAACATTTTTGTGTATTTCTGTATACATTCCAGTGATATATATAAATGTGGTTGTTTATATATAATGGACATTCATGATTGTTGAGTTCAGTAATAACCCCTAAAGCTTCCCCAAGAATGCTTTGAGTTAGGATGCGTGTACTAGTTTTGATATTCATAAGTAATCTCGCTGACTATCTTTGGAATATGGTGTGGGGCCCCGACTAGACCCTCTATTATATTTCATGTGAAGTATGGAGGTGTTACAATTTAGTATCAGCTTGTCTTGGTCTTCCTCCTGGAAATTTGTGGACGAATTCTTTTGAGAGGTGGAGAGCACGTGTAAGTGCTTACCGTTATAATATAAATGAAATCAAGAATGTCCACTTAGGAATGAAAATACACATATTTGGGGAACTTGTGAGTTCCTGGTATTACATTTTGTAATATTGTAGTTTCTTAATTGTGCGTTTCACGATTGTAGGAGACTATAAGTAGTGAGGGGCAGCAAGAACCCCAACATTCGATGGGGATTAATACGCTAATTTTGGTGTCAACACCTCCTCCTTCGGTAGAGACGGTCTGGTTGATCGCTTATATGGTCTTCGCAATGATCAAGGTCTAACATTAGGGACATGTACAACCCTCTGTTTCGGTGGTGAGTCCCATGCCGGTTGGTGTACTTGAGCAGATGGCAAGGGGAAGAGCATCGGCTCCACCGTTGAATATGTGTCTGAGTCAAGGACCGTACACGACCAAGGAGTACTTTCATGCATTTGTTATGCTGAGACAACATGCAGAGTTTGTGTTTGAGACGGAGGAGACTAAGAACAACAGATTTTATGATGGTATGCGCGATGAACTATGACGTCTATTGGTGGGTCTAAAGTTACTTGGATTTTGTGCTTATGTAATGACTACTAGGTCTTTGGAAATGGACTTGACAAAGTTCAGGGCGAAGTAAGAGTTCAACGTGTTGGATCCCTAAATGGATTTGGGTTAGGTTCACCAACTTAGGCTGAGTGTGACCCAACATTGTATAGCTAGGGTCATGAGTAGTAGTCTTAGAGTCTAGGCTAAGTCTTGATTAGTGCTACCTCCTTGGACAAGCCAGAAGTGGACTTCAGAGAATCAGTTTTACCAGTTTTCAAAAGACAGTAATCAGTTCGAAATTCTTCGAACTCAGCTCGACGATCGTCGATCTCAGATCGACGAACTCAGAGTTAATTCTCTGAGCTAAGCTCGACGTTCTCAGAGCTCAGGTCGACGCTTAGTTTTCTTCTGTCAGTTTCTCAGCTCGACGAACTCACAGTGCAGATTTGGTAAGTTATTCCCAGTTAACAGATCGCAGAGCACAGTTCAACGAACTTGAATTCCCTTGTCGACGATCTTTGATCTCAGGTTGACGAATTCTGTTTTGCGTTCGGAGTTTTCTGTGTTATTTCAGAATGAGTCCTTCCCTCTTCTATTCCTTGATGACAACATTTTTCTGAGCATTTAATGCAAATATTCTTCTGAATATAGCCGTTATTTGGCTGCATTAAATGTGGTATTCTTCAGAATAAATAATTGCTTATTCTATCAAGAACAGTTAGGGAAACTCATCAATGCTATTACTCCAGCCATTTTCTATTCCCTCTAGCAGCCAGCATTTATGGGAAAATTTCAAAAATTCAAAGATAATTTTTCAGCAGTGGAATAAAAGCAATTCTCTTCTTCTTCGAGAAAAAAATAGACAAGAAAGATAGTTACAGAAACAGGAAGAGAAATCGAGAAGCACTGAACAGGAAATTCTGAACAAGCACTCGACGCTCTCAATGCTTTCTCATTCTCTGCCATCACTATAGATTGAATAAGAACACAACATCAAGATCAAGAGTCTTCTTCAACCTCTATTCCAGAAATCCTCAGAGACACTCTAATCACCATCTGTTACTGGATTTCCTGGATCTCGGATGATCAAGTTGAAGACCTACTCACCCTTTGGCAAAGCTCTGTTCTTTCAGAAACAGTCTACCTCTCAGAAGGAGCTTTAACATCTCAAGAATCCACACAGTCTTGTCAGTTGTACTTGAGAAAAGAGAAGACTTCCATCAACATTTTCCATCCCATTGTACAGGGTTATATCTCCTTTCAAAAGTTAGTTTGGTTGACAAGTCTCCCTCCAAAAGACTTGAAGTTGGTTTTTAGGCACCTGATCAAAAGCCTGAAGGGTTTCCTGATCCACCTGAACCATATATTGTGGTGGCAGTCACCTGATCAAAACTGCTAGTGGATTCCTACCAAGGGTGGTAGAAGAGTGGATGTACCCAGGTTTAGGGAAACCACTATAAACTTCTTGTGTCATTTGGTTGCTTCTTTTCATTTATTTTTGCTGTGCTTGTGATTGCTGAATTGTTTAGCTTAGTTTTTCTTATTCCTTAACTAATATATGGTATCACTATATTTACTCTGAAATAATCTATAAAGAGCAAAAAGTTTTAATACTCTATTTACCCCCCTCTAGAGTAATCTGACCTAACACCCTAATTTCAATTGGTATCGGAGGTTGTGTTTGTTTGGTTATACAAGTTAACACTTGAACCAAGATCCAGTTATATCAGATTTTCTTCTTCCCAACTATTCTCTATCACAATGGCATAAAAAAGGATTATGCAAGCACCAGACCTCCAGTATGCAACTTGAATAAGTTTGCCATCTGGAAGGCAAGAATTAAGTTGTACATGAATTCTATTGATGAGGATATATTTAACTCTATCTTGAAAGGACCTCCTACTGCAACAACTTCTTCAACTTCTACCTCAAGCACTCATGCTATTCCACCATATGAGTGGACAGATGCCCATAAGAAATCCAAGATTGCAGATGCAAGAGCCATGAACATCTTAGCTCAGACTATGTCTGATGAAATTTTTTAGAAAGTGGCTGAGTGCACTTCAGCCAAAACCATCTGGGATTCCCTAAACCAAATGGTGGTTTGATCTGCTGATGAGAGAAAGGACAGAAGATCCAATCTCATCTCCCAGTATGAAAACTTCAAGAAGGAAGAAGTTGAGTCTGTTAGTGACATGTATAATAGGCTAAGCTCAATCATTAGTGAGCTAAGGACCTTAGAAAAGGAAATTACCCTAACTGAAGTGAATGAAAAGATCATTATGTGCTTCCCCAACACATGGGATTCAAGGATCTGGCCTATCAAAGAAGCCGGAAGCATGACTGAGATATCAACTGAGTCTCTCCTTGGAAAGCTAAAATCATATTAACAACTGATGAAGACCAGAGAAGCAGCAGCTGAAATAAAGACTTCTACACCTACCAGAAAGGAGCATAACATTGCTTTCAAGGCTGCTGAGGACTCTGAAGGGACTCAATTCAATGAAGAACTGATGAGTCTATTTGCCAAAAGATTTTTCAAATTGGCAAAGAAAGACTTCAGAAGGAATTCATCTAGACAAGATGACAAACCAAGATATGAAAAAACACCTTCTAAAGAAGTTGTATGTTTTGGTTGCAGGAAGCCATGACACTACATCTCTGAGTGTTCAGAAGCTCAGAAGAAAGATATGAGAAGAGAAAAAGAGTCATGAAGAACTCATTACAACAAACCCTCCTCAAGCAAGCATAAGAGGAAGGAAAAGGGTTTTGTTGCTGAGACCTGGAGTGATATAGAAGAAGAGTCATCTTCTTCCAGCTCCAGTGATGATGAAGAAGAGCAAAAGGCAAAGGAAGTATACCTAATGACAGTTTATGCCTGCAGCAGCAATTTAGATGCTGAAGATTCAGATAATGAAGAATCAATGTCTGCTGAAGATAAGGTAATTGCTTCCTATGATTTTGAATCAAAAGAATTTAAATATAAATTTAAAAATCTTTGCTTAGACTTAATAAGCTTTGAGAAGGAAATCAAACTTCTTAGAGAGAAATTAACTGAACAAGATAAATATATTGCTGAAAATACAAAATTATCACTTGAACTAGATTCAGCTAATGAACAAATAGTTTTTCTAAAAATTGAACTAAGTAAGGCCAAGAAACTAGAGGAATCTCTAAATGGCAGAAGCATGAAATTACTAGATATAACCAGTACCTTAAATGCTAGGACTAATAACTGTAAACTAGGACTAGGTGCCTTATCTAGTGAACCACCTCTAATTCAGAAGAATAATCTATCAAAAGCTGTAAATTTCATTTCTGATAAAGGCAAGAAGAATACTGAACAAGTTAACAAGGTTAATGAAGTTCTAAAACAAATGGAATTAAAACAAAAATCCAAGAATAAGAAAAATAATAGATATAACAATGTTCAGTGCTTTTCGTCGAGCTCAGATCGACGAAACGTGAACAGTTTGTCGACCTCAGAATGACAAACTCTGAACACAAACCATAATAATAAAAATTCTTCGATCTACGATCGACGAAAGCAGTATGGTTCGTCGACCAGAGATTGACGATTTTGGTGCCCTGAGAATGAATACATTCCTAATTCGAGCAGAGATCGTAGATCTCATTCCAATTTGTCAAGCTCAGGTCGACGAACCCACCAAAATTCGTCGATCCAAGATCATAATTACATAAACTTAAATTCTAACAGAAACTGTAACATTAAATCTAACCAACATAGGGAGAATATCAACCCATTAACCCAATGGATAATTCCTCCTAGAAGATTTCACCCCTTAGGTTATAAGAACCACCCTGAATGTTCTTTCATTTCCAGTTTTTTATTTGAGAAGAAACAAGGACCCAAGATTACCTGGATCAAGAACTTTTAATTTGTTTCATTACAGGTAAAGACCTATCCTATCACTCAAAATAAGTGGTATCTGGATAGTGGGTGCTCTAAGAACATGACTGGATGCAAGGATAGCCTCATCAACTTCAAGGCTAAACTTGGTCCAAGAGTCATCTTTGGAGATTCAAGTTTTGGACATACTGAAGGCTATGGAGACTTCAAAAGTGGAGATGTCACTTTCAAAAGGGTGGCATATATTAATGGTCTCAAGCATAACCTCATATCCATAAGTCAGTTATGTAATTCAGGTTATCAGGTTTGCTTTTCTGAATCTCAATGTATTATTCTGCAAACAATCAAACTGTTTTAACTGGAATTAGACAAGGTAACATATACTTAGTAAACTTTAAATATGCTAGTTCAGAAATCTGTCTATTTAATCTTGTTAGCAATCAAAATGATTTGTGGCATAAAAGATTAGGTCATGTAAATTTGAGAAATATAACTAGGCTTTCTAAAGACAACCTTGTTAGAGGATTGCCTTCTTACCCCCTATAAGAAGGAAAGTCTCTGTAGGGCTTGTCAGTTAGGCAATCAAACTAAATCTAGTTTTAAATCATTAAACAAAAGTGACTCACCTAGGATATTGTACTTACTACATATGGACCTTTTTGGCCCTATAGTTGTACAAAGTCTAGGAGGGAAATCCTATACTTTAGTGATTGTAGCTGCCTTTTCTAGATTCACTTGGGTATTCTTTCTGAGATCTAAGTCAGATAATTTCAAGGTTCTCACAGATTTTCTCAAGAGCAAATAGATTTAGTACTCTACTCCAGTTGCATTGATCAGAAGTGATCATGGTACTGAGTTTGAGTCTCTTCTTATGCAAGAGTTCTGTAGGAAAGAAGGTATCAAACATTGCTTCTTAGCTCCTAGAACACCTCAACAAAATGGGGTTGCTGAAAGGAAGAATAGAACACTAATTGAATCTGCAGGCACATTACTTGCAGATACTTATTTTCCCCTATCCTTTTGGGCAGAGGCTGTAAGCACAACAAATTATGTGTTGAATAGAAGTCTTATACACAAGCTTAAGAATAAGACTCCTTATAAGTTACTGAAAGGTAAGAAACCTAAAGTCACCTATTTTAAAGTATTTGGTTGTATATGCTATATTCACAATAATGAAAAGAAATATATTAGAAAATTTGAAGCAAATGCTGCAATGAGAATTTTCTTAGGATATTCCCAAGTCAGCAAAGCTTATAGGCTATTCAATAAATCGTCTTTAAAAATTGAGGAGTCTGTGCATGTATCTTTTGATAAAGCTAATATGTATTGCAAGGAGAAAGAAATTTCTACCAATGAGTTATTGCAGGTACCTCACTTGTGTGAGAAAATGGATGAACTAAACCTTACACCAAAGGTTAAATCACATCCTCCTCCGCAATGTGATGAAAAAAGTTAAGAAGAAACTGTGGAAGCAGTCGAACTTCCTCCAACTGGAAGTGTAATTCCACAAGAGGAATTCATTCCAAATGGTGTTACTGAACCAACTCCACCATCTGATCTTGTCACACTAAGGGATCACCCTAGATCTCAAGTGATTGGAGACATGTCAGTAGGTGTACAGACATGGCATCAACTCAACCATGATGTGATGCATGCCTGTTTTCTCTCTCAAGTTGAGCCTCAATCCATAACTGATGCAGAGCAAGATCCCCGCTGGATTATTGCAATGCAAGAGGAGCGCAATCAGTTTGAGAGATGTAGAGTTTGGGACTTGGTTCCAAGGCCTAAAGGCTATCCAGTAATTGGGACCAAGTAGATTTTCAGGAACAAGCTATATGCACAAGGTGTGATTGTAAGGAATAAGGCTAGTCTTGTTGCTCAAGGCTATAGACAAGAGAAAGGGATTGCTTATGATCAAACTTTTGCACCTATTGCCAGGCTAGAGGCAATAAGGATTTTCCTTTAGAGCATAAGTCTTCTAGAGGCATGGTAGATAAGACTTTGTTTTTCAAGCATCATAATGATAAAATACTTTTGGTACAAATATATGTGGATGACATAATATTTTGCTCTACAGATCCCAAACTATATACAAGGTTTTCTAACCTTATGCATTCCAAGTTTGAGATGAGTAGCATGGGTGAGCTCTCCTACTTCCTTGGCCTCCAAGTGAAGCAGACTCCTGATGGCATTTTCTTATCTCAATCCAAATATGCTAAAAAGCTGATTAAAAGGTTTGGGATGGCTAATGCCTCATCTAAGAAAACACCTATGACTACAAATGTTGTGGTTGATTCTGATGAACAAGGGAAATCTATTGATCAGAAATTATATAGGGCCATTGTTGGGTCCCTTCTATATCTCACAGCAAGTAGAACTGATATAATGTTTGCTACATGTCTTTGTGCTAGGTTCCAGGTGAACCCTAAAGAATCTCACCTAATTTTATTAAAAAGGATTTTAAGATATATAAAGAGTTGCCTAGATCTAGGACTCTGGTATCCAACTGAATCAAAATTTGAGTTAACTGGATACTCAGATGCTGACTTTGTTGGATGTAGAGTGTACAGGAAAAGCACTTCAGGCACATGCCAGTTTCTTGGTGCTAGACTTGTCTCCTAGTTTTGTAAAAAGCAAACATCAGTGTCTACATAAACTGCAGAAGCTGAATATATAATAGCTGGCAGTTGCTGTTCACAGATGCTATGAATACAAAATCAATTCTTGGATTATTGTTATAACTTAAATAATTCAACTCTATTTTGTGACAGTACCAGTGCTATATCTATAGCATAGAATCCAGTGCATCATTCTAGGACCAAGCATATAGATGTTAGACATCATTTCATTAGAGAATGTGTGGACAAGAAGAAAATTAATATTACTTTCATTCCCACTGATTTGCAAAGGGCAGACATCTTCACCAAATCCTTGGATGAGAAGAAACATCTATCCTTTATGAATCAGCTAGGCATGATGAATGGTGATACCTTAATTTAATTCTGTGTCTGTGGTCGAAGAACTTGCCAAAATTCGTCGACCTGAGATCGACGAACTAAGGGAAGCTCTTGAGATATTTTGTCGACCTGAGATCGACAAAATCTCTGTGGAAGTCATTTGTCGTCGACCTGATATCGACGATCTGGCTTCAGAAAAGTTTTAATTAACCTGAGTTCGATGAAAAGTTTTCCCCTCTTTTGACCGAGATTGACTAACTCTTTTGACTACAAATCATTTTGTCGACCTCAGATCGAAGATTTCTCTTATTTAGCAGGACGGAGTTTGTCGGTTCATATTCTGAAAAACCATATAACTAGGTTTTCTTCGACCTCCATCCCGCGCTTTCTGTTCCCTGGCACTTGATCTTTTTGCTTTCATGTTGTAGGACACTAATTGAAATTCCAACAGGAGCTCTTTCCGGCATGAAGTTCGATATGGGTTTCGACATTGATTTTGATTCTTTTTAGCATTCAGACCAGATCTTCAAAGATATTCTGCAGTTATTCGAGGAACTCAGTTTGAAGACCCGAATGTCTACCAGAATGAAGATTGCTGGTTCTGAAATAAGAGAGTGGGTTTATACTTCATCTACCCTAGATGCTGACACGATGGTTGGATCTATATCGGGTAACGTTGTTTCCTTAACACCAGATATCCTTTCTGAAATATTTGGACTAGTTAACGGTGAAGAAGATATTGAACTTGAATCTTCTGAATATGAGGAAATGTTGACTTTGATGGGTTACTGTGGAGACACTCCAAATAAATTACTGAAGAAGCATATATCTGCTGAATATAAATTCCTTGCAGATGTAGTCGGTAAAGTATTGTTGGGCAATCATACAACCCATGATCATATTACCAGGTAGCAGTTCTTAGTGATGAGTGCTGTGGTAAATAAGAAGGCTGCTAATGGCCAAAATTTTGTTCAATCTGGTTAAGAAGAAGAACAATAATAAAAAGTTTGCTTTGGAAGGATTCTTGGAATCTTCCATAATGCCAAGGCCGCTGAATCCCTGGTCGCCCCGACCATATTCATCAACGCCTCCAAGAGGCTGACCTGCGCCTTGTTTAGCAGGTGGGAGAGGACTATCTCAAAGCCGTCCAGGGATTCCTTCTCTAAAACCTCTGAGAGTACTAGGGCAGTACAAGGAACTCCCCACCCTGCAGAAGAAAGTTCCATTCCCCCTCTTGACCAAACCCTTTCAACATCCCTCCAACAAACTTCCTTAATTCCAGCATCTCTACCTATAGCTCCTGTTTCCCCCATTCACCTTGCTTCTCTAATTCATCAACCTACACCTCCTCAGTCCCCTATAATTTCATCCCCAGTGCATCAACAATAACAACTTCTAGATCAATCTCAATATCCAGATTCTACAACTCCACCTCTATCCCCCTTCCATCTCATCTTTAAAATCTCACTTCTCTACCCTCTTTTAACCTTCTTTCATCTCCAAGCAATTCCTTAGATGAACCAATGTTAGATTATCATCCCTCATCATCTTCAATCATCAATTCATCTATCTCTACTCAAACCCCTCCATAATTCTCAGATTCATCTTCTCCCTCCATCTCTCTCATCTAAGCATCCCTCACACCCCTTCTCAAATAGCTGATAGCAGAGGCTATTTCACCTCTTGCTATGTCTATCTCTACCCTTGCTGCTCATCTTTCTACCTTCTCTATCCCATCCTCTTCTGTCAGGAGACTGACTCTAATAACCACTCAAACCAAGAAGGGGAAGATACTCAATGAAGAGGTTGCTCCAGCAGAAGTAGAAGATACAACATCAGCAAAAGTAGCAGATGCAGCAGTAGTAGAAGTAACAGAAGCAGTTACAGAATTTGTAGGAGAAGCTGACCTTATTGATACTTAATTTACTGATGCATATCTTATTGAGTTTTTGGATACTGAATTAGAGAGCAATTCTTTGGAAATTCATTATGGAGATTGTCTCATTGCTCCAGATTTTGACCAAGATTCTGTTCTAAGATTCTTTGATCTTTTATACAGCAATTGTCTTCCTTTTGTATCCCTTCATGGATGTACAGATATTGTTTGGTACTCTGTTCCCATCAGTTCAGAAAATTTGCAGCAGATACAAAAAAATTTTGAAGCTCCTGAGCCTGAACACATCTTAGTTCCAGAGGCTAAGCTTTTTCAGGTGGCTGAGGATGAATCTTCTTTGCCCAAGGCGTTTTCTCCTCCCACCTTTGTCTTCTCTACCTCTCCATTGCCTGACATGGATGAGATTTTTTATATGGACATGGATTTGGAAAATGTAGAAGACCCTGCTGAAATCATTCCACCTCCAGCAGTTCCTCCTCCAGTTGTCCCTCCTTCAGCTAGAAAGCTAGTTCCAAATCAAGTCATTGCTGAGATTGATGCTTTATATGACAATCCTCAAGGATCTTCTGATGATGATCAATCTGATGACTCAGATTCTGATGACAGTAGAAAGAAAATGTCTAAGAAAAGGAAAGCCCCTTCCAAGGCTATTCCAAAGCCAAATCCAAGTAATGATACTCCTTACTATATTTTGCAAAAGATTACTCCCTACCCTGGTATGCCCCAGTGGATGTGGTTGTCTAAGAATGAGCAAAAGGCAAGAAAGAAGAGAAGAAGGTACTCTCCTCCTCCTCCTCAAAAGTTCAGGAGAGGTCCTCCTCCTCCTCCTCCCTCTTCAGGTTCCTCAGGCAATTAATCTCATAAGCCTGCTTCCATGACTAAGACTTATCAGAGACAACCCAGAAAAATCTATCAATAGTCCTCTTCAAGAAATCGACCTTCAGATTCTTCAAAGAAAGTTCCTACTGCAAAACCAATGCAGGATTCTAGTCCAAACAGGCCAGAATCTCCTCCAATTCCTTTTGTTGATCCAGAACATGAGTCTTCTACCAGGATGGCCAGATTCCATGAGATTATAGGACTTTCTCAGATTAACAAAGTAAAAGTTGAAGGCAAAGATATCTCTCAATTCTCAACTATGTCTTCCTATAGAAAAGAAGAATTGCTCAGGTATGCTAGAGCTAATAAATTTTTCAATGTTGATAATTATATGAAGCTGCACCTAGAGGCTGTTGTTCCCAGAACCTCTTCTCAAACTATAATTGGAGCATCTGACATGTATATGTCAAAGAAAGAAGCTACCAACCCTAACAGAGTAATCAAATTCAGACAATCTTCTGAAGATTCAGACAAAGACAAAGCCTAGAAGAAATGAGTTTCCTTTATTTTATTTTTTCTAGTTGTCTTTTGAACTCTATTCTCTTAGTTTATCATGAAGCACAATTCTATAAATATCTCCTGAATATTTTCTTTCTGTTAGATATATTTTCTTCTGCTTTATGATTGTTTTGTTTTTGTGTTAGTTACATCATCCAAATAGGGGGAGATTGTTGGATCCCTAGTTGGATTTGGGATAGGTTCACTAACTTAGGCTGAGTGTGACCCAACATTGTATAGCTAGGGTCATGAGTAGTTGTCCTAGAGTTTAGGCTAAGTCTTGATTAGTGCTACATCCTTGGACAAGCCAGAAGTGGACTTCAGAGAATCAGTTTTAGCAGTTTTCAGAAGACAGTAATCAGTTCGAAATTCTTCTAACTCAGCTCGACAATCGTCGATCTCAAATCGACGAACTCAGAGTTAATTCTCTAAGTTGAGCTCGACGTTCTCAGAGCTCAGGTCGATGCTTAGTTTTCTTCTATCAGTTTCTCAGCTTGACGAACTCAGAGTGCAGATTTGGTAAGTTATTCCAAGTTAACAGATCGTAGAGCACAAGTCAATGAACTTGAATTCCCTGGTCGACAATCTTTGATCTCAGGTCGACGAATTCTTTTTTGCATTCGGAGTTTTCTGTGTTATTTTAGAATGAGTCCTTCCCTCTTCTGTTCCTTATTGGCAATATTATTTTGAGCATTTAATGCAAATATTCTTCTGAATATAGCCATTATTTGGCTGCATTAAATATGATATTTTTCAGAATAAATAATTGCTTATTCTATCAAGAACAGTTGGGGAAACTCATCAATGCTATTATTCCAACCATTTTCTATTCCCTCTAGGATCCAGTATTTATGGGAAGATTTCAAAAATTCAAAGAGAATTTTTCAGCAGTGGAATAAAAGTAATTCTCTTCTTCTTCGAGAAAAAAACAGACAAGAAAGACAGTTAAAGAAATAGGAAGAAAAATCGAGAAGTACTGAGTAGGAAATTCTGAACAAGCACTCGACGCTCTCAACGCTTTCTCATTCTCTGCCATCACTATAGATTGAAGAAGAATACAACATCAAGATCGAGAGTCTTCTTCAACCTTTGTTCCAGAAATCCTCATAGGCACTCTAATCACCATCTGTTATTGGATTTCCTGGATCTTGGCAGATCAAGCTGAAGACCTACTCACCCTTTAGCAAAGCTGTGTTCTTTCAGAAAGAGTATACCTCTCAGAAGGAACTTTGACATCTCAAGAATCCACACAGTCTTCTCAATTGTACTTGAGAAATGAGAAGACTTCCATCATCATTTTTCATCCCATTGTACAGGGTTATAGCTCCCTTCAAAAGTTAGTTTGGTTGACAAGTCTCCCTCCAAAAGACTTGAAGTTGGTTTTTAGGCACCTGATCAAAAGCCTGAAGGGTTTCCTGATCTACCTGAAACAGATCTTGTAGTGGCAGTCACCTGATCAAAACCTGCTAGTGGATTCCTACCAAGGGTGGTAGAAGAGTGGATGTACCCATGTTCAGGGGAACCACTATAAACTTCTTGTGTCGTCTGGTTGCTCCTTTTCATTTGTTTAGCTTAGTTTTTCTTATTCCTTAACTAATATATGGTATCACTATATTTACTCTGATATAATCTAAAAAGAGCAAAAAGTTTTAATAATCTATTCACCCTTCCTAGAGTAATCTGACCTAACACCCTCCTTTCACAACATGCTGAACTATGCAAGTATTTCAAAATCAAACTCTTGTAAGTGGAAGATGAAGTTACATATGTTGGAATCAACCTCTTCCACAATCATGGGAACAAAGAAAAGGTGCGGTCCATATGCTTGCTTTTCTTGTGGTAAGGTAGGACATCTTGCCCGAGTATGTCATGGTGATGCGCAAAGGACAAAGAAAGCTAAGGCTGGATAAGTTGCAGGGCGAACTCCATGCACTTGCTACTCATGTGGAAAAGAAGGACATATAGCCCGAGACTGCCGAAGTGGCCCTTAGATGACACCAAACAAAAAGGGAATGTTGAATGTATGTACATTAATAACTATAATTATGTACCGTACAGTTCCTAGTAAGGAACGATGTATACACTACTTGTTTTGCGTATATAAACATGTTGTGATGAATGATCAAGAAGTCGTTTGATTAAGACTTAAAATATGCCATGTGTGCTTATCTTCGTATCACAGATAAGAGTGGAATGATATGGCCATAGTTAAAAGAGTGAATATTGGTAGAAAGTGATATGTTAAGATGTCAATATGATGCCATATCAGGATGTAGGAGCGTCTGTACTGACAATTGTTGTGTTTGATGTGATCATAGGTATGTACTAGCTCTTGGAGCAGCGTACCGGTATATATTACACCTTCACGGAAGTCACATTGGGAAAGATCACCAAACGAGGGACTGTTGCAGTATGGAGATAGGGTGGTCTGACGGTTTGTCTTACGGTCTGACTGCTTCCCCCAGCGGCTTGGTAGTCGGGCTGTTGTTGATTGGTGTCTGGCGGTCTGGTGGATTCTCCCAGCGGCTTGGTAGCCGGGCTTTTGTTAATTGGTGTCCGGGCAGTCTGGCGACTTGTCTATGAAGACTTGAAGATATTGTCGGCTTGTATTCTCAACATTGTAGTTGTTGTGCGGTTAGTCTAACCGCACGACTTATGCGGCTTGTAGAAATGCTTGTTCCTGTAATTATTAGTCCCACATTGCTTATTTGTAATCTCTCTTCTCTCCTCCATTCTATAAAAGAGAGGTCATACCTTTGTAATAGATACCTTTTTGGATAATACAAATTTTGTTACTCCAAATTTTTGGTCAACTTATTTTTTGTTCGCACATGGTATCAGAGGACTCGATCTTTTCCTCCTGATTCTGTGAGCTTTCTCTGTCCGCGCGACCTATCCGCGCGGCTTGATACTTCTTCTCGTGACCTATCCTAATGACTTGTATCTTTTGCCTGTTTGCGCCATGTTCGCGCAATTTCTTTCTCTCCTTGTCATTGCTCTTTTGTGTACGCGACCTCTCTGATTCCCCTTGCTTCTTTCCACGACTTGTTCTTAAGTCACCGCGACCTGTGCTTATTCGCCGCGCACATCTTTTCTAGCCGCTTTTATTCTTAAGTCTCCGTGAAAAGTTCTTAAGTCGCCGCGACCTATTCTTATTGCTACGACTAGTTCTTCTTGCCCGACCTGTGCTTAGTCGACATGCCCTCCTTTTCTAGCCGCAACTTGTTCTTCTCGCTTCTCTCTACTCTCTTCTATGGCAACCTCCGATATCTCTACCACCAATGCTCCCATTGTCGCTCCTCCTCCTACTCATCCTACTCTTTCGGGCACCCTTGACCCCGTTTCAAAACTCATCAGTCCCAACTACCCGGACTGGAGTGTCTCCTTCACCTTCCTTCTTCGCTCTCAACGCAAACGCCATCATCTCACCGATGACCCTCCTCCGCAAGATTCCTCTCTCTTTGATGATTGAGATGCCATCGACGCTCGTATATGCACATGGATGGCTAACAGTCTCTCTGATGAATTCCTGCCCATGATCCGTCAAGATGAAACGGTCAAGGCTGCTTGGCTTCAACTTACCGCTCTCTACTCCAAGGAGGCTCAGACATCCCGCATTTATACTTTGTATGCGGACCTCTTTGCTCATCCCTCCATGTCTCCTGCTGCTTACCAACAATTTCAGGCTCTCGGAGCCGAAATTCTCAAGAATCGCCCCTTCTCTGTGGATCTGGTTGAGCAACACAAACACTTCCAGGAGTTTCTGGTTGTGTGCTACCTTCTACGACTTCCTGAGTCCTATAAAATGATCCATCAACAGAACCATGGAGAGGCGGAGTCTTCCACCATGGATGCTACTGCTGCCCATATAGCCCCTGTTACCTCTTTACTATAACATCCACTGTTATCCTCCCCTCCTCAACCAAACAACTACGCTCACCACACTCAGTGGAGTGGCTCTGGTTTCCGCTGATGCGTTGAACGGCAAGTGTACCGGTCGCACAAGTAATATAAAATAGGAGAATTTTACCAAGTATCGATCTTGAGGTAACACAGTAAGGTGGAGTTAATTTTGAGGAGGACTTGAGATTAAAGTCCTTAGGTCGGAGCTAACGAAGGGGGGTTTTGATTGTTGTGATAAAAATAAAATAAAATACTATCAACTACTCCTATGCAATGGCGCTATGCAATGCTTCGCCAGGTGGGATGGAAGACTAGTCGGGCCGCTATGCACCGAATCGCAGGGTGGATGGACGAGTAGGCAAGTGAAATGAGGGTCGAGAGCACCTCTTCGCAACGCACGCCACTAGAAATTGCTAGTGCGGCAAGGGTGTATGGTGGATGGATAATGGCGCACCTCAAGCATCTTAAGCAGTAAAGCAATACAGAATCACATAGACATGAATCTAATAATGTTTACATCTAAGAGCACATCATCTATAAATAAAGTTTTAACAACACATAAACAACAATAAAGGAAGAACAAGGCAAGAGATCGACCGAATCCGAAGTCTTGCTGAGGGTTCACGGAAGGAGTCGCCGGGTTGTCAATCCGCCTCCTAGCTCGGTCCTCAACTGCGTCCGGGGTAGAGAAGGGCTCTCACTACCTTCCAATTGACCCATCTTCTTCGTGTCACGATTGTTCAATAAAGTTGCATGATTCCCTTTGCTTGATGGTTACGGCGCCAAAACCTTGAAATGAGCTCAAGAGATGATGGAGGAGGCCGAAAGGAAGCTCTGACTTAGATTTAGCAGTGAAATCTTGACCGGAGCACATCCTTATAGTGGAAGATGAAGGAGGACGGCGGAATCCCTCCTTGGAGACGAAATCGGCGAAGAAAAGTCGCGGCTCCTCAAATTAGGGCAGAACCTGCATATTTATAGAAAGCATAATTTTACAATGCGCACGATCATAGGCGCACGACCAGTGGTCGTGCGCACTATGTCCAGTGATCGTGCGCATTGGCATGGCAGAACAGAAAGATGAATTGGGATAACGCGCACGAGTAGTGGCGCACGATCGGTGGTCGTGCGCACTATGTCCAATGGTCGTGCGATTACCCCAGACTGGACTCCAGAAAAATGGAATCAATGTACACGATCGGTGGCGCACAACCGATGGTCGTGCGCACTGTGTCCAATGATCGTGCGTTGGCCCAGACAGATTTTGGAAAAACAGAGAATAGTGCGCACGATCAGTGGTGCACGACCAGTGGTCGTGCACACTAGATTCGATGATCGTGCGCAGTATACGTATTTCCAAATGATCCCGAAACACGCACATAGACCCTGTACCAATACTGATATGTGCAGACATTCCAGGCAATCACAAAAATGGAGTAAAATCAATAAAAGTATAAAAATACACAACCACGGGCCAAAAGTGCACTTCCTATGGAGATGAAGATAAGATGAAATATAATTGATAATGAACTAAAAGTGAAGTGCATTCGAAAGAAAACTAGCCCAGATGAGTCCGGAAATCACTATAAAAATAGGACACATCACACCCCCAGACTTACCTGTTTGCGTGTCCCGAGCAAACAAAATCTATGTAGACTGAAAAAATAATTTAGCTAACATAGAAATTGTGATACGGAGTACCATGCGAAGTCGCATGCTCATTTCCGTAAAAATATAAACAGAGGAAATTTCTAAGTATGCAAAATAGTTTATACTTTTCACAATGCGTATCAAAATTTTATTTCAACTCAAAAATGGAATCACGGTGAATCATCCGGTCACGCGTAGGAAGAAAGTAGGAGAGACACTAAGGTGAGCTTTGCCAAAGATCAGGGCTCAGGATCACCTCCAAAGGAATCCACCAATGTAGGGGACTATATGCTTGCACGTTCACACTATCTCCACGGCACTAGTTCGGCTCAAGCGCGAATCCGTAGGACTTTATGATAATCATGGGGCTTGGGTTTCAGTGAGGTAAACAAGGATAAACAGGAAGACTATGCACCTAACCCAAATGAGCTATCATAAAAATAATGAATCCAACTGCTAACCACAATATATATAGGTACACCACACCCCCAGACTTAACTTTTAACTTATGGGTGTGTGCACCGCCTACTCCAAATACATTACATCTCCAATAAGATTTTCAATCAAACTTTTTCTTTTCACTTTTTTTACAACTATTTTCCTTTTTTTTCAAATCATTTTTTTCTTTACAATCTCAGCAAATATAAATCTTGGAGCACATCCACATTTTCACAAAAAATATCACCACATCAATACCCCAAAATGATAATAAAAAACACTAGAGCTCGACTTGTGTGTGCGACAAGGATTGGCTATGAGGCTTTGGTGAAATATAGGTGGAGCTGAATCAAAAGAAGGGGTAGGCACAACGGGGCTAGTGAGGATATGATGTTAGGAATGGTACAGAGCTCAACCGGACCAAAATGATGTCCTATATTACACTCACGCTAGACTAACCATGCGCCAATTCTTCGAGGGTAGCTTAGGGGCAAGGTCTTATCCACCGAGAAAGAAGATCCTTCCTCCCGACTCAATCAAAATGAGTCTAGTGATGGCTACACACATCCCTACACTACCGTTTGATTCACACCAGATTCACCACCTTTTGAGTGGAACAAAAAGTCTTTATGCAAATAGAAAAATATAAAACTATAAGCATACAAAAAAATAAAATCTACTCTAATTTCTACACGAGATGAGAGCACTTAACTAGGAGTACTAAATGAGTCAACATTTTACTCTGTCTCACAATCCTATACAGCACAAAATTTTTCCCAAATCATACAAAATAAATGAGCTTAACTCGCGACACGTTAACAGCTAAGCACGCGCTCATGTGGGTACAGCGGTGTGCGATGCAATGAAATAATCAAAATAAAACAATAAAAGCTTCTAGTATGCACATGAAATGTGCGCGTGCAAAAAGGTAACAATACTGACTCTCCCCCAGACTTAAACTAAACTACACAACATATGATATAGACATTTAAATCAAAATGAGACAAGGGAAGAGGTTACCTAATGCTCAGCCAGTGAGCATACCAGAAGACGCGTGAAAAACCTAAAGCAAGCCCTCCATATGAAGAATCACAACCCCGCCAATACGAATTTGCCATGAATACCTGCAGGGGTGAGCTCCACAAAAACAAAAGAAAGATATACAAACTATAAAGAAATACTAAAACAAAATAAACATGAAAAATAAAATGCAGAAAATGAAAGATAACTACTGGGGTTATTGTCATCCCAGCACGACTTATTAAATTCTTTACACTTCTAGCTAATGGGCCTATGAAAAGAAAAATGCATAGGTAATTGTTCCAGTATCCGTTTCGGTAGCGGGTACCAATACAGAGATAGAGCAGCTACCCCTCTACCTGTACAATAATACCTGCAAACTGCAAGTAGAGGAAACAGAATGTAAGATGAGGAGGAGGCCTGGTCCTCACTCATCTCACACAAAAAATCCTTGCACTGCATGGTATCATCCATAATAGGTCTGCATGAGGAGAAGAAAATAAATAAGGCTTCCTTAATGGAGGAGGGATCAACCACCTCACATATAAGGATGATGTGATCATTGACTTGAGCAGAGTGCTCCAAGTCCTCCTGAAGTACCTGTGGAGACTCAACCTGCACAGGCTCAGATAGAGAAGGGGGATAAAGAAATAAAAGAGACGAAGAACATAAGGAACTAATCGGGGGGAGTGATCCCTGTCTCACACCACAAAGGCTGAGGTAGAAAAATATCGTCGGCATTGTCAACAATGCAACAAGGCTCGGCAGGATCCATAGAGGCCTCCACCAAGACTTGGACATCCTCCTCTGGTATTGAGGGAGAATCCTCGACAGCAGGAAGGTTTTCCTCCTCGACGGGGGTGGAAACAATCCATGTATCACAAGCCTCAACTTGCGATGCATCATCGAAAATGTCGTAAGAAATGACTGTAGTAGAATGCACAAAAGGAGGAAGAACATTGCTTGGATAAAAGTCAAGCACAGGTTCCTCACAAAGAATCATCTCCACGCTTGGAGATATATACACATGAGAGATGGGCTCAGCCATGTCGAAGCCTATATCAGCAACACACATGGTGGTTGTGTCCGCATCATTCCCTTCAAAAAATGAAGGTGACGGGGTCACAGAACCAGACGATGAAGGTGTGCCACTGAGGGTAGGAGTCGGGATGATCCGGATGTCCAGCTCATCATCCTCTTCCATAACACGGAGGTACTCGACACAATCCTTCCATACGTGATCTGTTCTACGACAATAAAAATACTTTCTCCCAGTACTCTGTGGTCCTTGTGCGACCGGAGAAGCATAAGAGAATGGTGTATGTGGCGAGGACGAATGACCACAAGCTCGGGGTACAGTGTTTGAAGGGCTGTACGAAAACAACATCTTATGCATTATACGCTGAGGCTTATGCTCAATATCTCTCGTAGGGAATTCATGACTAGCATGGGAGGAATTTCCACACCAATGACATTGGGCATACGAATATCCCCACATGGTGTCGAAATAGCAGATTCAAAATAAATTGTGCAAATTACTAAATCCAACAATATTTCACTATCGTTGCCTAAACAAACAAGAAAAAGGCAAGCTAAACAGAAATAGAACAAAACAAAAGCGATTTATAAAGGAAAAGGAAAGCAATCTCATGTCTACCTCTCCAGCAACTCACACGACTGTGTTCCCCGACAACGGCGCCAAAAACTTGATGCGTTGAACGACAAGTGTACCGGTCGCACAAGTCATATAAAATGGGCAAATTTTCCCTATCGATCTCGAGGGAACACAATAAGGTGGAGTTAATTTTGAGGAGGACTTGAGATTAAAGTCCTTAGGTCGGAGCTAACGAAGGGGGGTTTTGATTGTTGCGATAAAAAGAAAATAAAATACTATCAACTACTCCTATGCAATGCCGCTATGCAATGCTTTGCTAGGTAATATGGAAGACTAGTCGGGCCGCTATGCACTGAATCGCAGGGCAGATGGACGAGTAGGCAAGCGGAATGAGGGTCGAGAGCACCTCTTCGCAACACACGCCACTAACAATTGCTAGTGCGGCAAGGGTGGATGGTGGATGGATAATGGCGCACCTCAAGCAACTTAAGCAGTAAAGAAATACAGAATCACATAGACATGAATCTAATAATGTTTACAACTAAGAGCACATCATCTATAAATATAGTTTTAACAGCACATAAACAACAATAAAGGGAGAATAAGGCAAGAGATTGACCGAATCCGAAGTCTTGCTGAGGGTTCACGGAAGGAGTCGCCGGGTTGTCAATCCGCCTCCTAGCTCGGTCCTCAACTGCGTCCGAGGTAGAGAAGGGTTATCACTACCTTCCATTTGACCCATCTTCTTCGTGTCACGATTGCAAAAGAAAGTTGCAAGCTTCCCTTTGCTTGATGGTTACGGCGCCAAAACCTTGAAATGGACTCAAGAGATGATGGAGGAGGCTGAGAGGAAGCTCCGGCTTAGATTTGGCAGTGAAAGCTTGCCTGGAGCACCTCCCTATGGTGGAAGATAAAAGAGGACGACGGAATCCCTCCACGGAGATGAAATCGGCGGACAAAAGTCGAGGCTCCTCAAATTAGGGCGGAACCTGCATATATATAGAAAGCAGAATTTAACAATGCGCACGATCACGGGCGCACGATCACGGGCGCATGACTAGTGGTCATGTACACTATATCTAGTGATCTTGCGCACTGGCATGGCAGAACCAGAAGATGAACTAGGATAACGCGCACGAACAGTGGCGCACGACCGGTGGTCGTGCGCATTATGTCCAATGGTCATGCGATTACCCCAGATAGGACTCCAGAAAAATGGAATCAATGCACACGATCGATGGTGCATGACCGGTGGTCGTGCGCACTGTGTCCAGTGGTCATGCGTTGGCCTAGAAAGATTTTGGAAAAACGGAGAATAGTGTGCACGATCAGGGGCGCACGACCTGTGGTCGTGCGCACTAGATCTGATGATCGTGTGCAGTATACCTATTTCCAAATGATCCCGGAACACGCACACGGCCCCTGTACAAACACTGATATGTGCAGACATTCCAGGCAATCACAAAAAAGGAGTACAATAAATAAAAGTACAAAAATACACAACTACGGGCCAAAAGTTCACTTCCTATGGATATGAAGATAAGATGAAATATAAACGATAACGAACTAAAAGTGAAGTGCATTTGAAAGAAAACTAGCCCATATGAGTCCGAAAGTCACTATATAAATAGGACTCATCAGCCGCAGCCACCAATCCGGCGAACGCGGTGCTTCCTGCTTTCTCTACCCTCACTATGGTCGCACCGGCCATACGGTTGATCGCTGTTGGAAGAAACATCCTCATCTTTGACCAACTGGCGATGCTTCCACCTTTTCTTTGAAGCAGTCCGCCTAGGTGGTCATGTCTTCAAGTAGTGCCCACATCGCTACTCAAGGTAAATGGCTGATCAACTCTGGTGCTACCCATCACATGATAGGTAATCCTCAGTGTTTTTCTCTCCTAGAAAAGCATGATCGGTTGCCCCCGGTCTTTATTGTGGACGGCTCTCCCTCACCGGTCAATGGAACTAGAGTGATTCAAGTCACTCTGTATCTTTGCTTGACGGATACCCTCTACGTGCCAAAGTTCCCTAGCAATTTATTATGTGTTACTTCTCTGTGCAAGCAACTATAGTGTTCCGCCACATTCACTCCTACTTCTTGTTCTTTTAAAGATCTGGGCTCCCAACGGACGATTGCTACTTGGACTGAGAGCGGCGACCTCTACTTCCTTGACAACATTTTCGAGCTATCCTCCTCCTCCTCCTATACTGATCTTCTCCAATGGCACCTTCGTCTTGCTCAAGCTCCTACAAGACTTCTTATTCAGCTTATGCTCCACCTTCCTCCGTAGGGTCCTCCTCTCAACTATGACACATGTCAGCTTGGCAAGCATCACTGCTCCTCTATCCCACTAAAGCAAGGTCATGGATCTTCCCGACCATTTGATATTGTTCACTCTGATATCTGGGGGCCTACTCCTACCCTCAATGTAGGTCGGGGTAGTTCATATTTTGTAACTTTTATTGACGATTTCTCCCGCTGTACTTGGGTGTATCTCTTAAAAGATCGCTCTGAATTATTCAATGTATAAACATCTTTTTATTTTATTATTAAGAATCAATTTAATGTCACTGTTAAAATCTTTCGCTCTGATAATGCAAAAGAATATCTTAGTCATGAGTTTTCCTCTTATTGTATGAAACATGGTATTGTTCATCAAACTAGTTGTGTCTATACCTCACATCAAAATGGCATGGCAGAATGCAAAAACCTTCACCTCCTTGATGTCGCGCGCAATCTGCTTACTCAAATGCAGGTTCCTCGCTCATATTTGGGCTATGCTGTTCTCATCTCCTGCTATCTTATCAATCTCATTCCCTCCACCGTTCTCCATGGCAAAACCCCCTTCTCACTTCACTATCTGGGAAAGGATCCGTTTCCTCTCCCTCTACGTGTCTTTGGGTGCACAACCTTTGCGCACTCTCCCTCAGCCACCTGTTACAAAATCTCACCACGTGCCACCAAAGGTGTCTTTCTGGGGTACCCTACCACTCAGAAAGGTTATTGTTGCTTTGACCTGATTTCTCGCAAGCAGTTTGTCTCTGTGGACGTAACCTTCTTTGAAAGTGCATCCTACTTCTCTCATGACTCCTCTTCTCCTCCTGATGTTCCTCTTTCTCATACCACCACTTCCGTCCCCTCTACACATGCCGAGATTCCTCCACCTCCACCATCTCCACCATCTCCTCAACCGTGCCCAGCTCCCGAGATATCTCCCTCCTCTCTACAACCATCTCTCTCTAATCCCGGGCCAACTCTCTCTGCCACAGATGCCCCAGAAACTGAGGAACACGCCGACCTATATCTTCCCATTACTCTTCACAAAGGGGTGCAGACATGTACACAACACCCGCTAGCTGCTGTTATTTCTTATGATGGTCTAACTTCTTCTCGTAGGGCATTTGCCTTGGCTATCTCTGCCAATGCCACTCCCCGCACCTACTAGGAAGCTCTTACTATTCCTCATTGGAAGACTACTAAATTGCTACCTCACTAAAAGGGGTACATGGACCCTTGTTCCTCCCCCTTTGGGAACTGATGTGGTTGGCAGCGTGGATCGATACAAGGCCCTCCTGGTCACCAAAAGCTTTACACAGTCTTATGGTGTTGATTAATTTGACACCATCTCTCCCGTTGCTCGTCTCAACACCATTCAGGTTCTTCTCTCTGTGGCTGTCAACAGGGATTGGCTCATTTCCCAACTGGATGTCAAGAATGCATTTCTCTATGATGATCGTCAGGAGGACGTTTACATAGAGCAACCTCGTAGGTAAGTTTCTCAGGGGGAGACACGAGTATGCCAGCTGAAGAAGATCATCTATGGTCTAAAGCAAATCCCGCGGGCTTGGTTTGACAAGTTTAGCGATATTGTTACCACCATTGATTTTACAATAAGTTTAGCCGATCACTCCTTGTTCATCCGCAAAACCTCCTATAGTATGGTGGTTCTTGCTGTATATGTGGATGATATTCTTATAACTGGCGATGACCAGGCTGGGGTAGCTTTGACAAAGAAACACCTCCGTCAACACCTGGTCACGAAGGATATGGGCTCCCCCAAATACTTTTTGGGGATTGAAATCTCTCGGAAGCCAACTCTTTTGTCCTCTCCCAATGGAAGTATACTCTTGATTTACTAAAAGAGGCAGGGTTGACTGGTGCTAAACCTGCCAGATGTCCCATGGCTATTGGAGAAGACAAAACTTGGACTAATGACTCCCCTCCTCTATCCGATACTATGAGGTACTGGCGTCTGGTAGGCAAACTCATTTATCTCACGGTGAGCAGACCCGACATCTCTTATGTTATTGGAAAGGTTAGCCAATTCATGCAAGCTCCTAGGGAGTGCCATGTACAGTCTGCCCTGACGGTATTGGAGTATGTTAAAGCAGCACTAGGGAAGAGATTGCTTTTTCAGAAGAATGGTCACTTGAGGGTTGAAGCGTACTCATATTCGAGCTATGCTGATGATAAAGGAGACTACAAGTCAACATCGGGCTTTGCATATTTGTTGGAGGTAATCTTGTGAGTTGGAAGAGAAAGAAACAGTCTGTTGTCTTCAGGTCTAGTGCAGAATTAGAATATCATAGTATGACATCGACCACATGTGAGTTAAAGTTATTACAAGCTCTCATGCTTGACTTAGGAGAGGTATACAACTATCCTCTTCCTATGTTCTGCGATAATAAGGCTGCGATATACATCTCAAAAAATCCAGTCTTTCATGAGAGAACAAAACACATAGAAGTCGACTGACACTTTATTCAAGAAGAGATTTTTAAGAAATAGATTTGTACTCCATTCATCACTTCTGACAACGAGTTGGCAGATATCTTCAAAAAACCATTGTTCGCTTCCTTGTTTCACATTTGTGACAAGCTGTGCATGATTGATATCTATGCTCCAGTTTGAGGGGGAGTGTTGTAGTATGGAGACCGAGTGGTCTGGTGGTTTGTCTGGCGGTCTGGCGGCTTCCCCCAACGGCTTGGTAGTTGGGGTGTTGTTGATTGGTGTTTGGCGGTTTGGTTGCTTCTCCCAGCGGCTTGGTAGCTGGGCTGTTGCTGATTGGTGTCCGATCTGTCTAGCGGCTTGTCTATGATGACTTGAAGATATTGTCGACTTGTCTTCTCCACATTGTAGTTGTCGTGCGGTTAGTCTAATCGCGCGGCGTATGCGGCTTGTATAGATGCTTGTTCCTGTAATTATTAGTCCCATATTGATTATTTGTAATCTCTCTTCTCTCCTCCATTCTATAAAAGGGAGGTCATACCTTTGTAATAGATACCTTTTTGGATAATAAAAATTTAGTTACTCCAAATTTTTGGTCTACTTGTTTTCTGTTCGCACAGGGACTAAGTTCGCTTGTATGCGAGGATCAAGCAAGATATGGATGTCTGCTCTCCAAGTCTTCAAAATTGTTCTGCTCTACACGAAGTAATTCTTCATGCCTATTGCGGCCTTTAGGCCGAAGCCCGGTTGAGTAAAACTCCTATTGTGTCGGCTTATACAGATGTGTTTCCTAATGACCTCTATGGGTGATGTCCCCTCAGGAGACCAACTACACTATTACGGTGGTGCCATGGGTGAAACCTATATCCCGCTCCCCATATCGAAAATATCCAGAGGAGATGGAAAAATGAATAGTTCAAATATAAGAATTGCCAAGATAAGGTTATTGGAGTCCCGTGGTGTCCCCTTGAGGTGCTCTAGCCCCTTTAGGGAAAAGAAAAGAAGGACGGTAGCCTGCAGCTATACATTAACTATAGAGAACTGAATAAGCTGTCGGAGAATAGCATGTATCCGATTCCACAGAGTGATAATGTGTTCGATCCGCTAGTGGGATCAACTGTCTACTCTAAGCTGGAATTAAGATCTGGCTATGATCAGTTAAGGATTATGGAATGTGTCATTACCCAAACAGCGTTTGGTACACGCTATGGTCATTATAAGTTCACGGTAATGCCGTTTGGGCTAATAAATACGCCATCGGTATTCATAGACCTAATGCATCAAACATTTCGAGAGTACTTGGAGTTATTTGTCATCATCTTTATTGAAGACATTTTAGTGTACTCTCAGTCTGAACAAGACCATGCGAACCACTTACGAATGGTTTTGCATGCCCTAAAAAAACAAGCTCTATGCCACGTTCTCAAAGTGTGAGTTCTGGCTATCTTCGGTGGTTTTTTCTTGGCTATGCGGGTAGTGTTGTAGGTATGATAGTAGATCCTGCGAAGATAGTTACGAAATAGCAGTGACCTGTATTGTCTATTGTAGCTAAGTCATACATTCCTTAGACTTGCTGGCTACTGTTTGAGAATAGCCTTACCTCTCCCCACAATGACGAGGAAAGATCAAAAGTTCATTTGGATGTCGGAGTGCACGCGAGCTTTTGAAGAGCTAAAGAGTCGTTTGACCACGACGCCTATTATGACGTCGCCTTGTGGTACGGATGCCATTGAGATTTATAGTGATGCGCCAGGGAGTGGCTTAGGCTGCGTGCTTTTTATTTTGGAAAAGTGATAGCTTATAGCTCATGCCAGTTGAAAGTGCATGAATGGAACTACCTCATCCTCGACTTAGAATTGGCGGGGGTGATATTTGCACTTAAACTGTGGCGTCATTACTTATATGTCGTGAAAGTTGACATCTTCACGGACCAAAAAAACCTTAAGTGTATTCTGGATCAGAAAAGTCTAAATATGCGACAACGAAGGTGGATGGAGTTTCTTGAGGACTACACCTTCCAGATTCACTATAGTCCCGGGAAGAGAAATGTGGTCGCAGATGCATTGAGTCATAGGACTCCGTCAAGGGACAAGTTGGTTGCGGGTGCATGACGAGCATCTGATCCAGGAATTGGAGAACTTATACATTTCTTGTGTTGAAAAGAATGCCACTGTAAATGTCTGCCTAAACTGGTTAGAGGTTCAATATGACCTCTTGAATATGGTTCGGTGAGCAACGAAACTCGATAAGAGTATACAACGCTATGCAGCGGATGCGTCAAATGCCCAATTCTCCTTTGGATGACGGACTTTTGGGAAAAGCTTGTTGTTTGTGCATCCCGAAAGTGGGTAAACTTCATGAGGAATTGATGTACGAAGAACATTTTACAAACTACTCAATTCATCTAGAGAGCACCGAGGTGTGGATGAAATCAATCCAGTATGGAAGTTCAATGAGGTCCTTGTGAAATTCAAACACGAACTGCCAAGATCACAGAATGGAAACGATGCAAAGTGGTGATCGTGGACCGATTGACAAAAGTATCGCCCTTCATATCGAATAAAAGGACGGGTTCATGGAAAGTTGGCTATGATAAACGTAGACAACCTAGTACGATAGCACGTCGTGCCGGGAGAATCGATGGTTACCAAAACAAGCGCTTTACTACAAATGTTTGGAGACAAATCCATTAGTGGTTGAGAACTAGAAGAAAAGTTCAGTACGGCCTTTCATCCTCAAATGGATGGTTAGACTTAAAGGACAAACAGAACTATGGAGGATACGCTCTTATGTGCTCCCTAGATTTCGGAAGAAGTAAGAAAACCATCTCGATAAGATTGATTTCGTCTAAAATAATAGCTATCAAGCTAACAAATAAATGACTCCCTTTGAAGCTTTATACGGTAGGAAGTGTCATACACCGTCATCTTGGGCGGAAACAGGCGAGTCAAAGCTACAAAAATGTAAAGAGATCGAAGATGCAAATTCGACCATACGTATAATAAGAGAGAGGCTACTGATAGCCCAAGACAGGCAAGCAAATTACTACAACGCCAAGCACCAAAATGTAGAGTTTATGGTTAGCGATTTGGTATATTTAAGAATCAGGCTCTTCAAAGGAGTATCCAGGATTCGGCGCTTGAAAAAGTTAAGTCTGAGGTATCTTGGTCCGTTCAAAGTAGTGGAGCGAGTTGAAGAAGTTGCCTATCAGCTAGCTTTTTTGGTAGAACAGAGTGAGTTGCATGATGTGTTCCACATATCAGTGCTTCAAAAAGTTGTGAAAGAGCCAGCTCAAGTGATTGTGAATGATCGAGTACCGGTCGAATCTGGGTTAACGACGAAGGTTAGGCCTATTCGGATCAATGATACATCGGTTAAGCAGTTGCGGAACAAGACAATCGGGATAGTCAAGGCCCGGTGGGACAACTGTGGCCATGAGGAGCTGACATAGGAGTAGGGTCAAACCATGCGTGCTAAATTTCCAGAGTCATTTGTATAAAATGTTGTAACATTTCTTTTGTGAAGGGCATATATGTTATAACATATTGTTTCTGTCTTGTATATAATTGTATGCAAATTTCGGGACAAAATTTTTTTAAGACGGGGAGGATTGTAACACCCTAAAAGGAGTAGGAAGTAACATTCTAAAATGTCGAGCAGAGTTCGACAAAAACGTCGAACGGAATTCGACGAATGTCGAATGGAGTTCGACAAAAACGTCGAATGGAGTTCGAAAAAAAACGTCGAACGGAATTCGGCGAACGTCGAACGGAGTTCAGGGAGTTCTACGAACGTCGAACAGAGTTCGGGTATTTCGACGAACATCGAACGGGGCTCGAAAAAAATGTCGAGCTAAGTTCGGCAAACGTCGAACGGAGTTCGACGAATGTGGTTCTTTTATGTGTTACGTATTCTTTCGATGAACGTCAAAGGCTAGAGTATGGATCCCGTTCGAAAAATTGAACCCTGCTCGATGACTTATTTAATTAAGATATCGCCGAGTGGCGACTCATGTCAGATGGTTGGTGAGCGGCCAATGAGCTGCGGTTGACTTTTCAGCTCAAATCCAGGCCTTTGCCTTATTTCGAAGGAGAGATAATGTGGCAAGGATTAGTCCCGAATCCACTTAACCAGAGAAGAATAGGAAGGAGGTTTCATTCTCTTTCTCTCTCTCTCGTCATCTCTTGATTTTCCTTGTATAAAAAGGAAAAAGAAGCTAAGGAAGTGCTGGGCTGAGCTTTGTGAGCTCGCTGAATGAGATCTTGTGGTCGGAGGCCATATCTGAGGCTAGATTCGTAAAGGGGAAAGTGAGGCGCTCACTTCTATCCACGTAGAAAATCTTCGCCATGGCTCTGAAGAGAAATAAGAGGGTAATGATCTTCCTTCTTGGACAAGTGAAATCCTTCTTTTGGCATATGCATGCAATCCCCCACCAAAAGGTGGAGAGTCGAGGGAATTCCTTTAGGTTGATTCATGAAATCCCCAGCAAGTCTTACATATAGATCCGGAAATGTGTAGTACGAAATAGACAAGCTGTGTGAAGCCCATCTGGACAGGTTGGTCTGGATTGGTGATGTTTATTTTGCGTGCCGGAGAATACTCCGAGTATAAAAGAGTAATATACGGGGTCTACGAGGTACTGGAGTTGCATTCTAGAAAATTACCCTAGAAATCCACGGTTTAAGACCAGTTGGGTGTCGCCGAGAGATAGTGAGTATCGCCAACAGTGATACCTCTTGGGGAGCTATTTGTGATGTGAAAGACCGGTTTTCTGGCACTGCAGGAAACTGCAGGGTTTGGGTTGAGTTTGGGCGCAGAAAGAGAGCTTTTGTTGGTCCCGCCAAGCGATCGTGACAAAAGCTGACACTAACTCCCTTTTTGAATGTGAAGCCGATCCTTGGACGATAGTGTGGCTATTGTGTGAGCTGCGAGCTCTTAAAGGAAAGTGTGCCGAACAGGTAAGGGGAAAGCTGACCCGCTAAATTTTAACGATTTGAGCAGTTGTCAAGCTGAACTGTACCCGCGTTATGTCTGACCGACTGGTAGACCTAAGTTATTGGTCTCGTTGTAGCGCATAATGAGAGTCTTAGGCCTGCGTGCCATTAAGAATAAAATGCTCAAACTTATCGTTATGTCTGGACCTCTAAACGTTGGTGGGACCCTGTTTTTCCGGTACACCAATAATGTGCCCTGAGTGCACAGAGCGTCGGGTCGTGCGGCTGACGTTTGTGATATATTGAACTATACGTGAGTGCATGTTTTATCATATATCTGCTTGTGAAAATACTATGCCTGTAGAGAAAGAATACCACTATCCCGGGATAGGGGTAAAGGCGTTATAAATTGGTCAGCTGAATGCTGATCATTGCCATGTTTGCTACCCTTGGGGTGGATTGTCTCTGTGCAGGTGTTGGAAAGCCGAGCGGGAAATAGCGAGCTGAAGACCATGCTGCTATGCTAGCCCTCGAAGGCCGAATGAAATAGTTTTACAATTTTCATGTGTGGCCGGCCTGCGTGCCGATGTTTGTAATCCACACCTTTTAAGTTTAACTGTAAGACCTTAAGGCCAAAAACTTTTGTGTATTTCTGTATATATTCCGTGATATATATAATTGTGGTTGTTTATTTATAATGGACATTCATGATTATTGAGTTGAGTAATAACCCCTAAAGCTTCCGATAGAATGCTTTGAGTAAGGATTCATATACTGGTTTTGATATTCATATGTAATGTCGCCGACTATCTATGGAATATGTCATGGGGCACCGGTCAGACTATCTGTTATATTTCATGTGACGGACGGAGGTGTTACATAGGTACATGCTAATTTGGCCATAATAGTGCTTTCCGAAGTGATGGCACATGGAAGACATCGTGAAAATTTTCCAGCTCTGGTGGTTGCTCCACTTGATAGGCCAATGAGCCAATCCACTCAAATATAACATAAGGCCCCACATATCTTGGGTTGAACTTCTGCCTCCTACCATGCACACGTAACACTCCATTCATCGGCCGGATCTTTAAGAAAACCTTTTCACCCACTTTAAACTCCACCATCCTATATTTCATGTTATAATACTTTGTCTGCCGACTCTGAGCCTCAAGCATGTGATCTCATATCCATCTAACCATAACATCGATGTCATCTATATACTCGATTCCCAAAATCTTCGGGTCTTCATCATGTACTCATGATAAAGGTTTTCTACACCTCCTTCCATAAAGCACTTCGTGGGGTGCAATCCTGATGCTAGCTTGATGACTGTTGTTGTATGTAAATTCCACCTGTGGTAAGAGCCTTTCCCATGGCTCCCCTTTATCTATTACACACAACCTCAATAGATCTTCCATAGTTCTGATGGTCCTCTCAAACTGACTGTCCGTCTGAGGATGAAAGGTCGTGATAAAGGTAAGGCGAGAACCCAAATACACTTGAACCGCCTTCCATTCCTTGGAGGTAAAGAGACCATCACGGTCGAAGACTATCGTCTTATGCCCTCCATAGTATCGTACAAAATATTCCACGAAGAGACGTACTAATGCATCTAAATGCGTCTCCTTTTTTTATTGGGATAAACCTGGCAACCTTAGTCAAGCGATCCACTATCACCCAAACCGAGTCATTCCCTGATCGTGATCGGGGAAGGCCGTGAATAAAATCCATTGTGATATCATCAAATTTCCACTCCAGAATGGGCAATGATTATAATTGTTGGAACCCCTAAGTGATTTGGTCTAGGTTCTCTTCTTAGGGTGTGACCCATATTGTATAGAAGGGTCAAGTTTTATGTGTTTCTAGAGTCTAGGTCAAGTCATTAGAGTCAACAGTACAAAGGACCAGCCTCAAACACTGCCAAAGACTCAAGTCTTAGAGAATTCAAGTTTTAGAAACATGAGATCTACATTCGTCGATCTCCGGTCGACGATAGTCGTGCTCAGCTCAACTAACTCAGAGATAAAATTCTCTGAGCTGAGCTCTACGAACTCTGTTCTTAGGTCAACTAACACTTTAACTCTCAACGCCAAAGATCTCTCAGCGCCATAGTTCACTCAAAGCCAAAGCTTACTCAGAGCAAAAGATCACTCTACGTTATCAACGACTCTGCAACACCTCTACCCGTCAAGAAGAATATAATAGAGGGTCCGGCCGGGGCCCCACACCATATTCCACAAATAGGCGGAGACGCTACTAAATAATATCATACAACCTAACGAATCCTAACACAGAGCATTCTAGCGGAAGCTTCATGGTTGAAACCTTGAACTCAAGCAAAATAAGAATTGTCCACTAACAAAACAGGAATGTATACAACAAAAGTATCTGGCCTTAAGGCCTTACAAATTTCTCTTAACAAAGGTGTGGTTTAATGACATCGGCACGTAGACCAGCCACACATGAACAAGAAGAAACAAAATAAAGCCTTCGAGGGCAGCAGCGCAGCTTGGGCTTCAGCCCGCTAAGTCCCGCTTGGACCAGCACATCCTGCACCTACAAGAACCAATCCACCAATCGGTGGCAAACAGGGAAACAATCAGCATTCAGCTGACCAATTATAACGACCCTGCCCCTGGCACGGGGCAGCAGAATTCAATCCTTGCATAGCATTTTTCCAACAGTATGTATAGCAAACCATGCAAGACGTGCACGACCACACAGTCAATACATATCACAAACGCTGGTACAACGGCCCGACACTCCGTGCACTCAGGGCACATTTGGGTGTACCGGAAACACCGAATCCCACCAATGAGCATTTAGTCTGGCACGCAGGCCCAAGACCCTTATTATGCCGCCAATGAAAGCCCAATGCCTTGGCGCTCTCATGTCCAGCCTACATAACGCAGGTACAGATCAGCCACCCCCCGTTGCTCAAACCGCCTTGCCACTACCAAGTACATCGTACTTGAGGCCAAAAATAAAGGCGCGTGTCGGTTTCACCTTTCCTGTTCGGCACGAAGCCCTTTTTATATAGTTGCAGCCCAACGGCTCAATACCACACAAAGTGATAACTCACGGTAATAAGAGTTGAACCCAACTCTCACAATTTCCTGGACTTCCTCCAGTACTTCCTGCTGCACCAAGCGATAGGTATGCACCACAGATTGCACACAAACAATCAAATACTCGGAGGCTCCTCCGAATGCAAACAAGCATCACCAATCCAGACCAGCATGTCCAGATGGGCTTCATACAACATGCCTAGATCCGTACTCCGATTCCAGACTCTAACAAGGGGGACTTCACATATCTACCCCAAGGGACACTACAACTCACCACAGACTCGCGGGGAAGGGTTTTCCCTATGCAAATGCAGGAAAGTAGGACTTCACATGTCCAAGAAGGAAATCGTTACCCTTGGAATTCGCTTCGGAGCCATGGAGAGAAAGCAAACGGATGGAAGTCTTCGCAGCAGCCTTTCTTTCGCAAATACAAACTCGGCTCGCGATTTGGACCACCGTAGCACCACCGGTAGCCGGATTCCCTTTCTTCTTACTTCTCTTGCTCTCCTCTCTCTCTGAGCTTTTTGAAAGAGAACACACAACTCAAATGAGCTTTCTCAACTCAAATCCCGGCCTTATCAATCTAGGGAACAACCTAGGCCATTGGATCTTGGTCAAAGGAAATAAAAGGCTCAGATTAGCCTTGAATTTGATTTTCCTTGGCCAAACACGGGTTGTGACATGCCCGTATCATAGGCCGTGTTCCTGAAGCGGTGCACAACCGATTGAAAATAAACAAGAACATGGGCATTGACATGCCCGTGTCAAGCTTGACACGCCCGTGTCACCTAGCACACGACCGTATATCTGGCCGTGTCACCCCTGTAACACGATCTACAAAATCACCCGAGCAGGACACAACTAAGTCATATGCCCGTGTCCATGGCCGTGTGTCCAACACGCCCCTGTGACAAGCCCGTGTCACAGGCTGTGTCGCCTCTCGACGATAAGCTCTCGATAACTCGAGTCGATGTCTCGAGAAAAGAGGACACGCCCTGGGACACGCCTGTGTTCCAGGCCATGTACACCTAACATGCCTTGAGACACGCTCGTGTCTCAGGCCGTGTCAGCCAACCTGAATCCCAATTTTGGCTTTTAAGATTTCTGGGGTGTTACAATCCTCCCCTCCTTAAAATAAATTTCGTCCCGAAATTTGGATACAGTAGGGAGATAAAAGTATAACACAATATATGATAACGCTATGTTGCTACAACATATACAAACGAGCCAACAGGTTACAAAAATAACTCGGGAAACTAGGCTCGCATGGTCTGCTCTCGCTCCCATGTTAGCTTTTCTCAGCCACAATTGTCCCACCGGACTTTGACCATCCCGATCGTTTTGTTCCGAAACTGTTTCTCGGCTCGATCCTCGATCCGAATGGGACTCACTTTTATCGTTAGCCCATACTCAACCGGCATCTGTTCATTCTCAATCACTTGAGCTGGGTCTTTGACTGATTTTCGCAGTACCGAGATGTGGAACACATCATGCAGTCTACTCAATTCCGATGAAAGAGCTAGCCGATAGGCAGCTTCCCCAACTCGCTCTACCACTTCAAATGGACCAAGGTATCGCGGACTTAGCCTTTTCAACCGCCGAATCCGAGATACGCCTTTGAAGGGTTTAATCTTCAAATAGACCCAGTCGCCCATCGCGAACTCCACGTTCCGGTGCTTAGCATTGTAATACTTGGCTTGCCGATCCCGGGCTATTAGTAGCCTCTCTCGAATAAAGCGTATTGTTGAGTTAGCATCCTCGACTTCCTTTTGTCCCAAAAGTTTAGACTCGCCAGTTTGTGCCCAAGCTAACGGTGTACGACACTTGCAACCATACAGAGCTTCAAACAGCTCCATACCGATGCTCGCTTGGTAGCTATTATTATAGGCAAACTCCACCATAACAAGATGATCTTCCCATTTCTTACCGAAGTCCAGGGCGCACATACAGAGCATATCCTCCATCGTCCTATTGGTTCGTTCAGTTTAGCCATCTGTTTGAGGATGAAAGGCTGTACTGAATGCTAACTTCATGCCCAATAGCTGATGGATTAGCCTCCAATCTTTCGAAGTAAATCGCAGATCTCGGTCACTTACGATGCTCTGGGGAACACCGTGCAATCGAACAATCTGCTCCACATTGAGCTTTGCAAACATTTCCACAGAATCGTCCCGCTTGTTCGGTAGAAAGTAAGCCACCTTTGTCAACCGGTCTACAATCACCCAGATTGAGTCATTCCCGCATTGATATCTCGGCAATCCGTGCACTAAATCCATAGAAATATCCTCAAACTTCCACTGCGGAACCGGCAATGATTTCAGGAAACCGCTAGGCCGTTGACATTCTGCCTTCACCAAAGCACAAGTACAACACTTAGCCACATACTCGGCTATGTCCTTCTTTAAACCGTGCCACCGGAACAATTTCTTCATGTCCTTGTACATTTTTGTGCTCCCAGGGTTAATTGAGTACTTTGTAAAGTGCGCTTCATATAATAATTCTTCTCGCAATTTACCCGCACAAGGGACGCACAATCGGCCATCCTTCCGTAATAAACCATCATCCCAGGAGAATTGGTCACCCGACCCTTCCTTTGCATAGCGCTAGAGACTTTCATCAAACTCTGTTGCCTGCCGAACCCTGTCAGCAAGGTCATATTGAACCTCCATCCAGTTCAAGCATGCATCGGCCGAAGAATTCCTTTCAACACAAGATATCTCCAATGCTTCCAACTCCTTGATTAGATGCTCATCATGTATTCGCAACCAACTTGCCCGCACCGGAGTCCGACGACTCAAGGCATTAGCGACCACATTTCCCTTTCCGGGAACATTATGAATGTCGAAGGTATAGTCCCCTAGGAATTCCATCCACCTCCGTTGTCGCATATTGAAATCCTTCTGATCGAGTAGATACTTTAGACTCTTATGATCTGTATAAATATCTACCTTCATGCCATAAAGATAGTGCCGCAACAACTTTAGCGAAAAGATCACCGCCGCCAACTCCAAGTCGTGGACGGGGTAATTATGTTCATGCACTTTTAATTGACGTGAGCCATATGCAATCAACTTGCCAAACTGCAGGAGAACTAAGCCTAAGACGCTCCCTGACGCATCACTGTATATCTCAAAACCGTCTGTACCACATGGCGACGTCAAAACTGGCACCGTGGTCAAACGATTCTTTAGCTCCTCAAAAGCTCGCGCGCACTCCAGCGTCTAAACGAACTTTTGATCTTTTCTCGTCAACGTAGTCAAAGGCAAAGCAATCCGGGAGAAGTTATCCACAAATCGTCTATAGTAGCATGCCAGTACAAGAAAACTCCTGACTTCGGCCACCGAAGACATCACTGGCCAATCACGAATGACACTTATCTTGTCGGATCCACCGCTATGCCCTCTCAACTTACCACATGGCCCAGAAAAGCCACCGACGAGAGCTAGAACTCACAATTAGAGAACTTGGCATACAGCTTATTTCTCCGCAAGGTATGCAATACCAACCGCAAATGGTTTGCATGATCTTCCTCCGACTGTGAGTACACGAGGATATCATCAATGAACACAATCACAAACATATCCAAGTATTCGCGGAACGTTAGATGCATGATATCCATGAATACCGAAGGCGCATTACATAAGCCGAACAACATCACTGTGAACTCATAATGACCGTAGCGTGTGCCAAATGCTGTCTTGGGAATGTCACCTTCCCTAATCTGTAATTGGTAATACCCGGATTTCAAATCCAACTTGGAATAGACGGTTGAGCCTGCTAGCTGATCAAACAAGTCATCGATCCGTGGAATCGGATACTTGTTTTTCTCCGTCAGCTTATTCAGTTTGCGATAATCAATACATAGCCGCAAACTACCGTCTTTCTTTTTCACAAAAAGAACAGGCGCGCTCCAAGGTTACATACTTGGGCGTATGTATCCCTGCTCCAACAGCTCTTGCAACTGAACTTTCAGTTCGGACATCTCTTTTGGCGTTACCCGATACGGCGAACGGGCCACATGTTTCGCACCTGGCACCAGCTCGATAGCGAAGTCGATTTCCCTTTGGGGAGGTAACCCCGGAAGGTCCTTTGGAAACACATCAGCATACTCCGACACAATCGACACTTCACTCACACTTGCCTTCGACACCACCGCCTCTACGAGTGTGAAGAATAACTCTGCACCCTTCCGAACTGCCTTAATGACTTGGAGAGCAGATAATAACATCCCACTCATCCCTTGTATACCAATGAACTTGGTCTCTTGTTCGGTATTCTGCCCGAGTGTGACCTCTTTTGAACTACAATCTATACAGGCATGTTGCTTTTAAAGCCAGTCCATACCAAAGATTATATCAAATTCCTTGATCGACAATACTAATGTTTCCACCTTGAACTCCCGACTCCCTATCTTGACCTCAAAACCGCAAGATTTATCCGCGCACATCAAACATCCATTAGTTAACAAAACCTTTACACTGTCTGATGTGGTCCGTATAGGTATTCCGATACGAAAGACGAAAGCCTCAGACATAAACGAATGTGAAGCACCTGTATCAAAAAGTTCTCGAGCCAGACAGTCCCGTATAAGGACAAAACCTATAATACAAAAATTAAAAACAAGCACAGCACACAATCATACAATAATATTAAAACCTGCGCGCACCTGTGACGACATCGGCCTGTTTAATAGCCTTTTGTTGTCCAAGATTGAAGACCCTGGGCTGCGCGTGCGAGGCAGAAGACTCCATCACAGTCTTCCCTTTCTCCGCATAAGACACTCCCGTCTTCTTGTCACCCTTTGGAGGACCAACTTGGCAATCACGTGCAAAGTGTCCCAACTTCCCGCACGTAAAAAAGCACGAGATCCATACCCAGATGTCTCTGTCACAGTCGCAGAAGGAGCTTGTCCAGTAGACTTGGACTTATTTCCCCATCTCTTACGGTACCCAAACTTCTCTGGACGCGGAGGCTTGAACTCTTGCTTTGTCACAGCCAAGGTCCCCTTTGCTTGCCCCTTCTCATGTCCGTCTCCAAAGATCGAGCCATACAAATTAAGGCTTGAAATACCTTACTCACAGAACTCGAGAGCAAATATCGCAGCTCATCTCACAGTCCCGCATAAAACCTACTAGTCTTACGCTCTTCTTTGTCAAAGATTGTACCCGCATATCTTCCCAAACGTGTGAACTCATGCAGGTAATCATCCACACTATAATCTCCTTGAGTTAACCGTTGAAATTCCATTTCCATCGATATCCTTTGCTGCATTGGTAGATGTTGTGCCAAGAATAATCGAGAAAATTCGTCCATCGAGACCTCTTCCAATTGCCTGCCGGCCAAGTGATGCAGTTCAATCTCATCCCACCATAAACGATCCTCTCCTTCCAGTAGGAAAGTGGCCAACATAACCTTATGTCCCTCCTCAACCTTGATAGCTCTAAAGATCCTCTTGATCCTTGCAAGACAATCCTCTGCTTGGGCCGGTGAACCTACCCCAGTAAATTGTGGAGTATTGAAGCTCATGAATTGCTTCAATTGTTGATCTGCTGCCCACGGATCAACTACAGCTTCTACCGGTTCTTGCTATACCGCAGCATGTGTTGGCATCACTGCAGGACGTGCCTGCCCAGCCTGCTGAGCATTCATCACAGCAAGTACCGTTTCCGTGATGAAACGTACCGTTTCAGCGGATGGAGAAGGTGTGGGCACCTCAGTTGGTGCTGCACTTTATACAGAATGTTAAGGTTCGGATTGACCCGCAACACTTCTGGTCACCTATATATGTAAAACACACAGTTTAGCGACCAAGTAAAACGGAAAACATACAAAAAGAATACACAGGTTCAACAAACAAGTGTATTTGCATTCCTAAGTGGACATTCTTGAGTTCAAGTTAAGTGTTATAATAGCAGCACTAACACGTGCCCTCCACCCCTCAAAACAATTCGACCACGAATTCGGAAGAGAAAGACCAACAGTCTGATACCAAATTATAACACCTCTACCCGTCAAGAAGAATATAATAGAGGGTCCGGCCAAGGCCCCACACCATATTACACAAACAGGCGGAGACGCTACTAAATAATATCATACAACCCAATGAATCCTAACACAGAGAATTCTAGCGGAAGCTTCATGGTTGAAACCTTGAACTCAAGCAAAACAAGAACTGTCCACTACCAAAACAGGAATGTATACAACCAAAGTATCTGGCCATAAGGCCATACAAATTTATCTTAACAAAGGTGTGGTTTACAGACATCGGCACGCAGGCCGGCCACACATGAACAAGAAGAAACAAAATAAAGCCTTCGAGGGCAGCAGTGCAGCTTGGGCTTCAGCTTGCTAAGTCCCGCTTGGACCAGCACCTCCTGCACCTACAAGAACCAATCCACCAAGCGGTGGTAAACAGGGCAACGGTCAACATTTAGCTGACCAATTATAAAGACCCTGCCCCTGGTACGGGGCAGCAGAATTCCATCTCTGCATAGAGTTTTTCCAACAGTATGTATATCAAACTACGCAAGACGTGCACGACCGCACAGTCAATACATATCACAAACACCGGCACGACGGCCCGATGCTCCGTGCACTCAGGGCACATTTGGGTGTACCGGAAATACCGGATCCCACCAATGAGCATTTAGTCTGGCACGCAAGCCCAATACTCTTATTATGCCGCCGACGAAAGCCCAATGCCTTGGCGCTCTCATGTCCAGCCTACAAAACGCAGGTACGGATCAACCACCCCCATTGCTCAAACCGCCTTTCCACTACCAAGTACATCGTACCTGAGTCCACAAATAAAGGCGTGGGTTGGTTTCACCTTTCCTGTTCGGCACGAAGTCCTTTTTATATAGTTGCAGCCCAACAGCTCAACCCACACAAAGTGATAACTCACGGTCACAAGAGTTGAACCCAACTCTCACAATTTCCTGGACTTCCTCCAGTACTTCCTGCTGCACCAAGCGACAGGTATGCACTACAGATTGCACACAAACAATCAAATACTCGGAGGCTCCTCCGAATGCAAATAAGCATCACCAATCCAGACCAGCATGTCCAGATGGGCTTCACACAGCATGCCTAGATCCGTACTCCGATTCCGGACTCTAACAAGGGGGACTTCACATATCTACCCCAAGGGACACCACAACTCACCACAGACTCGCGGGGAAGGGTTTTCCCTATGCAAATGCAGGAAAGTAGAACTTCACATGTCCAAGAAGGAAATCGTTACCCTTGGAATTCGCTTCAGAGCCATGGAGAGAAAGCAAATGGATGGAAGTCTTCGCAGCAGCCTTGCCTTCGCAAATCCAAACTCGCCTCGCGATTTGGACCACCGTAGCACCACTGGCAGCCAGATTCCCTTTCTTCCTCCTTCTCTTGCTATCCTCTCTCTCTTAGCTTTTAGAAAGAGAACACACAACTAAAATGAGCTTTCTCAACTCAAATCCCAGCCTTATTACTCCAGGGAAAAGCCTAGGCCATTGGATCTTGGTCAAAGGAAATGGAAGGCTCATATTAGCCCTGATATTTATTTTCCTGGGCTGAACACGGGTTTGACTCGCCCGTGTCATAGGCCGTGTTCCTGAAGCGGTGCACAACTGACTGAAAATAAACCAGAACACGGGTATTGACATGCCCGTGTCAAGCCTGACACGCCCGTGTCACCCAGCACATGGTCGTGTATCTGGCCGTGTCACCCCTGTAACACGATCTACAAAATCACCCGAGCAGGACACAGATAAGGCACTTGCCCGTGTCCATGGCCGTGTGCACAACACGCCCCTATGACATGCCCGTGTCATAGGCCGTGTCGCCTCTCGACGATCAGCTCTCGAGAACTCGTGTCGACGTCTCGAGAAAAGAGGACATGCCCTGGGACTCACCCGTGTTCCAGGCCATGTACACCTGACATGCCCTTAGACACGCCCGTGTCTCAGGCCGTGTCAGCCAACCTGAATCCCAATTTTGGCTTTTGAGATTTTTGGGGTTTTACAGACTCAATGCTAGATGTGTTATTATCTCAACGCCATCAGTTTGACCTAGTTCTAAGGTATACTAATTTCACATTCTCAGGTCGACGAACTTAGAGCACAGTATCTGTCAGTTTATGCAGTGATGTTGTTTACAGATCACAGGTCGACGAAAGTTGATCATAGGTCGACGAAAGCTGATCACAGGTCGACGAAGGTGATCACAGGTCGACGAAAGTTGTTCTCTGGTCGATGAAAACTGCAAGACATATTATTATTTATTCTTTCCTTTTCTGTCTCCTTATTTTATATCTATTATAGGCCGTAAATTCCCTGGATAATCAATGCACTTATATCCTTTGAATCAAGCCGTTACTGGAAGCATTGATTGCAAATATCCTCCATGGAATTAATTGCTTATATCTCGAAATAGACATAGAATAGAATATATAACAGCATACTTACCGTTTTCATTTCCCAGATTTCGGCTACGCATTTATTGCAGGTTTTTGAATTCGACCTTGAGGCAATTATCAACTTGATCATCTCTCTGCCAGAATCAAGTGAATACAGAAAAACTCTTTGAGATCAACAAGAAGTGCAGTGCATACAGTTCTCAGAAAATCAACTGCTCTCAAAAGAAGAAAGAACAACAATCACAATCAAGAGTCCTTCTTCTTCACCTTCTTTGTTTTCAGGTACCTCGAGTGACAAGAATAATCAAATAAGTCAAAGGATCTCTGAAGAGTTGATCATATCGCAAAAGGCCTACTCACCCTTAGCAAAGCTTCCACTCCTGAACTATTCAAGATTTCAGGGGGAGCTTTGACAACACCACAGAATCCACATAGTCTTTGGTGGAGATGACGACCCCCAAGTTTTTGATGACGACACGCTAACGGACGACCCTCCTTCGTCTCCAATAAAGGACTCGCGTCGCCATGGAGTTCGTATGGAGCAGCGCTACAATCTCCGTCCTCGGCGCAAGACAAATAACTAGTTGAACTTCTTCTATTTTTAGCTTGAGAGCATTTTTCTTTTTAGCATGTTTTACTTGTTCATTTGGAGTATGTTATTTTATTTTGGCTGCATGTAGCCTTGGAGTGTGTTATTTTAATTTGGGCAACATATAGCCAATACTTGGAGTTAAGCCTATATATAGGCATGTAGTGTTTTGTTTAAGCTTAGTTGAATGAAGAAAATCCTAAACCCTAATCTTTCCTAAAATTCTCTCTCTCTCTCTACCTCTCTTAGCCGCCCCCTCATTCTCTCTCTCCCTCTCACCATTCGGCCAACCCACTCCCTCCCCTTCCTCTTCCAAACTGCCACCACCCTCCTCTACATTCCCAAATCCGGCCGCCCTTCTCCACCCTCTCCCTTGGCCGCCTACTCTCCTCTATCTCCACAACCCGAGCCCCACTTCCCATAGCCGGACGACCACCAAAGCTCCACAACCCGAGCACCACCTTGAAGAACAAAGAAGCCGACCACTCATCTTCTCTTGGAGTGCTATCCGAGAAAAGGTTTCCTTCTCCGACGAGGGATCTGGGTATCAGTGTGTAGCGGCCAAGGCGGACGATCTATCTCTCCATCCGGCGCAACTCCGGCAGAACCGTGGAAGAGTTATCCTTTGAAGGTAGTCGGAATCATCTATTCTGACTTGGGTAACAAACCTCTCCACTCAAGTGTGATTCCCTCTTTGTATTCTAGTGGTTGGAACGATTTTTGGTTTGGATTTGAATCGTTAGATTCTTCGTGGTTTCCTTTTGATTTGCACCTCTCTTAATCGCGTTGTTTTCCGGAAGGGTTTTGCGAACCCCGTAGTTTTGTTGGGAGAGAACTACCATTTCTCGATCGCATTTTTGGTAGACTCTTTTGGTACAACCTCGCTTGTCCGGACCGGGTGGGTCCCTTTTGCTTTGGAGAACATAAATTAATAGTCGTTTGTTCAACCTTTCAGTGGTGTGGCTACCGTACGTTGGTAAACTGCGATATTTTGTTTGCGAGTGTGCTATGGTTAAAGCTTGTGTGAGTGTAATAGTGGAGTTAGAGAGGCGTCCACTTTATTCCCCTAGTCCTTAGTGCGTTTGCGGTAGAGGCCTACATCAATTTGGTATCAGAGGTGGTTCTTGTCAATTTTTTAATTGGCACCCTCCCCTGTTATTATTGCACGTTAGCCCGCACTTCTGTGTGCACGTTTGTTGTCAAAAATCGCAAAACAAAAATATTTCTGGTCTGCCAATAGCGGTGTAGATTTCTGATTTTTCAGCAAAAAAAATCCAATTTTTTTTTATAATCCTCATTTTATTTCCAGTAAGAAAATCAAAACAAAAAAATATTTCCGTATATTCGTCAAGCGGGATTAAATCCTTCTGTGGTCTGTCTAAGTCTGTTATCTTCACTTATGCATGCACACTAGGCTAGGTATGGAGTATCCTCCGTCGTCTTCTAATATGGATGATGACCGGGGTGAGGGTTGTGCCCTCACTGAGATTGAGGAACTCCGTCAGGATTTCACAGAGCAAATGATGGCTATTAGGGAGGCACTTCACGGAATGGGATTATAAT
This sequence comes from Platanthera zijinensis, assembly GCA_039513925.1. Taxonomy (NCBI): domain Eukaryota; kingdom Viridiplantae; phylum Streptophyta; class Magnoliopsida; order Asparagales; family Orchidaceae; genus Platanthera; species Platanthera zijinensis. The sequence continues at coordinate 97,560,592 of CM077096.1, read as the reverse complement.
AAGGGGCACCCCGTAATCAACCCGCTCACCAATGGGTGGGAGAAAATCACAATCCTTACCCCCACCCTCCTAATGAGCACGCTCCACGAGCACCTTACGAGTTTGATCTTACTCGGGCCGTCCGAGTCAAGTCTCCATCCTACGATGGATTGGGAGATCCCTAAGTCTTCCAGGACTGGGTCATGGAGATCGAATGTTATTTCGAGTGGTATGCTCTGAACGACGCGGATAAGGTGCGAGTAGCAAGGATGAAGTTTCTAGGGCGTGCTAAATTTTTTGGCTAAATGAGGAACGACGTTTGAGAGTCGAGAACGGTGCGTTGCCCATTGGTTGGGATGACATGAAGGCTAGGCTTACAGAGCAGTATGTCCCCACGTATCACCGAACACAGATTTTCGATGATTTAGCTACCCTTAAGGAAGGGACCAGGTCGGTTTCTGAGTACATGAGTCTGACGAAGGACATGATGGTTAGGTGTGACATGAAAGAGATTCCCGAGGTCACCCTCTCCACGTTTCGTAAGTGACTAAACCCCGACATCCAAGGAAAGCTTCTGCGTTACGGTCACACCGATTAGTACGTCACTTTCAACGCTGCCTTAGACATAGAGAAGCATAATGTGCTTAAGGGTAAGACTCGCTCGTTCCAAAAGGGCAAGTCCATCTTAGGACCGCCATCCACCTCCACCTATAAGGACAAAGGAAAATATCAGTCCCCCGACTCGACCTCCATAGTTGTAATAGCTAGGAATAATAGAAACCCCTCTGGTGAGAGAGTCCCAGTGGGTAGGGTCAACAGAACGAATGTCACCTATTTCGCTTACGGGATCCAAGGACACTATGCTAGTGATTGTCCTACTAAATGCAAACCATTAGCCCTATTAGATTCCACTGGCGGGTCAGACGACCTTACTTACGAGGCGGGAGAAGAGAGCGAGTCGGACGGAGTGCCTAGTGATATGGAGGATGACTCCCATATTATGGTTATGAGGTGTATCCTGGCGACCCCACGAGGATTAGATGACTGGAATAGGACGAACATTTTCACGTTGAATTTTAAGAGTGGTGAAAAATGGTGTAGGTTGATCATCGATAGCGGTAGTTGCATGAACATTATTTCTGAAGCCGGGGTGAAGCGTATGTCACTTGCTGCCGAGCCACACCCTCACCCTTATAAGGTGGCATGGGTAAAAAAGTCATCCCTCCCTGTGTCGAAGCGATGCGTGGTACCCCTTACCATCAAAGCTTATTCTGAACAGATTTGGTGTGACGTCATCCCTATGGATGCTTGTCATGTCTTGCTGGGTCGCCCTTGGTTGTAAGATCATGACGTTACCCACTTTGGTCGAGCCAACACTTACGAGTTTAAATTTAATGGCCGAACCATTATCTTTAAACCCGCTCTGCCAAAGGATCTTTCGGCCCCCTCCAAGGATACGGTCGTCCCGGTCGAGAAGCAAACGTTGAGTCTGATTGGGAAGAAAGAATTGAGGAGTACTACCTTTGTAGACGGTGTCCTCTATACTTTAGTGTGTCTGCAAGTTAAGGAAGATGCGGCAATGTTTTAGAATTTGCCGCCGGCATTGAGAAAAATCTTGGATGAGTTTTTGGATGTGTACCCGGACGAGCTACCGTCTGAGTTACCCCCCATGCGGGATATCAAGCATGCCATTGATTTCATTCCGGGCTCCTCATTGCCCAACCTCCCGCATTATCGTCTAAACCCCTCCGCACACTTAGAGTTACAAACACAGATTTCAGACTTATTGCAAAAGGGTTTTGTCCGCCATAGCATGAGTCCGTGTGCCGTACCCGCCTTACTTGCCCCCAAGAAAGACGGCTCTTGGAGGATGTGCGTGGATAGTAGAGCCATAAATAAGATCTCTATTAAGTACCGGTTTCCCAACCCTCGCTTGGACGATTTATTGGACATGCTAGCCGGTGCCACGATCTTCTCGAAATTGGACCTTAGGAGTGGCTACCATCGGATCCGAATTAGGGAAGGGGACGACTGGAAAACCGCATTTAAGTCTAAGGAAGGGCTCTACGAGTGGTTAGTTATGCCGTTTGGGCTTTCCAATGCGCCGAGCACGTTTTCGAGGATGATGACCCACGTCTTCCAACCCTATATGGGAAAATTCATCGTGGTATATTTTGACGATATTTTTGGTTTTTAGCACCTCCACGATCGATCACGAGTCACATTTAAAAATCATCCTTACCAAGCTGAGGTCGGAGAAATTGTTCGTGAATATTAAGAAGTGTACTTTCCATGTGTCATCGGTTGAGTTCCTCGGTTATATCGTTAGTTCGAAGGGGATTCATGTAGATCCCAAGAAGGTGCAAGCCATTAGAGATTGGCCTGAGCCCGCCAATATTCGGGATGTTAGGAGTTTTCACGGGCTCGCTACATTCTATCGGAGATTTATTAAGGATTTTAGCAGCATTATGGCCCCCATCACCGAGTGCATGAAAAAGGGTGAATTTACATGGACGAACTCGGCTGTTAGAGCGTTCTAATTAATAAAAGCGCGCATGTCGGAAGCCCCCCTCTTGCGACTACCGGATTTTACCAAAGTTTTCGAATTGTCATGTGATGCGTCAGGAGTGGGAATTGGCGGAGTATTGAGTCAGGAAGGCCACCCTATGGGGTATTTTAGTGAAAAACGGGCGGGTCCAAGATTAAATTATTCCAATTACGATCGGGAGTTTTACGCGGTCATTAGATGCCTCCAACATTGGCATCATTATTTACTTCCTAAGGAGTTTGTCATCCTACCCGATCATGAAGCGCTAAGATTTATTAACTCTCAAACTAAGGTTAGTCCTAGGCATGCCAAGTGGGTCTCCTATCTGCAGGAGTACACTTTCATTATCAAGCACCTTAAAGGAACTCTCAACCGCGTAGCCGACGCTCTTAGTCATCTTTCGTTATTATTATCCACGCTAGAAGTTAAGGTGATTGGCTTCGATAGGATTAAAGATGAATACGTCCACTGTCCAGATTTCAAGGATATCTATTTCACCACTCAGGACGACTTGCCTACAACCATTACTTCTTTTTACATTCGTGACGGCTATTTATTTAACCATTCGAAGCTATGCATCCCCCGTTCCTCCCTACGACACTTCATAGTGTGGGAATTACATAGCGGAGGACTAGGTGGACATTTCGTTCGTGACAAGACGATCACGTTAGTAGAAGATAAGTTCTATTGGCCCGGTCTTAAGGCCATGGTTAGTAAGATCGTGGGAAGTTGTCGAGCGTGCCAAGTAGCTAAAGGGAACAAAACAAATACGGGGCTTTATACCCCTCTTCCGATTCCTTCTATCCTTTGGGAAGACATTAGCATGGACTTCATTCTCGGCTTCCCAATCACATTTAGACGTCATGACTATATCTTAGTTGTTGTAGACCGTTTCTCCAAAATGGCCTATTTTATCGCGTACAATAAAACCAACGATGCGTCACACGTTGCACAATTGTATTTTAAAAAAGTAGTTGGCCATCGTGGCGTTCCAAAATCTATAGTTACCGATAGGGATGTGAAGTTTACTAGTTATTTTTGGAAGACCCTGTGGAGGATTATGGGCACCAAACTTCTATTCTCTTCAGCTTACCACCCGCAGACGGATGGGCAAACCGAAGTTGTAAATAGAAGTTTAGGTAGTTTGCTCCGATGCCTTGTAGGAGACCACAAGGGTACATGGGACCTTATCCTCCCTCATGCTCAGTTAGCGTATAATAATTCCAAAAATAGGTCCACGGGTTTGTCCCCGAATGAGATCGTGCATGGTTATAAAGCACCCTTGCTACTTGACTTGTTTCCGTTATCGCCATCTTTTAAGTCAAGTCAATTTGCACAGGACTTTTCCTCTCACATCCATGATCTGCACAAGCACATAAATGAAACGCTTACCACTCAATACGCATCTTATCAAGTTAATGCCAACGCACATAAGAGAGTGTCTCCCTTGAGAGTTGGTGATTTAGTCATGGTGCGTCTCATCCCTGAATGGTTGCCTACGAGCACCTTAAAAAAGTTAGCGGATCGGCGAGCGGGACCTTTTCGGATTTTAAAGAGGTTAGGAGACAATGCATTTCTTTTGGAATTACCAACTGATTGGGGGTATTTCCCCCTTTTTTAATGTTTCGGATTTAACGCCATATATTGCTCCGCCACTAGAATTATCTTCCTGTCCGTTTAGTTCCACTACAAATTCTAATGGGTATGGGGTTGAGTGGGGTAAGGGATCGCTCTCTCAGTCGGTCTCCAACGGAGGTACGCTAAATGTTGATGATATAGATTTTCCCCCTTTGCTGCCTAATGCTTTTCCCAGGTTTACAAGGACAACGTTTTTGCGAAAAAGGATTCTTCGGGATGATGTGTTTCCCACTGCAGATGGAGACGTGCGCCGCTACTTGATTCGTTGGCGTGATCTCCCCGCCTCTGATGACTCTTGGCTCCCGGAAGCGGAGGTCGCTCTGTTGGATGGTGTTCTTCTACGACGGTATCTTCAAGCCAACTCATCGGTGATAAATCCTTTCAAGCGGGGGAGGATTGGTGGAGATGATGACCCCCAAGTTGTTGATTACGACATGCTAATAGATGACCCTCCTTCATCTCCAACAAAGGACTCGCGTCGCCATGGCATTCGTATGGAGCAGCGCTACAATCTCCGCCCTCGGCGCAAGAGAAATAACTAGTTGAACTTCTTCTATTTTTAGCTTGAGAGCATTTTTCTTTTTAGCATGTTTTACTTGTTCATTTGGAGTATGTTATTTTATTTGGGCTGTATGTAGCCTTGGAGTGTGTTATTTTAATTTGGGCTACATATAACCAAGACTTGGAGTTAAGCCTATATATAGGCATGTAGTGTTTTTTTAAGCTTAGTTGAATGAAGAAAATCCTAAACCCTAGTCTTTCCTAAAATTCTCTCTCTCTCTACCTCCCTTAGCCGCACCCCTCATTCTCTCTCTCCCTCTCACAATTCGGCCATCACACTCCCTCCCCTTCCTCTTCCAAACCGCCACCACCCTCCTCTACATTCCCAAATCCGGCCGCCCTTCTCCACCCTCTCCCTTGGCTGCCTACTCTCCTCTGTCTCCACAACCCGAGCCCCACTTCCCATAGCCGGCCGACAACCAAAGCTCCACCACCTGAGCACCACATTGAAGAACAAAGAAGCCGAACACTCATCTTCTCTTGGAGTGCTATCCGAGAAAAGGTTTCCTTCTCTGACGAGGGATCTGGGTATCGGTGTGTAGCGGCCAAGGCGGACGATATATCTCTCCATCCGGCACAACTACGACGGAACCGCGAAAGAGTTATCCTTTGCAGGTAGTCATAATCATCTATTCCGACTTGGGTAACAAACCTCTCCACTAAAGTGTGATTCCCTCTTGGTATTCTAGTGGTTGGAACGATTTTTGCGTTGGATTTGAATCGTTAGATTCTTCGTGGTTTCCTTTTGATTTGCACCTCTCTTAATCGCATTGTTTTTCGGAAGGGTTTGGCGAACCCCGTTGTTTTGTTGGGAGAGAACTACCATTTCTCGATCGCCTTTTTAGTAGACTCTTTTGGTACAACCTCGCTTTTCCGGACCGGGTGGGTCCCTTTGGCTTGAGAGAACATCGTCCAATAGTCGTTTGTTCAACCTTTCAGCGGTGTGGCTACCGTACGATGGTAAACTGCGATATTTTGTTTGCGAGTGCGCTGTAGTTAAAGCTTGTGTGAGTGTAATAGTGGAGTTAGAGAGGTGTCCGCTTTATTCCCTAGTCCTTAGTGCGTCTGCGGTAGAGGCCTACATCAATCTTCTCATTTTGACTTGAGAAAAGAAGACTTCCATCAACCTCTCTTCCCCACCTCTGTATAGAGTTTTAATTCCCTTCAAAATTATTCCGGTTGCAAGTCTCCTTCCAAAAGTCTTGGGTTGGTTTTTGAGCACCTGATCAAAAGCTCATTGGTGGCAGTCACTTGATCAAAACCTATAGTTGATTCCTACCTAGGGTGGTAGAAGAGTGGATGTACCCAAGTTTGGGGAACCATTATAAAAATTCTTATGTTGTCTGTGTGGGATTGATCTTCCTGTGTGCTTGTGCTGTGATATGTTTTGCTATGTAGCTTAGTTATCTTTTATCTAGTTCATCTGCTGTACTTGTACACTAATACACCTATATCATAGTAAAATATTTTATTAAAGACTTCTATTTCAGCAAAAATAAAAAAGATTTTAAATACTCTATTCACCCCCCCTCTAGAGTTTTTCAGAGCTTACCCTATCTTTCAGTAACAATCCTCTAGGGCTCTTGCACTCCACCTTCACCTTCTGGCAAGCCTCACAGTGTGAAACATAATACTTACACTCATCATTCTTGGCCAAAACATGGTCTTTCATAAGTCACTATACATCTTGGAAATCCTAGGATGACCTAAATACTTGGAGCAATGCGCCTCTCTCAAGATATCTTCCCAGATTTCACCGTCCTTGGGAATATAGAGCTTTCCACGAAAATGAATGAGGTCATCCTTCAGAGTATACTCTTCAGTAGATCCATCATCAATTTTCTTAATCACAAGGGCTAGAGCAACATCCTTCCCTTGCTCTGCCCGAATTCTATCTTGAATGTCATAAATTATACTCATAGCAGTTATGTACTCAGTATACTTCTCATAATGATCCTTACACACCAACGTTATCTCCATCTCCTCGAGCACTCGTGCCAATTCCATACTCATCATCCAAGACTCAGGGCTCGACTCTGGTACTTTTTTGCTCAATGCATCAGCTACAGAGTTTGCTTTCCCGGGGTGGTAGTTCAATGTAAACTAGTAATCACATAAAAATTCTAGCCGTCTCCGCCACCTCAAATTCAACTCCTTTTAAGTATGAACATACTTCAAATTCTTATTGTTCGAAAAGATTTCACAGTGGATGCCATATAGATAGTCCTCCAAACCTGTAAGGCAAACACTACTTCTCCCAACTCCAAATCATGTACTCGGTAATTAATCTCATGGTTCTTCAACTGTCTTGAAGCGTACACAATCCCATGCCCATACTGCATTAAGACTGTTCCCATCCCTTGATATGAGGCATCAGTGTAAACTTGAAATCCTTCTTTCTACGATGGAAGAGATAGGATCAGAGCAGGTGTAATTCGATCCTACAGCTCTTGGAAAGCAGCTTCATACTGGGGTGTCAAATCATATGGCACACCTTTCTTTGTTAGGGCAATGAGAGGAAGGGAGATCCTTAAAAATCCTTTCATAAGCATGCGATAATATCTAGTGTGTCCAAGAAATCTTCATACATTGGCCGCCGACTTCAAAGGCGACCATTCCTTTACATCACACACCTTGGCCGGGTCCACTGCTAATCCAGCACCACTAATCACATGCCCAAGAAGACAACTTCTCAGAGCCAGAACTCATACTTGCTGAACTTAGCAAATAGGGAATTCTCTTTTAGTTTCTACAAAACTAAGGCCAAGTGCCCCGCATGCTCCTCTTCCGTTTTCGAGTAGACCAGAATGTCATTGATGAAGATGATGACAAAGATGTCCAAATACGGTTCAAACACCATGTTCATCAAACTCATGAACGAGGAAGGGGAATTCAGGAGCACGAACGACATCACCATGAACTCGTTTAAACCATATACCGAACTAAACGCTATTTTTTGAATGTCTTCCCCTTTAATCCTCAATTGATAGTACCACGAGCGCAAATCCAATTTGGAAAACCAATGCGCTCCTACCAACATATCGAATAACTCGTCGATCCAAGGTAATAGATAGGTGTTCCGCATAATCAGTTGGTTGAGTTCTTGGTAGTCAATGTACAGCCGTAGTGATCCATCTTTCTTCTTAACAAACAAAACAGGGGCTCCCCAGGGTGATGAACTTGGACGAACAAACCCTAATTCTACTAGCTCCTGTAACTGTACACTAAACTCAGTGAGTTCCTTTGGAGCCATTCGTTAAGGGGTCCGAGAGATGGGCTTAGCACCCGGTACTAGTTTAATTTGAAAGTTCACTTATCTATGCAGGGGCAAGCCCGGTAGCTTCTCGGGAAAAACTTCGGGGAAATCGCGCACTACCCGCACATCTTCCATGGTTGTCGCCACCTCTTTTAGCTCGAAACATATCATATATACCTTATCCCCTTTCATATGAGCCTTAAGGGCCTAAATAGAAGACAATAATGTACAGGGTGCAAATTTGATACCTTGTAAAGTGATCTCTGATTCTTCATGCCTCTGGGTGATTTGCTTCGCCGCGTAATCAATCCTGGCATCATGCTAGTCCAACCATGTCATGCCCAGAATAAGATCAAATTCTTGCATTCTCAACACCATCGTTGGGGTTTCAAAAATCTTTCCTCATATATACTTCCAAGTCGCACTTGGCGGACGACGTCATCTCGGAGCCGTCTGGGAGGCGTACTCTCCGAGTGATACCAGTGAAGTATTGCATGCCATTTATATCTTTTACGATGTCCGCCGAGAGAAAAAAATGTGTTGCACTAGTATCAAATAAGGTGTGAGCTGGTTTCCCACTAACAGTCGCGGTGCCTAAGTACCAAATTATGACACCTCAAAGCTAAGTTCCTAGCATAACTTAGGCAAGCTAAGGACAAATGCTCATAATTATATTAATCAAATTCTGACATACATGCGATCACATCTTGAGGATTTCGCTTCGTAGTAATGTCCAGAGAAAACATATGCTCTCTAGCAGGTTCAGGATTTCTTACTCGTGGTCCTCGTCCTCGACCATGACCTTGTACTCGTCCTCGCGGGGCTGCCGGAGGAAAAATAAGGGAGCATCTCCTCCTAACTGCAGGCAATAACGTTTGATGTTGCTCGGCTTGTTACACTAGATGCAAACTCGCTCGTATTTCTCTCTAGGCTACGGATACATTTATTGAGGTGGAGGTAGTGCTAACTGCTGGGCTGAGCGTTCCATCCTAAAATTCTAGTGGAAACGACAGCCACCTCTTTGATTTCCTCTTCCACCACTATTATTTTATCTATTCCTATAGATGGGGCCTGCTTCCATCATGCCCTCAGTGGGTCTCTTACCACTTCCCAAGTGATCTGCCTCCAACCTTTTTGCCATATCGAGTATCTCCGCCAAGCTCACGTCTACTATAATTAAAAGGGCTTGCCTTATGTGATCTCGCAAGCCATTGTAAAACCATTTTGTGTACCTGTGGTCATCTTACTAATAGGATTCAACAAATCTTTCAAGGTGTTAAAAATCCCTTTGATATTCTATCATGGACTTTGATCCTTACTTTAATTGCAGAAATCTCTCGTCAAGCTCATCTCGAGCAATAAAGGGAAGGAAGTGTTCCAAGATGGCTTCGAAAAATTCATTCCAACTGATCTCAATGTATACTCGGCCTTGGAAATTGGAACCCATGAGGGACTTCCACCACCTCTTAGCGTGTGTTTCCAAGATTGACACAGCTAAGGTCACAGCCATACTGGTTGTACATCTTATTCCGGCCATAATCTCTTGCACTGTGTCTAGCCATTTTTCAGTACAGACATCCGACTCCGTCCCATGCAAAGCAGGCGGGGAGAGGGCTAGGAAGGTACTCAACTTGTTAGATCCCGAGGCTTGTTTCTGCACCGGGGCCTGCTGGTTTCTAAACACATCTATAATTGTTGTCAGAGTTTGTCCCAGTTATGACTGTTGAAACTAAGTAGTGACGGAAGGGGCAGGAGTGCCCTCTACTGGCTCTACACGTGCCGGGATCTACAAGTAAACATACAAACCTAAGGTCAGGTTGGCTAATCGTAGGATAATAGCGGGACATACTTAGTGTGAATTACACATGGGCACACCACTACTTCCGCTATGTCAGTTTGTTCGCAAACTGACCAATCGAGCGGGGGCGGCACCATTGTTCGATGACTTCTTTAGTTCAAGATCGTTGTAAGCTGATACCATTTGTAGGACCCCCCTCCCGGAACACAAAATAAGGTCGAGGGGAGTCTTATGCCCAGAACAACCTCCTTGTGGTAGCATCAGCACACGGGCTAACCTGTACCACAAGATTCCTATCCTGTCGGCCAAACTAATATCATCCATGCCAACCCAACATAAAGAAAATAAAATAGAAGTCAAAATCCACACAAGTATATAAGCCCAAACAAGTACAATAATAATAAGAAGCTACAACACTTCTTTAATATCAGAGTACACAAAATTGCCCAAAGGGATACAATCATGAGTCTCTCAAAAACTCACATCCATAACTGACGGCAGTGAAGGTAACATAGTATCAGGCCCTGTCATCCTGGCTTGGCTGCCCTCCTGTATGACCTGTTACTGCTGCTCTATCTACGAGATTTCCTCCTAAAATGGAAGGCATAGCAAAATTAAGTCATAAATAATAAGTGTATATCACATCCACTCCCCCGACGACTCATAGGAATCGGGTGATAGAAGGAACAAGGGTATAATATATAAGTAAATAGTAGTACAAGCAGGTGCAGAATCTATATATCATGAGTAGTAATAGCAGCAATGTATAACATTATTCTAAACATTCTAATCTAGCAGTTCTACTCAAATCATATCAATCCATTAAGCATATAAATCTACAGTAGGAAAGTAACTTTACTTATAAAAATGCCCATACAAATTTATAAGTTAAGGATCGGTTTAGCATTAAAGTAACTCATCAAATAAGAGTGTCTATACAAACTTATATGATAAGGATCTATGCGGCACAATGCAATGATATGAATACAATATGATGACTCACCCATGCTCACACACACACACACTGCTACATCGATACAGACGTGTAGTTCCCACTTTTCGAGCAGGTAGCTACCCTCTCAGGCATCATCCGTCGTGGCTAGACGGTGATAGTGAAGCGAGATTTCCACTACTAGGCGGGCATCTACACTACCAAGCCAAGGCCTCCGTACGCCTAAACTCTAAGAACACAACAGTTGAGCTCCGTGTGTTCTATGGCTCAGAGGTGTCTCAGGTAGATGTGCACCAAGAACACAGCCCAAACTTGCATATCTTTGTGGCATGGAAGGAGCCTATGGGAGTGTATCACCACATGACTAAGCCCAACCATCCACTTTCCCGGGAAGGAGCCCCGGGAATGAGCACCGAGGACCAAGACCAATCGTCCTAATTATATCGGTCAAATCCCGTCGGTGTGATGACTAGCGAGCCCATAGACCTGCAACACTATCCTTAACCCAAGATTATGACACCGCATGTCAACTCACACCGCATGCAAATTAACATAACCTTGCCATCAACCATCCATGGGCTCCAACCGATTCCCTTTCCATCATTACTAATCCAGTGCTCAATAGAACTCAAGGGCTCCACACTAAGACCTTTATCATCATTAAAAATCCAGTACGGTTAAAAGGTCACGCACTTACACCCTTTCACATTTCTGTGCTCCCAAGCAATTAAGGGTTCAACATTAACACAGGTGGCAAGCCACCTTGAACGACATAATAATCCCATACTTCTACCCGTAGGGAGACACACTCTAAGAAATGGACTATACTTGAGATCACGATTCAACACATTTCATATCAAATGAGATTTACCTAATCTGATTCCTTATAATCAAGCATTCACAAACAATTATGCTTTCATATATTTGTCATAATAATATATTAACTCTCTGCATATCCATCAAGCACGATAACATAAGTATAGATAACACATTTAATTATCGGGCACCACACCCTCTTTAAAAACTTGAATCATTCATCGGATTATAATCACGCGCATCCTTACCGTATTTTACAAGTAGCCATTTGTACAACCAAATCTTATCAAGCCTTTTATTCACTAATTTCCCCGAACCATTTGTTTATTAAATTACTTAAACCATTGTTTATCTCGGTTACATATAACTAGGCTCATCCAAAGCTCAACATCATCTTGCTACATTTCTCCTACCTAGTCCAAACCCAGTTATACACTAACCCGAAAGCATACTGCACATATGTTGTTATCATGCAGCAACTTTGACTGGACATTTTCGGAGATATAAAGCTCCTATGAAAATGTGTAACCATCCGTTGGAAAGGTCTTTCTGAGTAATACAACTTTTATGTTCAACTCAAACCTAGATTCGGCCGTATCACACCCGAAAATTACCTCGAAGTCAGCTGCGCCCAGAAATAGATTTTTGCATGCATCTTAAAGCAAAATGAATGACATCGGTTCATATTCTTCCATTAGCCATTTGTTCAAAACCACATACAACACTTCATCCTCCCTTATTCACCCTCAAAAAACCATCCTTCTTCACGAAACCAAGTACACCATCTTCATAGCAAAGAGAGGAGAGGTTGAAGACAACTAATTTCTAGGACAAGGTCCTAGCATGGTCTTTTACTAGGAGATCTTCATCTTGCACAAGTCCAACTCTTTTGAGTCGATATCTCTCCTACAATATAACTAAATATCTAGCACTAAGGGTGAGGGTAGGGAGCTCACCTCATTTCTAGCCACGGATCTTGTCACTCTTCTTGGCAGCATCATTTTTCCCTGTTAGTATCATTCTTCTCGAAAGGAATTTCGTCCTCCAGAAAACTTGACTCTGGCAACTTCTTCATTTCTGTCGGGTTCGAAAAAAAATGGCTTGGCAAATAAGAATGAAGTGATGGCTAGGGTTTCCTGTTTCTTCGTTTTTATAAGAAAGTTTAGGGTTTGAGTCATGCCTCCACATGTCATCTCCTCATTGGACCGCCCATCATCACATTAAATAAGTCTTGTTGAAAAGACCGGTGCAATGGAGCCATCCAGCACACACCCCGAAACCCGGTTCAGCCTATACGTATGAATCGGCAAACACAGGCTTGGCTTAAAATCTCCGAAGTCAAATTCATCATATATACCTATACACACTCGACGAATCGTCAAAATTCGTCGTGATCACTCAATGCCTCATTGAGTCCAGTATTTTCTAAATCAAAGCATCGTATTCGTCGAGTTTCTCTCAACGCTTCATTGAAAGCGTCGTGATCACTCAGCGCCTTCCCAAGTCTAGTAATTTTTAAGTCAAAGCATCGGATTCATCGAGTATCACACGATGCCCCATCAAAAGCATCGTGATCACTCAATGCCTTTTGAACCCTGTCAACGCACTCGACAATTTTAAGTCCAGTATTCTTTTAAGTCAAATTCTTCTTATCTACTCCACGCTTTGTCGAGTCTAGTCGATGCACTCAATGCTTCCAGAATCTAGGATTATTCTGAGTCAAATTCTTCTATGTGTTGAGTATCAATCGACGCCTGCCCACCAGTCAACACACTTGACGCTTCGTCGAGTCTAGTCGACGCTCTCGACTCCTGTTACTAGTGCACCCTGAGCCTGAGTTATTTCTCCTGACTCAAAATGCGTGTGAGGGGTATAACACGAATTGGGAAGTTATAGTTGTGGTAGTCATTAAGCTACAAAGCGGCGTTGACTTGGTCAAGCGGCTACCGCTGGAGCTATCGTGCCACGATAGCAAGGTACCGCCTGACGATAACAATAAATTATATTTATTATCTGAGATCGTATACATTCATTTATTTTGGCACGAGGATCATAAGGCCAGGATTGCTCACGTGTTTCTTAACCAAAGGATTGTGGGAAGAGATGTTCATTTTCTATTTCACTCTTTCTCTCTAACTTTCTCTTGAACCTTAAGAAAGAAAAGGAAAAAAAATTTGAGCTTGGAGGTAACTTTTGGAAAGCTAAACTCATCCATTGAAGGAGATCTTGATCGAAGTCGTGTGCCGAAGATAGATCCACGGAGGGGAAAGCGAGGCGAGTGCTTCCATCTAGATACATTACAATTTCATGGCTCCAAAGCGATCTACAAGGGTAATGATCTTACTTCTTGGACAAGTGTATTCTTTATTTGGCATGATTGCATGGAAACTCCCATCGATTGTTTGAGAACAGGAAGTTTCCAATGGTTTGATCGGTGATATACTCGTTAGTAAGCTTGCATATAAAATGGATTCGAAGTACGGAATAGACATGTTGTGTGAAGCCCATCCAGACAAGTTCGCCTGGATTGGTGATGATTGATTTGTATTTCGTATAAGGCTCCGTGGATAAACGTGTAGTTTTATGAAGTTTTGGGGTATGCAGCTTGTTGCAAGTAGTATTGGAGGCGTGCTCTAGGAAAATACCCAGTTTTAGGACAGGAATGTTGTTTTGTTTGATATCAACCTGCAGTATCAATACCACAGGTGATAGCTCCTAGTTGATCCAGCGAGCCAACTGTGATGGATGTGAAGCCCAGGTCCAGGGGACGGGGTATGTAGCATTAGACATAATGAAGGCATGTTGTTCCTAGTTGAAGACAGATGTTGTGATTCTGTTTGATACTGCCCGACGGTAGTGCTACCACTAGCGATAGCTCCCAGTGAGCTGATTTTGTTTTTGTGAGCCCGGGTCCTGGGGATAAGGTGGATGGCAAGTTAAGCTGTGAGGCATGTAGTGCCTAACTTGGTGGCCTTGAGTGCCGACCATTTTTGGAAAATGTTGGTTATCCTATACGGGTCGAGGTGAAGTTGTACCCGCATCGTACTAGCGTGATGCTGACAATTTGAGCACGGGTAAGGCTGATCAAAACCTATCTCTTACTAGTTGGTGAAGAGGTAGCTCCTTAGTGCACCATCTAATTTTGGGAGAGACTATAAGGCATGGTGGCCTTGACGGTAAAAGCTAAATGTTAAACCATCGGTCTGGGATTGAGGATAGTAGTGGGACTTGGAATCCAGTACAATTATAATATGCCATGAGTGCACGGCACATCGGGCAATGTACGCCAATGTCTGTGATGAATGGTGCTTAAACTGCACATTCTTGCTTGGAATAAATATTGCTTGCCTACAGGGAAGGAGTACTACCACCCCGAGAAGGGGGATGGGTCATTATAAATTTGTAAGCTAAAGCTAACTATTACCTTATTTGATATGTATTTGTGGATTATCCTTGTACAAATTAAGGAGAGCCAAGCGAGAAGTAGCGGGCCGAAGTCCTTTTTGCTGTGCTGGCTGGCCCTCAAAGGTCCAAGTGCTTATTACTATTTTTTGTTTGGCCAGCCTGTATACCGATGTATGTAAAACACATTTGTGAAGGAAATAGTTTTTAAGGTCTTAAGGCAAAATAGTTTGTGTATTTTTATATCATTCCTATGTTTGGTTAGTGGACATTCCTGGTCTTGGGTTCTTAAGTAATTAAAATACATTCGCTAGAATGCAACTCTGAGTTAAGATAAGTAAATATGAGCAAGAAAACGGACAAGAGGTAAATAAACTGCAAACTTTATTGCTCCAAAAAGATAATCATTATATAGGTATGCCCTTATTTATAGAAAATGGGGGAGATAAGATAATACAACTATCGATGTGAGACTAAATACAAGTCGGGCATCCTGTGCGGTTTGTCATGGTCAAACCGCACTCTATACAAAGAACAACTGTACACCTAGCGGCTACTATGGAATACCACCACAAAGCATTGGAGGACCGCCACTCCAGGCCACCAGACCGCACCTACGGGTTTCCACCAAATCGCAGTTGCGGCTAATAATCAGACCGCAGCTGCTGCAAGAAACCTGACCGCATACTGCGGGTTGACACCAGACCGCAGTTGCGGGTAACAATCAGTCCATTGATGCATCTCCATCCAGACCATTATGGTTTCACTAGACCGCTGCCTCTTAACTCTAGACCACTGCTGCGGCTTCCTGCAAGACCGCTGCGGCTTAACTTTCGATGTACTACTGCGGCCTCAAACCGGCCCATTGGAGATGATACCAAATAGCCTGTTGTGCCAAACTGCCAGATGGCTGAATAGAGCTCACAAGAACACACTGCCAGACTGCAAGATCATACTGTATGACTGCCGACTAGACAAGCCGCGACGACTAGTTCGGCTAACCGCCCGAACTATGGTTCCAACATGTAACATCCCATTTCCTTCTAGACCCCTTAACTTAGATTAGGGTAGATGATAAGTTGTAAATATTTATAATTTTACGTAGCTTATTTATGTAGTTTTAGATTATTTTCATTATTTTTAGTAATTTTTCCTTAATAAAATGCTCCTTTTTTGTATTTATCTTCTAATTTAGTTTAAATTTGATTTCTAAAAATTTTCAGGAAAAAGTCAAAAATATCAAAGTACACGCCCGTGTACTTCATGTCACACCCGTGCCCGGGAAGATTGACCATTTTCGTGGAGCAGCGCTGGATGAAATTGCTGCCAGCGCCTGTGATCGACTTTCGTCGAGAAGCGCTTGACGAAAATGTTCCCAGCGATCTGCTCTCGACGTTCATCGAGCAGTGCTCGACGAGATTCCCCAGCGCCATTGCTCGCCTTTCGTCGACCTCAGATTGATGCTTTGCCAGCTAATTAGTCGACCAAACATTCAACGAAAACTATTCGTCAATCGCAGCTCGATGTTCGTCGAACGAATCATGACGATTTGATGCAAGACTCAGCGAATGACGTTCGTCGAACTGGACTCAATGATCAACACTCAATGCCTCCAGCAAGTCAACACTGGATGCCTCTTGTTCAACGTTCAACGTTCGTCAAACTCAACTCGACGCTCGATGTTCGACGTTCATCGATCCCAGCTCAATGCATTCACCAGTCATACCATGCTGACATGCCCGTGACAATCCTGTTACGCCCGTGACCAATACGTGTCCAATTCCAGAATCTTCTAGAAATCAACCAGTCACCAGAATTTTGCCTTCTTAAGCACGCCAGACCCGACACGCCCCCCCATGTCACGCCCGTGACCAGGGCGTGTCACATCATTTTATTTTTGTCTATAAATAAAAATTTTCTGTAATGACCAAGGGTTCAAACTTTTGTGCCAATTTTGTTATTTGTGGGCTGCTTGGGTGCACTTTTTGCTATGTAAGGAGAATTTTCTCCCCCTCTATTTTTTGTTTGTTTTAGCTTTATAATCAACTTTTTTCTTAATAAAATATGTTAGATTTTCTCTCCTTATGTTGTCTTGGAATGGATGTGAGTGCCCCAATTTTGATCTCTTTTTATCCTTTGTTTTTCTTTGTCTTTCTCTTAAAAAATGTGTGTGTGTGTGTGTATGAGTTTAACTTCAAGTTTTTATGTTTTCATAGTTTTGTTTTGCTTAGCTTTTGTTCTAGGTTTTCTTTTTATAGTTATTAGTTGTTATGTTAACTTTTATTTTCTTGTCCGTTAGGATTGTTAAAGTTTAGTTTTTTTAGTACTTTATTTTCATTTTGATGGTTTTATACAGGTGTTTTCAAAGTGGCTTTCTATCTTTTTTTTACTTAGTCTTTTTATTTTTGTAAAACTTGTTCTTTTCAACTTTTTTTTCCACTTTTTAAACTCTTTTATAAAATTATAACAATGAAAAAGTTGTTATTTTAAATTTTAAGATAAGTTTGTTTTCTTTCTCTTTTTGTTGTGTGTGTGTGAGTTTATGAGAGTAAGTTTCATTTTGATTTTTCAACTTCATGTATAGTGTGTGAGTGTATGAGATAATTTTTCTTGCTTTCTTTTATTGTTTTCTTTATCGCTTTCTCAATTATGTAGTGTGTGTGTGTGTATGAGATAATTTTCATTATTTTCTTTCAATTATGTAGAGTGTGTGTGTGTGTGCATGTGCATTTACTTCCCGCCTACTCATTCGAGTAGGACTCGCTTTCATTTCCCGCCTACTCGTTTGAATAGAACTTGTCATTTCCTGCCTACTCGTTTGAGTAGGACTCGTTATTTCCCGCCTACTCGTTTGAGTAGGACTTGTTATTTCCCGCCTACTCGTTTGAGTAGGACTTGCCATTTCAATTATGTTTTCCTTTTGTGTAACTTAGTTTTTTTTTATTATGGGTTCGATGTGCGCGTAAGTTCTTTGTTAGCGATTAATTTGTTTTTGTCTTTTGTTCCTAACGTTACGTTATTGTTATGTCTTCTTTTTATAACCATTTAGCATTTAGATTCGAACTCGGACCTCATCTTGTCTCATAATCCGTCGACATACCGATGTGTTGCTAATCGTTCTTAGCCCTCGGCATCGAAGAGCATTGGGACATATGAAATCACTCTAAATAATTAAAGGATCTTTTTCACACTTTAATTAAAGGGCTTAATGTTTGCCCCGGGTATACGACGCGTAGAACCACATATCGATGTGTGGGATCTATTTCCATTATCCATACGCTAGCTAGCCGATAAGCCGTGCGTATGGACCGATCACCCTTAGGTAAAAAGAGTTGCGTGCATACTCTCGAGAGAGGAGAAGAGTAACTCTACCTGATTGGATTCCCCACCCAATAGCAGGGTTCTTTGCGTAAAGAGGGCATTAAGAGGAATCCTTCGTCGGACGAGAGTTCGGTCGAATAGTCTTAATGTTCAGGTGAGCGATATCCCTATAGCTAGGTGACCTCATTTTTATGGAACCTCCACGGCCAAGTTGCCTTTAATTAATTTGAAAACTAAGTTCTATAATTTTTAAGAGTCATTTTAGTTTCGATCCAAATAAATGCTGAGCGTTAACCCTTCATCGAATTTATCTGTCTTTTTACAACTCTCTTTTATAACCGCTTTAATTCACTAAAACCCGACAAGTTATTTTCGGTAAAATAATAGTCCCTCCGAAAGGACTAGAAATAGTCAACAGACCCCGGAAAAGATACGACCTCGATATTCCCCACCAGAATATCCTATATTACTTGCGACAGGTGCACTTGCCTCCTATCTCACCACGTAGAACCCTTTCTCTCTACGCATATTAATTTTTTGGTGCCGTTGTCGGGGACTCTTTGTGTTGCTATTTTGAATTTCCCAATTCTATTAATTTAACCTTTTTTCTAAAAAAAGAGAAAAATTAAAAACTCTACTTAAAATGCAAAAAAAAACTTTTTTTAAGTATATATTTTAGGGTGTATGACCCGTGGACAACCCTCGGAGTCTGAAAATTTTGATTTCAATCCTAAGATCGAATGATCCCTTGCACGTATTTGATCTCAATGCCAAAATCCTTTTTTAGTCCCTGAAGAATCTATTGGAGAACCCTCTGCCGTAGTTATGGCCAACCCTAACCCTACCCAAGCGGCCGAGCGTACAATGTCTTATTATGCCCGACCTAACCTGGATGATACTGGGTATAACATTATTTCCCCTATGGTGGCGAATAATAATTTTGAAATAAAATCGAGTGTCATTCAAAATATCCAAAATGTCGTGCAGTTCGATGGACTGCCGGATGAGGACCCGAATGTTCACTTGTCTAATTTTTTAGAAATTTGCGACACCTTTAAGATTAATGGCGTCACTGATGGCGCCATTCGCATGCGCTTATTTCCTTTTTTCCTTAAATCCAAAGCAAAGGCATGGTTGAATTCACTCTCGCGAGGATGTATCACCACCTGGGTCGAGCTTGCGGAACGGTTCTTAACGAAGTATTTTCCACCCGCAAAAATTGCAAAATAGCGCGCGGACATTTCTTTGTTTGTGCAGAACGATTTCGAGTCTCTATTTGAGACTTGGGATAGGTTTTAAGAATTACTCCGCAAGTGTCTGCACCACGCGCTGCTTGCATGTTTATAGGTCCAAATCTTTTGCAAAGGGCTTAACTATCAGACGCGTCAAATGATTGACGCGGCTGACGGGGGCACTTTAAATAATAAAACACCTGAGGCTGCCCAAGCGCTGATCGAAGAGATGGCTATGAACGCCTACCAATGGAACATCCTGCGGGGACGATTAAAGCAGGCGGTCGGCCTTTTTGAAGTGGATTCCCTTGCTCTCTTAACCCTTCAAGTTGAAAGGTTAACAAAGTAGATGGCGGATATGAATAATGCCTCCTCCACTATGCCTTGTTTTATTCCACCTAACGTCTGCGTGGCTGAAGAGTTCGTAGACTTCATGGGAAATTCGGGTCCTCCTTCCTTCAACCCCAATAACAACCCTTATAGTAACAACTATAATCCGGGTTGGAGGAATCACCCCAATTTCTCTTGGAGAAATGCGAACAACGCGTAGCGCCCCCCTAATTCTTTTGCGCCCGCATTTTTCCCGCCTCCTCCTCTGAAACCTTCTCCAGTTGAGGAAAATTTTTATAAATACATAGCATCCAATGAGTCAAATATCCAGAACATCACATGATCGCTAAAAACCCTGGAACATTAGGTTGGACAACTAGCGAGAATGATGTCCGAGCGCACGCCTCGAGCACTACCGGGAAACACAGAGCCCAACCCATGGAAGAACATCAATTCTATAACTTTCCGTAGCAGTAAGGAGGTGGTTTGTCCAAAACGGATCGATCCTCAGGTACATATTTCACCTCTGACCCCTCTTCCCCCTTCTTCGATTACGCCGCCTTTACCAATTTTAAACGAAAAAATTATTTTAACCAAGGCCCTGCCATATCCGCATAGGTTAGATAATAAGCGTAAGGATGCGTAGTACAAAAAATTTATTTTACTATTAAAATAAATTCATATTAATGTTACCTTCTGCGAGTCGATCTCGCAGATGCCTAAGCATGCAAAATATTTGAAAGAACTTCTTTCCAATAAACAAAAATTAAAAAATATTTCGCATATCTCCCTCAACGCAGACTGCTCGACGACTCTTACTAATAAATTGCCCTTAAAATGAAATGACCCGGGAAGGTTTTCCATCCCGTGCATTTTGGGCAATATATTAGAAAAATACACTCTAGCAGATTTAGGCACGATCATTAATTTGATACCATTCTCGCTCTTTAAAAAATTAGGTTTTGGCACTCTGGCCCCCACTAAAATGCATATCCAACAAGCAGATTGCTCGGTTAAGTTTACCGTCGGGGTAGTGAAGGATCTTCTTGTCCGAGTTTGACAAGTTTATCTTTCCGGTAGACTTCATCATCTTGGACATCGAGGAGGACACTGATGTACCAATTATACTCGGTCGGCTTTTTCTCGCCACCTCCCTCGCATTAATTGACATAAGTAATGGTCGTCTCCTCCTTCTTGTAGGAGATGATGAGGTTACTTTCTCTATTAATCCCTCGATGGAAGACTCGTCATCGAGCAATGATTTTTATTATAATTTAGATACTTTTTTCGGAGATCATTCTTCTCCTATTTTCGAGCCAATTTTTCTTAACGATGATATTTTTGTGCTCGAAAATTTTAATTGCGAAGAGGATTCCTCTATAAGTTTGCCTTTCGAACCAATTGGTTTGAAGGACATTAGAATTAAAACCTCGCTAGAAGAACCGCCCATCCTAGACATCAAATCCCTACCCGAATCACTCAAATATGCCTTTTTGGGAAAAGATGATACCCTTCCCGTTATCATTTCTTCGCATTTGAGCGATTCAGAGACTTCCTATTTATTGGAAGTTTTACTTAAACGTCGCCACGTAATTACATGGAAAATTTATGATTATAAGGGGATTAACCCCTCTTTTTGCACCCATAAGATTTTTTAACCGATAATTGTCGCAAAACCATTTAGCCGCAGCGACGTCTTAACCCAAACATTAAATACGTCGTTAAAGCTTAAATAATGGAAATATTAGATGCGGGGATTATTTATCATATTTATGATATTTCATGGGTTAGTCCCATTAATGTCATGCTGAAGAAGGGCGGTCTAACCGTAGTGGCAAATGAGCATAATGAGCTCGTCCCAACTCGTACTGTTACGTGTTGGCGAGTGTGCATCGATTACAGAAAACTTAATGATGCCACCCGCAAGGACATTTTCCACTATTATTTTCAGACCAAATTCTGGAGCATTTATTCGGTCATCCGTATTATTATTTTCTTGATGGTTATCGGGGTTTTTCCAAATCCCCATTTCCCCCGATGACCAAGAGAAAACAACTTTTACCTGCCCATTTGGCACCTTTGCCTACCGAAGAATGCCATTTGTCCTTTGCAATGCGCCAGCTATATTCCAAAGATGTATGCTGAGAATCTTTGGCGAGCTGGTAGGAGACATTATGGAAGTATTTATGGATGACTTTTCTATTTTTGGATGCTCTTTCTCGTCTTGTCTTCTAAATCTAGATCGTGTCCTCCAGCAATGCGAGGACACGCATCTCGTTTTGAATTGGGAAAAGTGTTACTTTATGGTTCGAGAAGGTTTGGTTCTCGGCCATAAGTTTTCGTCTACGGGGATGGAGGTAGATAAGGCCAAGGTAGAAATAATAGAAAAACTTCCCCCGCCTTCCAACGTAAAATCCATTAGGAGTTTCTTAGACCACGTGGGCTTTTATAGGCGCTTTATTAAAGACTTTTCTAAAATAACAAAGCCGCTTACTCGCCCCTTAGAAAAGGAATCTAGTTTTGTCTTTAGTACCGAATGTGAGTCCGCATTTAATTTTATAAAACAAAAACTTATAAATTATCCCATTTTAGTGGTGCCCGATTGGTCCATTTCGTTCGAGATTATGTGCGATGCTAGTGATATTACCGTACGTGCCATTCTTGACCAACACATAAACAAATATTTTCATCCTATCTATTACGCTAGCAAGATGCTCACTTCCGCACAAGGAAATTAAACGACAACAGAAAAGGAACTCTTAGCCATCATTTTCGCATTTGATAAGTTTCGCTCGTATATAATGCTATTTAAAGTTATCGTGTTTACCGACCACTCTGCCTTAAAATATTTACTAGCTAAAATGGATGCCAAGCCCTGCCTTCTTCGATGGGTTCTCCTCCTTCAAGAAATTGATTTGGAGATCCGGGATAAGAAGGGCACGAAAAATTTAGCCGCCGATCACCCCTCCCGTTTAGAAAATATGGGTGTGGAAGCGCTCATCAAATCTGATATAAATGACAGATTCCCCGAGGAACGCCTCCTCGCCTTATACCATTTTGTCTTCCACGCATTGTTTCACAGATTTTTCAAACTATTTAGTTGCCCGGGTGCTCCCAAAAGACTTTTCAAGCCAGCAAAAGAAGAAATTCTTTCCTGACTTGAAAAATTTCTTTTGGGAGGACCCTTTTCTTTTTCGTATCTGCGCGGACTAGGCAGTTCGAAGATGCGTCGCGGGTGTGGAGTGCACGCAAATACTTAGGCACATCCACGAGGGTCCGATCGGTGGGCATTATCAAGCTAACCGGAATGCGTGGAAGGCTCCAGAGGCGGGCTTATTTTTGCCCACTCTTTTCAAAGACTATCACACTTTTGTGCACTCCTGCAATAGCTTGCAGCGGTTGGGTAACATCTGTTGTCGCGATGAGATGCCCCAAAATTTATTTTTAAAGTGCGAAGTCTTCGATTTATGGGGCATCGATTTTTTCGGCCCCATACCACTGTCTTTTAAAAATATTTATATTTTAGTGGCGGTCTACTATGTATCAAGGTGGGCGGAAGCGCAAGCTCTCCCCACCAATAATGCGCGAGTCATCATTACACCTCGGGCTATTGTGAGCGATAGGGGAGTGCATTTCTTTAATGCCCAAATGGCTAAGATGTTAGCTAAATACGGAGTCACACACAAACTTGCCACCACCTACCACTCGCAAACAAGTGGCCAAGTTGAGGTAGTAAATCGAGAGATTAAGAGTATATTAGAAAAAAAACGTTTCACTTAATAGGAAAGATTGGTCCGTCAAACTCGATGATGCATTGTGGGCGTATCGTACGGCATACAAAATCGCAATTGGTTGTATGTCGTTTCGATTAGTCTATGGCAAAGCATTCCATCTCCCCGTAGAACTAGAGCATTGCGCTTTTTGGGCTTTAAAACTCGTAAACCTCGATGCTAACTTAGCCACTCAAAATAGAAAACTGCAACTAAACTAGCTCGATGAATGGCGTGCAAACGATTATGAGAATAATAAGTTATATAAGGAGTATTCTAAGTTCTATCACGATCAAAAAATCAAGACCCAAATTTTTTTTTTCTCCGGGCGATCTTGTCCTTCTTTATAATTCACGTCTTGTCTTTTTCCGGGTAAACTTAAATCACGTTGGTCCGACCCCTTCAAAATTGAAGAGGTTTGGCCATATGGGACAGTACTCATCTCCCACCCAAAAAAAGGTTTGTTTAAAGTTAACGGTCATTTGTTAAAGTCATACATAGCCGTGGATCCAGTGATCGGTGTTAATGAAACCATAACCCTCCAATAACCCTGCTAAAATAGTCAGGCTGCACGACAATAAACAAAGCGCTACTAGGTGGCACCCCCACATCTATCTTTTTCGTTATTTATTTATTTTGTTTTCTATTTGTCTTAATAATGCAGGGTTTCTAAATGGGTCTCCCCGAACACGTTCTAGGGAAGTTCCTGCCCTCCCTTTTTTATTTTTGTACATATTGAATTTCATTTCTTTTTTGTTCCGCATACTTATAGTACTATATTAGGGACAATATTGGATTTAAGTATGGGGGTGTTTCCGTGCTTTCCTTTCTACACTTCCATTTTCTGCACTAAATTTTTTTTTAAAAAAAATACAAAAATGAAAACAAAAACAAAACACAGAAAAAAATTACAAAATGAAAACTCCAAAAATACCTTTTTATTATTATTGTTTTAATCAAAAACTTTAAAAAATAATTACAAAACAAACAAAATTCCAAAATATATTTAGTTTTAATTTGTAAATATTCTTTGTAAATATTTTCTGTATATATTGTAAACATTTTTGTAAATATCCTTTTCTCTTTCCCTCTTCCTTTCTTCCTCCTCTTTGTAAATAACTTATCTTTTTTTTTTCTTTCCTCTCTTGTAAATATTTGCTTAAAAATCTTAAAAATAAATTTTTTTAGAAAACAAACATAGAATATTTCAAAAAAAATTCTTTTTCACATTTTAGTATGTATATACTAAAGAAATAAACACAAAACACAATAAAGGATGATAACTTTAAAAATCCAAAAAAAACTTTAATCGAATATTCCTTCCTTAACCCTTCTTGCTCTCCAAAAATATAATTGCGAGTTTATTTATATGTGAATTTCATTAGTTCATTGTTTACTATTTGTTTATTAATTAAAGATTGATAGATTTAAATAGCCGGGTTAAGTTTTAAAGAATATCTTATGTTTTTCTTCTTATGATAGGGGACTTGTTTTAGACATTACTTCTAATTTATCTAAAGTAGAGGCACGTGTATTATGTTAGAAAAAACAACTATAGACTTCAATTATTTCTACTTCAAGATTTTTGAAATACAAGAACGTTCAATTATCAAAGTTGCTCTCAAAAGTTTTTTATTTAAAACAAGTTTTCTTCTAGAAAAATAATAATAATAATAAACCCTATCTACCCATATTTATCAAGTTTTACTTGACATGATAAAATTTCTATCCTTAAAAAACCTATGTCAATGTTTTTAAGATTTCGTTTCGTAAACATAGGCATCCAATATTTTAAAAAATTATATGTTACGGAGTAAGAAGATAAAATTCATTACTCCTATACATATACATTGAGATATATGAAGTTGTTCAAAGAAATAAAAATATATATGTTAGGAAAATAAGATTTCATTTTCCTAAAAGCATCCAAAAATTTTTTTTTTAGATGTTTGAGAAAACATTATCTCACCTCTAAACCCAAACCCTTTTCATAAACAAAGACAAACCCTTAGCCAATTTCAATGATTCTAGAAATAATTTAAAATTTTTTTAAGAGCATAATTTTAAATTGTATTATTTCCTTTAAAACTCTTATAAGCTACAGTTCATATAATTTAAATTAAATTTTGTTAGCTAACGATTACAGTTTATGCTTGCTATTTGGTTAATTCAAGAAGTCTTATTGGCCAAAACATTTCCACTATTTAAATCATTTTCGTGGATAAGGACTTAACTCTTATACCTCGGATATTTATCTAGATCTCTCTTTTAATTACTTTAAGCGGTAGCTAAATTTAGGATTTCTTTTAATTCCTTATAAGTTCATCTCCAACTTTTGCTCTGGAATAGCAAAAGCTTAAGTATGAGGGTATTTGATAAGTTGTAAATATTTATATTTTTACGTAATTTATTTACGTAGTTTTAGTTTATTTTCGATATTTGTAGTTATTTTTCTCTAATAAATTGCTCCTTTTTTTTTATATATCTTCTAACTTAGTTTAAATTTGATTTCTAAAATTTTTTAGGAAAAAATGAAAGTACACGCCCATGTACTTTATGTCACGCCCGTGCTAAGGCAGAATTACCACTTTCGTGGAGCAGTGCTCGGCAAAATTACTGCCAGCGTCTGTGCTCTACTTTCGTCGAGCAGCGCTTGACAAAAATGTTCCCAGTGATTTGCAATCGACGTTCGTCGAGCAGCGCTCGATGAGATTCCCCAGTGCCAGCACTCGCCTTTCATAGACCTCAGCTCGACATTTTGCCAGCTGATTTGTCGACCAAACATTCAATGCCAGCCTTTCATTGATCGCAGCTCGACGTTCGTCGAACGAAGCACGAGGATTTGATGCCAAACTCAGCGAACGACACTCATCAAACTGGACTCAACGATCAACAATCAACGCCTCCAACAAGTCAACACTCGACACCTCCAGTTCAATGTTCAACGTTTGTCGAACTCAACTCGATGCTCAACGTTTGACGTTCGTCGATCCCAGCTCAATGCCTTCACCAGTCATACCTTGCTGACACGCCCATGTTAATCCTATCACGCCCATGACCAACACGTGTCCCATTCCAGAAGCTTCCAGAAATCGACCAGTCACTAGAATTTCGCCTTCTCCAGCACACCAGACCCGACACGCCCCCCATGTCACGCCCGTGACCTGGGCGTTTCACATCTTTTTTTGTCTATAAATTAAAATTTTGTGTAATGACCAAGGGTTCAAACTTTTGGGCCAATTTTGTTGTTTGTGGGCTGCTTGGGTGCACTTCTTGCTATGTAAGGAGAATTTTCTCCCCCTTTTTATGTTTGTTTTAGCTTTGTAATCAACTTTTTCCTTAATAAAATATGTTAGATTTTCTCTCCTTATGTTTTCTTGGAATGGATGTGAGTGCCCCACTTTTGTTCTCTTTTTAACCTTTGTTTTTCTTTGTCTTTCTCTTAAAAATGTGTGTGTGTATGAGTTTAACTTCATGTTTTTTATGTTTTCATAGTTTTGTTTTGCTTAGCTTTTGTTCTAGGTTTTCATTTATAGTTATAAGTTGTTATGTTAACTTTTATTTTCTTGTCCGTTAGGATTGTTTAAGTTTAGTTTTTTTTACTACTTTAATTCATTTTTATGGTTTTATACAAGTGTTTTCAAAGTGGCTTTCTATCTTCTTTTTTTTACTTAGTTTTTTTATTTTTGTAAAAGTTTTATTCTTTTCAACTTTTTTTCCACTTTTTAAACTCTTTTATACAATTATAACAATAAAAAAGTTGTTATTTTAATTTTTAAGATAAGTTTATTTTCTTTCTCTTTTTATTGTGTGTGTGAGTGTATGAGAGTAAGTTTCATTTTGATTTTTCAACTTCATGTAGAGAATGTGAGTGTATGAGATAATTTTTCTTGCT
This sequence comes from Platanthera zijinensis, assembly GCA_039513925.1. Classification (NCBI taxonomy): domain Eukaryota; kingdom Viridiplantae; phylum Streptophyta; class Magnoliopsida; order Asparagales; family Orchidaceae; genus Platanthera; species Platanthera zijinensis. The sequence continues at coordinate 97,533,094 of CM077096.1, read as the reverse complement.
TTCTTTATCTCTTTCTCAATTATGTAGAGTGTGTGTTTGTGTATGAGATAATTTTCATTGTTTTCTTTCAATTATGTAGAGTGTGTGTGTGTACATTTACTTCTCGCCTACTCATTCGAGTAGGACTCGCTTTCATTTCCTGCCTACTCGTTTGAGTAGGACTTGTCATTTCCTGCCTACTAGTTTGAGTAGGACTCCTTATTTACCGCCTACTCATTTGAGTAGGACTTGTTATTTCTCGCCTACTCGTTTGAGTAGGACTTGCCATTTCAATTATGTTTTCCTTTTGTGTAACTTATTTTTTTTATTATGGGTTCGATGTGCGCGTAAGTTCTTTGTTAGTGATTAATTTGTTTTTGCCTTTTGTTCCTAACCTTACGTTATTTTTATGTCTTCTTTTTATAACCATTAAGCGTTTAGTTTCGAACTCGCGCCTCATCTTGTCTCATAAGCCGTCCCCATACCGATGAGTGGCTAATCGTTCTTAACCCTTGGCATCGAAGAGCATTGGGACATATGAAATCACTCTAAAAAATTAAAGGATCTTTTTCTCACTTTAATTAAAGGGCTTAAGGTTTGACCCAGGTATACGACATGTAGGACCACATATCGATGTGTGGGCTCTATTTCAATTATCCCTATGCTAGCTAGCCGAGAGGCGGCGAGTGAATTGAGTGAACTCGACGCCATTCAATGAAGTGTAAAGTGCATCGAGTGGACTCAACGCCATACTCTTTAACTTAGAAAATTTGTTCTGGAATCACAATGTGTCGAGTGTGTTGAGTGAACTTGACACCATTCGACAAAGCATCGAGTGCATCGAGTGGACTCAATGCCATACTCTTTAACTTAGAAAATTTGTTCATGAATCACAAGGCGTCGAGTGCGTTGAGTGAACTCGACGCCATTCGACGAATCGTCGAGTGCGTTGAGTGGAATCAATGCCATGTTCTTAACTTAAAAAATTTGTATTGTAATCGCAAGGCGTTGAGTGCGTTGAGTGAACTTGACTCCATTCGACAAAGCATCGAGTGGACTCAACAACATACTCTTTAACTCAGAAAAATTATTCTGGATCAATGGCGTCAAGTGAACTCGACATCATTCGACAAAGCATCGAGTGTTTTGAGTGGACTCAATGCCATGCTCTTTAACTTAGAAAAAAATTATTCTGGATCAATAGGCGTCGAGTGAATTGGAAGCCACTTGACAAAGCGTCGAGTGCGTTTAGTAAACTCGACGCTATTCGATGAAGCGTCGAGTTCGTCAAGTGAAATCGATGCCATTTGAAGAAGCGTCGAGTGATCTCGACGCTTTTGGACTTAGAATATTTTTTTGTCTAAGCTGTATTTGCTGGTTTTTATATATCCTCCCTGAACTGGGTTTTCGGGATAAAACGCTGATGGCACATTTGAACCTAATCTCATCAAAAAACCTATTCAATGCATTGATCATTTAAAGAAGACTTTTTTAAGGCAATGATTGGTGGTCCAATACATGGGTGAAACGTGGCAAAGCAACTCAAACTAATTTGCGATCCAACATAAGGCAGACACGTGGCAAGCAACTAAAGCCCTAATTCTTCTTATAAAATGGAAGAGACAAGAAACCTTAGCCGTCACCCACTCCTTTCCAAGGCCTCCATCATCTTCATTGATCCCAGAGGAGTGGAAATGACTTCTGGAGTTAAGCTTTAGCCAGAGAATCGAGCTTTGGAGCTAACTCGCTGGAGCAAGGATCGGCTATGGCTCACCACTACCGCACTCGCCGCCAAGCTTGCATCCAGGTCTGTTTCTCCTCCCCTCCCTCGGTGCTAGTCTTATAGATCCACTAGGAGAGATATTGGGCTCAAATGAGCATGATGCCATAAGAGTGGGAATATTCCGAGCTTTCCTTCTTGCACGGGTTTGCCGGAGGAGCCACCTCCGGCGGTCAAGTCATCGGGAAACGCCAGCTGCCACCTCAACGAGGGTGGTGGTGATAATCAGAGGTAGAGGCAGCGCACCAGGTGGCCGAAAATGAGAGATCAACAAAGCCCAGCTAGGCATGATCTGGGCCGTCGGCTCAGTGAAGAAGACAATGGGATGTCGTTGATTTAAGTTGAATTAAACTATAGTGTTATTAATTATTTCTGTCTCATTTATTACAGTGTTTTGCATATAAATGTTAGGCCGCTTAGAAGCATATTTAGAGAAAGTCATCACCATTAAAAATGTATCCCTATGTATTACCTTAAATTTGACACCCTAAACTTGTAATTTCGAGAAATGTATCTCATTGTAGGGCCAATCTCCTAGGACTACTCCTAGACAAGGGCAAAACTTCAAATGGATTCCAACGCTAAACTATTAGTCCGCAAGTTATGAAATTTGGTCATGTATGTGTGTATACACTACTTAGCCTATATAAAAAAATCAGAATTTTTGGAGAATAATTTTCTATAGTTTTAAAAGAAATATTAATTTTTAAATAAATGAAATTTAGGAAGATTTCCAATTCCAAATGCACCCAAATTTGGGTGGCAAGGTTCTAAGGTAATCCTTTGGCCTTGATAAAAATTTTGAGCCATTTGGATCTCTGTATGTTTAAAGATCTAACATGTATTGTGAAGGTAGATTTGTAAATAGTGTGTAAGTGGTAAAATGGGAATTTAGCCCATTTGGCCTCATGTTTGTCCTTGAAATTTTGTATAAAACCTATGGAGATAAAATACTCCTTCCATGAGAAAATTGGGATTTTTGAAATAAAAAATCCCATAAGTTGAAATTATTTAAAAAATAGCACATTTAGGTGTTAAAATTAAAAATAGGGCTACTTAACTTAGAAAATTCCAAATTGTTGATTCAAGCCCTAATAGGTCATTGTAATTCTCTGAAAAAAATTTATGAGCACTTTGGAGAATTATTCCATGTATAAATAGAGTAATTACATTTTCACCTTTATGGGACTTTGATCGAATACATGTACACTGTTGATGGAAAATTATGAGAAAATGTCTAGGTCCTTATTTGTTCATTATGAACCTCTATATATTTTATCAAGATTTTTGGATGATTATTTATGATGAATACTATAATAGAGGCATTTTTGTAATTATGTTAACATGTGAATATCTTAGGTCAAATCACTAATTAAGAGTGTTAAAATCTGTTTTAACCGTTATCCTGATAATATTAGTGAGTTGGAATTTACCCTGAATTTTTACATGATTATTTTTAGTACTTCATTTGAAAAAGGAAGATAATGTGATTTTAATAATAAATGGAAAATAATGGTCAAATCAAGTTGGAAAATTAGGATTTTTGGTGAACATACATTTTTATCCTAGATGAACTTCAGATAAATTATTGAGACCTAAGGGACCACTAGTTAGAGTAGTTTATGTTCAAAGTTACCTAGATCACTTAATTAATTAATTTAAATTATGGTCCAAAATAATTAAAAAAATGATGAAATTCTGAGTGATCAATATTATACATATGACAAACCTATGATACAAATTTGGAGGTCTTTGGCCCAAGGAATTGAAAGTCATCTCATTTGGGTTAGAATTAGGTCATGGGCTGCGCTTAGTAAAAAGTGACGAATAACACTAGGACCCACAACAAAATGATAGGTGGTTGGATTTAGAGATGAATTGGGAAGTTGAAACCTTGCTTGGTGTCTCAAGTATGTAACTACATAGTAACGAGTGTTAGAGTGCAAGTCATAGGGAGAACAACAATAACGAGGTCTGGCGAAAGATTGTCGCTTCCCCAATAAGTACCTTAAGTCATTAGGTTCATTCAGGAGCAACAGCGAGATTGTGGTATTAATGACAGGTAGACACTAATAAAATTAAGTGTCCTTGATAAAGGGAGCTTTGGGATTCAGCCCATCATAGTTCCTAGTGCCCTCGAGAGCCCTTCACCGGGCATGTCCTAGGCAGTCTAAGGATTAACCCTAAACTGTTATGTATAACAAGAATTAGACAAGAGTAGTCTAATAGGTTAAGGGAATGATGTGACAAACTCACCTGTATAGGGTTGGAGGGATTCGAGACAGGTTTAGTCCTGTGAGCTAGAGGCTTGGGTGTTTTATACAGGACAGGATTAGTCCTGCAAGCTGGAGGCTCGGGAGGTTTACTTCATGACGGGTTGGTCCTACGAGCTAGAAGCTCGGGTTTGAAATAACTTGCATGTGCAGAGAACAAATTAGTTGCAGGTAATGAAGTACTGGCCAGTCGTCACACTGACGGCAGTACGGTGACTATGGTGAGGTGTGTAGATTTGATGGGCTAGTAGGTTGTTTATACTGTAGTCTAAAAGACAATCCCTTAAAAATGCACCCCCAAACCAAAAAGATTGGTGGGTATAGCCAAAAAATTACTGTGTAGAGACTCTAGAGTGCACCTCGGATGTGTACAGATGTATATGAAGGGTCTATGCCCGGTAGTGTGTATACCTGCCTGGGAAGTGGAGATGCCTACTTAACTTCAGCTAACTCCAAAAAGTGGGAACTAAAGGTCTGTGATAATAGAGTTGTGTGTGTGAGTTGCACTTTTATGAATCTTAGCCTGGAAAATACATCATAGCATACATAAATACTCAGGACATACGTACCGTAGATCCTTATCATATAAATTAGTGTGGGCTCTTTTATATGATAAGTTATATCCCTAAAACCTCAACTTATAAGTTTTTATGGACATTCATATAAGTTAAGGTATTCCTGCGATGATAAAGTAGTGGTAGATAGTTTATATTTCTGCTCAATACTTTACCTTACATACCTTTCAACACTTCTTTCCAGTACAACTTATCTTACTTCCTTACTTGTACTATATAGAACTGCTAGCATATATACTATCATTTTAGAGTAGAACTATTATCACCTGCTTCCATTTTGATACTGCTTTGTTGTCCTCCACTTTCGTCTTCCCGCTAGGTGCCTAGGAGTCGTGGGGGTACGACAAGGTCAAAATGGCTTATTCATTATGACTAACGGTTGCTTGTGATCATATCATTTTAGGATTTCGAGGAGTTGGAGAGCAAACACGACCAGATGGATGAGGTGGCAGGACCTGAGGAGCAGTTGTCACGCACTACTACTACTATTGCAGTTCAGCGTTAGGTGATGAAAAGTATTTTAGATACAACTTCCGTTTAGTGTTTATGTGAGAGAGAGATTTGATTTTATTTGGCATGTACCAGACATAAGCCCTTCTCTCATTTTTGTACTCATTGTGGACTGTTGTAATTTTCATCTATATATGTTATGATGATAGTACTTTGACTTATGGACTTGATAGTTATTTTATAACTGCTCGATATACTTCTATTCTTAATTGGCCTATAAGTAAATGATCGTACAAGCAGGCCGGATCGGAGTCTTGTAGTATCGACTAGCCCATGTGTGCTAGTATCACCAAAAGGCGACAGTTCTGGGCATAAGACCTAGGCTATAAAAAGCATGGCTAATACCTTTGTATTAGCCATGAAAAGAAAAAAAGCGTGGCTAATATTTAGTATTAACCGACATTTAAACAATCACAACCATTCATCTTAACCCCCATCAACCGTACCCCTCTAATTCTATCACCAAAAAAATGTTAAAACCCGCCTCCCACTCCCGTGCCCTAATCTATCGCCGAAGCGAAGCATGAAGAAATGTGCGAGGGATGCGAGCCGTCAGAAGTCGACCCTGACCATCGATCTTAACACGCCTCCGGCGGTGTCAGATACTGTACAACCGGACGGGACCTGGAAGGGGCCTGTGCCTATAGCGGTGGCTGTGGTGGATGCTTCCACTGCTAGTATGATTATTTCTCCAATCGATGTCATGGAAATCGATGACGACGATGTCCAGATGATGTTCTCTCTTAGGGTGATTTCTCAGGTCTTTCTTATCCGTTCCTCATGGCTAATTTTTACTAAATTGTGCTTTGCAAATAACTGCGCAAATTTCGGAGCCTGGCTTTGGGATTTAAACAAACATTTGGAGGCATTATCAGTAGAGTTTGACTGAAAGATTAGCTAATGATCCGACCCTTTGTTCTTGTTGAACTTTACAGAAAAGGAATCAGTTCAGGAACCATCTTGTGAACGTAGTGCTTGATGATGAGTAGGAATTAGATACTGGAGCTTTAGGTTATTTATGTATTTTAATCCAATAGTTGAATGATTATTTGACAATGTTTTAGATGAATAGAAGAGGGGTGTGATATTAGTGAAGAAAAAAAGGCGAAAAGTAAGATCAGAGAAATAACTGTAGTGAGGAGTCATCCTCTCCCTTCTTTTTAGGTTCTTTTAGAGATTACTTTTAATGAACTATATCTCAGTTAGGGATGGAGTTCCTAAGAGTTATTGGGGCTTAGAGTTTCCTTATTGATTCATCTTTCACCTTATTATAATTTTTTATGGATACATGTTGCAAGCAAATAAGTCCTTTAAAAGGCATTTCATATGTGTAAGAATGAAATTTGATGGCCTTTGCCTTCTCCTCTTGTATTTTGATAAGGACACTTTCAGTCTACTGAGAAAAAGTGCCAATCTATCACTTTGTTGATGACAACTTCGAGGGGGGTAGTTAAGGTCAAGTTTAGTGGAGCTCCTCCCTTGATTTTTGCAGTCTAGATCATTTTTAAGTATCTGTTATGCAAATTTCGAATAGTAAAACAACGATGGGGTCATGTGGAGTTGAATTTTGGGTTTACATTAAGGATGATTATTTGGGACAAGCCATCATACAGGAAGAGCGTTCTTTAATTCTCACGACAATGTGGATTTTCATATGCTTTATTTGTGATATATGTTCTTGTGGATTTCCTCTCTTTATAAGAAATAAACAATACGACTATGCACGAACTCTCTGAATCTACATTCGTTTGCATTAAAAAAATTAGGCTAGACTTATACATGAATCCTCATTATAATTTGGTGAAGTAGGCTTCGTGTATCAAACATAACTTGGTGCTTAAATCCAATTGCTTCAATATTCATGTTTTAATGAATTGTCATCTGTCTTTTTGTGTCTAAAAATATCTATTCTTTTTATTAGGTCTTGTAGTAATCAATGTAGATGGTCATCCTTTACAAGCACCTCTCAGTAGCTTTAGGAGGTGCTAAAGGCTTTCACCAAACAAGGTTATAATAAATTGTGAAACTTACGTGAATGTTGAAGTTGATCGAAATGCCAAGGTATTTCTTAATTACAAGAAAGTGCCCTCCTTTTCTAATTTTATATCTCTCTCTTTAACAACATCCATAAATTTTATTATTATTTTGATAAATTAGAGCCTTTTGTGTATACAATCTACCTGATGTATAAGTTATTATGTTTAATCTTCTTTTTGTAGACTTGGCCTTTAGTTCTATACCCTTTTTTGCGCTTGAGTATTAGGGATACTGTCATTGTCAGTCCGTTTGAAACAGCTGACACAAGTGTGTGGTGGGATACTGGGATGTAGAGCTAAGTGGGAGTAGAAGTCGAGCAGAGACTAGGGAAGCAGGGTGCACTAAAGTCAATGTTAAATTGTTAGGAATGGCTCAAAGTAGACGTCATGGATGATGTGAACCTGAATTGATGAAGAAACATCAAAGGCTAGTGTGAGGGATGTGTTGAAGTCATTGGAAGAAGTAAAGGTGTTCAGTTCTTGGTCTGAATATGAGATGGAACCCAACGGCAGATGTGCAAATTAAAACAACTAGGTTTGACCTATTAATAGGAGAACGGATTGAAAATTACATTAATATAAAAGATGGATACAAACTCGTGAGGCATCCTCACTTAAATGCCCTTAAGGGTTCCTTTATAAATAAAAGATACACCAAGATACTTCCAAGATAACCCTCAGATGCACACTACACTCCTTTGTTTATGGAGAGAGTGCTTAAAATTACCAAAACCTCACTCGAAGAAACTTACATAAAATATGTAATACTTGTTTAAAATAATAATTTAACAAGTTATAAACTTGGAGAGAAGACTCTGAATCTTCTAACATCTTGGGGTTGTTTATCCAAGAGTATGTATATGTTTCACATATTCTCAACAAACAAGATCCACTACACAAGCCTATCATCACTATTTGCTACAACTACAAACTAAAGTTGGCATATTCATATATGCATCAATCACATGTTCGAACAAAAGGTTATTTACTCTTTGTATTGAGTTTGTGGCAGACTGTCAGTATATTTAGCTTATTATTTCATAATATTGTCACTTGTAAACATATTTATCTTATTTTGTGATGAGTGCCATTACTGATGATAGTAATGTCATCAAAAATGTCTTATTGTAAAATCATAACTATTTTTGTACGCGCAGATTATGAATATGTTATATAAAGTGGGTTTCTCTATTGAGTTAGACATAGCATCTCCTTTCTTTTCCCAATACAGGCTAACAATTAGGAATCACCTAGTTGCCAAATTACATGTTTAATCATCCAGGGAATTGTAGTTTTATTGTTACGATCTAATTTTATTAATTGAAGATAATTATATATAGACAAATAATCATGCACGGGGTTCTCGTGTGCCCCAACAACATCGTCACAGAGAATCACAACACCAATTAAAATCTCCAACAAATCATTACAGTATTTTGAATGTGTTTAAAAAAAAAACATAAATTAGTATTTTCCGCGACTTGTAATTGTGGCAAATGGTTTTTAAAAAATGATGAGTTCACTTTTAGCTAGGGATTAAAACCGTGGCTAAAAGTCAAGATATTAGCCACTATAGTTTTTCCCATGGCTAATACTATTTGCTAAGGCCAATCCGTGGCTCAAAAGTTTTAGCAACGCCGGCTTTATCCACAGAGTTTTCCCATGGATAGACTGTGGCTAAAGCTTTTAGCCACAGATTTGGACTTTTTGTAAGGGCAATTTGCCCTGGCCAAAAGCCAGTTTTGTAGTAGTGCAATCTGGTATCACTAAACAAACAATCATTGAGAAAGAAGTCGACAACATTGAAACACCCCGCTCGTGCATTAGTTTGCGGACAAACTATGCAGCAGAAGTAATGGTGTGCCCATGTGTAAAAAGTCACAAAAAACAGTCCATTTAAAATAATGAGTTAGGCCAACCCTAATAATAAACTTACTTATGTGTAGCCCCCACGGGTCTCTGTACCACAGGATGTCATTCGTCCCCCTCTGACTGCAAAACATTTACAGTAGATGGATATGGGGAAGACTCTGACGGCCTTCCCCGAGGCCTTACGGGGCCAGCAAGCCCTAGTCCCGCCGCTAAATCCTGGATCGATCAAGCTGAATGCTTTAAAGAATCGGTCCCTACCAATGTACCATGGGACATAAAATGTAGTAAAGACGGAGGAGTGGCTCGAGACCATTTAGGAGATGCAGGTAGGCATATGCTGTCCGGTCAGTAAGGAGGTTTCCTTGGCTACATCCGCACAAGACATTCATGCAATGAGGTGGTGGATGTCCCTCCTGGACTCCATGTCTGTTGATCGAGAGCTGTCAGACATCACTTAGGAGGAGTTCAGTGAGATCTTCTTAGAGCACTTCGAGTCTATTACGGATAGAGATGAGTTACATGAGAGGTTCTTAAACCTCAAGCAAGGGAGAAAATCAATGACAGAGTACTAGAAGGAGTTTTCCCATCTTGCTAGGTTCGCATCGATACATGATCTGGATGACAGGAGTTACACACAGATATTCTACCGGGGACTTAGATCCTCTACGAGGAAGTCTCTACTATTCAACTCGCATGGCACTTCAGCTCAGATCATCGAGATGTCAAAGAAGCTGGATATAGACCAGCTGATGGTATAAAGCAGGGGGAAGAAATCGCTGGATGGGTCGCCCTTTGGGGAGAGCAGTCGGGCTCACAAGGAGGAAGAGATTGGAGTAAAGGTATTCGAAGCACCAGCAATGATTTTTAGAATGCCGGACTTTGATTTGATCCTAGGCATGACTTGGCTGCATTGGAACCACGCCTGGATCGATTGCCTGTCAAAGAGGATAACTTACGGCACGGAGATACCGACATCATCATCGAAGGTATTAGACCTGTTTCCCGTACTCTATTATCATCGGTGCAGGTTGTCAAGTCCCATGGGCGGGGAGATGAGGTGTACATGACCTGTTTCGAGATGATGGAGATGGATGCCTCCATTACTGATAATACTATAGTTCGGGATTTCTCTGAAGTATTCAAAGAGAAATTTCTCGGATTACCTCCGTTTAGATACATGGATATCCGGATCCATTTGGTGTTAAGAGCGAAGCCTGTGTCTCGACCACCTTACTGAATGGCACCCAAGGAGCTAGCAGAGTTCCAGACTCAATTATAGGGGCTGGTGGAGTCTGTTTTTGTCCGAACAAGTTCATTGTCATGGGGAGCACCAGTGCTGTTTGTGAAGAAGAAGTATGGGTATGTATGGCTCTGTATTGACTACCGGGAGCTGAACCGACTGATAGTGTGGAATATGTATCCGCTGCCCCAGATTGATGAACTATTTGACCAGCTATATGGAGCCTTCTGGTTTTCCAAGATCAACTTGAGGTCAGGATACTACCAGCTTCATATTAAGGTGGAGGATATACTGAAGATGGCCTTCAGTTCTAGGTACAGACTATGGGAGTTCACAGTAATTCCCTTCGGGCTCACGAATGTACCTTCTACATTCATGAGTATGATGAACCATGTGTTCGAACCATACTTGGATATATTCGTCATAGTCTTCATTGGCGATATATTGATCTATTCTCAGACGAAGGAGGAGCACACAAAGCATCTAGCTCTGGTTCTGGGCAAACTGAGAGAGCATCAGATGTACGCAAAGTTCCCCAAGTGCTAGTTCTAGCTACAAGAGGTAGCATTTCAAGAGCACAACATCAGTGGAGCTGGGTTGGCTATGAACCCGACCAAGGTGTAGGCAGTTAGAGATTGACCACGGCCCGAGTCAGCTTAAGACATCCATAGTTTCTTGGGGCTAACAGGATACTATCGCAAGTTCGTGGAGGGGTTCTCAAGGATAGCACTCCCCCTCACAGCATTGACAAAGAAGTATACAACATTTACTTGGACTGAGAAGTGCGAGGCAGCGTTTAAGGAGTTGAAGGATAGGCTCACCTCCTTCCCCATCCTTGCACTTCCATCTGGGAAAGAAGGATTTCACATTTAAACCTGTTAGATCTAGTGGCCAACCTTAAAGGGGGGGGGGGTGAATAAGATTCTCTTCTCAATTGAAAAATTAAAATTATTCTAGTCGAGAAAACAAGTACTGGAAGCTACCGCAGGTCGTTAGGTAGCTAACGCGCGGCTGTAAGTTACAAAACTCATTTTATTGGGCAAATCACCCATTAGATAAACACACATACTAGAGAGTATTAGATCGTACACCACACAGAAGAATAGAAACACAGAAACTAACATTATTAAATTAGAATCAACACTAAGCTCTTAACAATTACAAAAATGTGATCCCCGTGACGCCGGAGATCAAAGGTGGTGAGAAAGAAACACTCTTGTGTTTTCTATACCGAGTAGCTCCACAGACCGGTTGGCTCTCTCCCTTTCCCTCCAAGAAAGGTCTTTGAGCTGGCCCTTCACCTCCACGCAAGGAAGGGTCTTAGAGCCCTGCTAGATCACTTGATCTAGACATCCCAACCCCTGGACCATTTCCCACGGAATCCTTCCCGTATTCTGACAGCCTTCACCAGTCGATTTCCTCACCACAAGAATGAATAGAAAAGAAGATTACAGAAAGAAGGTTTAATGTCCAGTTCTTGAGATCTCCATGTGCTTTCATTCGGTCATCTCTTCATACTTGATCTAGTCCACTGGAGATCTTCGTTCACGAACGGGAGGGATGCAAAGTTCTTTTCCTTCTACAAATATTGATGCGCGAAATGCGACACCAGCCCCAATATCTATATGTTCTACGCACTCCCCCTATCTACGTGCACACATTGTAGCAAGCTCCCCTGCATGTGATCCTTCCTTGACCATGACTCATACTCATGAACGAACTCTTCATACTCATGAACACTCTCTTCTACCCCTTTGATAGTATCAAAAGGGTTGTTCAGACCAACCAGAAAGGCGGGGCAAGTATATATGATGAGCGTGATATATACATCAGACATTGCACACAGTTAGTCAAGTAAGAAGTGAGAAATATAGGGGTGACCCCCCAAAAACGCAAATCAGAGAATATGAAGCACATGGGTATATATATGAGCGGAGTACATGAAAATAAAATTAGTCAATTCGCAGAGTATATATGGATTGGACAACACAGAGTAGACTACGCACACAACGAGTAACAATACAATGCTACGAGAGTTATAGAGTTAATCACATTTAAACATTGTAAACGTCAAAAGTATAAATCGTATGCTAGTACCTATGTGCGAAAAACATATAGTGTACTTTCAGTCCAATTATTATGCATGGAAGCATTATATAAGGCAATGACGCATAATGTAGCATCAACAGATAGAAACACCAAGTTGAAATTGCATATGTTACATGTTGCATATAGTGTATTCTCCTCTCCTTAGCCGCCAGCTTCCCCCTTGTACCCTTTATTCTTCTTTTAATGTAAAGATGCAACCTCAAGCTTTAACTTTGATTGTAATCAAAGGAAATCCCGTTGTAAGAGAGGCATTCAGGCCACGATGGGCAAAGTCTGTTGTTGCCGCTACTAGCGGCCCTCTCTTCTCTTTTCTTCTCTCGGTCTAACCATTAGAGCCCAACTGCTAAAGTAGCGTCTGATCAACAGTTCCCGATCAAGCTTCTCCCTTACTCAATCAAACCTCTCCTCTATCCCCGCAACCCTCCTATTCCCCTAGATTATGAGATCAAACAACCCGTTAACTGAGCGGTGTTGCATTTTGCGCATCAACAATTAACAAGCGGCCTTCAGATCTCGATCAGATAGTGAAGTCAGTGGTTACTCATGTCAGACCGTCAACTAGCCGAGATCCCTGCTCCAAGTTCCAGTGAGGATTCTCTTTGGGATGCCTTGGAGCATTCTCATAGAGAAACTGCACAATAGTTTCAAGCGATAAACCATACTCCAGCTGCTATCGCTCAACGATTGGAAGCACAACCTTCAGCAGCACCAGCTCCTCCAATCAATCCAGCATCAGCATTTGAGATTTCTCATGTCTACACACCGGCCAATCTGCCGGTCTATCCTCCTTACACTCAAACCTTTCCGCAAGGTCCTGCATCCCCTTTGCGGTCTTAGAATGATGAATTTGTAGCTCGTCAAAACTTCTTCCGAGAAGCTGCCCGAGGAAGTCCAGCAAGATTCCTAAATTTTCAGGGAAGTTATCCCTAATCTTCAGCTCCTGCCTTTTCTCCTTCCACAGCAACTTTTCCTTTCTATCCTCCAGCTCCTTGTGCAGCTGCAACTTATGCTCCCTTTTTCCTTATGTTGTAGGAGAGCGAGAAGAGTAGTCACCATTTACAGAGAATGTTCGGTATGAACCGACGCCAGTTAACTTCAGAGAGCCACGGTTATCCATTTATACTGGGGAGAATGATCCAGTCAAATATCTTAAAGCTTTTGAATTTGTTGTAGCTCTAAAGACTCTCTCAGATGCAACCAAATGCAAACTCCTTATAACGACCTTTGACGGTCAAGTGAGGGATTGGTTCTATGGACTTCGTGCTTAGTCAATCTCTTCCTTTGTTGATTTGTGAGGGGTGTTCTTGCTCAGATTTTCTACTTCTAAAGCAAAGAGTGCACATTTCTTGCGTCAACAGTTATGACCAATCGCAGCTCCTCAATGCCCCTCGTAATCATAACCGGTTGCTTTTACTTTACTCTTCAAACATTTTTTCTCTGAAACACTTCTAAGTGTTCTTTCATTTTCATTCAATAGAGCTTACGTCAGAGATCTCATACTGACACAGTTCTCTTTTTGTAATGCTTCTCCTCCACATTTTATCTCTTTGCCAAAGAGATCACTGAACCACCGAGATATAACCAAGTCTTGCTCAGGGCCCCCTCAAGATTGTTCTCTAGCGTAAGACCACAACGACCACATATAGCGGGGAGTTTTCGCATATGTGCAGTGGTGACCGTTCAACTCTCATGCGGAGGATGACAGGACTTCGGATCCTGGCCAGCATCTAACACAGCGCGATTCCAGGGAGGACCCATATGTTAGCTCTGCTGTGATTCACTAAAGGATACGTTACAGTTACGATGATCTTTACATGACAAGCAATGGCGATCAAGTGTAGCCTTGTCTCTTTGATCATCTCACAATTTTGACGGGCGAACACTCTTTGGTACTCTCAATCCGTGCCTTCGCGGGGCCCACAACTCTGTTGATCAATTCGCAGACAAGCAATAGGCCACTTGGGTTAACTAGTCTAATTGATCAGCGATGCTTGTAACCCAAGGCATGAGAGCAGTGCATCTGTCGATTCCTTCTCAATAATTTCCGTGCTTCTTTTTCTTTTGTGCCCTTCAAAGGGAGCGCGGCTAGCCCGCTTTTGGTAGGACTACCCTCTGGATGATTTCTTCTTAAGGCAAGCGGTGCATAACGCCCACGGGGAACACCTGTGGCAGCATCTAGTCTTTTTTCGATCATCATCGAGGTGTAGCCCTCCTTTGTATTTCTGCCTTTTTACAGGTTAACAGGTTAAATTCAACCTATTATAAGGATCTGCAATATACTTTGGGCTAATGATTATTTTTTATACGCTACCTGCATAAAGTTCTATCAAATGGTTATCCATAAGCTCTCTTATCAAATGGTTATTTAAACATTGTAAACGTCAAAAGTATAAATCGTATGCTAGTACCTATGTGCGAAAAACATATAGTGTACTTTCAGTCCAATTATTATGCATGGAAGCATTATATAAGGCAATGACGCATAATGTAGCATCAACAGATAGAAACACCAAGTTGAAATTGCATATGTTACATGTTTTATTTCAATCTTTTAAAATGCTAACACAAGAGAAATAGAGTGAATGATCTCGTCACATATCTATCTATGTTATACCAAGACTTGAACTAGGGGCACTAACCTTAAGTTAAAGTCTATGCACAAGATCTAAATGACTCTTTGAACCAAGGTTCTCTTCCTCACAATGCTTTTAAGGACATATCAGGAGGAATGAGTAGTGCTTGGTGGCCCTTGACATGTCATTTGATAGCTTGCGTAGTTTTCTTTTTTGTTTGTTTTGAGCTATCAATTTTATATATTTTTTGAGTTCAAGGAGCCCCGAGTCAATCAAAATCTATCCACCTAGATAGATACACTTTAACTTGTATACATAAGACCTTAGCATTAAAGATTTGGCCCAAAGTTTTAATCTTCATATAAGCACATATGTATCGTGACATTGATTATTCAAGGTATTTCTAACGTGTTAAGATTCAATGTAATGAGTTATAATATGTAAGCTAGTATTTGTACATGAGTGCTTCGTCTAGGGATATGTGAATAGTGTGAAGTCATTCCCATATCTAAATCCACACACATACTTAGAGGCATAGTCAACATACACTAACATGTAATGTCACACTCAGTGACTCAACACCAATAGATTCGACACACCATGACTGGGGACAATGTTCACACGGATTAGCACTCTTAATTTAATCATTGTATGTACTCATTATAGCTTAAGTTCAGGTCATGTGTGCCCGTAAAACATGATTAATCCTAAGTTTTTTTTGTTTTGGTTTTTATAATTTTAAAAATGGACCAAAAAACTCAAAGACACAACAAACAGAAACAAAGACACACCAAACTGAAAACAAAGACACATTTTATTATTATTACTTATTTTTAAAACTAAAATGAAAAAGAACTGAAACACAGACAAAACAACCAAAGAGAGAAAACAAACAATCAAACAAAATAATGACTAGGAAGAGAGGTCTAAAACACCCAACTCGAGTCGATGTAATGAGAAACGTGCATCTAGGAGTTGTTTTGTGAATATGTCCTCTAGTTGGTCCTCGGTGCCAATGAAGCTTACTCTCACGATCTCCATTTTAATGTGATCTTGAATGAAATGGTGAAGTACGTCAATATGTTTTGACCTTGAATGATGCATTAGATTATTTGTCAAGTCAATGGCTCTCTTGTTGTCGCACCTAAGTGTAACATTCCTACAAGTTAGGCCAAAGTCTTCTAACGTTTGAGACATTCACAGTGCTTGTGTGCAATAGCTTCCTAAGGCGATATACTCAACTTCAGTGGTAGAGAGGGAAATCGAGGTCTGTTTTTGACTAGACAAGGAGACTAGTGCAGGGCCTAAGAAGTGACATGTACCACTCATACTCTTGCCATCAAGTGAGCATCCGACATAATCAGAATCGGAGTACCCGTGAAGTGTAAAATTAGTGGTGTGTGGGTACCAAAGTCATAGAGTTTAGGTGCCTATAAGATACCTAAATATATGCTTTACTGCTTTCAGATGTGACTCCTTATGGTCGGCTTGATACCTAGCACAAAGACACACCACAAATGTGATGTCGGGCCTAGACGCACTAAAATACAACAATGATCCTATCATACCTCTAAAGACAGTCTTATATATCGAAATGCCACTTTCATATTTTCATAACTTGAGAGACGCACTCATAGGAGTTTTGACTTGTTTCAGATTCTCAAAGCCAAATCGCACAAGCATATCTTTGATGTATTTCGATTAACTTATAAAAATTCTGTCATTGCGTTGAGAGATCTTAAATCCTAAGAAATAGGTGAGTTCTACGACTAGTCTCATTTGAAATTCGGATTGCATTAGAGTGACAATCTCCTCACACAACTTTTCATTTGTGGCCCCAAATATGATATCATCGACATAAATTTGTTAAATAATTATTTTTAAGTTTTTGTGCTTCACAAATAGAGTGGTGTCTGCCCTACCCATCCTAAACCCATGTCCAAGTAAAAATGTCATGAACCAATTGTACCAAGCACGGGGTGCTTGCTTTAATCTGTATAAGGCTTTCACCAACTTGTATACGTGGTTCGGGTAGTCGGCATTCTTGAATCTGGGTGGGTGCTCCACATACACCTCTTCCTTGATATATCCATTTAAGAATGCACTCTTAACATCCATTTGATATAATTTCATTTGTTTATAACTTGCAAATTCCGAAAACATACAGATGGACTCAATACGTGCAACCGGTGCAAATGATTCCTCAAAATCCACTCCCTCTATCTGAGAGTACCCTTGTGCCACCAACCGAGCTTTATTCCTAGTTATCCAAGATTCACCATCAAGTTTTTTTTGTAGACCCACTTCAAACCTATAATTGGATGGCTATCTGGACGCTCTACTAAAACCCAAACATTGCTCCTCTCAAATTTATTTAACTCTTCATTCATAGCAAATAACCATGATTCATCCTTTAAGGATTTCGAGACGTTCTTGGGTTCAATTTCAGATAGAAAGCATCAGTTTGAAAATGTTTCATATAGTGTAGATCGAGTTCTAACTCCATGAGAGGGCTCTCCTATTACTAGTTCTCAAGGATGCTCTTTCAAGAAATTTAAAGTACTCGGAGGCTTATATTCATCTACATGAATTGGAACGTCATCCGCCACTACTCTCTCCTCACTCCTTACTTCTAACTGAGCACCATCATCATTTTACTCTTCATTTAGAATAGGTACTTCAATTGTGATATTTTCGTCAAAAATATACATGAGCCGATTCTTCAACAACTATGGTTCTCTTATTGTAGACCCTATAGGCACGAATCTTACTCGAGTATCCCAAGAAGATTCCTAGATCAGATTTTTCATCAAATTTCCCTAAGTGATCCATAGTGTTTAGAACAAAACATGGGAAATCGAAGACCCTAAAGTACAACACAGACGGTTTTTATCAAAATATAGCTCATACGGAGTTCACTTAATACGGGGGCGAAGCATGACTCGGTTCATCACAAAGCATGTTGTGTTAACCACTTCAGCCCATAAATATCGTGGCAAGCTGAACTCGGCGAGCATTGTGCGTGCTAACTCTTGAAGAGTGTTGTTATTTCTTTCTACAACTCCGTTCTATTGCGTGGTGTGAGGGGTAGAGAATTCGTGCTTTTTCCCTAGAGTCACACAGGTTTGTGATGTCCTCATTCTCAAACTCTCCTCCATGATTCCACCTAATGCATTTTTTTTAGCTCCTTCTCATTTTGAAGTCTCGTGCAAAGATTTGACAATTTGCTAAAAGGGTCAGATTTATTCGTGAGAAATATTGTCGATCAATAGCGTGAGTAATCATCTATAAGAACGAAAGTGTATCATTTTCCACCTAAATTATACGTACTAAGGGGACCAAACAAATTCATGTGAATGAGTTCAAGTGGTCTAGTAGTGGAAACATCATTTTTGCTTTTGAAAGAAGTTTTAATAAATGTTACCTTTTTGACAAGGAGCACATAAGGAGTTTAAACTACCGCTGAGTTTGGGAAGTCCACGTACAAGTTTGTTTTGCTATAGTTTAATAATTAATTTGCTTCTAGAATGTCCTAGTCTTCAATGACAAAGATCTAATTCTTCATTCTTAGTGACTAAGCATTTCAAATCAGACGTTGATATATCATTAAAGGTAACAGTATAAACATTATGTGTTCTAAAAGCAACAAGTAAGACATTATTAGTTTTGGCATCAATGATTTTGCATGTATTTGTAGAAGATTCAAATATAACATCTAGACCTTTACCACAAAGTTGGCTAATAGAAATTAGGTTGTGCTTAAGTCCATATATAAATAGAACATTGGAAATTGAAAATTCCTTGTTATCAATAGCTCTGACTCCAAGTACGCGTCCTTTGTTATTGTCTCCAAATGTCACCATGCCTCCCTTCTTCTTATCCAGGCTAAGGAACTTATCTTTATCTCCTATCATGTGCTTGGAACACCTGGAGTCCAAGTACCACATGTTTATCTTGTCCCTAGCCTGCCAACACACCTAAAAAGAAGATGTGGGTAAAGATCTGGTTACCCAAGTTGTCCCACCCATACGATAGGTATAAGACTATGGTAGCCAGACATGCATATTTTTCTTGGCACCTTTCCTCAAACACGAGCCAGATGTGTGACCAAACTTATGATAGTTTGCACACAATGTGTAAGCAGTGGATGTTTCCTTTATCGTGTTACTAAAGCTAATGCTTGAGGATGGGGATAGCCTTCCAGAACTTTGACCTTATTCTGAGATTTGTTAACGTTAGTCCTAGGCTTGATATAATGGTGATTTCCACTCAGTGGTAACGTTGGACTCAAGTAACCTAGTATAAATTTCCCAGATCCATGACACTGTGCTCCCAATAGCATATCCAACGATTTTTGGCCTATTCCAAATTTTTGGACAGCACAGTTAAGATCATGGATCCTCGCCTTTAAGGGGGGTTTTCAGTAACTAGCATTACACACCGATTAGAAAATTTCTTTTTGCCTTCCTTTATCTTGGTAAGAGACATTTGAAGTCTTTTCTCCAAGGCATTCCTTTCATTGATGAGATTGGTCGTTCTCAATGATGCCTTAGAGAGACTTGCTTCTAGTTCTTCCATCATTATCATCAAGTGAGGAAACTCTAGACACTCGATCTTCTCTTTTCCACTTTTTATTAATTCAGTTTTTAAGTTATCTAAGTCCTTTTTGATTTTCTTGTTTTTGTTTCGAACGGACTTCTTCTCCTGTATAACACTATCTAACTTCTCACACACATGTTCATAAATTTTAAGAAGTTCAGTATAGGTGGGTAGAGTTACCTCAGTGTCGCTCTAGACACTGGACTCGTCGTCAGATTTCTCATGATTCCTTCCCATGAGGCACATATTTTCCTCGTCTTTGTAGCTCAAGTTTGAGGAGCTAGACTCGTCAGATCCATCCTCTTTTTACTCCTTTAGGAGTCTTTGGCATTCCCTCTTTAAGTACAACTTATAGCAGTGATAACACTCGGGCTGGGACTTCTCATCATCACTTTCCGTGTCCCTCAATGACTTGTTCCACCTTTTGCTTCTCAAGCTCCTCTCTTCATGAATTTCATAAATTGTCCCTGCTTCTTGGGATTCTTCATGAACTTTTTAAATTCCCAAAAATAAAGGCTTTCCTCGCCGTCTTCCTCGGATTCTTCAGCAGCCTTTCTCTCCCTTGTGGCCTTCATCGCCAGTCCCTTCTTCTTTACTTCCCTGGGATACTCCTCTACTTGAATATTTAGTTCAACTTCATGTGTCTTCAGATTGCCAATGAGGCTCTCTATCTCTAGGGCACTGATATCATGAGATTCAGCAATAGAAGTAACCTTCAGGTTAAAGCGAGGGGGCAAGGATCGCAAGATCTTTCTCACTAGATCTTTAATTGAGAAACTCTTCCCGAGGGATTGCGAGGCGGTTATGATCTTGGTGAAGCGTGTATACATGGTGTCCACTTCCTTGTCGATCTCCATCCGGAATTTTTCATATTCAGATTCGAGTCGAAATAGCTTCGACTCCTTCACCTCTGATGTACCTTCGTGAGTATGCTCAAGTAGATGTCATATATCGTAAGCAGTTTTGCAGTTACAAATTCTATTAAACTAAGTTTTATCTAATGCGTAGAATAAAGAATTCATAGCCTTAGAATTGTTCGTACATCTAAGCTTATCAGTATCATCCCACTTATTGTGTGGTTTTTCTAAGAAGGAATCCCCTACTGTGGTAGTGGGTGCAGTGTACTTTGTCTCTATCATGGCCCATACGTCCCTGCTTTGAGTCATCAGAAAAATTTTCATTCGGGTTCTCCAGTGACTGTAATCACTTCCCGTAAACAGTGGAGGTCTACTCACACCTTGTCCCTAAGAAAACGTGTAAACAGAGTTGGCAATATTTCTTCTGGATTGTAAACCTTTTGAAGTAACCGGCCTATGATACCACTTGTTGGATCTAGTGGCTAACCTTAGAGGGGGGGGGGGGTGAATAAGGTTTACTTTTCAATTGAAAAATTCAAATTATTCTAGTCCAGAAAACAAATACTGGAAGCTACCACAGGGCGTTAGGTAGCTAACACGCGACAGTAAGTTAAAGAACTCATTTTCCTGGGCAAATCAACCTTTGGAGAAATACACACACTAGAGAGAATTTGATTGTACACCACACAGAAGAATAGAAACACAGAAACAAACTTTATTAAAAATAGAATCAACATTAAGCTCTTAACAATTACAAAAATGAGATCCCCGTGACGACGGAGATCGAAGGAGGTGAGAAAGAAACACTCTTTTATTTTCTATACCGACCCGCTCCACGGACCGGTTGGCTCTCTCCCTTTCCCTACAAGAAAGGTCTTTGAGCAGGCCCTTCACCTCCACGCAAGGAAGGGTCTTAGAGCCCCACTAGATCACCCGATATAGACGTCCCAAACCCGGGAAGTTTTCCCACGGAATCCTTCCCGGATTCCGACGACCTTCACCGATCGATTTTCCTCACCACAAGAATGAACAGAAAAGAAGATTAAAAAAATAAGGTTTAAAGAAACTAAGATTAAATTCTCCCTCTTAATGATTTCTCTATATCGCGATCTGCGGCCGGTGCTTGAGATCTCTGTTTACCTGCAACTGGTCGTCTCTTCGTACTCGTTACAGTCCTTGGATCGCCGGAGTTCTTCATTCAAGAACGGGAGGGATTCAGAGTTATTTTCCTTCGACGAAGACAATTGGAACAGAACGTAGAGAGGCGACCAAATTCTAGAATGCACGAACTTGTCCTTTTTTGTCTTTGATCCTCAACACGGAAATTGAGGGGGCTTTATATATGTCTTCGTGAAAATAGGCTACCACCGACGGTAAGTCTAGCGCTCGGCAGTAGGTTCGCGCGTTTGATGTTCCAACTGTCCTCCAAATTTTGAATAATATTCGAAAACAAATATTTTTCCTTTTCATAGAGCTATCGCCCCGTTGTAGGAGTTAGCGCCACGCGATAGGTCAGTAACTCGATGAATCTATCTCAATGATCATTGAGTGGCTTGCGCGGCGCGATAACATCTATCGCCTGGCAGTATATTCCTGACCGTATGGCTAAAATAATTCTTTGAGCTAATGCGGGCGGTAGGACTAGCGCGTCGCTGTAATTTCCCGAGTGCCTTGTCCAATTAATTCAGGATACTACCCAGCGTTATCTTCTATCGCTCAGTGGTAGGTTCTTGAGGAGAGCTCCTTGAACTTATTATACCTATAAACCTGCACACTCTCCCAAACTCAAGATATAATAAAATACAACCTAGGATTTGATAATCTCAAACACAGGGAACATGAAACATCGGTTCCAACAATACCGACGCATTATAACAGGAGGTGGGTGCAGTCCTGATGCATCCTGGACACATCATTGCATATGCTTAAAGACAGCAGAAGAAGCGTGAGCAAAACTACCTCGTACATGATTTGGAGCTCGGGGCAGTGATATTCACGTTAAAGATTTGGAGGCATTACTTGTATGGGGTTCATTGTAAGATCTTCTCAGATCACAGGAACCTCAAGTATATTTATTCATAGAAGGATCTAAATCTGCGTCAGAGGAGATGGCTTGAATTCCTGTGCGATTACGACTACACGATGCATTATCATCCAGGGAAGGCAAATACTGTGGCGGATGCCTTGAGTAGGAGATCCGACACTACTGGATTGGAGCCTCGGGTGATGGCTATGGAGCTAGTACATATGATGGAGGATATGCATATTACCATGGTTTCCATGGCTGACTCGGATGTTTATCGGGAGTATTTGGCCTCCCTGAGAATTGTTTATGACTTACGAGACCGTATCTGGGCACAGTAGAGACAGGATGCATCTTTGGAGCCCGTATTTAGAGCCCTGGAAGGGGGCAAGTCATAAGATTATTCAGTGCGTGATGACCTCATTAATTTTTGTGGCCGCATTTATATACCTGCAGGAGGTGGTTTCTGAGAGGACATACTCAGGGAGGCACATTGCACTCGGTACTCAGTGGATCCTAGGATCACCAAGATGACAGCAGACCTGCGGAGGGACATGTACTGGCTGGGGATGAAGAGGGAGATCATAGATTATGTGACACATTGAGATACTTGCCAGCGAGTGAAGGCGGAATGCAAAAGCCCAGGAGGGATTCTACAGCTATTGCCAATGCCAGAGTGGAAGTTCGAGGACATAGTCATGGACTTCGTACACAGATTGTCTCCCTCTCACTCTGGGCACAATTCTATATGGGTCATCGTCGATAGATTTACCAAGGTGGCCTGATTTATACTGATTAGGAAGGACAACTCATTTGCAGTTTTGGTGAGGTTGTTTGTGGAACAGTTCGTCAGGTACCACGACATCACCAGGATGATTGTCTCAGGCCGTGATGTTCGGTTCACTTCTAGGGAGTGGAAAGGGGTGCAGCCGTACTTGGGTTCTTAGCATGCTTTCAGCACTACATTCCATCCACAGACCGACGGCCAGACAGAGCGGACCGACTGGACTATGGAGGATCTGCTACGCTTATGTATATTTGATACAGGGAAGCCTGAGTGAGACTATTGCCACTATTAGAGTTATCCTACAACAACAGTCACCAGGCAAGCATTGGGATGGTGCCATATGAGGCCATATATAATAGGAAGTGTCGGACGCTGCTATCTTGGGTCTAGGATCATGATCCGCGAGCACTTAGATTGGATTATATTGAGGATTCAGACGATCACATACGGATGATCAGGGATCAAATGCTAGAGGTGCATAGAAGATAGGCCAAGTATTATGATATGAGGTATCAGAAGGTGGAGTTTCAGGTGAGAGAAAAGAATTGGATGAGACTGAGGCTGAACTTGAATTTCTGGCTCTATAGATTATGTGACAACTTGAGTCTGAACATGATCACTTAACTCTTCCTTGTCTTGAAACCTGATCTCATCAAGATCTGGCATGGGAGACTCAACCCAGCCAAAAGTTGGAGGAGAAAAAGTCTTTGGCTCTGAATCTGGTATTTGCTCTAAAACAACATCAAAAACTAAAAAACTTGTCCTAAGTTGTTCCAAAACTTCAGGACTTATTTAAGCTGAGTAACATACTATAGCTTTAGACAAATTTGGAACTGAATCAACAAACACTGGAAGATTGTTGCTTTGAACTGAATCAAAAGAATGAAGCAAAGAAACTATATCAACTGTGGGATTTATAATAAAATCATTGACAATGTTTATTTTTGTATCTACATAATAATATTCAAAACAAATCATCTCTGTATCTTCATCGAGAATCTCAATGATCTCTATTAGAATATCTACTTCTAGAACTTCTACTATTGGAGGAGCTAGAGCTGGAGCTATTGCTGCTGAAGCTTCTTCACAGAACATCTCCCCCTGCCTGGTTTCAGAAAGTCCTGAACCAGGGCCCCCCGAATAAGGGATAGAGGAGGAGGCATCAAACTGATTAGAGAGAAGGGAGATAGAAGTAGTAAGAGGGACAATAGCCTCATCTATTAGCTTCTTAAGAGAGGGAGTGATGAATTGAAGAAGGTCTTTAACAAGGTCAGAGAAATTGAGATAGTGGGATTCAGGATAAGATGTGTTATAGGTGGATTGGTGACCACAATTGGAACAGACAGAGAATCCTTGAGGGAAGTGTGTTTGTTGGAATTCTAGAAATGTGGATGGAATGTATGATGGAAGATTGAATTGAGGGATGGTATCTGGAAGTTGATCCTGGACAGGTGAATGTTGTGGAGATGGTTGAGGGATGGAGATGACAGCATATTGAAATTTGGTTGGGCAGAGGTGGATGGAATGTCATCAAGGTTGGATTGAATTGGACATTGAGGAGGTCGAGATGGTTGTGTATCCTTAGAAATATGAATTGGAGATTGAGGTTGTGATGGAGAGACTGGAGGAGTGGAGGTAGAAGGTTGTTGAAGTGGAGCTGATGAAGGAAATATTGAATGAGTTGGAGATGGAGGATGAATAGGAGAGAGAGGTAGAGCAGGGGCTTCTTCATGAGTTGGGGGAGTGGCTAAATCAACCATGGTGTTCTCAGAAGCTAACCTGGAAGAGGAGGCCCTGGAGGGCTTAGTGATTACCCTCTCCCATCTGCCAAAGAGGGCGGAAGCGAGCCTCTTTGAAGCATTGATAAAAATGGTCTGGGAGACCAATAAATCAGGAACCTTGGCTTGAAGAAAGATTCCCAGAATCCTTCCAAAACACACATTCTTCTTACTGGTTTTCCTTTTTATCAAATCAAACAGAATTCCTCCCCAATTCACGGATTTCTTATTAAACAATGCATACATCAGATGGAACTAGTGCCTGGTAAAATGATAATGTACAGAATGTTTTCCTAACAATACTTTGCCAACTACATCAGCCACAAATCTATATTATATAGATAAATTTTTCTGGAGGAGTTGGTTAGGGTTTCCTGCAGAATGACCTAAACTTTCTAGCATCTCATCAAATTCACTGCTAGATAAGTCTATTTCATCTTCTCCGTTAACAAAACCAAAAACTTTAGTTATAATTTCTGGAGAGAGAGGAATCTGGTTACAAGAAATTGAACCGATAAGAACTTGAGAATCTTGAATCTATATAGTGAAAACCCATTCCTTAATCTCTATTACTGGTAGTTTGATCCTAGTTGTCATGAGAAATTGAAGATTTGAACTCTCAAATAGTTTCAGAATGTCTTGGAATATTTGATCGGAATGAGAGAATGATTCCAAGTCGATATCAAATCCTGCATCGAACTTCATAGTTGCGAGAAGTGCTGGAGAAATCGACATTACTCTACAAAAACAACAAGAGATCAAGTGTAAGAGAACTAGAAAGCGCGAGATGGAGTTTGATGAAAACACTATTATAAGTTTTCAGAAGGTCAAATGACGAACTCCATCCAATGCAAAAGGACAACTTCGAACTCAGGCCGACGAAAAATAATTCCATGAGGAAATAATAACATCGATCTCAGTTTGAAGAGGTGAACATTTTTTCGTCATTCTCAGGTCGGCGAAATAATTTCTGAAGCAAGATCGTCGATCTCCGTTCGACAAAAAAGACTTCAAAAAGAGATTTTGTCGATCTCAGGTCGACGAAAATTCTCAAGAAGAGTTCACAGATCGTTGATCTTCATTCGACGAAATGTGATCAATTCTTCAACCTTAGACAAAAATCAAATTTGTCCTTCTCCATTAATCATACCTAGCTGATTTAAGAAGAACAGATGTTTCTTTTCATCCAAAGGTTTGGTGAAAAAGTCTGCTTTTTGTAAATCAGTAGAGATAAAGACATGATTAATTTTCTATTTGTCCACACAATCTCTAATGAAATGATGTCTAATTTCTATAAACTTGGTCCTACAATAATGCATTGGATTTTGTGCAATGGAAATTGCACAGGTACTATCACAAAATATAGTTGAATTATTTGGATTGAGACCATTATCCAGGAGTTGGTTTTGAATCCACAAAATTTGTGAACAATAACTGCCAGCTGCTATATATTCAGCTTCGGCAGTTGAGGTTGACACAGATGTCTGTTTCTTACAAAACCAAGACACAAGCTTATCACCAAAAAACTGATATGTTCCAGATGTGCTTTTATTGTCGACTCTGCATCCAACAAAGTAAGCATCTGAGAATCTAATTAATTAAAATTCTGACTCAGATGGATACCAGAGTCCTAGATTTGGATAACCCTTTATATATATCAAAATTCTTTTTAGGAAAATAAGATGAGATTCTTTAGGGTTCACTTGGAACCTAGCACAAAAA